>OU618559.1:3842717-5042717 GCA_914829495.1 Eilema sororculum
TTTTATGCTCATATTTGTTTCACACTTCGAAGCATTATCATTGTTCTTAGTTATAATTTTTATTGTGTAAAATTACTTTATGATTAAACTTAGTTAAAACAAATTGGTTTTTTTTGGGACCTCCGGCCGCAGCTAACGTATTTGACCTACAACTTAATACGGAGAAATAAAGCAAGGTAAGTACGTGTGCACGGTATGAACAGTCAAAAAGTACTAACTAAACAAAGTAAACAAACATTCGTTTAACCGAGGTGCAGCCCCTTTTTTGTGTAAGCGACCTTTTTTGTAACAGTTTTGTTTACCTGAGGCGAACCGGTTTGGCGTATCCCTGCGTGTGAAGTCTCACAACTCAGTGAATTTTAGGCGGAGCTTGTTAGTTAGTACATCAATAGAAAGAGGAAGAGATAAGCATTTTTTTAGGTAATTTTAATCACTTTTCACCTACACAGTTTTTTTTAAATACACATTGATATCTATGAAAGTCACTAAGATTTGTTTTATGCTTATTTTCTTTTCTTCACTATTTGATTGTTTTTGCTATCGGAATAGTTGTAAGACTTTTAATTTATCGTGTGTTATGTGTTTAAATCGACAAATAATAAAAAAACTGTATTTAATATGAAATTGTGTTTATTTTTAGCTTCATAACCCAAAAAGTGTAAAGTATTCATAAAAAACAATTTTTGCCCATAACTTAAAAACTAAAGGATATCGGACCATAGTTCCCATACTATAAAATAATCGTATGGACCGACCCTATCCATCTGCAAAATGCCTACACTCATCCCCAAAACACCCTGTATATTACACTTATAAGGTTTCTCACCCGTGTGAGTTCGAATATGATTATTTAAGGTACTCTTTTTACTGAAACATTTCTTACATACTTTACACGCATAAGGTTTCTCATCTGTGTGTATTCGAATATGACTATTTAAATGACTCTTACTATAGAAACGTTTCTTACATAAATTACACTCATAAGGTTTCTCACCTGTGTGTATTCGAATATGACTATTTAAATGACTCTTACTATAGAAACGTTTCTTACATAAATTACATTCATAAGCTTTCCCACTCGTGTGTTGACGAATATGTCCTCTTAAAGTACTTTTACATTTAAAACATTTCTGACAAATGTCACATAACAACGGTGTAAGTTTGTTGCGTGAGCTATTATTAATACTTTGGTCTACACTGATTTTGTTTTCTGACATCTTTTTGTGAAGGTCGCTACGATCGCATGTGCTATTATTTTGGTTATTATTACGTAATCTGATATCTACTCTATCACGAGTGTCCACTATCTTGTTCTTCTCAACTGGTTTGTCTTCAATGTCTCTTCTTGTCTCTCTTTTCGGTTCTTCAACCTTGTCCACTGTTTGGTCAGTTCTCTTGAGGCTGTGTAATAGCGTATCATTACGGTACTTCTGCGCAGCGAGTCGAGGAGCACCTGAAGAACAAATAAATCATGCTTGTTTCATCATCATCATCATCGTTAGAATCGCATCATTCAATCATGCAAATTGCTTTAGTGTTACCTAATGAGGTTTGGCAGGAATATTAAGATACGTGTAATTATTTCGGTCCAGCTCGTTCTGTTATACAGTATGGATACGACATATAGGCATTTACGGAAACAGTGAAGCGTCCTGGTCCATGGGAATGAAACAAAATTAAATTTAAACTCAAATTCGCAGATTTAAAAAAAAACTAAATTTCCTAACAAAGTAATTATTAAAATAAATGTAGAAAATGTAACCACTTTTATAAGTCATTGATTCATTCACAAAAATACACACGCTTAGAATTTGCACAATTACTTACGATAGGTACAGCAGCAAGGCGGCAACGTGCCGCCAGCTGACGCGCGCTCGTGACCTACCTACTGAGGTAAGATTAGGCACCTATCACGAAAGTTCACTTAACTTTATAAACACCACTTTTTCACGGCAGTGCTTAAAAATGTGAATCTAAATTTTTGAAATGCCCGCCAGTAACTTGAAAACATAAAATGATATCGCCAAACTAACTGTTCAACAGATTTCGGTTAGGTACCTACCTTGCTTTCAATTTATCAAATGCCTCAATAATACGGCTGCGAGTCACTTTCAGAGACACGTTAGGTACACTATACACTTCGTTGTTTTTTCAAAAAAAGAATACGTAACAAAACTCGCACAACAAATTTACTAGGTAGGTATTTATAGTATAGGAGCTAGCAACGTTTTGAAAGTGAGAATTTTAGGTCAGCTGATTTTGTGATATGCTCTTGTTCTTGCTCTTTCGGTTAGAGTCTGGGCTATCTGGCTGGCGGGAGCGGTTGCGTTCATTACTGCGCATCCTACCTGTCCAGGTGATAATCCTGGATTTTCAAAACATTTTAAGAGGCGTAATTTTAATTTTTTTGTTTTTAAATAAGACTACCTGACATACTTTTTTTATTGCCAGACATTCCTGACATTGCTAATTATGTGCCATACGCGATTCTTTTAATTTTTTTTATAAAAATTTAAAAGTATTTTATAATGTCTGTAATTTTAACATTATGTTATTTAAGATAAGAAAAGCTTAAAATTAATTTGCCAGACATTAATTCGATTGTTAAACCTTGAATTAAAATAAAAAAGGCATGAAAAGTATTGCAGTATGATGCTAGTAGTTTGAAAGAGACAGTTGCAGAATAAGCTGAGAATAAGACAGAGAACCATTGCAAATATACCATTGATTTTATCTGACCTCCTCCTCGTAAACTGTAGCCTAGCCCTGAATTCCTCTGTAAGGTACTGAGAGGATTCAGTGCTAAGCAGAACCAAAGGGGACTCAAACTGACACCTTGGAAAATGCGATTTATTGGTTCGCCGTTACTGCACACCCCTCGACATCCTGGATAGCTAAGAACTGTTCTCCATTACCTCATACATGACGCCAAGAAGATGCACAGAGTTGTATCTACTTTATACAACTCTAGCACCCTCAGGAGCCATGTATGGGGCACAGAGTCGAACGCTTTCTTATAGTCTATCCAGCATGTCGATAGATTCTTACGGCTACGGCGAACTTGTTGACTAATGGCCATATCAATGAGGAGGAGCTCCTTAGTACCACGGGCCCCACTCCTACATCCATTCTGAGAGGCACTCATAACAGTGTTTGTAGAGATGTGCTTTGTTATTTTATCTCTCAGAATAGATGTAACAAGTTTATAGACCGATGGTAAACACGTGATCGGTCTATAGTTACTGGGGTTCGAGGTACTTCCTGTCTTATGGAGCAGGTGGGTAGCACCAGTGGTCATAAAAATTGGCAACGACCCTGACTCGATAGCAGCCTATTATTATTATTATTTATAATCATTTTAATTAAAACCAATAAATATTGAGCGCGGCATTTTCCAAGGTGTCAGTTTGAGTCCCCTTTGGTTCTGCTTAGCACTGAATCCTCTCAGTACCTTATAGAGGAATTCAGGGCTAGGCTACAGGTTACGAGGAGGAGGTCAGATAATATCAATGGGATATTTGCAATGGTTCTCTGTCTTATTCTCAGCTTATTCTGCAACTATCTCTTTCAAACTACTAGCATCATACTGCAATACTTTTCATGCCTTTTTTTATTTTAATTCAAGGTTTAACAATCGAATTAATGTCTGGCAAATTAATTTTAAGCTTTTCTTATCTTAAATAACATAATGTTAAAATTACAGACATTATAAAATACTTTTAAATTTTTATAAAAAAAATTAAAAGAATCGCGTATGGCACATAATTAGCAATGTCAGGAATGTCTGGCAATAAAAAAAGTATGTCAGGTAGTCTTATTTAAAAACAAAAAAATTAAAATTACGCCTCTTAAAATGTTTTGAAAATTCAGGATTATCACCTGGACAGGTAGGATGCGCAGTAATAAACGCAACCACTCCCGCCAGCCAGATAGCCTAGACTCTAACCGAAAGAGCAAGAACAAGAGCATATCACAAAATCAGCTGACCTGAAATTCTTTCTCGAAAACGTTGCTAGCTCCCGTACCATTAGACTCATTTTCACCGTTAAGATTAAGGATAGATTAGCTAAACAAAAAATAAACACAATTCACAAACACAAAAAGAATAGATTAGTGTCAATTTCACTTTAAAAACAAATTAAAACGAGAAAATAAACCGAGAGGATCAAAGAACGACACGCGGTCCCCAGTGACGTCGCGGTTACTGACAACATTCCAGAAATTAACGAAACATAAAATTGTACCTAGGTTAATAAGGTAAAGGCACCAATATCCATCTTTGAATATGTTTATTTTAGAATATTTTATTTATTATTAACCTGATTGATGAATAGTTGGAAGGTATTTATTGTCAATTTTCATGGTGTTCATTATCATGTCATCGTGCGTAGTTTTCCTGTCAGAGTTGGAGGGTAGTCGCTCCCACAAAAGCCAAGATAAACCAAATGAAAATAAAGATTAGGAAAGCAGCCCTCAGGCACCAAAGTACAAGATATGAATGCAACCGGGATTAACACTAAAATTATGAGCTTTAAATTCTTCATTACGTAGATATTAATACTCTTAATTATTGAATTTGTTATGGAAAAAATATAAAGAAATCAAATACAAAGTGTAAGTAATCAAAGTTAATCATTGATAAGTAGGTACCTGCTTATCAAATCAAAAAGTTTTATGTGTAATCAAAACAAACATTATTCTCTGTACGAGTAACAGACTGCCGTTAATCAGAAATTTACCCTACCGGCGGCACCCTTTGAGGTATTATGTCTCTCTCATTACAATCGTATTTTTACGAAATTGATGAATGGAAAAATGAATGAATACACAGAACGGCAACGTCGCATCGTGCAATTTTAATAGTAATAAGGGTTTCCATCTGCAAAATCCGTTAACCAGGACAAGAAGTTTTTTTTATACTACTAAGGTGGCAGATAAGCATACGGCACACATGATGGAAAGTGGTTAACGTGGCCTATGGACGTATGCCACCCCAGGGGTGTTACAGTTGGGCTGCCGAGCCTGTAAAAACGTCGGACGCCAGTCATCTCCGGAAAAGTCAAAACCACCAGATACGATAAGAAATCGTATCCGGGATTTCGTGCATACATACCCCACTTTCCCAAGAGGTTCGCTCGTTCACTAGTGTACCGGAGCCGGACATGGCTAAAGAAGAACCAAGTAGGCAAGTGGAGGTAACGTGGAACATCGGCACGCCGTATGTACTTTCCAGGCGGACGGTGGCCGTGACGGCCGGCGGCTGTTACTCTAAGCTCATTGGGGACAACCTGGTGATGGTCTCACATGCACCACATGGGCAGGTCGGAGTGGGTATAGTGCTCTCGGGTGCTACGTGGCTACAAATCCGGGGAAACTCGGACGGATGGTAACCCTAATGGTAGTATTTTCGTGCAATTTAGAGTTCATTGATAACTGCGATTCTACGGAGTGTTTAAAGTTGTTCAAAATTTTGTAATATTAAAACCCTAATTTCTGCCCTTAATACTGGGCCGATTTTGTTCAAATTTTTCCTATTTGAAGCTATGGGGGTAACAAGTATATGGTTTCAATTAATGCCTATATGTCGTATCCATATTATAATAATTGTGGGCCATAACGCACACTATAGTCTTGAAAACAAAACAATAGACTTCTAGAACAACAACTGATTGCCTGGTATTTAATAAAGAGTTCCGTCGTCTGTCTCTGAAACCCATCATCGGATCTTTATGAAATTGAAATGGAACCATTTCGGAATACACTTCTTTTAAACAAAAAAAGAATTTTGTAAATCCGTCTACATATGACGGAGCCATGCGCGTTCAAATATTAAAAAATAGTTATTAACATCCGAATTGAGAATTTCCTTCTTGTTTTGAAGTCAATAAAAACCGCCACTAATATATTTTTTAATTTTGTTTTCTGTAGTCGATATCCATTGTGACATTTTCAAGTTATAAAATAAAAACACTGTCGATAGACTTACTACATCCCTAAATTTGATTTCTGACTGACGTGACTTTGTCAATGAAATATGACGTATTGGCGCCTAATTTTAGTTCGCATTTTTGGATGTTGACGCTAGAACAAAGTTATATCGACCACTGTCAGTGAACTGTCTAAAATACAATAATATAATGGACGAAGTATACATGAATATTGGGTGCGTCCTCGTGCTCCTACTAAATAGTCCTACTAGTAGGAGCACCAGGACACCCATGTTACGCTAACTAAAACATTCGCTACTTGAAGGTTGGCATTTTGAAAAGTGTCATTCTAAAAGGAAGACCAAACGTAAAATTGGCAACTGTGAGGTTGGGTAATACATACAAAATTATATCACAAGTTGGCAAGTGATAATCGGCTGAACAATTTTCGGCGACAAGACAGAGATCCGATTTTATGAAATAACGATGGGTACACCTCATATAGTAGAACTTTTTAAGTAATAATTTTATATTGCATAACAATTAATAGCATAAACCTCTTTTCGCAGAATATCGTTTGGCATAAACTCATTTTGCATACATTGAAACCCATAATTTTGTAAGTCAGAATCATCTGTACGCATAATTTTTGTATCCACAATGTATAACCATCACATCGCAGAAAGTTCAAAACCAGATTCATCTTTTGGTATATATTTCTTATCCATACCTAACTATTTAAAAGTAGAACCATCATTTCGCATAATGTTTACAGCAAGAATCATCTTTTATGATTATTGCAACACTTTTCTAATCAGGCGTTATCATTTTTACTATTGCTATTAGTTGGAGGTAGTAATCACATGAATCATTATTAGTTGTCGGGTACCCTTAGTTGTCACATCGATATTGTGTTATTGTGTTGATCAAAACAAGTTAAAGTATATTAAATATGGAAAATTCAGTAGAAAGTATTTTAAAAGTGTTTAAATCAAGCAAAGGTGGAATTAAATTAGATATGAATGGATTTATTTACGAAAGAAACAAAGTGCAAAATAATAAATACTATTGGTTATGTGAAATGAGCCGGAACAAAACATATAATTGCATTGTTTTTTTTAGTACTATGTAATAAATAAAAGTTGATTTAATGATAATTATTTGGTTTTTATATCCTTGCCTATGAGAGCATGCTCGTTTCTGGCATAAGAGGTCACAGTTCTAACCTAACCTATCCGAGTCGGGGTACTCTGTGTCGGGGTGTTAACAACTATCTATTCTGGCGCTTCGCCGGCCGCTACTGCGGCACGCTCGCTTCGCTCGCTCGGCTCGCTCTGTTGGGGTCACAGTTCTAACCTAACCTAACCTATCCGAGTCGGGGTACTCTGTGTCGGGGTGTAAACAAATATCTATTCTGGTGCTTCGCCGGTCGCTACCGCGGCACGCTCGCTTCGCTCGCTCGGCTCGCGCTGTTGGGGTCACAGTTCTAACCTAACCTAACCTACCCATTTTTAAAGAAGAAAGTAACCCAATCTATATTATTCTAATTGAAATTCTATGCTCTTTATAGTATGCCTAGTCAAATTATGCCAAATAATCTGTACTCTAAATGAACGCAGCGACGTGCAGTTCGTATCATAGGTGATCCTGAGGTTACCAACACCTTGGAACCTCTGCAGTTGCGTAGACGTTGCCTCTCTGGCCGTTTTCTACCGCCTCTACCACGGCGAGTGTTCTGAGGAGTTATTTCAACTAATCCCACCCTCTCCCTTCCTATCCAGAACAACACGTGCTGGTCTGCGGTGCCATCCACACACGGTGGAATCCATACCATCTCGCACTAAACGGTTTGGGGGCTCTTTCCTCTGCCGCACGATAAAGAGCTGGAATGCTCTGCCCGCATACGTGTTTCCCTCTTCTTACAGTCCCGGGTTCTTCAAGCGGGGCGTGAAAAGGCATCTATCAAGGCCGTCAAGTTAGGGACCACCATTTTACGTCCAATGGCACCGGGAATGGTGGTCTGTATCTTCTGGACTGCACTTCAGCTTTGTGCCATCTAGCAGAGTGCAGTCAATTGACGGACCAAATATAAAAAAAAAAAAAAAAAAAAAAAAAAAAAACTTTATGCTAAATGAAGTTATTTATATATATTATTATCGATTAAAGAAGTTTCTGCGAAGTGAGTTATCCCAAATAGGTTTCGGAGTATCAAGTTTCTACCAAATAGATGGCACCCAATAACGATACCATATTCAATGTAACTATATACGCTAATCACTGTTATACAGATTGACATTACAGCATTTACAGCTTGTGATACCTCATCATCCTTTACATAATTAACACACAGCTC
Source organism: Eilema sororculum (assembly GCA_914829495.1). Taxonomy (NCBI): domain Eukaryota; kingdom Metazoa; phylum Arthropoda; class Insecta; order Lepidoptera; family Erebidae; genus Eilema; species Eilema sororculum. The sequence goes on from OU618559.1 coordinate 3,850,998, forward strand.
ATGCGCCACCTAGAGGATCACTCCTTGCTTAGTGACCGGCAATACGATAGGGTATGGCACAAATCGCTTCTTTCCAAGCTACCTGCCTTCGGCCTGCCTCCTAGACTGTGTAACTGGGTTGCAAGCTTCCTGCAGGGGCACCGTATTCGCGTCCTTTGTGATGGACGAGCTTCGGAGTTCTTGCAGGTAAATGCTGGCGTGCCGCAGGGTTCCGTTTTATCTCCCACTCTCTTTCTTCTGCATATCAATGACATGCTCTGTAACGGAAACATTCACTGCTATGCAGACGACAGCACCTTACACGGGAGTTATTACGCACATCCTGCGGCCAAGCAGTCTGATATCGCGGAAAAAAGGCAGCTTCTTGTCACAGAGTTGGACCGGATCCTGGACCACATTTCTCAATGGGGCGCTAGGAACCTGGTCGAGTTCAATGCCAAGAAGACCCAGGCATGTGCGTTTACAGCAAAGGTATCTCCTTTCCTGCCCCTTCCCACTCTTCAGAGCACACCACTGCCACTGCAGGATCACCTCACTATCCTCGGTATGGATGTTCGCTGCAAACTGAATAACAAAAACTATATCGAGAGTATCATCAAATCAGCCTCGCGTAAACTCGGAGTCCTGAACAGAGTGAGACGTTTTTTCACGCCGGAGCAGCGGTGTCTTCTATACAAGACCCAAATTCGTTCCTGCGTGGAATACTGCTCACATCTCTGGGACGGCTCCGCAAAGTACTTATTAGATGCTCTCGACAGGTTGCAGCGACGTGCGGTCCGCATTATTGGGGATCCTGAGGTCACGAACACCCTCGAGCCTTTGCAGATGCGTAGAGATGTTGCGTCTTTGGCAGTTTTCTACCGTCTCTACCATGGTGAATGTTCTGACGAGCTCTTCCAATTAGTCCCACCCTCCCCTTTCCTTCACAGGACGTCACGTGCAGGGCTAAGATGTTATCCATTTACGGTGCGGAGTATACCTGCTAGAACCAAGCGTTTCAGTGATTCATTCCTATGCCGCACCACTAAGACCTGGAATTCCCTGCCAGCTCACGTGTTTCCTTCTTCCTACAGTCCCGGGTCCTTTAAGCGGGGCGTGAAAAGGCATCTAATGAGGCCGTCAAGCTGAGTGCCACCACTGTTAACATGGTAAATGTTTACGATGGTGACCCTCTTTCCGAGACTTTGCCTTTAGCTTAACATCAGGCGAGGTGAAGTCAAATTGACGAGTCCTTGTATAAAAAAAAAAAAAAAAATTATCATTTCCTTAGTGCATGCGAGGCCTATAGCTCGGCGTCTTCTCCTTTGATTTTGGAGTCGTCTCGTTACATGGCTTGTATGGGCGCGACTGCCACCTGGAACTCCCAATCTCGAGAAAAAAGCCTGCGCCTGGGTCTCGCTCCTCAATAAGATGGTGTGGTTCACGCGATGGTCTTCGCGGGGCCATGTACTGTACACCCCTTTTTTGGACAAGTCTTTAGCAGCAAGATTAACATTCGCACTCAGATAGTTTTGGTTAGAAGGTTAAGGCGGTCGCGTACCTGGGTACTGACAATTTTTATAACGTTGGAAACTGTGCTAGAATATCATGATTTGTTTTTAGCCATTAACAGTTTGTGACAGGAAAGTTCAGGGGAGGTTTATCAACACCGTTGCGCGTTCAGTTCAGTACTAAGTGACCCATTACTTAGTGGAGCTGGTTTAAGTAATAAACCTGAGACATCGCTTAGGAATCGAACTGTTTGTGACAGGAAAGTTCAGGGGAGGTTTATCAACACCGTTGCGCGTTCAGTTCAGTACTAAGTGACCCATTACTTAGTGGAGCTGGTTTAAGTAATAAACCTGAGACATCGCTTAGGAATCGAACTAACGTGTTGGTGTGCCACGCGTTGTTGGGATCACATGCCCCCTGTGGAGAGGGCACCCTGAGCCTGCTCCTGCTAGGGAGACAGCTAGGCACAATCATCGTCCCAGGCCCGCTGGAGGACGGAGATCGTTCTGTGACACCGCCGCTTTGCGTCTGGACATATGATAGTGCCAGTTTTGTATAGAATGTATCTGCACGGCCGCTAGTTGTTTTAAATTTCCACGTGCCACCAGAGTCTACAACTTACCAGTGTCGACGTCATCCGGTTCCTCCTCCACATAACTCAGAGGTACGTCGCACTCCGAGCTTGAAGCTTGCTCCACTGCTGCATCATCTGCTAATAAGTACAATAAATACTTCAATTGGGACGGGGACAGGCTAATGTTTCTACAGTGGTACTACTACCGGAAACCTTAGCCTGGACCTACCTTCCCCCTCCTTCTGAGGGGTAGGGTGACGTGGTTTTGAGGGAGAGCGCAGGTCGTGTAGATCCTCAAAGCAAGTCTGGTGGACTATCCTTCCCGAGGTTGTCATGTCCCGTTCTTTGTCTAGTTCATAAGAAATAGACGCAACAGAAACCTCCAGACGAACCAACGCAGAGATGTAGAGATCATGTCTCGCGAGTTCATCACCAAACAAAAGCAGGTGGTGGATAGCAATGATCTCCCGCGTGTTTGTGCCGTGCGCGGGGACCCATACGGGGGGATGAAGGAGTCCTGGTAGTTGAGCGAGCGGTGTGCCGGAGTTGTTGCACACCGTAAGCAACACGCTGCTTTGGTCTGGATTTCTTCTTACACGGGAGGTCACAGAGTAGCTACCTGTGATCAATCCGCTGTGGCATCCCATAAGCGGGCTGCCGAGCGAGGTCTCTGGGTTTGGGGAGGGACAGTCGGCACGGCGCGGTGGCTTGGACGGAAGCAGCACTGTCTCATGCTGTGGAAAGCCCTGCTCATCTCGTTGTGTGCGGACGCGTCTTTTTCTCAACTCTGGGGACCTATACCGAGGGAGTAGCTCTGACGATCGCTTGTTAAACAAGCGACGTCCCCGACGTGAGGGCTCCGTGGCGGGTGGAGAGCTCCTGAGGTGAAACTTCTCTCGATAAAACACATGGATTCCGAGGCCATAGTTAACAACACCACCAGAAAGATCGCTGCCGAAGAGGCAGTACTTTCAAAACCCACAACGGGCACGGTTGCTGCTGCACTAGCAGAATCGGCCCCAACTCGACCACCATCGGGCAAGATCGCTGCTGCAGAAGCAGTATCCTGTCCAAACCCCCTACCTAAAAACACCAGGAAAGCAGCTGCACAAGCATCCCTTTCCCACACCCTAACAGCCAAGGGTACAAAGGACAAGCCTTCTGGCAAACTACCAGGAGCAGCTTTACGTCCTGTACCCGAAGCTGGGCCCAGCAGAGTCCCACCAAATATGTCGAGACCTGGATCTGGACAAACTGCGCCGCAAGGCGCCACACCCCCAAACCCAGCCGAACAGGCTGAGTCGAAGGGCGTGACCCCGACAACCAGGGGTAAACCGGCCAACCAGGACTCGTGAACTCAGGTGACTGTGACCTCTGGCCAACCACCAGCAACAACCGAGGCGATGGACTTGACCTCTCTCAGAGAGGCCATACAATCGCCTACTGCAACCAACACCACCTGGTCGACGGCGCAGAAAAAGATGACCGCGGCCAAAAGACGCCGACTCAAGGCTCGAACAGCGGCGCGTGTGGATGCAGCAGATGCCGCAAGGCATCCCGCCAACCCCGGGAAACCCGTAGGAGGCCTTCAGCTGCTCCAAAGCCACCACGCCAACGCCAACAAACTAACGCGAGACCGGCGAAGCGCTCACGGCCAGAGGATACCGTAACCCCGACCGGAGAAGGCAAAAAGGCCAGGAACTCCGGCAGGACCTCTGGGTCGTACGCTGAGGCGGCCGCCACCTTCCTAGCCAACAGCCTCTGCGTAGCTGTCATGACAGAGCCCTTTCAGGACCTGTCACAGACACAAGCAGAGGCTATCCGGGACGAGATCGAGGGCAAGCTAAGGGACGAGCTCTTAGCGGACCTGGAAGCCCCTCTCACCACCACACCGAACGACCTGAGATTCCGCGGTCGACCCCACCACTCGGACGGCGTCCTCAAGACATGGTGCGAGGACGAGTTTACGATGGCGTGGCTAGTCAAGACCGTCAGCACCCTAGCGTCACCACTCCCCAACACCGGTCTTGTGGTCCGGCCCCAATCGGCCATACCTAGGAAAATCCCTTGTGTGGTCAGCGTGCCGGGCCGCTTAGAAAGCCCTGAAAATATGCAGAGGCTTCTGGCGCGACAGAGTACACCCCGACGGCACGAAGACCAGTCTGCACTTCCGCATCACGGAGGCAGAGGCACAACTGGTGATGGCGAATGATCGCAGGTTATACTACCTGATGGGGAATATCTATGTGATATTCCTCGAAAAGCCGCCAACCGTGCCAAAAGGGGAAACCACCTCTACACCGGCCACACTGGACGCAGTCCCACCTGAACCGGTAGCGTCGACATCCAGAGCGCCGCCGCTATCAGCGGCGCAACAACCTCAACCAGCGGCCATGGAGCAGGATGTCCCTCTGTCGCCACTCCACGAGTCGGAGGAGGAGTGCTTTCCGGGAGGGGGAGGAGGGAGTGAACTTGGTGACCTCCCTTCCTCCCCTTTGCGGGATTGACATCGTCCAGACCAACCTCCAGCACAGCCTGGCTGCGACGGCTTCCCTGCGCAGAGTGCTGGAGAAAAACCCACAGACCATAGCCTTGATCCAGGAGCCGTGGATCAACGGCAACAAAGTCTGTGGTCTAAACAACGCCGGAGGCAAACTGCTGCTGGATACTTCCGTAAGTAAACCAAGGACATGCATTTACCTCCCAAAACACTCACCAACACTGTTAATTAACCAATTCTGCTCAAGGGATCTGACAGCCGTCAAGTTGAGCAGAAGTGACCAGCACCAGCCAGACATCGTCCTCGCTTCCGCCTACCTGCCTGGCAACGAGGACCTACCCCTACCGGAGCTCAGCGCACTGGCTGAGTACTGCGAGAGGGAGAGTCTGGACATCATCGTCGCAGCCGACACGAACGCACATCACACTCTGTGGGGTAACAACACCAGAGGGGAGGACATGCTCAACTTTATTTTTACGCATAATTTCAACATTTTAAACCGAGGCTCAGAACCTACTTTCGTTACAAAACGGCACGCAACGGTGATTGACCTCACTCTGGCATCGACCAGAATAGCGGGGTCCATCACCGGATGGCACGTGTCCAACGAGGCCTCATGCTCTGACCACAGATGGATCCGTTACCATCTAAGCATAGCATTACCGAAACCCAAACCACGTAGGCTACCGCGCAAGACAGACATACCAAAATTTGTAGGCCTAGTCAAAGCCAGTATAAACAACCTACACTTACCATCAGAAGACCTCAAAGTCTCGGACTTAGACCTATACACAGACCAAATCACATCCATACTTATCTCAAGCTACGAGCATTCTTGCCCCCTCACCACACCTAAGTCTGGGGAGGGGTGTTCGTCCCTTGAGAGGCTGCGACGGAAGTTGAGAAAACTCTTCAACAGGGCTATCAACACCAGGGACCCGACTGACTGGGATAAGTATCAAAACACAAAAAAACAATATAAAACCGAAATACGACAGAGACGCGCAGAAAGCTGGAGACGCTTCTGTACAAGCATCGAAAATAGTAACCAGGCCTCCAAGGTTAAAACCTGCCTCTCCAAAGAGCAGGGAAACTCCATTGGCTGCCTCAAAAAAGCAAACAACACTTTCACAACAAATGACGCTGAAACATGCGAAATTTTACTAACTACCCATTTTCCGGGCTGCAAAATAGCAAATGAACAAACATGGGTAGACACTAACCACCGTCCAACCAGCATCCAAGACTGGGAGGTTGCTCGGGAAACCATAGACAGAGAAAAACTGCTATGGGCAATTAACACTTTCCTACCTTTCAAGGCATCAGGCCTGGATGGTATTTTCCCAGGACTCCTGAAATGGAGCGGACCAATCATAGCGGACCACCTAGCCAAGTTGCTACAAGGCTGTCTCGCAAACCGCTACATACCCTTGAAATGGAGGGAAGTCAAAATAATATTCATCCCCAAACCAGGTAGAAGTGACTACACTCAGGCCAAATCTTTTAGGCCCATCAGCCTCACCTCGTTCCTGCTAAAAACACTTGAACGGCTAGGCGATAGGGTAATTAGAACCCAAGTACTAGCACTGAAACCTCTACACCCCCATCAACACGCTTACAGTGAGGGCAAATCAACAGAATCAGCACTCCACCATGTGGTGTCCCGCATCGGTGGAGCCCTGAAGTAAAAGCAAACAACCCTTGGTGCCTTCATTGACATAGAGGGTGCCTTTGACAAAACCAACTTTGACAGCATCAACAAAGCACTGCTCAAACACGACGTGCCCTCAACACTTATCGAATGGATAGATAACATGCTCAGACAGAGGGCCGTGCAGCTCACAGTCAACACCACAACTCGGGGCATTGTGGGCAGAGGATGCCCACAAGGTGGGGTACTCTCTCCCCTACTATGGAACCTGGTGGTAAATGAGCTTATAACAGATCTGAACGCAAACAGCCTTTTTACTATAGGTTATGCGGACGACATCACGATCTTAATAACGGGACTATTCGAAAGTGCCATTTGCGACCGAATGAGACAGGCCTTCAAAATAATAGAAACCTGGTGCACAAAACACGAACTTTCGGTCAACCCCCAGAAAACCGAACTAGTAATGTTCACAAACCGAAGAGCACCGGGCCCATACAAGCTCCCGAAACTCTTCGCAACCGAATTAACACTTAAGGAAGAAGTAAAATACCTAGGTGTTATTCTCGACAGCAAGCTGCTTTGGAACAGGCACCTTGACTACAAACTGAACAAGTGCACAATCGCTTTCTACCAATGCAAAAGAATGATGGGAAGCAAATGGGGACTATCGCCAAAAATAGCACTGTGGCTATACACAGCGGTGATAAGGCCCATGCTAGCCTACGGGGCTTTGGTATGGTGGACCCGCACGGAACTGTCTACCGTGATTACCAAATTAAAGTCCTTCCAAAGGCTGGCCTGCTCATCAATCTGCGGATGCATGAAAACCACTCCAACTGCAGCTATGGAGGTAACTCTGAACCTAACGCCGCTTGACCTATACATCCAACAGGAAACCACCATCACCGCCATTAGAATGTGGCACCTGGGACTCTGGGGAAACAACCACAATAGTCCCCACACCACAATTCTTGGGCGGGCGATGGAATACAAAACACTAATAGCTGCTCCCTGTGATAAAACCTTCAAAAAACACTTTTTCAACAAAAAATACCAGATAACAACGCAAGCCGAGGAAAAGGACTACTCTGGTATTAAGGAGATGCGCGTCTACACTGACGGCTCCAAAACAAAAAATGGTTCAGGAGCCGGCGTGCACTCCTTGGACCTTGGCTTGAATATCCACCTTCCACTAGGCGAACACAGCTCAATCTTCCAATGCGAGTGTGTCGCCATAACAACAGCAGCGACGGCAATAAGCGAAAAGCAGGTTAGGGGTTTTAACATAAAGCTCCTAACCGACAGCACAGCCGTCCTAAAAGCGCTAAACCACCAAACAACCAACAGCACACTAGTGGCAGAATGCCAAACTGCTTTGAACCAGCTATCCACCCATAATGTAGTAAAGCTACAGTGGATAAAAGGGCACAGTGGGTCCTACGGAAACGATGCTGCGGACGAACTCGCGAGGAGGGGCTCCGATATGACCACTGCTGGCCCACTACCACTACTGCCGATCCCTTTTTCACAGATCCGTACCTGGATACGCCAGAGATCTGTGGAACTACATAACCAAAGATGGGCCATCGACCATCGACTGCAGGCAATCAAAACAGGCTGTGCCGTCGATAAATAAACGGCTAACGAAACGTCTCCTAAGACTAGACAGAACAAGTCTAAGGACAATTATGGGGACAATAACGGGCCACTGCCCCCTCAACAAGCACCTACATACCATCGGCGTCACGGATAGTCCCCTCTGCAGGGGGTGCTTCAGCGCCGAGGAAACGGCCGCCCACGTAATACTGGAATGCGAGGCAGTGGCCGCCCAACGATCCCAAATCCTCGGCACAGTGAAGTCGCTCCGCGAAGCCTGTGAAGCCCCCAGTAAGCTTCTGCGTTTCTGGGCGGAGCTAGGCTGGCTGCTCTAGCCAGCACTCTCTATGCACAATGGCCCAAAAGAGAGGCTAAGTGCGGACAAAAGAGTCCCCTATCCTATCCTATCCTAAATACTTCAATTGTTGGTCCTGCATAAGAATCTGTAGTTGTATTGAAGTAGAAATGATCTGATGAACATCGGGTAGTTCATTACAGAAGCGCTGACATTGATGGATTTACACATACACCAAGTATAGTGATTTGGTAGCGCCATACAGATTACAATAGGCTAATTGAATTATTGATACACACCATCCCAGTGGAGAGCCGTCGGTAAGCGATACCGAGACCTCCAGGTTCGGCTTAAGCCTTCCCACGGACGGAGGCAGCACCGACGAGAGACGGTAACACTAAGCTCAATCGTCGATTACACCGAATTGTGCAGGAATCAGTTTTACACCAAACAACTATAACATGTGTATCCTCATTTCCAACTCGACAGATTTTTAACCTTTAGGTTGATAACGACCACTTTCTTTAAATGACCACTTTCTTAAAATGACCATTTACTTAAAATGACTACCTTCGATTCCGAAAATGTCTACTATCCTGAAACGACCACTTTCCTGAAACGACCACTTTCTTGTCACGACCACAATAATTAATCATTTTTCCCAATTGATCAGAAATAATAAAAACTTTTTACTGCTTGGCATTACAACAGCATCAGAATCATATATGTGATGATGATGGATAAGGTTATAATGCTTTATATTAACATTTTCCTTTCCCAATTGATCAGAAATAATAAAAACTTTTTACTGCTTGGCATTACAACAGCATCAGAATCATATATGTGATGATGATGGATAAGGTTATAATGCTTTATATTAAAATTTTCCTTGTATTGATATTGCAATTAAATATCATTTACTGAATAAAACCTCTATTAAGGAAGGAAGCCCTATATATTTAAATTGAAAGATAGCTATATTCATCTGTCATCTGCAACTGTCAACCACAATTTCTCATTGCATCTATAATTTTATTGAGGCGTAATAAATATTAATTTCATTGTTTTTTTTTTAAATAATGGATGTTGTGATTATTAAAAACCAAAAAGGACAAGACAGTTTGTTGCATAACGGGTACAGGTATAACATTAGTAAATATAATAAAACATCATGTTTGTGGAGGTGTATCAAACGAGGAATATGTAATGCAACCATTACCGTAAACAACAAGAAGCAAATATTACGCGAAAAGTTACATACTTGCGAAAGAGATTCAGTCGGAAACGAAATTATGATAAAGTTATACAAGTGTAAATTGGAGGTATGTAAGAATTTTGCGCCTATACAACCTATCTATGAACAATTTTTCGAAGATTTAAAACAAAAAGGTAATGAGTACATTTTAAAAATCCCAACATTTTCCTCCATTAAGTCAAGTCTTTACTCGGCGAGAAAGAAAACTTTGGACACAAACAGTATGATTTTCAGGAAATTAGAAGATGTTAAGTCCCGGATACATACAAATCCTTCTTAGTTTGTGAAGATGGAGAAAAAGAGAAAATATTAATTTTCGCAACTGCATTGTCCAAAAAAATGATGAAAAACAAACCTTTATTGTATTTCGCCGACGGTACTTTTAAATGTGTGCCCTTGCCCTTTTACCAACTATTTACTTTACATATAGACATTAGCTCAGATGAAAGAACTACCTCAATAGTACCAGTAATGTATGCATTACTGCCTAATAAGACTCAGGCCACCTACATCCGCTTTTTTCAACTTATAAAAACTATTCTTAATGTAAATATTAATATGTATAAGTGTGATTACGAGGAAGCACAGATAAACGCTGTTCGAAGTGTTTTTCCAGGAGCTTCTATTAAAGGATGTTTTTATCATTTGAATAAGGCAGTGTGGGGAAAGGCTAAGGAACTAAAAGCGGATTGTACTGCAGATGGTAGATATATAACACGAATGTGTGCAGTTTTACCACTTCTGCCACTAACTGAACTGGTTGATGCTTGGTCAAGCATTTTAAAAGAGCCCCAAGCAGAAAATGCTCAGCAGTTCTTACACTACTTTAACAAGGAATGGCAACCAAAGAAACTGTCACATGTTTTAAGTTGTGCGTATAATAGACACCGAACAACTAATGCTGTTGAAGGCTGGCATAGACGCCTAAATGCTATTATACCACGTAAACCTAATTTTTACTATTTTTTACAAAAAATTAGTAAGGAAGCAAAACATGCTGATTATAAACTAAGGGATAGCATATTTCATAAATTAAAAAGAAATAGAAGACATAGAGATGTTATGTTTGACAAAAAAATATCTTCATTATTATTAAAGTTAGAAAAAAAGAAAATTGGAGGTTTAACATTTTTAAAGAAAATAAACTTTGTTAGATTGTCTTTGGGGTTTACTAATAAGCGGAGAGCAAAGAAAAAGAAGAAAAGCTTATAAAAGGCCTAGGTAGCTTTATGCCCGTAGCATTTTTTTTTAAAAGGTTAAGTTTCCAAAAAAGTTAAGTTAAATAAATATATGGTTCTAATAACAAATAACTATTTTATTTAGTAATTTACGGCGAGTAGTGCTCATTTTGCGTTTTGTACGTTATGCTTTTGTAAATTATGCAAATTGTACATTTTGCGCTTTTATCGTACAGCTTTGTGGCATTTTATCTAAGCGTCTGTGTGATTTGGAGGGCACGTTAAAGTCGGCCCCGGCTGTTTACAGTCGTTAGGTCATGACGGAGGCCCGGGCGACCCGAAAACTCTGTCACGAGTTTAGCCCACAAACCTTACCTATGTACCCGATAGATGGCAATAGGCTCGCCACCTATTAAACTGGGACTTAACATGAAGGCGGAAAGTGGGTGTGTTTACACACCTCTGTCTACTGCGAAATGCGTGAAGATATATTATTATTATGTTTCTCTTTCCACGGGTGTTTTCCTTTATTTGGAAAAGTAACCACGGTGCTTTGGAAGGCTGGCATTGAGAGCTCCAACACACAGAACACGTAATTTAGAAAAGTAGACATTTTAGGCAAGTAGTCAATTCAGGAAGTAGTCATTTTAGGAAAAATGGTCATATACGGAAAGTGGTCTTATACAGAAAGTGGTAATTATAGGAAAGTGGTCGTTATCAACCTAAAGGATTTTTAAGTCGTCAGATTTGCAACTCGACATACTGTCATGATATTATGATAAAAGTACAGTGTAGAAGAGAAGTTTATTTACAAAGAAATAATAAGGGTAAAAATCAAATTATAATTAATCTAATGCATTACATAGTGTAGATAATATTTTATCCACATTGTTATTGCTCTTCAATCCATCTGCTATAATTCGGTCTATTTTCAATTTTTTTTCAATTTCCGCTTTTCTTCGTTTTTTCGTTGGATTATGATACTCTGTGTTCTTTATTTGTTTATCTTGATAAAATGCTTCTTTTTTTAATAACGTTATAAAATACAGTATGGATGGGCTTTTTGGTATTCTATTATTTATGCGTCTATGCCAGCCTTCTACGCTATTATTGGTTCTGAAAGATTCTTTGTAGCAACTAAATATATCACTGGTTATCTTGTTAATCCACTCATTTAACATATAATTTTGAAAAAGTGTGATCGGCTCATTATTACTTAAATCATCAAAAATTGACAAAAAAGCTTCAGGAATCAAAACAGGCAGCAGCAGTGCAAGGCGTGAGCAGCGTTTAGTTACATTTTAGCCTTCATTGGTACTGATTAAACCTAACTGTTAAGATTTTTTCCATACTGCTTTGACATAATTATAGTAACAACCTTTTACTAAAACATTTTGAAAACTTCTTTAATCCCATTAATGGCGGCTAGTTCGAAATCACATTTAAAGTAAACTATATGCAGGGAAAATCTGTCTCGTAATATTGTAAATAGCCTCGTATATTCTTTTTGGGTTTTGTTAGGCAACAAGGCGTATAATAATGGTATAAAGTTAGCATCTTCGTTCCTTTTGCCCATATTTGCATGTAAGGAGTAAAGATGGTAAAATGGTTTAGGACAAATTTTGAAGGTTCCATCTCCATAGTAATTTGTAATTTTTGTAATGTACTCTTTTGCTACTGGGGTTAAAAATATTATTATTTTATCCTCTTCGCCATCCTCGTATTTCACAAAATCGGGAAAGAAAGAATCTGGTAACTTTACTTCTTTTGCACTTTTAAAATTACTTTTTTTAATTGAAGAGATTTGTATCTTGTTCCGTAGAGCGTAGACTGTTTAGAAGAAAATTTCGGGATATTTGGATCAAATTGCGTTTCTTGTTTATTTAATTCAGTAAAGTGTTTTTCAAAGATTTTAGGAATGGGTTCCATGTTCGTTTGCACTTCGGCTTTACAGTCATCAAATATTTTATCTAAATATGTTGAAGTCCTATCCCGATTACAGTTATGAAGGCTTTGCTTCAATATCTTACCATCTCGTGTGGTTACAGATGCACTACAAATATTTCGTTTTACGCAGCGCCAATTTGTACTGCCGGACTTATTCTTTAAAATAAAATTGTACTTGTAACCATCGTATAATAATATTTTTTGTTGCCTTTGACTAGTCACAAACACTAATTCACTATTTTTGTTCATTTTTAACTAAGATACATAGGTCCAAACACATTTGACAATTGTGAGAAAATTTGTCTATTTTATTATTTTAAATTAAATAAGGCTATAAATTGACAAGCAAATATTTTCTATGAAACCTAATGGCATGTAGGTTTCCTGTTATGAGGTTTAAATGCTATATATAAATCTCACTGTAAGAAAATATTTAAGGAAAATAATAAGAAAATGTCAGGTTATTGTTAATTGTACAATTGAATTGTACAATTAACAATAACCTGAACGCTCTGACGAGTCGAGTTGAAAATTCGTCGAGTTGAAAATCTATCGACTTAAAAATCTGTCGAGTTGGAAATGAGGGCATGTGTATATACAAGTTAGTAACACTTACTGTCTGTGACGTCACTCGGATCTTCCTTGATGACCGCGAGACGTATAATATCTTCTGAATCTGATGATTGGACGCAGTCATCTCCCTTCAAAGGGTCTTCTTCAAAAACTGCAGATTTAAATTAATTGAAGGTTAAAGACAGAATTTTGTCCGTTATTTCAGTTCCACACAGAACCCTCCGTGCAGAAAAAATTGAGCTATTAATCATAATGCAATTGTGATAGAAATTTCATAGAAAGAAAAAGACTGTTTAATTAAACTTAAACTACATTTTTTTATTAAAAGGTGTAAATTCAATATAAAATAACTCCTCCCCTGGCTCGAACACATGCGGAGATCCTCCTGGGCATGCTGATGATCATGTTATCCAGGATTTCCTGGGGTAACCTATTCCATTCTTCAATAGCGGCTTCCCTGAGCTCTGGAACTGTCTGCGGATGTGGCATACACATCCATCACATCACGGTTCCATACAGCTCGTTTAAGAGCATCCCACGCGTGCTCTATTGCGTTTAAGTCGGGCGAGCCGGCACACAGTGGGCTGGAATTCGCGTTTCATAGACATTCAATCTTTTTTTTTTAAGTGCCGCTTTTTTTGCTTGGAAACGATTAACAATACCTATTTTATGCTTCATATAATTAATTTTCAGGTTTAAAGTCGTAAACAGCTCACTCAGCTTTTTTTTTTTAAAAATTGTATGGAGTTAACATAATAAATGATGATAACTCCGTTATCGCACAATTGCGCCTAATATCCTCTTAGTTTATTGATATATCAATTATTTTGGATTTTTTGACATACTCCATGCCAAGGTCAAACTTGCGCTTTTTTTTTAATAAATCTTTGAAAAATATAAAGTTTTGTTTTGTATATTTTCGTTTTTAACTAACAATATCAATCTTAACATGGATGTATATAAACTAGAAATTAACGAAAATCAATTAATTGATATACCTATAAGAAAATGATATTAATTAATAACTATTAAAAATGGCTTAAAATCTTTATTCTTTATCATTTAATAGAATAACTAAGCAGTACTAATGGGGAGCTTATAAAATCATTATCTAACATCTCTCAATATGTCCAATACACTAAACAATTCGAAGCCACTATTAGAATCTTTATTCTGCAAGAATGTATATAACAAGGTCAGAAATAATACTATCTACAGACTTTCGCGTTGATAATTTGCTAAGGCAAGTGAACTCTTCCAATTATAGAAGACCACAGCGCGCAATTTTCAAAAAAATAAATATATATATAATATATATTCATCTTTCTCTTCATCTTCATCTTCATTTTTCTCAATGTATTTCGAATTTAAAAGTTAGCATAATAAATGCTATAAAACTCACTTGAATTCAGATGTTTGAAGATTCAGCAGGTCCAATGTTTCATCAAACATCTGAATTGGAGTGTAGGGATATTAGTCAAATAAACTCTGAATCTGAATTCGTCTCTGAAGATAGTAATTCAGAATAGGCAATATTTTAGTTAATAGGTATATTCATCGTTTAATTAATTTTATCATATAATTTTATTCGTATATAAGCATTTTATTGTTATTTATAATATACTATTTTTGATAATATTGTTGAAGCCATGAAATTACAATACATTTTTAAGATAATTTCTATTACACAATTTAGTGAAATTTAGTTTTTCGGGTATTCCCAGTACTGCCAACGGCAAAATGTGTCATGAGAGATGTTAGATAATGACTATATGAGCTCACCATTTGTACTGCTTAGTTATTCTAGTAAATGATAAATGATAAAGAATAAAGATTTTAAGCCATTTTTAATAGTTATTATTGAATATCATTTTGTTATATAGCAAATAATTGATTTCCGTAAATTTCTAGTTTATATACATCCATGTTAAGATTGATATTGTTAGTTAAAAACGAAAATATACAAAATTAAATTATATTTTTTTCAAAGTTTTATTTAAAAAAAAGCGCAAGTTTGACCTTGGCATGGAGTATGTCAAAAAATCCAAAATAATTGATATATCAATAAACTAAGAGGATATTAGGCGCAATTGTGCGATAACGGAGTTATCATCATTTATTATGTTAACTCCATACAATTTTTTTGAAAAAAAAATGCTGAGTGAGCTGTTTACGATTTTAAACCTGAAAATTAATTATATGAAGCATAAAATAGGTATTATTAATCGTATCCAAGCAAAAAAGCGGCACTTAAAAAAAAAAGATTGAATGTCTATGAAACGCGAATTTCAGCCCACTGTGCGGCAGGCCAGTCTAATCGTGTGATATCGTATTCTTGAAGAGCAGCATTGACTCGTTGAGCTCGATGTGCGGGCGCATTATCATCGACCAGTACAAATTGGTGCCCATGGTTTACTCGGAATGGTTTGACGATATCATCAATAGCAACTGCTTTGTACATGTCTGCTGTCATGAAGCCCCGATACGGGAT
The DNA here is from genome assembly GCA_914829495.1 of Eilema sororculum. Classification (NCBI taxonomy): domain Eukaryota; kingdom Metazoa; phylum Arthropoda; class Insecta; order Lepidoptera; family Erebidae; genus Eilema; species Eilema sororculum. The sequence continues at coordinate 3,866,552 of OU618559.1, forward strand.
CAAAGGCGTTCTAGCTCCAATCTGGTGTATGTAATGTGCTGTAGTATATATATGTGACACGTGTAACCTCATTTTATAGAGTATTTAATCATGTATTCTTCCAATAAATAGTTAGTCTCTATCATGACTTCATTGTTTGATTTACTCTCCTAATACCTCCCCGTACATTGCGACCCTGCCTAACATTCGCGCATCTCAGCAGTCCGAGGCGCTCTCCATATAGGGGATGGAATTTTCTAGCAAATGAATCTGAGTGTAGTGATACAAAGTGCAATTATGGGACTAGAACAAAGAAACCCGTTACGTGTGATTGTTGTATATTCGGTTGTTACGAACTATTTTCTCCAACTTTTATCATGGGCGCAAAATCAACCAAAGATCAAGTGGTGATCACCCAAAATGCAGCAGGAGGCACAAACGAGGCCATAGCAGAGGACATAAAGTATCACATGTCCATGTCTAGCTTGCTTCTCCTGATAATCCTCGTAATCATTCTGTGCGGTTCGCTATATTTTGCATATAGTTTGTATAAAAGATGTCATATTCGAATGATATCGCGGGAGATAAATAGAAGAGTGTTTAGTAGTTTCCGGCGTACAGCGACAAGTCCCAATAATACAAATCGCGAGCGTGAGGCCCAAGGTTCACAGAAACTGTATCCATGAGTTGTATGGTGAAAAGTGCGCGATCCCATAATAACAGTGCGTAACGTGTCAATATAGTGCGGTATGCGTTTACGGCTCGCTTACTTATGTAATACGATACTTACTCCGTGCTTAGATGAACTATATAGTGGACTGTAATCAGATGATAGTGTTATAAAATAATGTGTTTATCCTTGAGATGAACCACAGGTATTTATTCATTTTGTATATTAACAGCTCCGCCTGATGGTAAGTTATGGCAAATGCTTTAAAAAATTTATATAGTGAATTAAAGGAAATTAGAACGTATTTGATAAAAATAGGCCCTAAAAGAAGGCAAGGAAATATTGTAATAAATAAATTAAAAGAGTGTAGCGAAATATATGTACGATATTTATGCTGGTCAAATGAGTATAATTTGGAATTTCGTAAAGGAAGTGATGAGGATCCAATAGTGCAGAAATTTTGTATAACATTTTTAGAGTTGTATAGAGAAATTTTAAATTTATGCCAAAGTGAGCAATCTAGTTCTGATACTATTGTTACAATGAGTACTTTCGATTTAAAAACGGCGTTGCACCTATTGCCCTGTATGAACGATACAGAGGTCAACACAAAACAATTAATTGATAATATTGAATACTATGAGTCTTTATTGGACAAGGATGACTGTAAAAAGAAATTAATTAATTTTGTACTTAAAAGTAGATTCTCTCAAGCTGCAAAATTAAGATTAAATTCAAATTATTCAAATGTGAAAGATTTAATTACGGATATGAAAAAAGAATTTTTGCCCTTTAAATCGGCTACTGCGATTTCAACAAAATTGGAAAAAAACTAAACAAAATAACTTGTCTATTTCTGAGTTTGGTAAAGAATTATCGGAATTATTGGTTGATCTTACTATTTCACAAGCGAACGGAAATTCAGAAAATTATAAAGTGTTGAAGCCATTAAATGAAAATATTGTTATTGAAAAATTCGCTGACGGCTTGCGAAATCGTAGGATTAGTACAATTATTGCTGCCAGGAATTTTAGTTCCCTGAAGGACGCGATCCAAGCAGCCCAGGATGAAGAGGTCTCCACCACGTCAGCTTCTGGGGAGATAATGGGTATGTCTAAAAATACGTACTATAATTCTAAATTTAATAATGGTAGAGGATACCGAGGCGGATTTAGCAACAGATCTCACTCATATAGAGTATCAGGCCGTACCAGTTTTCGAGGACATCAGCAGCGAGGAGCGCATCAACAAACTACATTTCGGGGTGCTCCGACTCAAGGTCAGCAGTTCAGAGGTAAGAATAGAGGAAATAGTAGAGGAAACCAAGGGATTCGGCAAAACCACAATGTTCACGTTATTAATGAAACGTGATCTGCTAGTTCACCTCAAGGTTCTGAACCGACGTCTTCGAACATAACACACGAGTTTTTCGTGCCTAAAGACGAGCATACGATTTTATCTTGTGACAGTGACTGTTTTACAAATTTTTCAGTAAACGATAAACCATTTTCTTTTCTAATTGACCCGGGTGCTACTTTATGCGCAATTAGGTATAAATATGTATTAGAACAAAATCTTCCCATATAGAACGAAAATCTTATCATTAACGGTTTAGGAGGCAAAGTTCGTGCAATAGGATACGTATATTTACAATTGAGCGCCGATGATCTAATTATTAGTCATAAGTTTTATGTTTTTAATTCATTGCCAATTATGGCAAACGGTATTATTGGTAGAGATTTTTTAAGGAGATACAGATCAGTCTTAAATTTCGATAAAAATATTTTGACATTGCGCGATCATCATAGAATAGTTAATTTACCTATTTCACATAAATGTGATAATTTTTTAGATATATCCGCAAGGTGCGAGTCTATTCACTATATTCAAACGGGGTTTCAAGAAGACTGCGTAATTTGTTCAAGTGAAATACAGGACGGTGTTTTTTTAGCTAGTTCGGTCGCTACTCCTGTAAAAGGTGTAATACCGGTCAGAATATTGAATACCACTGAAAATAGATTGACATTGTCTAAATTTGATATTGCTATTCACAAATTGAGTGACTATAATATTTGCGCCTTCGACAAAACCGAGAATAATGCTAGCCGAGTTAATCAATTATTTTCTCAAATACAATTTTCACATATGAATGACGAAGAACAGACTTCGATTGCCAATCTATGTGCTAAATATTCCGACATTTTTTATTTACAAGGAGATAAATTAAGTACTACGAACATTTATACACATTCAATAACATTAAAACCGGGTACTACCCCAATTTTTTCAAAACCTTACAGATTACCTCATTCTCAAAAATCTGAAGTTAAGCAACAAATAGAAAAAATGTTAGATGAAGGTATTATAGAGCCTAGTACAAGTGACTGGTCCAGTCCTGTCTTATTAGTACCGAAAAAAGTAGACGCTACAGGTAATAAAAAATGGAGGTTAGTTATTGATTACCGTAAGTTAAATAATTGTATAGTTGATGATAAATACCCATTACCGGATATTACTGAAATTTTGGAATCCGTATCAGGTAGTCTCTACTTTAGTCATTTAGATCTCCACCAAGGTTATTATAATGTCAACTTGGATGAAAATAGTCGAAAAATGACAGCGTTTTGTTCAGGTCAGTTCCAAATGACACGGATGCCAATGGGATTAAAAACAAGTCCCAGTTCATTCTCTCGTATGATGAATATAGCTTTAGCTGGCTTAAATTACGACAAATGCTTAATATATTTAGATGATCTAATTTGCATGGGAAATAATTTAAATATGCATAACAAAAATTTACAGGATATTTTTGAAAGATTACGAAAAGTTAACTTGAAATTAAATCCTTCAAAATGCGATTTCTTAAGAAAAGAAATCTTGTATCTAGGGCATGTAATATCGAGTGAAGGTATTCAACCCGACCCTGAAAAAATTAGAGCTGTAAAAAATTATCCACGTCCAGAAAATTGTGACGAGGTTAAGAGATTCGTAGCTTTCGTAAACTATTACAGAAAATTCATAAGAAATTTTGCAGAAATAGCATATCCATTAAATGCTCTTTGTCGAAAACATGTTCCTTTCATTTGGGATAAGAAATGTCAAAATTCGTTTGATATGCTGAAAGAAAAAAATATTTCTCCTCCTATTTTGCAATATCCAGATTTTTCGGAACGAAATGATTTTATATTAGAAACTGATGCATCTAATTATGCCTTAGGCGCAATTCTAACGAACAAAGATAGACGTCCTATAGCTTTTGCTAGTCGAAATTTGAATAAAGCAGAAAAAAACTATCCTATCATAGAAAAAGAGCTACTGGCGATAGTGTGGGCGGTAAAACATTTTCGTCCATATTTATATGGGAGATATTTTAAAATCCGTACTGACCACAAGCCCTTGATATATTTATTTAATATGAAAGATCCGTCAAGTAGATTAATAAAATTCAGATTAGCTTTAGAAGAATATAATTTCGATGTAGAGTACGTAAAAGGCTGTAATAATTCTGCAGCAGACGCTTTATCTCGAATATCGATAAATGAGTTAAAAGAAATGAATGCATGTGTAGTAAACGTTATGACACGTGCACAATACGCCTTACAAAAGGCTCCGGTTCATATGGTCCCCACCGAGGATTGGTCTGATCAACCAAAAATCGTAGGCACACATATTAAACCGAAAGAATCTGTAGAGTTATTATTTATAGACCTTAATAGGTATAATACAATGAAATACGAAGGATCTACACTGACGGACTCATAAACTGCATCAAAGTTCAGGTTTACTCTAAAAGGATTTTTTATAATAAGTATGCAAACTTTTTAGATTAAATTATATAAATATGGAAAGACTGGCTCTTAATCTTAAAAAAAAAATTAAATTTAAAAATAGAACTGCAGTAAAACAAATGAATATAGCCGGGAAAAGAAAATTTACTTGTAGTATCAGATTTGCGTGTAATTTATAGCAAAGTTTTAAATTGATTCTCATTGATTTTTTTTGTTTTGTCAATTGAATTATTGTTACCAGCATAATTGTTGGGTTAGTTTTTTAACACATCGAGAGTTTTTGAACCATAATATGGATACTTCGTCCGAACAAGCGGCACAAATTGTAGCATTGGTGCGGGAGGGCTTGGATCAACGAACGATTGGTAGAAATTTAAATTTAAACCAGTCTACGGTTTCTAGAATATACAGAAGGTTTGTAGAGACAGGTTCTTACAGGAGGAGACGTGGTACAGGCAGAACTCGAGCAACCACAGGTCGTGATGACCGATTTATTGTTATAACTTCCCTGCGAAATCGTTTCCTCACGTCAGTTAACATCAAAACCGAGCTTAATGAAGTGCGTGGAGTAAACGTGTGTGCACGAACAATAAGAAGAAGGTTAAAGGAAGCGGATATCACCCCTTTTAGACCAGCAAATGGTCCAAAGTTGTCTACAGCTCACAGACAAGCTCGCTTAAGATTTGCGCGTCATCACCTGAATTGGACAGAAGAGCAGTGGGCCTCTGTATTGTTCACGGACGAGTGTAGGACATGTTTATATGGTGCAGATGGTCGCAGATGAGTCTATCGTCGACGTGGGGAGCGATATGCTCAAAGTTGCATTGAGGAGCGTGTTCCTTTTGGAGGCGGTTCATGTATGGTCTGGGGTGGCATATCGATGAACGGGCGAACAGAACTTGTGTTCATAGACATGGTCCGTCAAAACGATAATAGAGGGGGTTTGACAGCACATCGCTACATAACAGAGATATTAGAAGATCACGTGGTGCCTTACATGGGATTCATAGGCGAAAATTTTACTTTAATGCAGGATAATGCCCGGCCGCATGCAGCTGCACAAGTTCAACATTATTGCGAAGAGGTTGGGATACGTACAATGAATTGGCCAGCACACAGCCCGGATCTTAATCCCATCGAGCATGTTTGGGACAATTTAAAAAGAGCTGTATATGCGAGAAACCCTTCGCCCACGACAGTGGCAGCACTAAGAACAGCACTTTCAGAAGAATGGGACAATATTCCGCAAGATCTTTTAAAAACCCTTATAAAATCTATGCGGAACCGATTAGAATCCGTAATAAGGGCACGTGGGGGTAATACACCTTATTAAAACACAAATAAACCCTTGCATAAAGTTTGTGTCTATTGTTAAAACCAATTTTTTTATTAAACCAATTTTTCTTAAATTTCTGTTTTTTCTTCAAAAAACGTCTTAAGGTCCTTTCCAGTACATAAACTTAAACTTAAAGATATGACCCTACGCTGTTTTAAAGTTCACGAACCAATCTAGAGGTTTCAATTTAAATCTGTATAGAAAGTATGCATACTTGGTTAAAATATTTATTTCAAAGTCGTCTATTACTTTGATGCAGTTTATGAGTCCGTCAGTGTATAATTAAAGAAAGTGAAATATTATGTTACGTAGAGAGTAAAAGAACTATTTACATCAAATATGTAGAATCTCGATCGCCGATTACACGAAGTGAATTCGTGAGAGAACTAGATGATTTGTGTAAAAATATTAATGTTGAAGAAATTTGTATAGTTAACAATAAAGATAATGAAGTTTTTATCAGAATGTTATTAGAAGAAGTGAATAGAACAAAAAATAGGTCCGGACCACGAATATGTATTGTTAAAGATGTAGAACGAATAGAAGATAAAGATGACAGACGAGTTATTTTAAACGACTTTCATCTTCTACCCAGTAGTGGCCATTCTGGTATTAGAAGAATGTCGAACAGTATCAGGAAATATTATTATTGGCCTGGTATTGATAAGGATGTAAATGAATTTGTGAAACGCTGTGATAAATGTCAACGACACAAATATTCTACTCCAACTAAAGAACCAATGGTTATAACTAGTACTGCCAGCCAACTCGGCATTTGAAAAAATATTCCTAGATCTTGTAGGTCCCTTAGAAACTGATAACGATAATTATTCTTACATACTTACTTTACAATGTGAACTTAGCAAATACGTCGAAGCTTATCCCTTAGTTTCCAAGAAAAGTGATGAAGTAGCAAAAACTTTAGTTCATAATTTCATTCTTAGATATGGAGTTAGGAAATAGCTACTGATAAAGGTAAGGAATTTATGTCAAATACATTTCAAGAAGTTTGTAAGTTACTACAAATCATATTTATTTATTTAATTAATAATTTTACAATTAGTTACATAACATTAATTTATCCTAAAATTACTACAAATTAAACAATTAAATTCAACTGCATATCACCATCAAAGTATAGGTGCATTAGAGGTTTCACATAAACACTTAAATTATTTCCTAAGAATACATACTGACAAACACCCAGAGACATGGAGCCAATGGCTTCCCTTTTGGTGTTTCGCATATAATACGTCAGTACATTCAGAAACACAGTTTACTCCTTTTGAATTAGTGTTTGGGAAAAAGTGTATACTTCCCAAGTAATTTAAGTAATAAAAACATTGTAGAGCCTATTTACAACTACGAAAGTTATCCAAGTCAGTTAAAATATTGCATACAACTTTCACAAAGAGAGGCAAGAGACAATTTACTTAAGAGTAAATCTGTAAGAAAATCTAAATATGATAAGTATATCAATCCTGTTAAATATAAAGTTAATGACTTAGTATTGTTAAAAAACGAAGTAGGTAATAAACTTGGCGATTTGTATTCAGGTCCTTAAAAAGTTGTTAGGGACATATCCCCAAACGTAGAGATTTTAAAGAATGAAAAGCTTGACATAGTTCATAAGAATCGGACTAAATTGTATCACTCTTAAGAAGAAAGTGTAAAATGTATACATCTATACATTATGTACATGTATACTACTATATTTTACTTATATGTAAACTTACCTATAAAAAAAAATGTACTACACTAGTATTTAATTATTTTTTTCTAAGAGAGGGGAGATGTGGTGTAGTATATATATGTGACACGTGTAACCTCATTTTATAGAGTATTTAATCATGTATTCTTCCAATAAATAGTTAGTCTCTATCATGACTTCATTGTTTGATTTACTCTCCTAATACCTCCCGTACAATAATGCCACTTCAAAAAGACACCGATTTTCCGCCTTGCTGAACTGTTCCAGTGGCAGTTCTTTGTCTTTCACGGTCGCCTGGTCTTCTCTAGACACGGACACGTCGGTTATCTGGATGAGTGGAGATTCGGGATTCGTCAACGAAGAGACAGTTTTACCAAATGTTTTCTTCCTCACCTTCTTCATTTTGCCGAAGTCTAGCAGACTGCAATCTTCGTTGTTGACGCTGCTCGTAATCCAGCCTGGTGCAAGCAATTGCGAACGGTCTGCGTGCTAACTTCAAGCCCAGAGGCGGCCCTGACTTCTGCTTTTATTTTAGTTGCGTTGATTGTGGGATCACGGGCTGCCAGCAATCTAATATAGCGCTTTTGGGCAGCTGTCAAAACAGTTGGGCGACCGCTGCGGGGTCGATCAGCTAAATTCTCCATTCCGTGGTACCTCTGCAACGTAGCCACGACACAGGATTGGAATATAGCAAAGTCTGCGTGCTATTACTCTCGTGGTGTATCCTTCTTCCCTCAAAGTTACTATTTTAGCTCGTAAAACCTCTGATAATCCTCTTGGCATTTTTTCAATCACAACTTTCCGCGAAAAATATCTTGAATCGGTTATAATTAAATTTTATTCGGTTCGGTTTATTTAATTAAATTCGGTTATAGTAATTTTAAATAACGGCTGGTTTTAGTGTTTACGTGGACGATAAGCGCGGATCGCGTACGTGCGGGCGGCCGAGACCGCCAGGCTTCGTGGATAACTAATGTCTGGACCCCGTAGGAGGGGTAGTCTCAAAAAGCGCTGGCTTGGTGTCATAGAGGATGACATCCGCGCTAATGTTATCACTATTCACTATCATGAATGCCGAAGGGATTAGGCGCACAATACCACATTCTCAAAATGACACATAATAATTTCGCAAAATGCCATATTCTCAAAATGTCATATTCTGAAAACGCCACATCGCAAGATGTCACATTAGCAAAATGCCATTTTCGTAAAATGCCATTTTCGCAATATGCCATGCGCATTTTCATGAATAACACCACCTAGATAAAACTTTAAGAACTACTTCGACTAATTATCCTTTAACCGACTAACTATATATCCAATAGATGGCGATGGAAAAAAATATTTACTATACATTTAAACATTAATTCTAATTATTCTTCTGACATTTATTAATTATAAGTATGATATAAATGTTATTCTATTTGCGTCTATATAAATAATATATATATATATATATATATATATATATACATATATATATATATATATATTATATGAAAAACATTATCTACGATTTGAAACGAAAATTTCCGGACATTGACGGCGAATTGCCTACATTTGAATCAATGAAGGACACTTTGTACAGGTCACGCAAAAAGTTTTTGAATACAGACAGGTTAAAGTGGAGAGAGAGATCCGGTTCTTAGCATTCCATGGATTCACCGTGCGGTCGCCGGGTCCATGGCGTGGTACAGAGAGGAACACTGTGACGGCGCCTGGGACTTGCGACCCAGGTGTAGGTTTAGGGTGGCCACCTTGTGATGCATCAGCGCTCACCTCCACCGTCAGTCGTGTTCCCCCCTCTACCTATCCAAATTTGGTAAGATGAAGTAAGATCCTATCAACGCCGTTTTAGATATTCGTTTGAGTAAAGAGCTTACTGAAGCTCTTGGCAATCCGAGGTCTTTAAATAAGTTATACAGGGATTTAGCTGGAATTCCCCTTGCTCCTACTTCCACGGCGTAGAGTTTAACCACATAGCCATTTTTGGTTAACTCGTTGGTCAGGTCAAAGTATTTCGTCGTTGTCAAACCAAAATCTGCTATGTGCACTCTCTTCCCTTAAAAGATTTTATTTGACAATATTTCTAGCTGCTCCACATAGCATATTTGAATAAGTTGTCATAGTGCGTCGTATAGTACTTATAAGTACCTACATAGCCTTTCATGCAATAGATTGGTTCATTTACCAGTCGCATTTGTCAAAATCCAATCGTAATTTTCAACATGTTAAAATTATAAAAAATGCACATAGCAGATTTTGGTTTGACAACGACGATTTGTTTATTTTTATAGCGTGGTCTTTAGGTATGTTAGTTTCCCACGGTACTGTGAGTTCTACTAGTACTGCACGCTTTTGCTGTTTTGAAAATAGGAATATATCGGGTCTGGATGACGAGGCACAAACATCCTCCGGTATTTTATAGTGTTTCTCATACGAATCTGCGAGTAATGTCCAATCAGCGGCTGCTATCAAAATTGAGTACGACTTTTGATTTGTCTTTTTTGAGCAGCCTTCCTTTACAAACGCGACGTCATTTCTTTGGTTTGTGGTTAAACCCTTTTTCGCTCTAGCTACCGCCAAACTTACCGCCTCACGTACGATTTCTAATACCTTATCATGTCGGCGCGAGTAATGACCCCGGTCTAATAGCGTCCTACAACCCACCAGTAGGTGCCTAGCAGTACCAATTGCTTCACCACATGAGTTACATGTTTTATCTGTGGCTTTTCCCCATCTGACAAGATTGCTTTGGTCGGGGAGGGTCAGCTGGAATGCATTGAGATAGAATAGAATTTAAGGGGAGCCGGTGACCAGTCGTATATTAAGGTACGCCATTTTAAGGCTATGGGAATACAAAATTCACCTAGTGTTAACCATTCGTTTTGTATTTCTAGGTTCATTGCGTGCACTTTGTAGGTATTATTTTCATCTACTTGAAGAAAAGATTTTGTTATGTCTTTGTCTGACTGCCTCCTAGTATTACCTAAACCTACCCTACCGGTCTGCGAGCCTATCATGATTTTTTTTTGGAATTGGAGGCGCGACTCGAGCTCTTTAGTACTTTGGTCTTTTGGCCATAAAAGCCGCAGAGCAGACCCGAGCCTCCGAGAATGAGTACATTAAATTTTTGGAGTTGAATTTGAAGTTAGCAGGGAGTCATTTGTTGAATAAAATATAAAAAAAATCCCGACACACAAAATAACTCAAAAAAAGCGAGGAAATAATAGTCTTGGTTAGACCATAACTTTCATATATCTTATCTATTTTAGTTCAAACGTATGCCCGGGCATTCCCAACTAGTGAAGCACTCCGAAATGATATCGGCACGATCCCCCGACACGACAACGTTGACAACTGACGCGCACGTTCAACCACAGTCAACAACTTACCTGTGTCGACGTCATCCGGTTCCACCTTCACAATTTCCAGAGGCATGTCACACTCCATGTGTAGACCTAGTGCGCTATGATATAGGTTTGCGTGATCTTGCTCCACGGCTGCGTCATCTGCACATAAGTACATTTAATACTTCACTTGTTCGTCCGACATAAGAACCTGTAGTCGTATGATTGGCCACTGGCTGTTATATACGGCTATCTCTGATACACGGACTTATATTGACCAATGGTTAGAGACACAAAGGAGATTGTTCACAGTGCTGCATGCTTATGTTTACCGACACACTTACTTGGCATTGCACTGTCTACGTCTGGGTCCAGTTCAATAAAGTATTCTGTTCCCACGTCATCATGTGAGTCTGAACATGTGCTGCTGTCATCTCTTGTGTCTGTGGGTTACAAAAGACACATGTTAACGTTCAATAGTGATGACGATATCCAAAATAGAAATTGTTTACTATATAATATACTTGCTTGCTTCTTGTCCAAGTTCTATGAATGTTGAATGCTACATGTGGTATTTGATACTATTACTTTTATGATATAGATACTATTACGATTATACATATCATGTGATTACACAAAGGCACAATATTGTGAGCCACAAACAGTCTCACAATCACATCGCTGACTGACTATAAGCACTATATCATCATGTAGCCTGTTGTTTAGTCACAAACATACAATGAAACATTATTACCTTCAGCATTTTCTTGTTTCACTTCAACATCACCAAAGACATTTGGAGTCATCTGCATCACATCCTCTGTGCTCAGGTTTACACCGGGCATTATTTGTAGGTTGACTTGCTGTAGAAACAACACCACATTATATGAACACACATTATAACAGCTCACTACACATGCAGAAGATGTGAGACCAATGATAACAGTATAGGTACAATATTATAATTACACTGCAACACAGTCAGTCTGTTACTTGCGAAGATACTTTGTTACAAGCATTATTCAATAATGGGACCACTCACCACATTACTTTGTAGCAACTCTGTAAACAGCTTTTCACTCTGGAGACATTTCTCCATAAGCTCTGAGGAGTTCTTGAGCCACGCACAACAGAGATGGCAGACCAGTACTGGTCTGATGTCTTCTGTAACAAACTGATCAACATAATCTCATTACTAGTTGTCCCCAACAACAGGGTCTGCCCAGCTTGGGGAGGGAGTTGTTGGAACTTAACTCTTTTGTTACTATTCTAGTAAGAAACAGAGAGTGATATTCTTCTAACACAAAGTAAGAGCACATACAGCATTTGTCAAACTTGGATTGTTGTAGTAAGTTCATAGATTCACTGCTTCAAAAACGAAGCCAAAAGGTTCATTTGAGCAATGGGTTTTGGTAAGATAACATACAAGACATTATGTTGTTTGTATTTGTATGTATGTTTGGGCACAGATGTTATTCAACAGTTACTAAACTTATTTGTCATAAAAGGAAAGCTTACTTACCGGCGTCATGGTCAAAGACTCGTACATCTCTTGTAGATGAGTCTCGATAATCGACCGCAGTGGAATGTCGTCCGATAGACAAATTCTGCACATCGACAGCTTCTCCATGTTTGCGTTAATGTTAGTTTAATAACACCGTTTATATTGTTTGAATTAAGGGCTACTTAAGACCTGAACTTCTACTAAGTACCTTAAACTACATACATAGTAATCTTAAACTTTAGCAAATCACACTAGGAATCAGCAACGTAAAGACAGTCCGTGAAGTACTGAATATTTACTATGTCTATAATTGAATTACATTGAATAAATTTAACCACAATTCACAACTACTATTTTATGGCCTCTGCAGTAAAATCACCGGCAATTCGCAATCTCAACAATCTCCACATACACCGTTATCACTGAATAAAACAAGGAAATCTTGAGAAATATCAATTGCAATATCCATGACATACAGACATACCATAGACTAAGAATACACTACGTTTACTACGTAGACAGAGAAGGACATAGACGAATTGATAGCTTCCATCGCATTCACACAAGAAAAAGACCAACTTACGCCAATGTCGTGTGAAGAAATGAGACAGAGTGACTAGATTTTCTGTCTCCTCTGCCGTGTCGGTTTTTACTACGGCCAGCAAACTAGTTCGCGAAACAAACCATAAAGAAAAATATGTACGAAAGTAAACAAACTTGACAGATAATTTTCGGTTTACTTTTATTCGTGTATGTATAACGCAATAATTGTTCTTAGACGTGCTACAATATTCGCAATTTGTTATTCAACATATATAGTAAACACAACTGAAGGAAACATGGGACGGTGCAGTGCTTTCCATTGTAAAAGCGATAGTGAAAGGAAATTACCAGGCGTATCTTTTCACTCGTAAGTAAATACGTTTTTAAAGTTAAAGGCCCTTTCGTACACATGCCACAGTGTATTATTTCATGTGAAGTACATAATGCATATAATTCTACTGATAAAATAGTCTAAAACAGCAAATAATAATTATCATAACCTACGAAATAAATTTTATTCGATGTTGCCAGGTTTTGAATGTTTATTTGTCCAATATTATGGGTACTAATATACATGTTGTAGGTACTTCTTATAAATATGATGAAATATTCTTATGTATGTAGTAATTAAATATCATAATTGTATTACAGTTTCCCGGAAAATACAAACTTACAACAAAAATGTATTGAAGTTACAGGACGTACTAATTGGTTGCCAACAAAGTCATCAAAACTATGTAGCAAACAAAATAAGTAAAAAATCGAGTAATTATGGAATATGAGTACCGTCGTGGCAGCAACGCGACACAAGCGGCATGCAACATCAACGACGTTTACGGAACTAACACTACAAACCGACGCTGGAAGCTCTCCGTCATCCGCCCTACTCACCAGACCTTGCGCCTACAGACTACCTAACCTACAACTTTTTCCAGAATTCGACTTTTTGACGTGAAAAAAATTCAATACCCGAGAGACAGTACAAAATGCCTTTGAAGAATTTGTTGCTTCCCGTCCACCTGATTTCTTTAAAAAGAGCATCAATAAACTGCCACTGCGTTGGCAAAGATGAATTGATTGCATGGGTGATTACTTCGTTTAATACAAATAAACAATATATGAAAAAATCCTTTAAATTTTTTCATACAAAACGGCAATTTCATTGGTAAAGACCTAATGTATTACTAATTACTATTGTTATTACACATTTTTAAAATACCTAAAGGTATCTTGTTTTGAACTATTAAACGTTTTAAATATTAATGTTTTTTAGTATTACCTATATATATTACAACTCACTATAAAGAATTTTATCCAGAAATAGAGATCACGATCTCTCGAACTTAAAAACAGAGCCAAATTTTATCACGAATTAGGCGTCAAATAGGAGTTCACAAATATATAAATATTTACTCTTTCTGGCAATGGTACACGCAAATTTACTTTTCACTAAACATTTTTTTTCTCTCATAACTCATAAGGCGATTGGCACACTGTAACTCATTTTCGGATGGGGAGGAATGGGGAGGCGCGCTCTTCAGCGCGCCGCCGCCGTGGCCTGCTTCTGCTGCGGCGCGTGCAGCAGGGCTACGAACCTGGCCTGCAGGGTGTCCGCCCACACGGGGGCACCCGTATAGGGCTATGGACCGCACGACACCCGCGTAGAGTCTCCTTCAGGAGTCCTCCGGGCCCCTCAGGTTGGGTAGCAGCCGCGCCAGCGCGTTAGCTGTCACTAACAGTTTGGAGCGCAGACTTCGGAAGTGCTCTCCGAAGTCCCACCGACCGTCGAGTACGAGCCCCAGGTATTTCAACCGGGGCTTGATGTCGATGGGAGTACCTCCTACTGTCAGGCTGGATCCCGGGGGTAGCCCGCGCCGAGGACCATGAAAGAACAAGGCCTTGGATTTGTGCAGAGCCACCTCGAGACCCAGCCGCCGGATCCGATCCACGACTTTAGCAACAGCGGTCGTGGCCCTCTGGGTCGCCTCGCGGTATGTAGCACCACTCTCCGTCACTAGCGTGTCATCCGCGAAGTACGTGACGGTGGCACTGAACGCGAGCTCACCGCGAAGCACCCAGTCGTATCCGATGTTCCACAGGAGCGGCCCCAGGACCGATTCCTGTGGGACACCGCACGACATCTCACGCCTACCGACGCCGGTCGCACTTGGGTAGATGACGGCTCTCTCCGTCAGGTACGCCCCGACTATGCGGCGGAGGTAGAGAGGCACATCGTGGTACACGAGCGCCTCCCTGATGCAACTCCAGAGCAAGGTGTTGAATGCGTTGGAGATATCCAAGGACACCGCCAACATCACCTCGCCCCGGGCAACCGCATCCTCCGCCAGAGTCTTCACGCGCATGATGGCATCCACAGTGGAACGCCACCGGCGGAAGCCGTATTGCGTATCCGCTAGGTCCGGCCCCACTCTAGAGAGGTGCTCGACAAGGCGCTTGGCAATCACTCTTTCGAAGAGCTTGCCCACCTCGTCGAGCAATACTATGGGCCGGTACCCGGACGGCTCATCCACCGGGCGTCCGTCTTTGCGGATGAGGACCAGTTTACCCGTCTTCCACCTCTTCGGAAACTGGCCCCGCTCCAAGCATGCGCTGAGGAACCCTCGCAGTCGGGGTTCGAGACCGTCTTCTCCTAGAGCTAGGACCCACGCACGGCCTGGAATGCTGTCGGGTCCCGGGGCGGTGTTCTTCTTGGCTCTAAGCCGTCGCACCACCAGCTCTAGTTCTATCCAAGTGACATCGGACACGTCGTCGTCAATAACCACGCCGGGCGCATCAGGCGACCGAGGTGGCCGAGTCATCTGCGGCGGAAAGTGTTCCGCCCGCGCCGGGAACAGGGATTCCACCACTCCTCCAAACAGAGCCGGCTCGAGAACCTGGGTCAGCGGAGGGGCCCGGGGGCGAAGCTTTCCTCTTACCAAGCAGTAAGGCCACCCTCATGGGTCCCGCTTCAGTATCTCCAGCAACTCCCTATAGGAAGCTGCCTTGGACCGCTTGATCTCTGCTCGGAGGGCATTCCTGGCTTCCCTGTATTCCTCTTGTAAGAAGGACACACCTACCTACCAAAAAATTTCTAATATCTCTCGGACTATACAAAAAACGCCGCTCCACGCGTGAGAGTAGAAAATCTGCGCGCGGATGCCGATCTGCTCTCCCGCGTCCACGCGCGACGCGGCGTCGGGCGTTGCAGTGTGCCAATCGCTTAAGACATACCTACAAATCCATCACTGATTGCAGATACAAAGAGAAAAGAAAAAATATATTGCCTGTCTGCGAGCGAATTTTTTCAAAAACTAGGGTAATTTATCTTTCAAAGTCGTCACACTTGTGTTACATGGCGCCATAGATAATATTACTATTTATAGCATAAACTTAACGATTTTAAGCATTAAAAAACATTCTCTATCTCATGCGTGGCCACGCTGAGCCTGTGTCTATTAAACGTAGTGTATTCAAAGTCTTTGGTTTACTACGTTTTTTCTCTGTCTACGAGACATACACACCGAGAAAGAAAACAAAGTGACATTACTGACATTTTGAAGTTGACACAGTGACAGTGAGTGACATTCACTCATGCATTCACTCACTGTCAACTAAACTCTCAGTCATGCGTAGACAGAGAAGTATATAGACGAATATTGATAGCTTCCATCGCATTCACACAAGAAAAAGACCAACTTACGCCAATGTCGTGTGAAGAAATGAGACAGAGTGACTAGATTTTCTGTCTCCTCTGCCGTGTCGGTTTTTACTACGGCCAGCAAACTAGTTCGCGAAACAAACCATAAAGAAAAATATGTACGAAAGTAAACAAACTTGACAGATTTTCGGTTTACTTTTATTCGTGTATTTATAATGCAATAATTTTTCTTAGACGTGCTAAAATATTCGGAATTTAGTTTTGTAACGGTTATTCAACATATATAGTAAACACAACTGAAGGAAACATGGGACGATGCAGTGTTTTCAATTGTAAAAGCGATAGTGAAAGCAAATTACCAGGCGTATCTTTTCACTCGTAAGTAAATACGTTTGTAAAGTTAAAGGCCCTTTCATACACAAGCCACAGTGTATTATTTCATGTGAAGTACATAATGCATATAATTCTATTGATAAAATAGTCTAAAACAGCAAATAATAATTATCATAACCTACGAAATAAATGTTATTCGATGTTGCCAGGTTTTGAATGTTTATTTGTCCAATATTATGGGTACTAATATACATGTTGTAGGTACTTGTTATAAGTATGATGAAATATTCTTATGTATGTAGTAATATCATAATTGTATTACAGTTTCCCGGAAAATACAAATTTACAACAAAAATGGATTGAAGTTACAGGACGTACAAATTGGTTGCCAAAAAAGTTATCAAAAATATGTAGTAATCAAAATAAGTAAAAAATCGAGTACTTATGGAATATGAGTACCGTCGTGGCAGCAACGCGACACATGTTTTCATACAAAACGGCAATTTCATTGGTAATATATTAATAATTACTATTGTTATTACACATTTTAAAATACCTAAAGATATCTTGTTTTGAACTATTAAACGTCTTAAATATATATGTTTTTTACTATTACCTATATATTACAACTCACTGTAAAGAATTTTATCCAGAAATAGAGATCACGATCTCCCGAACTTAAAAACAGAGCCAAATTTTATCACGAACCAGGCGTCATTTGTATAGAAAAACGCGGGGTCCCACACACTGACAACGCAATTACGCGCGTTGCTGCAGAATACGCGCGTACAAGCAGAAAACGAGCGTGATGGCACGTAAAACGCGAGGTATGGCACACTGAAATCTACCATCACGCGCGTGATTTTCGAGGGATTTTTAGTCCGAGAGCTGTTAGAAATTTCTGTGTAGATAGATAGATTTCGTCCGATATCCGATATCGGACATCCGAGATCGGAGGAAGTCAAATATTGATGCCCAATATCGGGTATTGCAGCCGACACCACTGTTTTGGCTCGATATCGAAAAACGCAGAGACTGTAAGCGACTTTCAACCTAAATGGCATTTTCTTAGTTACGTCTCTTTTTGCGTTACTAGATGACGCTGATCACGAATATAAGAAAAAAAAGGTAACTATGTCATGTCAATAAGGTCGAAAATTACTTGCACTTCTTATCATTTTCTTTTCATCTCTAGCGTCCTTAACATAGTCTGGGCTATCGAGCTAATGGTCGGATGGCTTTATTATTCAATATTTTACTTTACTTTTCTCAAAATTTTAGACTACTTCACACTCCTACCTACCAAAAAATTTCTAATATAATATCTCTCGGTCTATACTAAAAACGCCGCTCCACGCGTGACAGTAGAAAATCTGCGCGCGGATGCCGATCTGCTCTCCCGCATCCACGCGCGACGCGGCGTCGGGCGTTGCTGTGTGCCAATCGTCTAAGACATCCTACAAATTCATCACTGATTGCAGATAGAAAGAGAGAAAAAAAAATTGCCTGTGCTGTGTCGAGCGAATTTATCCAAAAACTAGGGTAATTTATCTTTCAAAGTCGTCACACTTGTGTTACATGGCGCCATAGATAATATTACTATTTATAGCATACACTTAATGATTTTAAGCATTAAAAAACATTCTCTGTCTCATGCGTGGACACGCTGAGCCTGTGTCTATTAAACGTAGTGTATTCAAAGTCTTTGCAGTCATGTCATTTTTGGGATTTTATGACCTGGTAACGTGAAATTTTAAGTCAATTCTTAAGGGGCAGCTATTTTTCGCGACATGTTATATGCATGAATCTGTATACTACAATATTTTTCACGTAGCATGGGTACGGTGACGTTTGGGATTTGAAGTTACTAGAGATGTAGTCAAGATAAAATCGCATGAAATAAAATCGATTATATATCTTATCGAGATCATTTATTAATGAAGAAGAAATCGATTCTATTAACTCATAATTTTAAAGAAAAAAAGTGAAGCAAAATTGATAACCTGTTTAATTATTTATTAAAAATCAAACATGTTCATCATCTTCATCATCATCATCATCATCATCATCGTCATCTGACTCGTCGACGTGAATAATTATTTGGGAATCAATTATGCAGTCTATTCTAATGTCTCGCTCCCAGTCATGTAAGATTAGATTTTTGGTTTTCTCCACTACTTTCTTCCAGTCGTCGCCAGTGACATTTTTGCATCCCTCTTTCAATAACCCCATCATTTTTGTGGCTGTAAAAGGCGGAGCTGTATTTTTTCGTGCAGCGTATCCTGAAACAAGATAAAAAACAAATTGAGTCATAGAATTCAAGTAATAAACATAATCATATTTTTGTCAGTATGTAAATAGACTATGGTTAAACAAGTTACCTTTGATTTGGGCCCAAATTAATTCAATGGCATTGTACTGACAGTGGTACGGTGGAAGCCTCAGGACTTCGTGACCATATTCGTTTGCCATCATATCTAATTTGTATGTCGTTTGGGGCTTGTGCATTTTTACGAGCTTCACTAGCTCCACCTTTAATTTCGTCTCATCGGCTTCCACATTATTGGCTTGGAGCCACTCGATCAACTCGCTCTTCTTATTGGAAGAAGTCGGCGGTTTGTTCAATTGCACGGAGTGATATGGGGCATTGTCCATAATAATTGTGCTGGGTTCTTCTAAATTGCTAAGCATATTTTGAAACCACTCCGTGAATACTTCCGCATTCATATCTTCGTGATATTCTCCCGTCTTTTTCGATTTAAAAGCAAGTAGCCCATTTTCTACAAATCCTTTCGATGTGCCTGCGTGACAAATAATCAATCTCTCCCCTTTTCCTTCTGGCACTTTGGTCGAGGCATGAGGTGTATCGTCAGTCCACATTTTACCGACCGTATGATTGGCATTCAGCCAAGTTTCATCCAGGAAGACGACATTGCTCCAATCGGTAATCGCTTTAGCCTTTTTCAAAAAGGTAACCCGCGCAAGTGCTATATCACCCCTCTCCATGACAATTTTTCTTTTGTTTACTTTTTTGAATTGGAAACCAATGTCCTTCAATACGCGCCACAAGGATGTAGGACTTCCAGTAAACAAATCAGCATCTTTTAAAGACTTGACCAGCTTTAGAAGCGTCGGTAATTCTTTATTCTGGTAATAGTTATAAATGTGGCTCCGTATAGCATCGGCCGCAAAACTGTTTACATCTGTTACAGATGCCTTTTTGGTTCGCTTTTTATTAGGGGTGGACAACTTATTTTCTTCTGTATCGTGAGCACCATATTTTTCTCGAGTGATTCGAGAAACCGTGTTCCGCCCAATGTCTAACGCATCTGCCACTCGATCCAAAACGTTGGACACAGGCAATAGCGTTCCGCCATTCTCACGTTCCCGCTCAAAGTAATCCCGCAATCGAACTACAAATTCACGGGCTTGACTACCAAGCACAGTCTTTTTCGTTCTTTTTGGCATTTTGCTAAAAAAAACAACAAAACAAAAGTCAATAACAAAAAACGGTAACGAAAACAACAAAGCACAACGATAGTCAATAACAAAAACAAGTAACAAAAACACCACGCAAGCTCAAAACAAAGAAAACAGACCGCATACAAGGCAGACGCACTCGTACTGAGTTGATATAACAAGATGGCTGCCAGCTCATGCTTAAGCAGTGTTGCTATATTATAATAAAGCTCCACAAAGACAAAAATGCTTTGTTTAAAGTTTATTATTACATAATTATATTTTATAATCGTATTTTAGTTAAAAATACAACTAACGATTTATGATACTTTATTCGACAATTTATCGATTATAACGATTTTACTATGTCAATCTCTAACGCAACCTGTTCCGATTCACGCATCAAGAATTATGTATTTGGAATGTTTATATTTAAAGTTTAAATAATTACGGAGAAATAAAAATAGTTTTAAGTTAAAAATGCTAAATAAAACAGTTTTCTTTTTATCTTCGTATTAAGTGTTGTTTCCTGTATTCCGCGTTAGGTAAATGGTTTCGAAATGAATCATGCATGAAATGGAATTAGTCAAATGTCATCGTACCAATGCTACGTGAAAAATATTATAACTGGATTGCGTACTGTAAAATACAATAATTACAAATTTACACCCAACTGTAATGACATAAGGTACATTTTTCATCGTCTCGGTGAAAGTAGAAAAATCGAGCCGAGCGAGACAGCCAAAAAGTAGTAGTCTGTCCCTGTCTAACAACTTGCCATAGTAAATGTAAATTCTTTTTGGTTGTAAATGGTAATTTTTTTTAATTTTGCATATATTTGTGCGTTATGTTTTTGTGATGAAACTTTGCATAAAAATACTTAAACTATCAATATACAATGGTTTGACCATCTTTTATGAAGTTGTACAAAGTATTATGAAGTTGTACAAAGTAATACTTTTATTTTAAATGTTATGAGAGTGACATTGGTAGCCTTTCAAAATTCTTATGCGGCAACATTGTTTGTCATAAAGACCAATAAAAACATGATAAAACTATTAGAAAGAGACGCACTACTACTTTGGAACCTCTCTTTCGGTTCGTTTTTCTGTTCATAGTGCGCAGTCCAGTTAGTATAAAGGTTCATGGTTATATGATGTTAGTTGGTATGATTGTTGATCATAATGATGATAAGTTGATGATGATGACGACGATCAATAATGATTTCTGCCACATTCAAGTAACGGAGACTTTACTAGAAGATATAAAAAGATAGATGGCGCAAAAAGTTGGCGCCAAATTTGTACATTTCCTGAAGATTTGGCTCAGAAGACATACAAGACGGGACTTGACCCCGTGAGCAGTCCCTTACAGAGGGCATGCTCCGAACAACTTAAGACCAATACTTACTCCTCCCAAGACTTCACCTATGCTGATGTGTTCTATCTATGTAGAGAATATAAAAATAGTCATTATTGTTTGTTCTGATATCTGAGTGATGTGGTGAGCAACCCATGGGGTTGCACAATGGCACAAAGTGGAAGATTTTTTCCGTTTTATGACCTTAGTAGCAAATCCAGTGGCACTGCACATGGCGTAATAAATGTGAATAAGGATGTTAAATCAATGAAACAGCACATAAGATGTTTAATTACATTTTAAATTTCCAAGAATCTCCACCACAGCATCCTAAACGGTGTGAAACAATCTCACCATGGTGAAACGATGGACATAGGTACATAAAATAACGTTTACCTCTGTCTCATATATTATTATACCACTGTGCAAGTCTAGCAGCGTCTCACTATCGCTGCCTACACACCCACTCTAAAAATATACATGAGTTATGGCAAATGAACAATTCTGAACACACAAACTTACACTACGACACAATATTTTATAATAATAGAAGTCGACTAAGGGATAGGGTATGACCACCAAGAAACGCCGGGCTGTTCTTTAACCGACAGTAAACATACAGCCCGTGACTAAGTGCCCGCTTGGCGGCAATAGGCTCGCCCAGTATCACGTGGGACCGAAAATCATAGTGTGCGTAATGTGGGTGTTAATACACCTCTGCCTGAACCTCACCTCGGCGTGAGTATATGCATTTTATTTATTTATTTACAGTAAGTACATACAGGTACATCTTATGAACTAATACATTGTCCCACAAAACCGTACAAACGGTTTGACTGTGGGATCAGGAAAAATATTTAGGTATATCTGACAATATTTACTTAAGGCTTATGGAGTTTAAATAGATGCGTGAGTATACATCTCTGGTGTCACATTATGGCGCTCACAGCAATGGTCCGCTGCGCGGACGCGTGGGCGGCCGGCGTCTCCTTCAGCGAGCAGGTAATGGTCGTGAAGGAGACGGCGGAGCGGGAGAGGCAGCGCGAGCGAGAAAGACTCGCGGATCGCGCCGCCCGCGCGCGCAAGCAACTCGGGCGTCGGAGGGCACTGACTGACCTCCGTCCCCCATGAGCGCGGGCCTGGGGGTGACGGGTGGAGCCGCCTGTCACCCCAGCAGAAGCAGGCCACGGCGGCGGCGCGCTAAATAGCGCGCCTCCCCATTCCGGGGGCGAGTTGGGGACACCGTTGTCCCCCCTCCTGAGGAGGGCCAGACCGTAAGGGATGGCCCTGGGTCAGCCGGGGTGCGAGGGATATGTCTATAACAACCTCACCTCCGGCCTAGCACCAAGACCCACAGTCGGCGTGCGGTTTTAGTCGGTTCGAGTCCGACATAACCACCCCTACGGCTCCGGCAGGGGGGGTATCCGAGGGGATTTCCGCACGAAAAAAAAAAAACAAAGTCACATTATGGGAGTACCCCATTATGGCAGTGAGTCGATTAGGTGGTCTTTTTATTTAATTTTAAACAAGTTTGTTTTATTTTCTCTCCTTATGCCTACAGGCAAGCTATTTAAGGCCCTGTATTCTTGCAAAAGTAGGCATTTGTCGCTATCCTGGTCGCTCGTAAAATATTACGCGCGAACGCAGTGACAAGTGCATTGGCGGTGACCCCGCCAGCGTCACAGTATAGAAATATGCAGTAGGAAAACTTGATTTGACTTAGAAAATTAAATGCAGTTTTTTTAACTTTATTTAGTTATGTGATTATATTAAGTAAGTAATAGATACGAAATTAAAAAAACTGTATGAGTTTGAGAACTGTTTGTTCTATGTGTTTAGTTGCTTGGGCGAAAAAACTTACATTATAATAATAATAATAATGCTTGTAATTTTACAAACATTTGTTTGAATTGATTCTAACGGTTACTTTATATCATCGCACCGTTCGTCGACAGGGCAGTTAAATACCTAAAGTTAACGAGATTAACAACTTTTTTCGTGCGGGAATCCCCTCGGATACCCCCCTGCCGGAGCCGGAAGGCGAGGTTATGTCGGACTCGAACCGATTTTTTAGTCGGTTCGAGTCCGAATGTGGGCACGCCGACTGTGGGTCGTGGTGCTAGTTTTTATGAAGTATTCATATAAATTTACACTGTACCTTCTTTTTTTCGTGCGGAAATCCCCTCGAATACCTCCCCTGCCGGAGCCGGAAGGGGAGATTATGTCGGACTCGAACCGACTTTTTAGTCGGTTCGAGTCCGACTGTGGGCACGCCGACTGTGGGTCGTGATGCTAGGCCTAAGGTGAGGTTGTCATCGACATATCCCTCGCACCCCGGCTGACCCAAGGCCAGTAATTCTCCTGGGTCTGCCGGGGTGCGAGAGATATGCTTTCGGCAATCTCACCTCCGGCAACCAAGGACCCAAGACGGCGTGCGTTTTAGTCGGTTTGAGTCCGACATAACCGCCTCCACCGGCTCCGTGGGGGTGGTATCCGCGGGGATTTTGCGCACTATAAAAAAATGCCAATAATTAAACTAACCTACCTAAATATTAAAATTATTCTATCCTAAACTAAAACTAAATTTATATTTATATACACACACACAAACTATATACAATGTACGAATATTGTAGGTACCCCTGTACTGATATAGATAAAACATGCATACATAAACATAAACTCACGCCTGTATTCCCCGAAGGGGTAGGCAGAGGTGCTGACACCCACATTTCGCCAGTTTACGTTTAGGTCCCAATGTAATAGATGGCGAGCCTATTGCCATTAACCGGGCACTTATAAACCTGCGATAAATACACACATAACTTCGAAAAGCATCGAAAAGTCATTGGTGTGTGCCATGGTAAACCT
Source organism: Eilema sororculum (assembly GCA_914829495.1). Lineage (NCBI taxonomy): Eukaryota > Metazoa > Arthropoda > Insecta > Lepidoptera > Erebidae > Eilema > Eilema sororculum. The sequence continues at coordinate 3,891,113 of OU618559.1, forward strand.
GGGATCGAACCCGAGACCTCGTCTCAGCTGTCCATTACCCATACCACTAGGCTACCGCAGGTGAATATGAATTATAGAAAATCGTAAGTAGCATATTCAGTAGTAATACTGATATTCTTATACTATGGCGCTATGAGCGTAATATTTAGGTATGATAATTTTTTAAATTACCAATCGGAGTTAGAAATTTAGTTTATGGCTTTGCACGACTTCTTTCGCTTGCGTTGTTTATTGCCCATATTGAATGACTTGCAACAATTTATTATAAATACGTAAACCAGATTGATTGGTGCACGAAACTGTCGCGCAAAAACTGACACAGGCCCTACTTCGGTAAGCGCCAGCGCGCGACTGGCGCAACTTTTCGGGCCTCAGCGGCGCGAGCACTCGCGAATTTAGTAGGTATTTAAATATAACTTTAAAAATTATTTCATAATATAGTCAAAATCTGCGAAAATGTCTAGACATATGTAGTGGCTTTAGTTTAGTACAAAAAAATTATAGAAAGCATAAGTAATTTAGTCATAATATTCAAAAAAAAAATAACGAAAAGGGGTAACTTTTGCTATCGAGTGAAGTTCATCAGATCTGGAAACTGAATGCGAATTTGACTAGACTCTTTTTTTCGAAATTTAAAACGCTTTTTAACAGGTCCGCGCTGGATCATGCTCCCGACTGCCATGGTTGTTGGTAGCAAGTAGATATTTATGTCTCACACTGACTGGTAATATTTTACAGAATTTAAACAACTCATTGTAATCGTTTTTATACATATTTTAATTTTATTATCTACTAGTAATTTAATAAATCTCAATTGGATATTTTCTAACTTATGTAAATGTGTTTTATACGTGAGTCCATAACAGTCTAGTGCATAGTCCAGGATAGACTCCACCATGCTAGTATATAATAGTTTTAGAGTACCACGGGGAACTTTATAACTTAAATGGGTGAATTTACCTAATATAACTCTAAGCTTGTTACATATAAAGTCAATGTGTTCTGACCAAGAAAAGTGTTCGTCAATTTTCATTCCCAAGTAGGTTACACACTTCACTCTCTCTCTATCGGTTTGCAGCTACAGTTGACCAGGTTGTTGTGGAAACATTCATATGAATGAGTGTACATTGAGTAAGGGGAGTCTTTTACTGGTAAATAGGGAGAATGTATGATTAATTGTTTTGTTTTATCAGCATTGAGTACTATGCCGTTGTCGTGTGACCACTTAACAACTGCATCCACGTCCTGTTGTACTAGTCGACAAGTTTCGGCCAAGTCGGTGCCCGCGCGCAGTATACAAAGGTCATCCGCGAACATGTGTGCTGTGCAATGTTGCAATGTTCCGCATGAGCTATTTACATGCATTAAGTAGCACACAGGTCCACATCCGGAGCCCCCGGAGCCCCACAACGCACCTGCTTGTCCTCACTTAGCGTGTTCCCGACCTTGACGCGATAGGTGCGTGAAGTGAGGTAGTCTCCAAACCATTCGTTCAGTGGCCTCTCCACTCCACACTCATTGATCGCCTGCAATAATGTGCTTATTTCTAATGTCTCGAATGCTTTTTGTAATCGAAAAATATGGCTATAACAATTTTTAAATGTGTATTTATCTCATCTGTGAATTTTGAAAGTAATGTATTGGTACTTTTCTCTCTTTGAAATCCATGTTGTGATTCATTCAAAATACTGTTACTTTGTAAGTAGTTCCCTAGTTGATTTACAATGCCTTTTTCTATGATTTTGTCTATGCTGGATAATATTGCTATTGGCCTGTAATTTGAGAAGGACTTCTTATCACCTTTTTTGTGATTAGGACGTATTATTGCCTCTTTAAGTTGATCCGGAAATTTATGATCTTTAACCGATAAGTTAATCAGCCGTGCTAATACAGGGCTAATTTGGGCACATACAAGATTTTTTAAATCTGACATTCGGATCCCATCGCTACCGGGTGATTTCTTTGCGTTCATATTTTTAATTATTTTACCTACCTTCGGTAATTGGTTGCCACCTCATACACCTATCAGTCTTTTTTACATAATCATCCCTATTGAGCAACTTGACATCACGAACATGCTTAATCTGTTTTATTTCCTCGTCAAAAGTAGCCGCAAATCGATTAGTTATATGTTGTATATCCCCTAACTTATTCATGTTAGACAGTATATGTTCATCTACTGTATGCTTTTTTCCCCCAACAATGCATTTATTTTGTCCCTTATCTCTTTTATATTCTTATTACAATCAATTATACACTGTCTATCATAATCATTACTACGTTTATAAATCACTAGCTCTTGCCCGCGGCTCCGCCCGCGTGGATGTCCGTTATCGCGACCAAACATAGCCTATGTCCCTTCTCAAGGTCTAATCTACCCCTATACCAAATTTCATCATAATCGGTTCAGTGGTTTAGGCGTGAAAGCGTAACATACAGACAGACAGACAGACAGACAGACAGACAGACAGACAGACAGACAGACAGACAGACAGACAGAGTTACTTTCGCATGTATAATATTAGTATGGATTATCGAACATTTATTCCTACATTTTATTCTAACCTTTTCACCATATTCTTTGAATCGTTGCACCATACTGTAAATAGTCTATCTCGCTCTTTTATTAAGCGTTTTAAGTCTGCTGTCACCCAGCTTTTACTATTTCTAAGACTCGGGCGGACTGTTTTAATCTTAAAACAGCTGTTATAAATCTCGTCGAATATTTGCCGAAGAGAATTGTACAGCCCTATTGGGCAATTAACGTATGTACAGCGAGCTGCAAAAATGCATGGACATTACAAATACTAAATCGTTTGCGCCGGTATTCAACGCCATCTGTTGACGAAAAAAATGGTTCATAAAATCTAACTAGATTTTCATTGCATTAAATTTATACAAACACAAATGAATCAACATAATATAATTACAAAAACAGAATGCTCTCGGCAGGGTTCGAACTCGAAACTCTAAAACTTGGTTTCACGATATATCGCATAGACACATCTATTGGCTAACATTGCACATGATTATTGCGTTGAAATAGAATACTACTAGATTTTTGTAATTGCATGCACTACCGCCGCAAGTTACGAATATAATACACTGGTCCAAAATAAACCTATCTACTTTTTTATTAAGATGACAAATATATTTGCGGAGGTAGGTATACAATATTACTATTAAGAATGAAACGGTAGTTAGCATAATAATAACAACCGTATTAATGTCGCTCTCTAAATACGCTCATAGCTAGTGAAACCACTGGCGCCACCTAGTTTTTTTTTTATAAACTGGGGTTTGACAGTTCATAGGATTATCGATATTAAGGCCAGGTAGGCCGCATTTTGAGTTTTTTAAAAGCATATGAATAATAGGAAATAGCGTTTTAAATTTCGAAAAAAAGATATATATTAGTTAAGGATCCAGTCTAATCAAATTCGCATTCAGTTACCAGATCTGATGAACTTCACTCGATAGAAAAAAATCCCAAAGTTACCCCTTTTCGTTATTTTTTTTGAATATTATGACTAAATTACTTATGCTTTCTATAACATTTTTGTACAAAACTAAAGCCACTACATATGTCTAGACATTTTCGCAGATTTTGACTATATTATGAAATTATTTTTAAAGTTATATTTAAATACCTACTAAATTCCCGAGTGCTCGCGCCGCTGAGGCCCGAAAAGTTGCGCCAGTCGCGCGCTGGCGCTTACCGAAGTAGGACCTGTGTCAGTTTTTGCGCGACAGTTTCCTGCACCAATCAATCGGTTTTACGTATTTATAATAAATTGTTGCAAGTCATTCAATATGGGCAATAAACAACGCAAGCTAAAGAAGTCGTACAAAGCCATAAACTAAATTTCTAACTCCGATTGGTAATTTAAAAAATTATCATACCTAAATATTACGCTCATAGCGCCATAGTATAAGAATATCAGTATTACTACTGAAGATGCTACTTACGATTTTCTATAATTCATATTTTATCTATATCAGTACAGGGGTACCTAGTACCTACAATATTCGTACATTGTATATAATTTGTGTGTGTGTAAAAAAATATAAATTTAGTTTTAGTTTAGGATAGAATAATTTTAATATTTAGGTAGGTTAGTTTAATTATTGGCCTTTTTTTATCGTGCGCAAAATCCTCGTGGATACCACCCCCACGGAGTCGGTGGAGACGGTTATGTCGGACTCAAACCGACTAAAACGCACGCCGTCTTGGGTCCTTGGTTGCCGGAGGTGAGATTCAAAATTCAAAATTCAAATTCAAATTCAATTCAAAAATATTTTATTTTGCATAGACCATTAAATCGGCACTTACAAAACGTCAACATAAAGTAAATATTAAATACTAACTAATACTAGTAAATGGACCACCGGTTCGAAACGCGGCCCAGACCTGAGAAGACTCCGGCAAGAAACTCAGCGGGCTTTTTTTTTTGGTCTATTTACAAAACATTTACTTAGCCTAAAACTTATGGTCTAGATACAATGTTTTGCTTGAGTAGCACAGCAGAGCGAACAGCTCATTTCCAAGCTTGTTTATCATTTAAATATTCTTGGATTTTATAATAGCCTTTCTGGCACAGTTTGCTCTTTACTGTATTTTTAAATTTATTAACAGGTAAATCTCTGATTTCATTAGGAAGCTTGTTAAAAAAGCGTATACAGTTGCCCTGGAAAGAATAACTTATTTTATGGAGTCTGCTATGCCGAAAGCATATCTCTCGCACCCCAGCAGACCCAGGAGAATTACTGGCCTTGGGTCAGCCGGGGTGCGAGGGATATTTCGATGACAACCTCACCTCAGGCCTAGCACCACGACCCACAGTCGGCGTGCCCACAGTCGGACTCGAACCGACTAAAAAGTCGGTTCGAGTCCGACATAATCTCCCCTTCCGGCTCCGGCAGGGGAGGTATTCGAGGGGATTTCCGCACGAAAAAAAGAAGGTACAGTGTAAATTTATATAAATACTTCATAAAAACTAACACCACGACCCACAGTCGGCGTGCCCACAGTCGGACTCGAACCGACTAAAAAGTCGGTTCGAGTCCGACATAACCTCCCCATCCGGCTCCGGCAGGGGGGTATCCGAGGGGATTCCCGCACGAAAAAAGTTGTTAATCTCGTTAACTTTAGGTATTTAACTGCCCTGTCGACGACTAACGGTGCGATTATATAAAGTAACCGTTAGCATCAATTCAAACAAATGTTTGTAAAATTACAAGCATTATTATTATTATAATGTAAGTTTTTTTCGCCCAAGCAACTAAACACATAGAACAAACAGTTCTCAAACTCATACAATTTTTTTAATTTCGTATTTATTTCTTACTTAATATAATCATATAACTAAATAAAGTTAAAAAAACTGCATTTAATTTTCTAAGTCCAATCAAGTTTTCCTACTGCATATTTCTATACTGTGACGCTGGCAGGGTCATCGCCGAGTTCACCGTCACTGCGTTCGCGCGTAATATTTTACGAGCGGCCGGGATCGCTATAAATGCCTACTTTTGCAGGAATACAGGGCCTTAAGCTATCCATGCATTTTTGCAGGTTACTGTACGTTGTTTAATCGCAATCGGGTGAGAAGAAACGAAGATACGACCAAAAGTCGCGATAACCGACATCCAGGCGGGCGGAGCCGCGGGCGTGAGGGATTAACATATTGAATAGAAACCACGGAACAGAGAAAAAGTGTGGAACTGTGAAGTAGGCGTGGCACGCGTGATAATCTCATGCGGAGTATCGCAATAGCTCACAATTTCGACCTTCAGTCGATCTGTCATTACGTGTATTTGACAGTTTTGCATTTATTAGAAATATGCCTTACTGTGCCATTTTGCAGTGCAAAAATGATAGTAGGATCATAAATCTTCGAAATGGAGGTGTTTCATACCACCTGTAAGTGAGGATATAAATTTTCCCACAAATTCGAGACTTTGCCTTTCGCTTAACATCATCCAATGAAATAAAAATCAAATTAAAATCACCCTTGCGACATTACAATAAAGCTGGTTTTTGATCACACACTATTCCTTTTCATTCTAGAACTTTCTACGCTACTCGTTAAGTGATGTAGTCAAACTTTGTTGATACTTTTCTTTTATTTCTAATAAACTTCTTAGAAACATTTATCAAAAGGCTTGAAACTATTTTTTAATATCCATACTAATATTATAAACGAGAAAGTAACTCCGTCTGTCTGGCTTTCACGCCTAAACCACTGAATCGATTTTGATGAAATTTTAAATTGGGGTAAATTAAACCATGAGAAAGGACATAGGCTATGTATGGTCGCGATAACCGACATCCACGCGGGCGGAGCCGCGGACAAAAGCTAGTTTAAATACTTTTAGATTACCAAAGGAGGAGGACAAAGCTATAGGATCCTTTTTAGCTCTAATTTAGTATACCCTTCGATCATTCGACAGTCTTTGGAATCATTTAACATTTGAACACTTTTTTTTGTAAAAGGACACGTTAATTTGACTTTACTTCGCCTAATGGTAAGCTAAGAGCAAAATCTATCGATACCGCCGATATTTTGTGTCCCCGCTCTAATGTTAGTTTAAGAGAGTGAGGGTGATAGAGATAATACTTCAATGTAATGTCAACCTTATGCTTCGGAGTTACAGTTTTAAATAACTTTCTTAAATTGTACTGACATCTGTTGTGGAATAGCTTTTTTTTCGTGCGGGCATTTCCGCATCAGATACCTTCCTTGCCGGAGCCGGAAGGGGACGTTATGTCGGACTCGAACCGACTAAAACCGCACGCCGACTGTGGGTCGTGGTGCTAGGCCTAGGCTAGGTGAGGTTGTCATCGACTTATCCCTCGCACCCCGGCTAACCCAGGGCCATCCCTTACGGTCTGGCCCGCCTCGGGAGGGGTGAAACGGTGTCCCCGACTCGCCCCCAGACTGGGAGGGCGCGCTACTCAGCGCGTCGTCGCCGTGGCCTGCTGCCTGCTGGGGTGACAGGCAGCTCCACCCGTCACCCCCAGGCCCGCGCTCATGGGGGACGGAGGTCAGTCAGTGCCCTGCGACGCCCGAGTTGCCTGCGCGCGCGGGCGGCGCGATCCGCGAGTCTCTCTTGCTCGCACCGCCTCTCCCGTTCCGCCGTCTCCTTCACGACCATTATCTGCTCGTTCAAGGAGACGACTATCACTATCAAACTTCTACTAGTTTTTTCTGTTCTGTGATAGAAAGAATTAGCAATATAAACTCGAAATACTCACAAGTATAGCCGCGGAAGACTCGCTCACACAGACAAACAACACCTTTACATCTATATAGATGGTTCACGTAAAACTGAGGTCCGCAGGAGGAGCGTTTACAATTATAATAAAATGTTCACACCAATAACGTCCATAACGATATAGTAATAAACCCGGGGTAACTAAGGTTTTCCACCTGTGTGTATTCGAGTATGAACATTTAAGTTATACTTTCGAGCGAAACATTTCTTACATACATTACACATTTAAGGTTTCTCACCTGTGTGTAAACGAACATGTTTATATAAATAACCCTTTTGACTGAAACATTTCTTACATATATTACACTTATAAGGTTTCTCACCCGTGTGTAAACGAACATGTCTATCTGCATCACTCTTTCGAGTAAAACATTTCTTACATACATCACACTGATAAGGTTTCTCACCTGAGTGTGAACGAACATGTTCATTGAAATAACTCTTGTGACTGAAACATTTCTTACATAAATTACATTCATAAGGTTTCTCATTCGTGTGTGTTCGAATATGACTAATTAAATTACTCTTCCTAAAGAAACGTTTCTTACATACTTTACAGTTATAGGGTTTCTCACCCGTGTGTATACGCATATGAATAACTAAGGTAAACTTTTGAGTGAAATCTTTCTTACATATATTACACTTATAAGGTTTCTCACCCGTGTGAGTTCGAATATGATTATTTAAGGTACTCTTTTTACTGAAACATTTCTTACATACTTTACACGCATAAGGTTTCTCATCTGTGTGTATTCGAATATGACTATTTAAATGACTCTTACTATAGAAACGTTTCTTACATAAATTACACTCATAAGGTTTCTCACCTGTGTGTATTCGAATATGACTATTTAAATGACTCTTACTATAGAAACGTTTCTTACATAAATTACATTCATAAGCTTTCCCACTCGTGTGTTGACGAATATGTCCTCTTAAAGTACTTTTACATTTAAAACATTTCTGACAAATGTCACATAACAACGGTGTAAGTTTGTTGCGTGAGCTATTATTAATACTTTGGTCTACACTGATTTTGTTTTCTGACATCTTTTTGTGAAGGTCGCTACGATCGCATGTGCTATTATTTTGGTTATTATTACGTAATCTGATATCTACTCTATCACGAGTGTCCACTATCTTGTTCTTCTCAACTGGTTTGTCTTCAATGTCTCTTCTTGTCTCTCTTTTCGGTTCTTCAACCTTGTCCACTGTTTGGTCAGTTCTCTTGAGGCTGTGTAATAGCGTATCATTACGGTACTTCTGCGCAGCGAGTCGAGGAGCACCTGAAGAACAAATAAATCATGCTTGTTTCATCATTATCATCGTTAGAATCGCATCATTCATTCATGCAAATTGCTTTAGTGTTACCTAATGAGGTTTGGCAGGAATATTAAGATACGTGTAATTATTTCGGTCCAGCTCGTTCTGTTATACAGTATGGATACGATATATAGGCATTTACGGAAACAGTGAAGCGTCCTGGTCCATGGGAATGAAACAAAATTAAATTTAAACTCAAATTCACAGATTTAAAAAAAAACTAAATTTCCTAACAAAGTAATTATTAAAATAAATGTAGAAAATGTAACCACTTTTATAAGTCATTGATTCATTCACAAAAATACACACGCTTAGAATTTGCACAACTACTTACGATAGGTACAGCAGCAAAGCGGCAACGTGCCGCCAGCTGACGCGCGCTCGTGACCTACCTACTAAGGTAAGATTAGGCACCTATCACGAAAGTTCACTTAACTTTATAAACACCACTTTTTCACGGCAGTGCTTAAAAATGTGAATCTAAATTTTAGAAATGCCCGCCACTAACTTGAAAACATAAAATGATATCGCCAAACTAACTGTTCAACAGATTTCGGTTAGGTACCTACCTTGCTTTAAATTTATCAAATGCCTCAATAATACGGCTGCGAGTCACTTTCAGAGACACGTTAGGTACACTATACACATCGTTGTTTTTTCAAAAAAAGAATACGTAACAAAACTCGCACAACAAATTTACTAGGTAGGTATTTAGACTCATTTTCACCGTTAAAATTAAGGATAGAATAGCTAAACAAAAAATAAACACAATTCGCAAACACAAAAAGAATAGATTAGTGTCAATTTCACTTTAAAAACAAATTAAAACGAGAAAATAAACCGAGAGGATCAAAGAACGACACGCGGTCCCCAGTGACGTCGCGGTTACTGACAACATTCCAGAAATTAACGAAACATAAAATTGTACCTAGGTAAATAAGGTAAAGGCACCAATATCCATCTTTGAATATGTTTATTTTAGAATATTTTATTTATTATTAACCTGATTGATGAATAGTTGGAAGGTATTTATTGTCAATTTTCATGGTGTTCATTATCATGTCATCGTGCGTAGTTTTCCTGTCAGAGTTGGAGGGTAGCCCGGTAGTCGCTCCCACAAAAGCCAAGATAAACCAAATGAAAATAAAGATTAGGAAAGCAGCCCTCAGGCACCAAAGTACAAGATATGGATGCAACCGGTATTAACACTGAAATTATGAGCTTTAAATTCTTCATTACGTAGATATCAATACTCTTAATTATTGAATTTGTTATGGAAAAATTATAAAGAAATCAAATACAAAGTGTAAGTAATCAAAGTTAATCATTGATAAGTAGGTACCTACTTATCAAATCAAAAAGTTTTATGTGTAATCAAAACAAACATTATTCTCTGTACGAGTAACAGACTGCCGTTAATCAGAAATTTACCCTACCGGCGGCATGGTGGTAGAAATTTGATGGCACAAATGTGACACTTATTTCGACCGGGTTGGTACCACCGTGCACAAGTGCGAAAAACCCTCCATAGTAATCCAATCTCGGTTGGATTGCGTTCAGGGATCAGCAAGTGCATAGCCGGGCCGAGGTGATGGTAGTCGCAGCACTAGTGGGACCGGTGGGTTTTGGCGTAGTCTAGTGGGGTGTGACGCGGGGCGCCGCGCCGGGCAGGGAGACCCGTAGAAACGGTGGTGCCGCTGGCCGCCCGCGGCATAGTACAGGGGCCCAACTGGGACTAACCACCCTGGGAGGCTGCCCCACCAGGTCGCGCATAATCCCGATGTGGCTCGTCGTGCCGGTTGGTGACCGGACGGGAGCCCGGCGACCATATTCGGGAGGGTACGGGGGCCCTTCCGTTCGGCGCGTCGGCTCTCGTCACGCCTCACATTCATAGATAAAACCAATCTCCCATGTTTTGTCACGCGGTGCTGCGGCGACAATCACCTCTTTTTCACGCCTTCCCTTACCATTCACCTCATGGCAGCGCACAATACAGTATCTGTTGAAACAGCGGCTAGGGACTCTCCCACAAAAACTCTATTTGAGGTGGAGTCCACGAACATCTGTGGGCTCCATAAAAACCTCAACGCCGTCCACCAACACCTGGAGACGGCGAAACCAGCTATGCTGTTTCTAACGGAGACACAAATACGCCGCCCTGACGACACGACCTACCTGCTTTACCCCGGCTATGTTATCGAGGAAAATTTCCGAGCAAAAGCCGGGGTGTGCGTGTTTGTTAGGGCGGATATTTGTTGTCGCCGTTTGCGCTGTCTAGAGGACCCATCCTTTTCCATCCTTTGGGTACACGTAGACCATGGCTCCACGAGTCAGGTCTATGTGTGCCTTTACCGTTCCCATACAGGAGATGCGGAGATAACTCGACTATTCGAATACCTGAGTCAGGCGGCAGATGATGCGCAGGAGCGGTTTCCGAACGCCGAATTGGTGTTTTTGGGGGACTTTAACGCCCACCACAAGATCTGGTTGGGCTCCGCCATAACAAACCATGCGGGAAGAGCCACTCACGCATTTGCCCTGGCGCATGACTTGACTCAATTGGTGCACAAGGTCACGAGGATACCAAGAGAGTCCGGCCTAGAGCCCTCTCTGCTAGACCTTCTGTTGACGAGTCACCCGGACCAGTACAGTGTCTCGGTGATTGCTGCTTTAGGTAACTCCGACCACTGTCTGGTCCGTTCCACCGTACCCATTGTAGCGCCCCCACGACCCGTGCAGGGGAAGAGGCGGCTATGGCACTACTCGTCAGCGGACTGGGATGGATTGCGCGATTATTATGCGTCCATCCCGTGGGTTGAACGCTGCTTTGAGGGTAAGAACCCATCTGAGAGCGCTACTGCCGTCGCCGGTGAGATCGGTCTAGGTATGGAATATTATATCCCATACACCGATATCACCGGAGTCCGCGGAGCGCGGCCGTGGTTCGGGCGCGAGTGCGCGGAGGCTGTTGAGCATAAACAGTTTGCGTACCGTGCCTGGGTGCGGGCGCGCGCCACGCGCGATCCCAACGTGGGTCACTTCAAGGCGGCGTACAACAGAGCCACAAAGGTCTGCAAGAGGGCATGCATCAGGGCGGATGCCCAGCGCATAGCACGGCTGGGCCAAGAGCTAGTGGCGCATCCCACGGGTAGCCGTGGCTACTGGCAACTGGCCAAAGCCGTGCAAGCCAACTTCTGCCAGCCCTCGCTGCCCCCGCTGAGCAATCCCGATGGATCTCTGGCCCATGAGCCGCAAGAGAAAGCAAATTTGCTGGTCAATCTCTTCGCGGCCAACTCCCGAGTCGATGATTGTGGTATGCAACCACGGACAATGCCCACTGGTGACCACGCAATGCCTGATATACGTATCAGGCAACGCGATGTCCGTGCAGTACTGCAATCACTCGATGTCCGGAAAGCCAGTGGTCCTGATGGTATTCCAGCGGTTGTACTTAAAAAATGTGCAGCGGAGTTATCTCCTATGCTAACGCGGCTGTACCGACTGTCCTACAGTTCGGGTACAGTGCCCTCGGCTTGGAAGGAGGCGAATGTCCAGCCGATCCCCAAGAAGGGGGATCGCTCGGACCCAGCAACTATCGACCCATAGCCGTCACCTCAGTGCTGTGCAAGGTGTTCGAGCACATAATTAACACACAGCTCATGCGCCACCTAGAGGATCACTCCTTGCTTAGTGACCGGCAATACGGTTTCAGACCGAAACGGTCAACGGGTGATCTTCTGGCGTACATGACCCACCTTTGGGGTGAGGCTATGGAGAAGCACGGTGAGTCACTGGCAATTAGTCTTGACATCGCCAAAGCTTTCGATAGGGTATGGCACAAATCGCTTCTTTCCAAGCTACCAGCCTTCGGCCTGCCTCCTAGACTGTGTAACTGGGTTGCAAGCTTCCTGCGGGGGCGCCGTATTCGCGTCCTTTGTGACGGACGAGCTTCGGAGTTCTTGCAGGTAAATGCTGGCGTGCCGCAGGGTTCCGTTTTATCTCCCACTCTCTTTCTTCTGCATATCAATGACATGCTCTGTAACGGAAACATTCACTGCTATGCAGACGACAGCACCTTACACGGGAGTTATTACGCACATCCTGCGGCCAAGCAGTCTGATATCGCGGAAAAAAGGCAGCTTCTTGTCACTGAGCTGGACCGGATCCTGGACCACATTTCTCAATGGGGCGCTAGGAACCTGGTCGAGTTCAATGCCAAGAAGACCCAGGCATGTGCGTTTACAGCAAAGGTATCTCCTTTCCTTCCCCTTCCCACTCTTCAGAGCACACCACTGCCACTGCAGGATCACCTCACTATCCTCGGTATGGATGTTCGCTGCAAACTGAATAACAAAAACTATATCGAGAGTATCATCAAATCAGCCTCTCGTGAACTCGGAGTCCTGAACAAAGTGAGACGTTTTTTCACGCCGGAGCAGCGGTGTCTTCTATACAAGACCCAAATTCGTTCCTGCGTGGAATACTGCTCACATCTCTGGGACGGCTCCGCAAAGTACTTATTAGATGCTCTCGACAGGTTGCAGCGACGTGCGGTCCGCATTATTGGGGATCCTGAGGTCACGAACACCCTCGAGCCTTTGCAGATGCGTAGAGATGTTGCGTCTTTGGCAGTTTTCTACCGTCTCTACCATGGTGAATGTTCTGACGAGCTCTTCCAATTAGTCCCACCCTCCCCTTTCCTTCACAGGACGACACGTGCAGGGCTAAGATGTCATCCATTTACGGTGCAGAGTATACCTGCTAGAACCAAGCGTTTCAGTGATTCATTCCTATGCCGCACCACTAAGACCTGGAATTCCCTGCCAGCTCACGTGTTTCCTTCTTCCTACAGTCCCGGGTCCTTTAAGCGGGGCGTGAAAAGGCATCTAATGAGGCCGTCAAGCTGAGTGCCACCACTGTTAACATGGTAGATGTTTACGATGGTGACCCTCTTTCCGAGACTTTGCCTTTAGCTTAACATCAGGCGAGGTGAAGTCAAATTGACGTGTCCTGTGTAAAAAAAAAAAAAAAACCCTTTGAGGTATTATGTCTCTCTCATTACAATCGTATATTTACGAAATTTATGAATGGAAAAATGAATGAATACACAGAACGGCAACGTCGCATCGCGCAATTTTAATAGTAATAAGGGTCCATCTGCAAAATCCGTAAACCAGGACAAGAAGTTTTTTTTTATACTACTAAGGTGGCAGATAAGCATACGGCACACATGATGGAAAGTGGTTAAAGTGGCCTATGGACGTATGCCAGGGGTGTTACAGTTGGGCTGCCGAGCCTGTAAAAACGTTGGACGCCAGTCATCTCCGGAAAAGTCAAAACCACCAGATACGATAAGAAATCGTATCCGGGATTTCGTGCATGCATACCCCACTTTCCCAAGAGGTTCGCTCGTTCACTAGTGTACCGGAGCCGGACATGCCTAAAGAAGAACCAAGTAGGCAAGTGGAGGTAACGTGGAACATCGGCACGCCGTATGTCCTTTCCAGGCGGACGGTGGCCGTGACGGCCGGCGGCTGTTACTCTAAGCTCATTGGGGACATCTACCTGGTGATGGTCTCACATGCACCACATGGGCAGGTCGGAGTGGGTATAGTGCTCTCGGGTGCTACGTGGCTACAAATCCGGGGAAACTCGGACGGACGGTAACCCCAATGGTAGTATTTTCGTGCAATTTAGAGTTCATTGATAACTGCGATTCTACGGAGTGTTTAAAGTTGTTCAAAATTTTGTAATATTAAAACCCTTAATACTGGGCCGATTTTGTTCAATTTTTTCCTATTTGAAGCTATGGGGGTACCAAGTATATGGTTTCAATTAATGCCTATATGTCGTATCCATATTGTATGTACAGTCGAAGTTTTAATTAAACGAAGCAAATTGACAGTAACTAATGTAATTTTATGAAACAATGATACCATATTCAATGTAACTATACAGAGTGTATTTTTGAAACGGGGCAGTAAGGGCAAGTACCTTAACCGTTGCAGTTACAGCAAAACGTTCTTAAAAGACCTTCCCTAACTTTTTGGGACATTTTGAACTGCATTCACAGATTTTGTAAAAAACTTACAGTTAGCAAAAAAAAATGCAAAAAGTTCAAAAAAATTTTTTTTATGCCAATCGATTCTATTTCATGTGGGGATCAAAAAACTCTATGGGACCATTTTAGCTTTCAGTACTAGAAAAGACAGAAATCGCCAAAAACGTTTCCCATACATTTCGTACGGAAATATGATAAATCAACTCGAAACTCATAGGTCAGGTAAAATTTTGAACATTTTTAAATAAAAAAAATCATTTAAACATTTAAGAAATTGGTTTATGAAATAAATTGTTCAAAATGATTTCATTTTCACGAATACATAAGTCTATCCTTTTTTGCACTGAACGAATGGCGGCTAATAATGTTCTGGGATGAATATTACGTAAAATGGTCATTAATGCATCCTTGAGCTCTTGAACACTGGCGTACGTCGTCTTATACACCTCGTTTTTCACGAAGCCCCTTAAAAAAAATCAAGTGGTGTTAGATCGGGGCTACGAGGTGGCCACTGTGTTGGACCATGTGTACCTATCCACTGTGTACCGAATAGGCGGCTCAAATTGGAACGTGAAAGGTGACTGTTAGGTGGCGGAGCACCATCTTGTTGAAAATGAACTTTTCGCAATTCCGACAGGGGCCATTCGTCCATCTCGTTTTTAAGATGGTGTAAAATGACTTCATTATACATGGCAGAATTCAGTTTCCCTTCATAAAATTCCACCATTATGACTCGATTGGACATTATACCACACCAACAATTGAATAAGAAGCGAACCTGATTATGACTTGCCGTAACTCTTAGTGGAATTTCTTTGTACCAATAGTGGTGATTATTTCTGTTGTACATACCGTTATTGGAAAAATTCGTTTCGTCTGACCACAGTATGTAATTTAAAAATTCATGATCTCTGCTTATTTTTCCTCTTAGCCATCTGCAAAAAGTAAGCCTTCGAACATCATCACCCGGATGTAACACTTGAACTATGCGCCCATATCGATAGCACTTGTAGCCGTATTTCTTCCATATCTTTATCACAAGGGAGTGGGATACACCTACTTCAAGGGCGACTTGCCTGGATGATACCTCTGGATATGCTTCGACATAAGTCAGAATCGCAATCTCCGTGTCCATGTCCACACGAGGCTGCCGCTTTCTTTTGAAAGAACCCTGCAATTCCAGGTTTTTCAAAAGATTTGTAATAACCTTTTTTGTTGGCACATGCCGCAACGGATACTTATTGCGGTACCACACTAATGCAGCTCCCGCATTTCGATTATTGACAAAATACGCTTCTAATAAGTCAATTTTTTCACGATTAGAAGGCATTTAAGCGAAAATCCTTAATTAATAACTCATACGAAGTTTCTCAGCTGAAACTAAGTATAACACACAGATTTTCGAATCAAATTCGAAATTTGAGGGTAAAAATTCTTTTTATTTACTTTACAGTCAATTCTACCCACTTCCTGGCCATAACAAAAAGTTAGACCATCGTAGAAATTTGTTTCTGTTGCCGAAATGTATGGGAAACGTTTTTGGCGATTTCTGTCTTTCCTAGTACTGAAAGCTAAAATGGTCTCATAGAGTTTTTTGATCCCCACATGAAATAGAATCGATTGGCATAAAAAAAATTTTTTGGACTTTTTGCATTTTTTTTGCCAACTGTAAGTTTTTTACAAAATCTGTGAATGCAGTTCAAAATATGTCAAAAAATTAGGGAAGGTCTTCTAAGAACGTTTTGCTGTAACTGCAACGGTTAAGGTACTTGCCCTTACTGCGCCGTTTCAAAAATACACCCTGTATACGCTAATCACTGTTATACAGATTGACATTACAGCTTGTGATACCTCATCATCATCTCCTTAGCGCATGCGAGGCCTATAGCTCGGCGTCTTCTCCTTTGATTTTGGAGTCTTCTCGTTACATGGCTTGTATGGGCGCGACTGCCACCTGGTACTCCTAATATCGAGAAAAAAGCCTGCGCCAGGGTCTCACTCTTCAATAAGATGGTGTGGTTCACGCGATGGTCTTTGCGGGGCCATGTACTGTACACCCCTTTTTTGGACAAGTCTTTAGCAGCCGGATTTACATTCGGACTCAGATAGTTTAGGTTAGAAGGTTAAAGCGGTCGCGTAGCTGGGCACTGACAAGTTTTATGACGATGGAAACTGCTAGAATATCATGATAATATATGTTTGTAGTCGTTAACAGTTTGTGTTAGGAAAGTTCAGGGGAGGTTTATCGACACCGTTGCGCGTTCAGTTCAGTACTAAGTGACCCATTACTTAGTGGAGCTGGTTTAAGTTTTAAACCTGAGACATCGCTTGGACACGAACTAACGTGTTAGTGTGCAACGCGTTGTTGAGATCACATACCCCCTGTGGAGAGGGCACCCTGAGCCTCCTCCTGCTAGGGAGATGGCTGGGCCTAACCATCGCCCCAGGCCCGCTGGAGGACGGAAATCGTCCTGTGACTCCGCCGCTCGCGTCTGGACACGTGATAGTGCCAGTTTTGTATAGAATGTATCTGCACGGCCGCTAGTTGTTTAAAATGTCCACGTGCCACCACAGTCTACAACTTACCAGGGTCGACTTCATCCGGTGCCTCCTCTACATAACCCAGAGGTACGTCGCACTCCGAGCTTGAAGCTTGCTCTACTGCTGCATCATCTGCTAATAAGTACAATAAAAACTTCATTCGTTGGTGCTGCATAAGAATCTGTAGTTGTATTGAAGTAGAAATGATCTGATGAACATCGGCTAGTTCATTACAGAAGCGCTGTCATTGAGGGATTTACACATACACCAAGTATAGTGATTTGGTAGCGCCATACAGATTACAATAGGCTAATTTGATTGATTGACACCATCCCAGTGGAGAGCCGTCGGTAAGCGATACCGGGAACGCCCAGGTTCGGCTTAAGCCTTCCTAGCAGAAGCAGGCGGCGCAAAGTGCACCTCCCCGTAACGGGGGCTAGATGGGGACACTATGGTCCCCACAACCCGAAGGGGGCCATCTCGAAAGAGATGGTCCTGGGTCTGCCGGGGTGCGAGAGATATGCTTTTGGCAATCTCACCTCCGGTAACCAAGGACCCAAGACGGCGCGGCGTGCGTTTTAGTCGGTTCGAGTCCGACATAACCACCTCTACCGGCTCCGTGGGAGTGGTATCCATGGGGATTTATCGCACGATAAAAAAAAAGCCTTCCAAGGACGGACGCAGCACCGACGAGAGACAGAAACACCAAGCTCAATCGTCGATTACACCGAAATGGTCAGGAATCCGTTTTACACCAAACAACTATAACAAGTGTATATGTATACAAGTTAGTAACACTTACTGCCTGTGACGTCACTCGGATCTTCCTTGACGACCGCGAGACGTATAATATCTTCTGAATCCATTGTTTGGACGTAGTCATCTCCCTTCAAAGGGTCTTCTTCAAAAACTGTAGATTTAAATTAATTGAAGGTTAAGGACCGAGTCCGCGGAGCGCACGACTCAAAATCTGTCAAAATACAGACGCAGCCGTGCACGCACACATCACCGAGATGCACAGTGGGCTGCAAGACGCTCTTTACCAGTCAAAATAATGGTGAAAATTGTCTTACCAATGATGAAAAAACTATTTTAAGCCTTGTGGTTAGAGTGCATTTTTGAGTAATATGATTTATTGTGACGTATTACGTCTGTCAATTACATTTCGTATCTCTTTTCTTCTTATACATTCATCCCTGCCATATTATGTTACGTGACGTCATTGGCATGTCTTTTGTTTCAGTGTCATACATAGCATGTTAAACTTTTCACAGAGATTATGAGATTTCGAACAAAATAAGACTGGGGACATACCTACACCTAATTGTTGATATCTGAGGATACTGAAAATACTCATAAAATTAAAATGCCCACCGCGTAGACAGACCATACCTGCCAGTTACGTACAAAAGAAACGATATTTAAAAGCCCGAATTACAAAATTTCGAAGTTCAAACCTGTACGAAATATCAAACTTCGAGATACCGAAGATCACATTAGTTTATATTTTATGTTTAGAGCGCGCATATAAATCTAAATGTATAGGAGCCGAGCACGACAATTTGACTTCTCGTCGCCTGACGGTAAGATAAAGGCAAAGTGTCAAGAAAGGGCCACCATTACAAACACGTACTTAGTTAACAATGGTGACACTCAGCTTGACGACCTTACTAGATGCCGATCCGATTGTCGTTTAGTGGTAGTGGCGTGCTCTGAAGAGTGGAATGGTGTAAGAAAAGAAAATACCTTTGCTGTGCCTGCGTCTTCTTAGCATTGAACTCCACCAAGTTCTCAGAGCGCCATTGCAAAATGTGATCCACGATCCGGACAATCTCAGTGACAAGAAGCTACCCTTTTTCATCGATATCAGACTGTGTAGCCGCAGGATATCCGTGATAACTCTCGTGTAAGGTGCTATCATCTGCATAGCAATGAAAGCTGAAGAAAGAGAGTGATGGGGAGAGAGGACACGAATACGGCGCTCCTGCAGGCACCTAGCAACCCAATTGCACAGTTTCAGGGTCCGTCTTGCAGCTCTTCTTCCTACATTTCCTCCCCGGCTGGAGCCTGGTGGGGAGGTTATGTCAGACTTGAACCGACTAAAACCGCACGCCGACTGAGGGTCGTGGTGCTAGGCCGAAGGTGAGATTGTCTTAGGCATATCCCTCGCACCCCGGCTAACCATCAGGGCTATCCCTTGCGGTCTGGCCCTCTTCGGGAGGAGGACAACCAGGACTCGCCCTAGAGTGGGGAGGTGCGCTTCTTAGCACGCCGCCGCCGTGGCCTGCTTCTGCTGGGGTGACAGGCGGCTCTATCCGTCAGCCCCAGGCCCGCGCTCATGAGGGACGGAGGTCAGTCTGTGCCCTCCGATGCCCTAGTTGCCTGCGCACGCGGGTGGTGTGATCTGTAAGTCTCTCTCTCTCACGCCGCCACTCCCGTTCCGCCGTCTCCTTCACGACCATTAGAAAGAAAAAAAAGGAGGACGCAGAAGGAGACGCTGGCCACCCACGCGTCCGCACAGCGGACCATCGCCGTGAGCAAGGTGGCGAGGATGAGAACTCTCACTCCAAGGGCCGCCACGAGCTCCCACCTTGCCAACCACTCGGTGAGCGTGTGCAGTCCCGTGACGTCGCTCGCGTCGCAATGATGGCACTCGGACGTTCGCTCCTTATCGATCAGACGCAGATTGACGTGATCGTACCAACGAAGGCGGCTCTCTTGTGTATCTGCGACATTGCGATACATAAGGCTTCTAATCCAGTGCACCAGGTCTACTGGTGGTCGCACTAACTGATACCCGCGACTCCTGCGACTCCAGTGATGCTGCTAAATATGAATCAATATCTTTAATATAACATAAGCTAACGAAACTTTTTTTATTACTAATATGTCCGGAAACAGCTACTTTACAATATACATATATACTTACCTATACAATCATATAAAATAGACCATGAAGTTAGTATCTAATTATAATTTCACTACAACAGAACCTAAAAATATTGTTTCTATAAAAAATATTTTAACTAGGTATATCCCCAACTTTACAGTTCAAACCTTAAAGCAAGTGTGTCAAAATCTGAAACATTATGCTATAAATGTACCAATGAAAGTGTGAAATGGCCAAAATCGGAACTATGGTAGTCACTGTAAAATGCATACTATTTTATTGCCGTCCAAATGATTAATGAAGACGGTGGCGCCATTTTTCATTTCATATATTTCTTGGTAGGCCTATTTGTGTATGCATGAACTGTCATCACGTGCCAAAGAGACGTGCTCCTGCTTCGAAGGCCCGTGGGCGACTGACGGGCGATGAGAAAAAATATGGCAGAAAAAAGACACTATTTTACGCGTTTTTCAGTAACTTTGAAGTGATTTTTTAGATTGATTACTAAATGTATCATCAAATAAGTTTTGTCTTCCCTATCAAGAAGTCTTTGACTTTCAAATGTATACCGGTTCATTGCTAAAATCACTCATTTTCAATATGAATTTACTCAAAAACTGGAGCCTATTTCACTTAGCCTATGGAGAATTTACGTAAAACATATCTAGATTTTAGGGCTTTAAAAGAGGAAGTCCTTGTTTGTAAAGGTACAAAAAACGTACACGCTATATTTTATTGGTTTCTTCAGTGTTCAAAAAGTGTTTCTTTTTATCAATTTGTGTTGATTTATTGGATTAAATCTGAAAAATACGAAGGCATGTTTTTGCATTTTTTCTCAATTTTGTGCGTTTGTTGACGTTTATTATATAACAACTATTAGGTTTTAAGAGTTTAATATAAGCATACCATAATTTTTGGTCTTTGATTGTAATATATACAAAGTATCATTGATAACAATCATATCTAAATAGGTTAAATATGAAAAATTGTAACACTCTTTTCGGTGATTTTCACGATCTGGCCCCTTAAAGACAGAATTTTGTCCCTTATTTCAGTTCCATAAAATAACCCCCTGTGCGCGATACAGACTCACACTTGACTGATTTATTATTACGATATTATGCAGATCTAATTCAAATGTTGGACACACTTACTTGGCATTGCATTGTCTACGTCTGGATCCGGTTTTATGAAGTAGTCTGTTCCCGCGTCATCTTGCGAGTCTGAACATGTGCTGCTGTCGTCTCTTGTGTCTGTGGATTACAAAAAAGACTATGGCTTTCATTTTCAACCACTCAGGTGCAAGACCAGCACACAGCCCACCTGCTGAGATGTGTGTGGCATTAGGCTCACTTATTACGTGGGACTAAATGCAATTCGCGAAATGTGGGTGTTAATTCACCTCTACCTAAGCCTTCAGGGATAAAGGCGTGATTATAGGTATGTGGATATATCTGCAGTATTCTTAATAATTTATGTACCTACATATAATGTGATTACACAAAGGCACAATATTGTGAACCACAAGCACTACTAGCCTAACATACAATAAAACGTTATTACCTTCAGCATTTTCTTGTTTCACTTCATCAATACTAAAGACATTTGGAGTCATCTGCATCACATGGTCTGTGCTCAGGTGTACAACGGGCATTATTTGTAGGTTGACTTGCTGTAGAAACAACACCACATTATATGAACACACATTATAACAGCTCACTACACATGCAGAAGATGGGAGACCAATGATAACAGTATACAGGGTGTATTTTTGAAACGGGGCAGTAAGGGCAAGTACCTTAAGCGTTGCAGTTACAGCAAAACGTTCTTAAAAGACCTTCCCTAACTTTTTGGGACATTTTGAACTGCATTCACAGATTTTGTAAAAAACTTACAGTTAGCAAAAAAAATGCAAAAAGTTCAATTTTTTTTATGCCAATCGATTCTATTTCATGTGGGGATCAAAAAAACTCTATGGGACCATTTTAGCTTTCAGTACTAGAAAAGACAGAAATTGCCAAAAACGTTTCCCATACATTTCGTACGGAAATATGATAAATCAACTCGAAACTCATAGGTCAGGTAAAATTTTGAACTTTTTAAATAAAAAAAATCATTTAAACATTTAAAAAATTGGTTTATGAAATAAATTGCTCAAAATGATTTCCATTTTCACGAATACATAAGTCTATCCTTTTTTGCACTGAACGAATGGCGGCTAATAATTTTGCTGTAACTGCAACGGTTAAGGTACTTGCCCTTACTGCCCCGTTTCAAAAATACACCCTGTATAATAAATACTTACATACATGTATAAACATCTTAGACCAACATACACATACAGTACAGTAGAAATAATTAAGAATATATCAACATACATACCTACATATACCTACATACATACATATACCTGCACACATTATATATATATATATATATATATTATACTTAAATACATATTATGTCTGCTATTGTTGAGAGAGAAAGTAGTCACACGTTCGTTTTTTGAAAATATTTCTGTCGCGTATGGAATGAGGAAGAGAGTTCCACAGCCGCACAGCAGAGACAGTAAAGGAATTGTCATAGTAAGAAGAACTATGGGACGGAGTTCGAAGTAGTAGAGAAGATGAAGTGCGACAGGGTTTACCCCTGGGGACAAGAAACTCAAAACGCTCACGAAGATATATAGGAGATTTGGGATTATGAAGAACAGAAAAGAGTAAGGAAAGAATGTGAACATCTCGACGCCGCCGAATTGGTAACCATTTTAGTTGCTTTCGGAACTCCGAAACGTGATCGTACTTTCGTAGACCGAATATGAACCGGATACAAAGATTTTGTAACTGGCCTTAAAAGGTGTAAATTCAATATAAAATAACTACTCCCCTGGCTCGAACACATGCGGAGATCCTCCTGGGCATGCTGAGGATCATGTTATCAAGCATTTCCTGGGGTAACCTATCCCATTCTTCAATAGCGGCTTCCCTGAGCTCTGGAACTGTCTGGGGATGTGGCTCACGGTTCCATACAGCTCGTTTAAGAGCATCCCACGCGTGCTCTATTGGGTTTAAGTCGGGCGAGCCGGCAGGCCAGTCTAATCGTATGATATCGTATTTTTGAAGAGCAGCATTGACTCGTTGAGCTCGATGTGCGGGCGCATTATCATCGACCAGTACAAATTGGTGCCCATGGTTTACTCGGAATGGTTTGACGATATCATCAATAGCAACTGCTTTGTACATGTCTGCTGTCATGAAGCCCCGATACGGGATCAAAGGCGTTCTAGCTCCAATCATAATGCCACTTCAAAAGTTCCCCCAGTTCTTTGTCTTCCACGGTCGCCTGGTCTTCTCCAGACACGGACACGTCGGTTATCTGGATGAGTGGAGATTCGGGATTCGTCAACGAAGAGACAGTTTTGCCAAATGTTTTCTTCCTCACCTTCTTCATTTTGCCGAAGTCTAGCCCACTGCAATCTTCGTTGTTGACGTTGCCGGGAATTGAGCGGAGCTTGCCAATAGCAACTGCTTTGTACATGTCTGCTGTCATGAAGCCCCGATACGGGATCAAAGGCGTTCTAGCTCCAATCATAATGCCACCCCAAAAAGACACCGATTTTCCGCCTTGCTGAACTGTTCCAGTGGCAGTTCTTTGTCTTCCACGGTCGCCTGGTCTTCTCCAGACACGGACACGTCGGTTATCTGGATGAGTGGAGATTCGGGATTCGTCAACGAAGAGACAGTTTTGCCAAATGTTTTCTTCCTCACCTTCTTCATTTTGCCGAAGTCTAGCCCACTGCAATCTTCGTTGTTGACGTTGCCGGGAATTGAGCGGAGCTTGCCATGACCTCCGTGCTCGTAATCCAGCCAAGTGCAAGCAATTGCGAACGGTCTGCGTGCTAACTTCAAGCCCAGAGGCGGCCCTGACTTCTGCTTTTATTTTAGTGGCGTTGATTGTGGGATCACGGGCTGCCAGCAATCTAATATAGCGCTTTTGGGCAGCTGTCAAAACAGTTGGGCGACCGCTGCGGGGTCGGTCAGCTAAATTCTCCATTCCGTGGTACCTCTGCAACGTAGCCACGACACAGGATTGGGATATAGCAAGTCTGCGTGCTATTACTCTCGTGGTCCCTTTCTTCCCTCAAAGTTACTATTTTAGCTCGTAAAACCTCTGATAATCCTCTTGGAATTTTTTCAATCACAACTTTCCGCGAAAAATATCTTGAATCGGTTATAATTCACTAAATCAGATTTCTGAATGAGCGTAAGCTAGGACTGAAAGCCTTTTTGTAAGAAAAAACAATTGAACGGTGTCATTGTTTTGTGTTCTAATTCTTTATTTTTAAATAAAGAATCTAAAAAGAAGAAAAAATCATAATATAATCTACAGTAACAAAAAAGATTTCAGTTTTTCAAAGTGATCGCAAACTTTTTTTGATGTGTGTATGTATGTATGTATGTATGTATGTATGTATGTATGTATGTATGTATGTATGTATGTATGTATGTATGTATGTATGTGTGTATGTATGTATGTCATGTATGTATGTATGTATAGCTCGTGCGAGTTAACATGGCACCTGCCTCAAAGACACCCTCCTCCCGCTTCCCCGCGCGCGAACCCGCTATCGCCGTGCGAGGCAAATAGCGTCAGCATACACCCCTCCCGCTCCCCCGCGCAAAGCCCCGAGCCAGGTGCCATGTTAATACGCACGAGTTGTATGTTCATTCGTTCCCTCATAGCTCCTCAACTACTTATTAGAACTGGACAAATGAGGTATCGTTACAAGTGGCTTAATCGTCCGATGGTTATAGGCTATATGACGTGTCACTCAATCTTGTGTGGCGCCCTCTAGCGCTCATAAGGCAGTACCTTACGTTAAAAAAATAATTTGAGATAAATATGCCGTGTTTGGCATCAAATGAAAGTGCTTAATGAGCACATTTCAAATATGTATAAATTATTAGCTTTACCTTGCCCCAAAATAATTTAAATCTATACTAATATTATAAATGCGAAAGTAACTCTGCCTGTCTGTCTGTCTGTATGTTACGCTTTCATGCCTTAACCACTGAACCAATTTTGATGAAATTTGGTATAGGGGTAGATTAGACCATGAGAAAGGACATAGGCTATGTTTGGTCGCGATAACCGACTTCCACGCGGGCGGAGCCGCGAGCAAAAGCTAGTAAAAAATAAAGTTTAAAATTAAAACCCGACAACCGAAAAATCACGCTCTAAAAAGTGACAAACAAGAAAATATCAAGGATAGCCGTGGGCCCGTGGTCGTATGCCACTTACTCTAACAAAACAATATATTCTAGGGAAAAGTGGCATACGACCACGGCTATCCTTGATATTTTCTTGTTTGTCACTTTTTAGAGCGTGAACCTAGAAGTACAAAACGAATGGTTAACACTAGGTGAATTTTGTATTCCCATAGCCTTAAAATGGCGTACCTTAATATACGACTGGTCACCGGCTCTCCTTAAATTCTATCTCAATGCATTCCAGTTGACCCTCCCCGACCAAAGCAATCTTGTCAGATGGGGAAAAGCCACAGATAAAACATGTAACTCATGTGGTGAAGCAATTGGTACTGCTAGGCACCTACTGGTGGGTTGTAGGACGCTATTAGACCGGGGTCATTACTCGCGCCGACATGATAAGGTATTAGAAATCGTACGTGAGGCGGTAAGTTTGGCGGTAGCTAGAGCGAAAAAGGGTTTAACCACAAACCAAAGAAATGACGTCGCGTTTGTAAAGGAAGGCTGCTCAAAAAAGACAAATCAAAAGCCGTACTCAATTTTGATAGCAGCCGCTGACTGGACATTACTCGCAGATTCGTATGAGAAACACTATAAAATACCGGAGGATGTTTGTGCCTCGTCATCCAGACCCGATATATTCCTATTTTCAAAACAGCAAAAGCGTGCAGTACTAGTAGAACTCACAGTACCGTGGGAAACTAACATACCTAAAGACCACGCTATAAAAATAAACAAATACTTTGACCTGACCAACGAGTTAACCAAAAATGGCTATGTGGTTAAACTCTACGCCGTGGAAGTAGGAGCAAGGGGAATTCCAGCTAAATCCCTGTATAACTTATTTAAAGACCTCGGATTGCCAAGAGCTTCAGTAAGCTCTTTACTCAAACGAATATCTAAAACGGCGTTGATAAGATCTTACCAAATTTGGATAGGTAGAGGGGGGAACACGACTGACGGTGGAGGTGAGCGCTGATGCATCACAAGGTGGCCACCCTAAACCTACACCTGGGTCGCAAGTCCCAGGCGCCGTCACAGTGTTCCTCTCTGTACCACGCCATGGACCCGGCGACCGCACGGTGAATCCATGGAATGCTAAGAACCGGATCTCTCTTTATAAACTTTATGCACGTAAATTTGTACAAAGGCGGACTTAATGCCAAAGGCATTATCTAACAGTCAACCTTAGGGTGATGCGGAGATACATTGAGGTAGGTGCAGACAGAAGATTAACTATTTACTATAATGAAATAATACATACAATAAACATACACACTATAATACACAATAAATTCATACATATACAATTACATATATACCTATTCCTATACTTATACTTTATATAAATATGTCGCAGAACCAACAGAGAGGCATATCGCAATTGATTACAACAACGCCATCTATTATCGTTTGTCGGAAACGTCAAGCGGTGCGCTTGGGTATGGTCGGTACAGGGTTGGCACGTTTGACAGTTGTCAGCTGTCATTCGTTTTGACATTAGACGTATGATGTTGGAGGAACGACACTTTTGAGTGAGACGCGAGGGCGAGAGGTCGTTCTGCCAACCTGTACCGAACTTACCGCGTTTCTGAAACTTAATCTTTTTTTATCGCCTTAATCATTTAAGATTTTGTTGAATTGTTATCGGGAGTGAATAAATAGACTATTGTGATTAGTGTTGAGATTATTATTTTGGACCTACATCATGTCGGACCGGGATTCTGATGGCGAGCTACCCGCAATAGGTGAACTGACCTCGTTATCAGAAGTGGTATGTAACTCAAACGCCCCACGTGGTGAAAGTGGAAGTGCAAACCAAGAAAAGTATGACGACAATGCGCACGTGTTTAAAGGTGACACGGAGACCCAAAAATGGCGTTTTCTGCTAGACCAGCAAAATAAAAACTTTATGGCTGTCGTGCAAGCAATGAAAACACCTTCTACGACTTTGGATGTTCATCTACCGGATTTTGACCCTGAAAAACGGAACGTTGACCCTCGTGCTTGGCTAGCAACAGCAGACATGTGTGTGGTTGATCCAAGTAACCATGGTGTATCGTTGATGATTGCTTTGAGCCGCGCACTTAAGGGAGAAGCTTCATCATGGCTGTCGTCCGTATCTTACCCTGGGATGAAATGGAGCGATTTTAAGGAACTGTTTATAGCCAGGTATGATTGTTCAGAGACTACCGCTTCCTTTTTAATCAATCTGCATGGAAATAAACCTAAGGAAAATGAGTGTTTGGCCGCGTATGCGGCTACCCTTATGACTCACGTCAAAATGGAACGACCCTCATGTCAAAATGGAACGGCCTCACCACAGAATAGATAGCTATCGCGACGGTGCTAGCTCACGTCGCAAAGCATGATACGCGAGTCCAGCGATTATCCTTTACTACGGACATTAGAACCCGAAGCGATCTACATCGGGAACTGAAGGCTGTCTCGTTTTTGAAGAGGAGTGCCCCATCCGGTGGTGATGAACGTGAAGGTCCTGACGCGAAAAGTACCGCTCGAATTGGCCCAACACTGGACCCAAATGTTTCAACTGTGGGAGACCAGGACACAGATCGGTGCAATGCCGCCTGAGAAGAGACACGAGCACACATGAAGAGCAATCAAGATCGATGGCGTCTAGCAGTGGCAAGAGTAATAAGGCACCGGGAAGAGCTGACTGGATCACCTGTTTCAATTGTCGTGAACAGGGACACTACGCATCCAGCTGTCCTAAGAAGGATGCCAGGGAGGCACGCAGCAGCACGGCGGTCGATCCCGCCAAAGAGAAGCGGGTTGATGTGTGCCTTGTGGAAGCACCTGCTGGATTCTTACGGCATTCTGGTGAGCAATTTGATTATTATTATGACTCTGGTGCGGAATGCTCGCTTGTTAAGGAATCTGTATCCTGTAAATTTAGTGGTAAACGATTTTGTGACAATGTGACATTGACTGGTATTGGACAGACTTCTGTAAGGTCGACTGTACAAATTTTGACTACTGTTGA
Organism: Eilema sororculum; assembly: GCA_914829495.1. NCBI lineage: Eukaryota > Metazoa > Arthropoda > Insecta > Lepidoptera > Erebidae > Eilema > Eilema sororculum. The sequence goes on from OU618559.1 coordinate 3,919,474, forward strand.
GATCGATGGGATTAATTTAGAAATTCTTTTTCACGTTTTACCTGACAATTTTTTGCGACATGACATCATGATTGGACGCGAAGTTTTATCGATTGGTTTAGTAGTCCAGATGTCTTCAGATAAGATAAGATTTGACAAAATACGGACAGTTCAGATATGTGACGTTATTGTTGACTGTAAATTTGACCTTGATACGATAGACACTGACATCCCCCCGGAAAGAAAAACTGAACTGTTGGACATTTTGCTATCATTCAAAAATAATTTTATTTCCGGTGTACCTACGTCCCCTGCAGACACCGAACCCATGCAAATTCGTCTTGTAGACCCTCATAAGACTGTTAACCGACGCCCTTATAGGTTGAGCCCCGAGGAGCGACAGGTTGTGCGAAGTAAAATTGATGAATTGCTTAAGGCCAATATAATTCGCTGTAGCTCATCGCCGTTTGCGAGTCCTATTCTTCTTGTCAAAAAAAGGGATGGTACAGATAGAATGTGTGTGGACTATCGCGAACTGAATGATAATACAGTACCTGACCGATTTCCCTTACCACTTATCTCTGACCAAATCGCTAGGTTGCATGGAGGTCATTTCTTTACGATTTTAGATTTGGCATCAGGATTTCACCAGATTCGCATTTCGCCTGAATCTATAGAGCGGACAGCTTTTGTGACACCCGACGGGCAATTTGAATATTTAACCATGCCGTTCGGACTTCGAAACGCCCCCTCGGTGTTCCAACGAGCTCTAATTCATGCACTTGGGGATTTGGTGAATACGTATGTCGTAGTTTATATGGATGATGTGCTCATCGTCGCAGAAAATGCTGACGACGCGCTTGAGCGACTTCAGATGGTCCTTGGAATCCTTTCAAAGAAAGGATTCTCTCTCAATTATAATAAGTGTGCTTTCCTGAAACAGAAGGTAGAGTACCTTGGGTTTGAAGTTAGTCAAGGGCAGATACGGCCTAATCCTCGCAAGATTAGTTGTCTGACTTTGTTACCGCCACCCCAGACTGTGACACAATTGCGGCAATTTATTGGTTTGGCGTCGTATTTTCGTCAGTTCATAGCTAAGTTTTCCCAGATTATGGCCCCGCTTTAGTCGTTGACCTCTGGTAATGGCAGGATTAAATGGAAACCCGTCTATGAGACTATAAGACAACAGGTAATTTCTATTTTAACTAGTCAGCCCGTATTGTCGATTTACGATCCAGCACTAAAGACGGAGTTGCATACGGACGCGAGTGCTATTGGATACGGAGCTGTTCTTATTCAGATAAGTGAAGGTAAGTCACATGCTGTTGCCTATTTTAGCAAACGCACAACTGCTGCAGAGGCCAAGTATCACTCATACGAGTTGGAGACTCTCGCTGTTGTCAACGCAGTAAAACATTTCCGACATTATCTGCATGGTCGCAAATTCGACGTGGTGACCGATTGCAGCTCATTGCAGTCCACTCGTAAGAAAACAGACTTAACGCCACGTGTTCACAGATGGTGGGCCTTTTTGCAAGCCTTCGACTTCGACATTGTCCATCGTAGTGGTAAGCGAATGTCTCATGCAGATTTCCTTTCAAGAAATCCATTGCCGGACGACGGAGAGGGCAATACTTTTGAGAAGGTAAATTGTAAACATGTTAATTTAGCCGAATTGAATGACAACTGGCTGATTGCGGAACAGCAGAAGGATGGAGAGCTTTCAAAACTCATATCCGACTTGAAGGATGGAAAACTTCCTCTTGATGTGGCTAAGACCTATGAGCTTCGGTCCAGTGTTTTGCATCGGAAAATTCAGCGACGTGGTAAGAATCTGTGCCTGCCAATAATTTCTAGAACGTTCCGTTGGTCCATCGTCAACAATGTGCATGAAGGTTTGCTGCATTTAGGATGGGAAAAGACCTTAGAAAAGGTCTACGAGCTCTACTGGTTCGACAAAATGACAAGGTTTGTACGAAAGTTCGTAGACAGCTGTGCTACATGTAAAATTTCTAAATCACACTCTGGCAAAGTACAGGTAGAAATGCATCCCATTCCTAAGGTAGCTATACCTTGGCACACCATACATATCGACGCTACGGGGAAACTAAGCGGCAAGAATGACCGGAAAGAATATGTGTTTGTGCTTATAGATGCCTTCACCAAGTACGTATTACTTCACCATACGCTTTCCATTGACACAGCTAAAAGTATTGAGGCTTTGAAATCTAGTGTTTCACTGTTTGGTGCACCCAACCGTGTAATCGCTGACCAAGGTAGGTGCTTTGCTAGTAGGGACTTCAAGGACTATTGTGAGTCTGTAAACATTAAGCTTCACCTAATAGCGACTGGTAGTTCGAGAGCCAACGGCCAGGTGGAGCGTGTAATGAGCACATTGAAAAACATGCTTACTGCAGTAGAAACAAGTGGTCGCTCGTGGCAGGATGCTTTACCTGAGGTGCAGCTGGCTCTCAACTGCACGATGAATCGAGTCACGCTAGCTAGCCCATTAGAACTTCTTATTGGGAAGGTTGCAAGGCCTTTAGATGTCTTATCAGTAATTGATGAGGACCTAGAAATTGATATTGAGCAGGTGAGGTTACGGGCTGTGGAGAATATGGAGAAGGGATCAGCTTACGATAAGGTACGTTTTGACTCTACCAAAGCCAAAATAAAACCATTTACTATTGGAGACTTCGTTCTTCTGCAGAACGAGGAACGAAACCAAACAAAGCTCGACCCTAAATACAAAGGGCCTTTAAAAGTGATTGAGGTACTAGAAGGAGACCGGTATGTACTTAGAGCTCTAAATTCGAATCGGACATACAAGTATGCCCACGACCGTCTTCGTAAAATGCCCGACAGTGATCGTTTTGACGACAAGGACTCGGACACCGACTCTAACCATGACTCTAGCAAAACTGATGAGACGAGACCGACTGACGATGAAGGTGTTAGAACTTAGGTGAGCGATTATAAGATTCAAATGTAGTATGCAAGTGACTCAGATTACGTACATTGCGATGTTGTTCATGGCTGTGAGCCTAAGTATTCACTTAAGGTTAGCGACCAGCATCAGCATGGCAATGTGGGTAGTCGCCACGGTGTTATGTTGAGGTCGGGTACTGGAGGAAGGTCCCGATGGATTGCCGGATGGAGGCAATGTGATGTGTTGAGATCGGGTACCGGATGGAGGTCCCGTTGGATTGCCGGATGGAGGCAATGCGATGTGTTGAAGTCGGGTACTGGATGGAGGTCCCGTTGGAATGTCGAATGAAGGCAGTGTGTGTGTGTGATGAGGCTGGATACCCGAAAAGAGTATTGCATACTGGATTTGGTGAAATGTTTCATGAATTGGTTTGAAAATTGATGTTTATTATAGAGTGTTGCTTTCGATATTAAGATTTCCTTTATAAAACTTGATGAGAATAATGTGAATTGGAATAAAATTGTGCTGTCTGAATCGTATGACATTGTCTTTATTTCGTATTCTTTATCCTGACGGCTTGGTCAGGAAGGCCGAGCAAAGGACGTTTTACTTTCCATAACCTCTTGTTACAGATGCTTCACACGAGGACGTGTGAATTGTCAAGATGGCCGTGTCGCAGAACCAACAGAGAGGCATATCGCAATTGATTACAACAACGCCATCTATTATCGTTTGTCGGAAACGTCAAGCGGTGCGCTTGGGTATGGTCGGTACAGGGTTGGCATGTTTGACAGTTGTCAGCTGTCATTCGTTTTGACATTAGACGTATGATGTTGGAGGAACGACACTTTTGAGTGAGACGCGAGGGCGAGAGGTCGTTCTGCCAACCTGTACCGAACTTACCGCGTTTCTGAAACTTAATCTTTTTTTATCGCCTTAATCATTTAAGATTTTGTTGAATTGTTATCGGGAGTGAATAAATAGACTATTGTGATTAGTGTTGAGATTATTATTTTGGACCTACATCATGTCGGACCGGGATTCTGATGGCGAGCTACCCGCAATAGGTGAACTGACCTCGTTAAATATATACTTATAATACATACCTATATAATATACTACTACTTACACTATATTTATATAACATAATGATGAAATATAACATTGTACCCACTATTTTACCCACTATTATTGCCACCAATATTATTTGTTATTATCATATCATACAGATCCAATTCAAATGTTGGACACACTTACTTGGCATTGCATTGTATTGTCTACTTCTGGATCCGATTTTATGAAGTAGTCTGTTCCCGCGTCATCTAGTGAGTCTGAACATGTGCTGCTGTCGTCTCTTGTGTCTGTGGATTACAAAAAAGACTATGGCTTTATTTATCAACCACTCAGGTGGCAGACCAGCGCACGGCCCACCTGCTGAGATGTGTGTGGCAATAGGCTCACTTATTACATGCAACCGAATACAATTGGTAAAATGTGGGTGTTAATTCACCTCTACCTAACCCTCCAGGGACAAAGGCGTGATTATAGGTATGTGGATATATCTGCAGTATTCTTAATAATTTGTGTACCTACATATAATGTGAATACACAAAGGCACAATATTGTGAACCACAAACAGTCTCAATCACATCGCTGACTGACTATAAGCACTATAACATCATCTAGCCTGTTCGTTAGTCACAAACATACAATAGAACTTTATTACCTTCAGCATTCTCTTGTTTCACTTCATCATTACCAAAGACATTTGGAGTCATCTGCATCACATCCTCTGTGCTCAGGTGTACGCTGGGCATTATTTGTAGGTTGACTTGCTGTAGAAACAACACCACATTATATGAACACACATTATAACAGCTCACTATACATGCAGAAGCTGTGAGACCAATGATAACAGCATATAATATTATGATTACACTACAACACAGTCAGTCTGTTCCTTGTGAATATACTTTGTTACAAGCATTATTCACTAATGGGACCGCTCACCACATTGCTTTGCAGTAACTCTGCAAACAGCTTTTCACTCTGAAGACATTTCTCCTGAAGCTCTGAGGAGTTCTCGAGCCTCGCACAACAGAGATGGCAGACAAGTGCTGGTCTGATGTCTTCTGTAACAAACTGATCAACATAATCTCATTACTAGTTGTCCCCAACAACAGTGCCTGCCCAGCTTGGGAAGGGATTTGTTGGAACTTCACTCTTTTGTTACTATTCTAGTGAGGAACAGACAGTGATATTCTTCTGACACAAAGTAAGAGAACATAAAGCATTTGTCAAACTTGGATTGTTGTAGTAAGTTGATAGATTCACTAATTTAAAAACGAAGCCATAAGGTTCACTTGAGCAGTGGGGTTTGGTAAGACAACATACAAGACATAATTATGTTGTTTGTATTTGTATGTATGTTTGGGCACACATGTTCCTCAACAGTGACTGAACTTGTTCGTCATTAAAAGAAAGCTTACTTACCGGTGTCATGGTCAAAGACTCGAACATCTCTTGTAAATGAGTCTTGATAATCGATCGCAGTGGAATGTCGCCTGATAGACAAATTCTACACATCGACAGCTTCTCCATGTTTGCGTTAATGTTAGTTTAATAACACTGTTTATATTGCTTGAATTAACGGCAACTTAAGAGCTGAATTTATATATACTAAGTACCATAAACTACATACATAGTAATCTTAAACTTTAGCAAATCACACTAGGAATCGGCAGCGTAAAGACTGTCCGTGAAGTATTGAATTACATTGAATGAATTACACCAAAATTAACAACAACTATTTTATGGCCTCTGTAGTCAAATCACCAACAATTCGCAATCTCAACAATCTCCACATACACCGTTATCACTTATCACTTACAATAAATTGTACTAAACTAATACACTATACTAATACTATACTAATACTATACTAAAACACAAAACTATACTAATACTATACAAACACTATACAAACACTATACTAATACTATACTAAAACTACTATACTAATACTAAATACTAATACTAAAATAATACAGTACACTTGTAATAAAACATGAAAATCTTGAGAAATTGCGATATCTATGACATACACATAAAGCTTTTATCCATCTTCCAGTGTTGCCAGTTGAATATTGTCGAATGTTACACAGGACTGCTTAAAAAGTTACAATTTCAGGGTAAAAGTTACGCTACCTTATTTCACGAGGAAAACTTCAATACAAACGTTATTAAGGCCCTTTATTACATTTTATCTAAGATGTTTTCAGTCCTATTAAGTAACGACTTAGGAAAGTTAAGTTACTTAAGGAAATGCAGCAATTTTTCGTTTTTTTTTTATGATAACGAAAACAATAAAACGAATTATGTATCAATAACATAACAACTAATTCAGAAATACTACAAACTTGAAGGAGAAACTTACTTTGTTGATCAATTTAAAAACAGTCATCATCTTAAACTATTTATCGATTCTGTTTCCCATCACACGAAGTGTAGTCACATTGACGTATCATACCTATACAAAAACCTGAAAAAAAAAACATATAATAAAATTAATAATATACCAACTAATTCAGAAATGACTTTTGATGAACTACATTATAACTTACGTTTTTAATCAATTTAAAACAAGTCATCATCTACTATTTATCGATTCAGCTTCCCATCTGGGGAAGTGTAGTCACTGTCACATTGACGTATCACACATGAAAATCCTGCAAAGGAAAGACATACAATAAAGTGAATAATACACCAAGTAATTCAGCAATGGCTTTTGATTAGCTACAACTCACTTTGTTAATCAATTTAAGAAATGTCATCATCATAAACATCGCGATTCAAAAAGTTATAAAAATTGTTATCAATCAGCAGTTATAATCAGCAGAAGGAGTAGTGAGTAAGTTAATCGTTGGTTTAACCGTTGGGTAGTGCTACTCGGACATTGTGAAATGCGAATCTAGTATATATAATAATCTATGATGCGAATACTCAGTTACCGAGGACTTTAAGTTACGATTAGATAATAACTTTTATAACTTTTTGAATTGGTATATCTCAGAAACGGTGGCTCGTAGGAACAAAACTGTTGACACATTTTTTATAGATAATTTTATAATCTACAATTTTTCTCTGAAGTACTTTAATGATAATCGTACCGTTTTGTTGAAAATCGCGAAAAACTCATTTTATAGACCTTTGACCTTGAATAATTGTTTTTCCTTAGACGGGAATGATGGGGAACTTTCAAATTTTGTTTTTAATGATATTTTAAACAATCTTACCGATTTTCAGCTTGGTGGGCATTTAAGTAAACTTTACTCTTATTTTTGGTCTAATTTGACCGGACTTAGGACTACTAGTCCTACTGGATTTATAGCTTTTCAGAGTTGACGACAATTTTTTGTCTATGGCAAAATTTTTTTAATGATTTTATGACAATGGTAGGTAGACCTTTATGTCAAGTCTTATTTTGTAGTATATTACTTTGGTTAAAATTATTGTTGGTAAATTATATTCTGCTGTGTTTATTTAGTTTAACCTCGGTCAAATGTTAAAAACGATCATGATATCAAACAAAACGAAGACGAGAACATTTTTTTTTCTTACCTTTAATTTCTTTTTAAATAGGTTACTTACTGATAGAAATTTTCGAATCGAATCGAGACAAAATCTTTTTAATTATGAGAATAGCTCTTCTACAATAGATAAAAATAATATTTTTTTTTACTAGTACCACTCTAGTGAATGAACATATATGAATGAATTGAAAATATTATATTATTCTTTGATTGATAGTTGTTCGAACAGAAGTAAACTTTATAACTGGGAAAAAAGGTTTGAAGTTGTTAGAACGTTGTCATCTCCATACAAGAGATTTCTCTAACAATACCAAGGTTGGTATTTCTTATAATACGGATAGCGAATTGAATAATATTGACATTATTGACCACAGACTACAGAACACTAATGTTGACCCAAACCTATGCGGCAAAAGTTACAATAAAGTTCAATTTTGAGTCATGTTACGGAGAAGTTACATAAGGGGGTCAAAAGTTACGAAAATTGTAACAAAAGTTACAATCTGGCAACGCTGCCATCTTCATGGACATACACCTTAGAGTATCAAGAGCTGCCATACCTACGAATAAAAACTGCCTACCTAAACTTGGATTTTATGAATGAATGGGAAGCAATATGGCGGCCTAGTAGGGAATCCAGAAGGACGTAAAATCTACAAAGATTCTTTACAGTCTTTGAGTAACTAACTTTTAATTTAAAAATGGAAGTAATTTCTTGTTCAACTAGTTATATCATATTGATTTTGTAGTTTTATTGATGTAAAAAATGTTTTAGTATCTATTCATCAGTAATACCAGTACCATTATGCGATAGAATAATAAAAAGTCAACGGAATTTCAAAAGTCATTCACTATGTATGGAAAGTGGTCTTCGTTCTTTAAATATTTGGGAAAATATCGATAATAAAAATTCCATCACCGCATCACTGGCAATTTTATTTGACCAATCAGGTGCTACTACATCCCCACTACGTTGGAAAGCAAGATGGAAAATTGGCGTTTTCCTCATATGATTTTATGAATGAATTTCGTAGTAGCTTCAAGTCTTTATATTTACTATGTTTATGACATACATCGAGAAAACAAAGTGACATTACTGACATGACATTTTGAAGTTGACAGTGAGAGGGAGCATAGACATAAATATACAGACGTGAAGCTACTACGAAATTCATTCATAAAATCATATTAGGAAAACGCCAATTCTCCATCTTGCTTTCCAACGTAGTGGGGATGTAGTAGCACCTGATTGGTCAAATAAAATTGCTAGTGATGCGGTGATAGAATTTTAATTATCGATATTTTCCCAAATATTTAAAGAACGAAGACCACTTTCCATACATAGTGAATGACTTTTGAAATGCCGTTGACTTTTTATTATTCTATCGCATAATGGTACTGGTATTACTGATGAATAGATACTAAAACATTTTATACAAAAAAAAAAATATTAAATAAAAATTCGATTTTTTTTTTGTCCAAATCGATTTTTTTTTGTGCCAATGTGTTATGTACCTGGAGTACTACTAAATATATATATATATATATATCGTTACTCAAAGACTAAAGAATCTTTGTAGATTCTACGTCCTTCTGGACGAATTATTCGAAACTCCGGCTATCACAAGGAAAGTCTGACAGAAAGCCATAAGCACACTGCAACCTGAGAATACAAATAATCGGCATCCACTTAAGCTAATCACTTAAGTTTTTCTTTCAAATGTATAATTTTTTAGTCTGTGCCCTTTTTATATCGATAAGTAGTTATCGACAGTTTACTGGATTCCCTACTAGGCCGCCATACTGCTTTCCATTCATTCATAAAATCCAAGTTTAGGTAGGCAGTTTTTTTTCGTAGGTATGGCACCTCTTGATATACTCTAAGAGAGGGAGTGACACCAAGTGACACTCACTCCCTGTCAACTGAACTGTCAGTCATGTCATTTTTAGGGTTTTATGACCTGGTAGCGTGAAATTTTAAGTCAAATCTTAAGGTGCAGTGCAGCTACGGCTAAAATTTCTCGCGACAAGTTATATGATCTGAGTTGGAATGATTGTTGATCATAATGATAAGTTGATGATGATGACAATGACCAATAATGATTTATTCAAATGACAGACTTTATTAGAAGCTTTGACGGAGTCTTTGAACAAAGACGAAAAGTTACTGTAATATGCCATTTTCCTATACTTCTGTGCATTGTCTAAGATATTTTGACTCAAATACCACCATTTCCATACAAACAAACTCGTATTCGGAAAATGAAATAATACTGCAATACACCCTTACTAGCGTTGGCGCCAAAACACCAACAGTCATATCAGTCACGTCGATAGGCCAACTAAAGATAATTAAAAAGATATATATAAAGATGGCGCAAACAGTTGGCGCCAAATTTGTACTTTTCCTGTAGATTTGGCTCAGAAGATAGACCCGTGAGCAGTCCCTTACAGAGGGCATGCTCCGACCAACTTAAGAGCAATACTTATGAAAATCGAAAATATGAATATGTACCTACCGAATGTAAATGCTGAAGGCAATATCTGCGGAATGGGAGATCTCCCAAGACTTCAGTCGTGCTGATGTGTTCTCTCTATAAAAGAATATAAAAATAGTCACTATTCTCTCTTCTGTTATCTGAGTGATGTGAATGATGTGATGTGGTCAGCGAGGGGCGGTTGCAGCTCCTCAGACCAGTGAATAAGGATGTTATATCAATAAAACAGCACATATACCTACATAAGATGTTTAGTTTTACTTTTCAAAAGCACCCCTGCAACCTAAGCGGTGTGCATTGTGTGCAACAATGTCACGATGGCGATGGTAGAACGAAGGGCATACATAAAAGAACAATTTTGGATATATAATTCGGTATAAAGATATTTATTTCTCAAAGAACTTACATTGTTCACTCAAAAGAGAAACTTGTAAAATTAATTATCATCTAACATAATTTCGACAAACATTGGAAAAAATGAAATGTCCAAGTGAGACTCGAACTCACGACCTTTCCCTTACAGGGGGACTGCTCTTCCAACTGAGCTATTGAGCTTTCGAACTTGAAAGTTAGCATAATAAATGCTATAAAAAATTCATTCAAATATTTGGGCGCAGTCATCAAAATTCAATGTTAAAAATGGTTGAAAAATCATTAATTGTTTCCAACAGTTCGTAAGAATGTTGGTAGATGGCTGCACCGTCGCCCATAAAGACGGATATAAGGAGAAGGAAAATTTGGAATGATTCAAGTGTGGCTCAATAGCTCAGTTGGAAGAGCAGTCCCCCTGTAAGAGAAAGGTCGTGAGTTCGAGTCTCACTTGGGCATTTCATTTTTTCCAATGTTTTTCGAACTTAAAAGTTAGCATAATATAAAAAAATCATTCAAATCTAACATAATGTTAAATGCGGCATTCAGCTATAGCTTATAGCATAGAACTAATGTTAGTAGGTAAGTATTGTAACTGCTTTCGTGAGTAGGTGCCTACATATATCTGGAACTCTCATCATTATAATATTACTTTTTAACATATCAAAAATTTAAAAAACCCCGTCACAAAAAACGGTTCACCCTTGTTTCGCAAAACAACTTTCGGTCGAATATTACTAATTCGAACAACGTTTGAGAAAATAATTGCTTTGCATAATTTTGATTGACATAGTTTTTAACCCCCGACGCAAAAATTACGGGGTGTTATAAGTTTAACGAGTCTGTGTGTGTGTGTGTGTGTGTGTGTGTGTGTGTGTCTGTCTGTCTATGGCATAGTAGCACCTAAACGGATGAACCGAATTGGATGTAGTTTCTTTTGTTTGCAAGGTATATTAGTCGGGAGTGTTCTTAGCTATGTTTGAAAAAAATCGGTCCAAGATGGCCGCTGCCACAACATGTCGGAATACATATTTCTTCATAACTACCTCAATATGGGTGTCAAATGAAAGAGCTTGCCTAGTAGATCACTTTAAAAAGTATAAAATAAAAATTAAATTAAAAATTTAAAAAACCCCCGTCACAAAAACTCCTCCAAAAAGTTGAAAATAAATGGAGTTTGCCTTTTAACTTTAACGGTTGCCATGTCGGGCACCTTGAATTGTTCCGATAATATAACGGAGTGCTTAACCAGTTAGGGTCCCCCGACATGGCAACCGTTAAAGTTAAAAGGCAAACTCCATTTATTTTCAACTTTTTGGAGGTGTTTTTGTGACGGGGGTTTTTTAAATTTTTAATTTAATTTTTTCATTTAATCGAATATTTATTTGCTATAACAACATTTGCGCTATTGATCAAATATTCATTCATTTCATCAAATATTCATTTGGTAATGTAATGCAGGGTAGAAATGTGTTGGGGCTGCACACGCTCACCGAGTGTCCGGCATGGGCCGGACCGAGGCGGGAGCTAGTGGCGGCCCTGGGAGTGAGAGTTCTCACCCTCGCCACCCTGCTCACAGCAATGGTCCGCTGCGCGGACGCGTGGGCGGCCGGCGTCTCCTTCAGCGAGCAGGTAATGGTCGTGAAGGAGACGGCGGAGCGGGAGAGGCGGCGCGAGCGAGAAAGACTCGCGGATCGCGCCGCCCGCGCGAGCAGGCAACTCGGGCGTCGGAGGGCACTGACTGACCTCCATCCCCCATGAGCGCGGGCCTGGGGGTGACGGGTGGAGCCGCCTGTCACCCCAGCAGAAGCAGGCCACGGCGGCGGCGCGCTGAATAGCGCGCCTCCCCATTCCGGGGGCGAGTTGGGGACACCGTTGTCCCCCCTCCTGAGGAGGGCCAGACCGTAAGGGATGGCCCTGGGTCAGCCGGGGTGCGAGGGATATGTCTATGACAACCTCACCTCCGGCCTAGCACCAAGACCCACAGTCGGCGTGCGGTTTTAGTCGGTTCGAGTCCGATATAACCTCCCCTTCCGGCTCCGGCAGGGGGGGTATCCGAGGGGATTTCCGCACGAAAAAAAAAAAAAAAGGGTACAAATGTGTTATTTATCTGCGTGTCTGTATCTTGTTGTGGTCACAATTCTAATCTAACCTAACCCTGGCGATTTCAGTGATGTAAGAAAACCACTAAGAGTATGTTTCATGAAAACCAATACAAGTAAAATTGAAAAACTCTCAGTGCAATCAGCAGGGTTAGGTAGGTTAGGTTAGATTTAGAACTGTGACCACAACAAGCACGAGGCGAGCGAGTGGAGCGAGAACAAAATATGAAAAATACAATGAAACCACCGTCAGTTTATTGATAATGAAAGGAAACTAATTATTACTAAACCGAATATTCGATATTATCTCTCGAATAAATCATTATTAGTCTAATGAAGCATTTGTTTAAATAAAATTTGTGCAAATGAAAATTCGGTGAAATGACATTATTCCAAATAAACGCAAAAGGTTGAACTTTACAGTGCACTTCAATTAAAATCAAATAAAAATATTATTTAATAAGTTATTGACATTTAAATGATTAAAATATATTACTAATAGTAAATACCTGCTAGTCTAGTGTTAATTCCGTGAACTGAACACTATTTCACAAGTTACAATGGAAGCCCTTCTTGATGTACAAAATTATTTTGAGGAGCGGATGTCAAAGTTCGAGGCAGACCTACAGAAGAAGTCGTCATCCAATGCAGAAGCTTAGCCGAAGAGTTTGCTGCCTTTAAGAAGTTTGTTCTTCAGACACTGCAGTCCTTTTCCCAACAGCTTGGTAGTGTCGCGCGAGAGGTTGACAACTTGGAGATGCGCAGTCGTCGGAAAATCCTGCTTCTACATGGCGTGAGGGAGCAGGAGGGTGAAGATACAGGCAGAGTGGTTACTGATGTTGTAAAACAGTATCTCAAGATCAGCACCTTTTCCACGGCGGACATCAAACGCTGCCATAGAGTGGGACGGCAGGCATCCAACGTGAAGCCCAGACCTGTGCTTGTGAAGCTGCAGACACATATGATGAAGGACAATATATGGTCTGCCAAGTCTAAGCTGAAGGGCACGGGCGTCACGGTGTCTGAATTTCTCACCAAATCTCGACATAAGGCTTCCATGGCCGCCCGTGACAAATTCGGATTTCATAAGTGCTGGACCAGGGATGGCACGGTTTATGTCCTGGGCTCTGACGGAAGTTGGCACAGAATTGTTTCGCTGAGTGGCCTGGACAAACTACAGTGCTCTGACGATGAAGCGACGGTAGCTACAACATCGAAAAGTTCTACGACCAGGTCTAAACGTACTGCACGCAAGAAATAAACATTCTGGTGTATAAACCAACAAGGAACGCTCATGCTGGGTAACATTCGTATGTATAATGGTTAACATTTTACTCCTATCGATATTACGCAATACTTATGTAGCAATAATCTAATATTTTCTCTGTACCTTCTATTTTCTATTCGTACTTATGTTTTTGATCATAGATTATTATATCGACCCCCCCAAGCAAAAAGTCGGTAATGTGCTATTATGGGCTTTTTACTGTTATGCAAAATTCGGCATCTATGGGTCGGGACACATGTCGGTAATTTTTTTTAGAATTTTCCTACTGATATTAACGTAGATATTTGCAATTACCACTTTATTGTACGGAAATATGTCAACACATGAATAACCATAATACATTGTTACAAAAATGTTTTTCTTTTCGATATTCGGTAAGTTGCTATTACCAATTTATTGCGGTGCAATTTTTATAGTGATTGCCGGTAAACGCATATGTGGGGCCATTTTTATGCTATAAGTATTCTGTTAAAGAACTTGAAAAACATGAAATTTCAGACATAAAACAACTTGTAGACCCTGTTCATTGGAGGCGGGATAAAGATGGCAGGACCATTCGCTGGTCGTATATTATGAAGGTGAAAATGACACACTTACAAGAGAATAAACTCTTTTTTAAATAAGATTTTGATGACAGTTTTTCTGAGCTTAACTCAATTCCTCAAAATCCTCCATCAAGACAGCGTGGACGTAAAAGGCCACAAATTGTGCCTATCGCAACTAATATTGAGTTGCAACGGGCCTATCACCAGCCGATTCCAATCAGTAAGCATTTGCATGCTGATCTGCTGGGTCTGTGTAAGTCTGGATCAATCCCACGGTTCTACCACTCGTTCTATAACTCATTATAATTTACTGATAATGTGGACGCAGTAGAGGGCAACGTTTCGTATAATAATATAAGCATTCGAAAGCAACAGGCTTGCTTGAAACGTTAAATGTCCGTAGAAAAACCTAGTGATGTATGAAAGGACAGAAGCAGATGGTAGCCTATTGTATCTGTCTGACCTCAAGGTAAATAGGCGTAACCGTATATGCATACTTTGTGTACTTATCTGCCTGTCTATTAAATCAGTATCTTTGAGGCTTTTTCCCAACTCAGCTGGAGATGACTTTGTAGTCATTTTAGAATAGAATAGAATAGAACACTTAGGTTTTACTAGCTTTTACCCGTGGCTCCGCCCGCGTAGATGGCGGTTATCGCGACAAAACATAGCCTATGTCCTTTCTCAAGGTCTAATCTACCCCTATACCAAGTTTCATCACAATCGATTCAGTAATTTAGGTGTGAAAGTGTCACATACAGACAGACAGACAGACAGAGTTACTTTCGCATTTGTAATATTAGTATGGATTTGCTAATACACATGGCAGACATGGTATATCTTGGGGTCTAGGTTTAGGTGTAGGTCTACGAGGAAGAAGTCGGAGCGACAGCTATGCCAGCTTGCAATATAGAGCAATTTTGCTGGCATAGCACTCGCTCCGACTTATTCCTCGTATAGATTAAATTATGCGGCTGTTTTTCTTAATTTTTTAAACAGGTTTTGTTTAAAATATGTGAAATGTTTACTTTAATATTGTTTTGTGCAATTAAAACCATTAATCTATTTATTGTGAATTATTTTATTAAAAATACCTTAGTTTATTATACTCAAATGATTTTTGGCATTGAATGGTTACTGAAAAATATTGTTGTCATATTTCCGCGAACAAACCCGTAATTTACTCGTACAGTATTTTTTGCCCTTTATTATTACTACAATAACTTGGTTATGATATATTATGATCACTTGTTACTATACAAAATAACGTTAAAAAAGTCCGCAGTATGCTAGTACGTATCAACACTCTTCAAAAAATTACCACAATAACCCGGTAAGTTACTATTACAGTTCAATAGAACTTTTTTTTAAACAGTAAGATCATTCTTCTCATAATGTAGCTTACTAGAAGCATGTAGTTTGAAACTGATAGCTAAATACTATTTCATAAAAAATTAGCTTTCATTTCATGTATCAATGATGTCAATACTCCCACTGGTTGGAAAGTAATTCAACAAAACCAGTAAATCAATTTTCCTGTAAAATTTGCTTTTTCCGATTACCGAGTTATTGCTTGGGGGGGTCGATATATACTAGAGATAGATGCGCAAGTCCTCGTTTGACACTTATTGCTTTTGATTTTGACATTTTTATTACTTTTGATTTTGACATATAAAAACCTCAAAACCAGATGGTGCTGGTGTTTATGTCAGTCACCGTGGCGCGTATTTTTTTTTTTTTTAAGATCTAGGTTAGTACTTTGCTAACTGCAGGTAATAACAGATTTTCTTACGAACTATCGGAATCAATGAATGATATTACAATCATTTTAAACATCATTCATTGATTCCGATAGTTCGTAAGAAAATCGGTACATGAGTCCACCGTCGCCTTAAAGACGTATAAGATGGGAAATTTGAATCATATCGGGCGTGTCTCGGTAGCCGAATTGGTCAGGCATTCCCCCTGTAAGGGAAAGACTGCGGGTTCGAGTCCCGCCCGAGTAGATTCTTTTTTCCCTATGTATTCGATTTGTATAGTTAGCATACTTAATGCTGTAAAAATTCCTTCACATGCACTTATGACTATAACAGTTTTAGAATTAATATAACAAGATATTGATGAATCTATACTCTATAGTCTACAGTTCTACACTATGATCATTACGAGGTAAAGTTATTGACATTGGGTCATCGCTGGATCTACAGAGCCGATTTTAAAAACTTCATTAAAATTAATATTATTTTCCTAACAGAGCAGCATTGTACGTGAGTGTCGCAGGCTATATACCGTCTCTACCATCGTGAACGTTCTGACGAGCTCTTCCAATTAGTCCCACCCTCTCCTTTCCTACACAGGACGACACGTGCAGGGCTAAGATGCCATCCATATACGGTGCAGAGTATACCTGCTAGAACCAAGCGTTTCAGTGACTCATTCCTATACCGCACCATTAAGACATGGAACTCACTGCCAGCTCACGTGTTTCCTTCTTCCTACAGTCTCGGGTCCTTTAAGCGGGGCGTGAAAAGGCATCTAATGCGGCTCTCAAGCTGAGTGCCACCACTGTTACCATGTACCATGTACCATGGCATGTACCATGTGAACAGTGGTGGCACTCATGGTGACCCTCTTTCCGAGACTTTGCATTTGCTTAACATCAGGCGAGGTGAAGTCAAATTGACATGTCCTATATAAAAAAAAACCGCTATCGGCGAGGGGCAGCTGCAGGAACGGGATCAGTAGTCCACGCGGGCACAGGTGCGGGCTACAGCTAGTGATTTAGTCGACTAAGGCAGTCTCCAACCGACAGTAAACATACAGCCCGCGTAATGTGGGTGTTTAAACACCTCTGCCTGAACCTCACCTCGGCGTGAGTATATGCATGTATGTACGTTGTTTAATCGCAATCGGGTGAGAAGAAATGGAGGTATGACCAAAAGTCGCGATAACCGACATCCAGGCGGGCGGAGCCGCGGGCATGAGGGATTAACCTATTGAATAGAAACCACGGAACAGAGAAAAAGAGTTGAACTGTGAAGTAGGCGTGGCACACGTGACAATCTCATGCGGAGTATCGCAATAGCTCACAATTTTAAATTTAGACCTTCAGTCGATCTGTCATTCATTACGTATATTTGACAGTTTTGCATTCATTAGAAACATGCCTTACTGTGCCATTTTGCAGTGCAAAAATGATAGTAGGATCATAAATCTTCGAAATGGAGGTGTTTCATACCACCTGTAAGTGAGGATATAAATTTTCCCACAAATCCGAGACTTTGCCTTTCGCTTAACATCATCCAATGAAATAAAAATCAAATTAAAATCAACCTTGCGACATTAAAATAAAGCTGGTTTTTGATCACACACTATATACACACTATTCTTTTTCAGTCTAGAACTTTCTACGCTACTCGTTAAGTGATGTAGTCAAACTTTATCGATACTTTTCTTTTATTTCTAATAAACTTCTTAAAGCCCGACCAATAAAATAAAATACCTCGCCATATTGCGGAAAACTATTGGAACTAATTTCTTTATATGGCAACAATCTATGAGATGTCATTATGATTATCTGTCAATGTGGTGTCAATTGTGCGTGTTAATTAATGTGAATTTGATTGCGCTATATAAATACCGAAAACTATTAAATAGTAGATTGTATTACAAGGGAGCAAAGTAGTATTTTTACGGCGAGGGCGCTACTTTGAATCAAGAGCAAAGCGAAGGATTCTAGAATAGAATCCCGAGCGTAGCGAGGGATTCTAACGTAGAATCCTGAGCGCAGCGAGGGATTCAAAGTACACCGCCCGAGGGAAAAATAATTTGCTCCCGAGTTATACACTCTACTTTTCATCCCCTTTCTATGAGAAAATTTATTTCTCCCGAGATTTCGGGCGTAACAAGTTTTGTACGGCGTTGTTAGCTTCTATAATATCTAATTGTTTCAAGAGTTAATGCATTGTCACTTCCTTAACTCGAAGTAGAACTCATATTATTTTGCAAAATACAACTTAAATAGGTAATGTACTAATTACAAGAACAGAGAGGTAATTGGAGCTCTGTGTTTTTTTTTAGTTAGCACAGGTCACCCCGAGCTATGCAGCCAACACGTACCAGCCAGTAATCCGTACAATTTGAGTTCGATTTCTATGAATGATAATGTTCCAAATTCAAATCACTCTTACGGCCCGCTGCTTGGCCTTGAACAGAAAAGAGCTATTTTGCGCCCCGCTACAGTGACAGTAAAGTGACATTTTTCGAATAGAAGGGATGAAAAAATATTTACAATATAACTAGGTAAGTATTTGTCGGATAAAAATTCGGAAGAATCTAAATAACATCACGAACATTGTTGTCAACATGACAGGTAGGTACATCATAGGGTACGCGCAATGGAAATTGGCCAATTTTCTAATTTTACCAACTAACTAATATTGAGATTTTGAGTTTGACGATTAATAAATATGTACTTAATAATAAAATTGTTTATTTTCTTTTTTAACCGGACTACTTTAAAACATACTGGGTGTAAGGGGAACGCTCCCGAAGCCGAAAACCCCTAGTAGTACTCCAAGTACATACATAGCACGTTGGCATAAAAATAAAATCGATTTGGACAAAATATTTTTTTTTTTCGTTTTTTTTTGTTTTTTTGTATTATTTTTTATTTTGCATTACTAACTCTCCATCGCGTTAGTAAAGCTAAATGAAACATAATTTCATAAAAAGAACACCAGTACAAAAAAATACAAATAGCGCCAAGCGCGTGCTTCTTAGTAATGGTGTTTTTTATGAAATTACTTTTTCATTTAGGTTTACTAACACGTTAAAGAGTAAATATTGCAAAATAAAAAAGAAATTCAAAAAAAAATTGTAAAATATTTTTTTTGTCCAAATCGATTTTATTTTGCCAATGTGCTATGTACCTGGAGTACTAATAGGGGTTTTCGGCTTCGGGAGCGTTCCCCTTACACCCAGTATATCCATACTTATATTATAAATGCGAAAGCAACTCTCATCTGCCTGTATGTTAAGCTTTCACGCCTAAACCCCTGAACCGATCTTGATGAAATTTAATATAGAGATTTTGGGAGTTTGAGAACGGAAATAGGCGGTACCTTTTATCGCGAACAAGGGCGTTAAAGGGAGAAAAAGGGGGATGACAGTTTGTATGGAAGTACGTTATTTTTATCGATTATTGACATCCACGCGGGCGGAGCCGCGCGCAACAGCTAGTATTATATAAAAGCCATGCTCCTGTGTATGTCTGCTTTATGTCTACAACAGTTTCATAAACTAAGATATTTGTACACTAGGAAAAATATTGCAAAATTTCCAAGACTTTGTGACAGGCACAATATAAATACTAGAAATAAAAGCAATCTTGTAGTTTGTCATAGCAGACTCCATAAAATAAGTAATTCTTTCCAGGGCAACTGTATTCGCTTTTTTAACAAGCTTCCTAATGAAATCAGAGATTTACCTGTTAATAAATTTAAAAATACAGTAAAGAGCAAACTGTGCCAGAAAGCCTATTATAAAATCCAAGAATATTTAAATGATAAACAAGCTTGGAAATGAGCTGTTCGCTCTGCTGTGCTACTCAAGCAAAACATTGTATCTAGACCATAAGTTTTAGGCTAAGTAAATGTTTTGTAAATAGACCAAAAAAAAAAAGCCCGCTGAGTTTCTTGCCGGAGTCTTCTCAGGTCTGGGCCGCGTTTCGAACCGGTGGTCCATTTACTAGTATTAGTTAGTATTTAATATTTACTTTATGTTGACGTTTTGTAAGTGCCGATTTAATGGTCTATGCAAAATAAATTATTTTTGATTTTGATTTGATTTAGCCATTTCAAAAGTGTATCACTATACTTGGTGTTGTCATAATCATAGACGTTTATAGAGCCCCCGGTACAATTTTTTTATTTTATTGGTCGGGCTTTAGAAACATTTATCAAAAGGCTTGAAACTATTTTTTAATATCCATACTAATATTATAAATAAGAAAGTAACTCTGTCTGTCTGGCTTTCACGCCAAACCACTGAATCGATTTTGATGAAATTTGAAATTGGGGTAAATTAGACCATGAGAAAGGACATAGGCTATGTATGGTCGCGATAACCGACATCTACGCGGGCGGAGCCGCGGACAAAAGCTAGTTTAAATACTTTTAGATTACCAAAGGAGGAGGACAAAGCTATAGGATCCTTTTTAGCTATAATTTAGTATACCCTTCGATCTTCGACAGTGTTTGGAATCATTTAACATTTGAACACACTTTTTTTTTTAAAAGGACACGTTAATTTGACTTTACTTCGCCTAATGGTAAGCTAAGAGCAAAATCTATCGATACCGCCAATATTTTGTGACCCCGCTCTAGAGTGAGGGTGATAGAGATAATACTTCAATGTAATGTCAATCTTATGCTTCGGAGTTACAGTTTTAAATAACTTTCAAAAATTGTACTGACATCTGTTGTGGAATAGCTTTTTTTTCGTGCGGGCATTTCCGCATCAGATACCTTCCTTGCCGGAGCCGGAAGTGGACGTTATGTCGGACTC
Source organism: Eilema sororculum (assembly GCA_914829495.1). Classification (NCBI taxonomy): domain Eukaryota; kingdom Metazoa; phylum Arthropoda; class Insecta; order Lepidoptera; family Erebidae; genus Eilema; species Eilema sororculum. Next base: position 3,940,343 of record OU618559.1, read on the forward strand.
GAACCGACTAAAACCGCACGCCGACTGTGGGTTGTGGTGCTAGGCCTAGGCTAGGTGAGGTTGTCATCGACTTATCCCTCGCGCCCCGGCTGTCCCAGGGCCATCCCTTACGGTCTGGCCCTCCTCGGGAGGGGTGAAACGGTGTCCCCGACTCGCCCACAGACTGGGAAGGCGCGCTACTCAGCGCGCCGTCGCCGTGGCCTGCTTCTGCTGGGGTGACAGGCGGCTCCACCCGTCACCCCCAGGCCCGCGCTCATGGGGGACGGAGGTCAGTCAGTGCCCTCCGACGCCCGAGTTGCCAGCGCGCGCGGGCGGCGCGATCCGCGAGTCTCTCTCGCTCGCGCCGCCTTTCCCGTTCCGCCGTCTCCTTCACGACCATTATCCGCTCGTTGAAGGAGACGCCGGCCGCCCACGCGTCCGCACAGCGGACCATTGTTGTGCGCAGGGTGGCGAGGGTCAGAACTAGGAGTGTTCGTTATAATACGTAACTAATAAAATAACATGTTCTTAAAAAATAATTATAACAACTGTTATATATTCAATCAGGCAAACGTTAAATTATTTGATATGTTATTTAACCATCGCGTAACGTATCGCGTCGGACAAGTACCAACAATGTATTGGCGAGCGGCGACAAGCTTCGAGAATTTTATGGCGCAAGTGTAGTTCATGCGAAATTGTTCTTTATATATGAGCGCTTAGGATTCATATTGCAATAAATATCTAGTAGGTATGTTTTGTGTGCATTACCCCAGCAAAATGTTGTGCTTTAGAGAGTTGAAAGTATATCAGATTTTTAGTGTGTTATGAAAGATTTTTGTGTGCAAATAGCAAAATTTGTGCATATTGTAGTTTAAGAGATATTTGCGAAAAATAAATTTTGCTGCAGTAATTATCGAAACGTTACCCCAGCAAAAAGTTTTTTCCTAGCCCGGAACCAAATACTGGAACAGATAGCTTATGTTACGTAACAATTGTTAGCCAATAGCAAAATTTGTGTGTGTTGTGGTTTTTAAGTTATTTAAGATTTTGCTGCGGTAACGTTTTGGGATTTCCCAGATCTCGAAAACGCCTGAACGCAGATGTTTCAAAAAAATACCAATAATGTAACTAAATTTGTTTAAATTTGTTACAACATTACATTTGATTTGCTTCATAAACACCAGAGTTATTAAATAGTTTCGAAAAACAGAAAAAACTAATTTGCAAGTAAACTAGTGCACGCAACATCCATTAAAAAACGTAATTATATACCCTTGATTCACCTTTATATCGACAGCAAATGTAGGTTCGGTAGCTATAACCAATATAAAGAAAAAAAATTATTTAACAAAATTTACAGTGGTCTTATATTGGTGATCGAATACGCTGTTCCTACATAACAAGGAAACGAGATATATATTTAACAAAAAGGCATGTTTCGTTAAGAAACCGTCCTATTAATTTCAGCTTTCAATTACTAATATTGTGAAAGTTTCAGTAAAAATAAGAATGTAGTAGCAATTCTTTTATAAGCCGACCAAATTGTGAAGGCTACTAAAAAGCGACCTTTCCATACATGAGGCATACCATCTTAAACGAACGATATAATATAAAAGTTTTGTTTGTACACTTGCGAACAAAATTGTTCGGTGGTTATCAGCTTGGTAAGAAATATGAAAAGAGTGAAAAAATAAAAAAATATTTATTGAAAACATCTCCACTATACCTACCTATATTATTTTGATTATGTGCTATTCCTAACACTTTTACATTCTTTAGGAAAATCACTGATCCGTTGAATAAATTCTATGTTTAAATCCTAACGCAATTAGGTATATCATATTGCGGCAATATAGTTACCTACCTAATGAAGATTTTTTTTATGCCACTTAGGTGGCAGACAAGCACACGGCCCACCTGATGAAAAGTGGTTACCGCGGCCTATGGACGTATGCACCACCAGGGGCGTTACATGGGGCCTACCCTGAAGAAACCTTCTAATGCCCCTCTTGAAGAACCCCATATTGTAGTCGCTTGGGAAAACCATGGCAGGGAGTTCATTCCACAGCTTGAGCGTACGTGGGATGAAGTTCCTTTCATACCTTTTTTTTTTTTTTTCGTGCGGAAATCCCCTCGGATACCCCCCCTGCCGGAGCCGGAAGGGGCGGTTATGTCGAACTCGAACCGACTAAAACCGCACGCCGACTGTGGGTCTTGGTAGGCCGGAGGTGAGGTTGTCAAAGACATATCCCTCGCACCCCGGCTGACCCAGGGCCATCCCTTACGGTCTGGCCCTCCTCAGGAGGGGGGACAACGGTGTCCCCAACTCGCCCCCGGAATGGGGAGGCGCGCTATTCAGCGCACCGCCGCCGTGGCCTGCTTCTGCTGGGGTGACAGGCGGCTCCACCCGTCACCCCCATCCCCGCGCTCATGGAGGACGGAGGTCAGTCAGTGCCCTCCGACGCCCGAGTTGCCTGCGCGCGCGCGCGGCGCGATCCGCGAGTCTTTCTCGCTCGCGCCGCCTCTCCCGCTCCGCCGTCTCCTTCACGACCATTACCTGCTCGCTGAAGGAGACGCCGGCCGCCCACGCGTCCGCGCAGCGGACCATTGCTGTGAGCAGGGTGGCGAGGGTGATGATTTCCTCATTTGAATGTTATATCGCTACCGACGAGATGAAAGTAGATATTGACAAATAAGTATTTTTTTTTATTTCTGATTTGTTTCCATTGGTTCTTTAATTAGTTTGTAATGTAATGTCTACCTACAAAAGTAATAACAGGTAGGTACCTAATTTGCCTAATTTAGGTACCTACCTGTTATTACTTTTTGTTACGGAAAGGAAAGTACCTATAAAGTTATATTTTATAGCTATATACTCCAGTAGTTATACTTTATAATATAACTAAAAAAGGAAAAAAGTTAGACAACATGATGAATTGATGACATATTATTACCTGCTAGCATAGGTATGTATAAAAACCAGTTTTTATCATAGATACTTAAGCTACTAGTTATAATACTTACTCCATATGGTAGTTACCGACGGATAGGTAACTTACCCGAAAATCGCATTCTCTAATCTCAAACGGTAAATGTTTATTTATTTATTTATTGGAAACTTAACAGCTATTTTAAATAATCGTGGGTAAACTTAAGCATAACGTAGGATTCCAAGCCAATAATAAAGTTTCACGACAAGTAAAGAGTTGCATGCATAACTTAACAACTAGGTACACAATACTTAATTTATGCAAACAGTAGTGTTCCAGCTATGTTATTCAATTAATTAATTAACTTATCGCATACACCTTCATTTGGGCAAGTATGATTCTAACCTACTAATAATTTGTTTCCTGAAAACACTTTTGGAGAGGTGGAAGATGTCAATATCGTCAAAATTATCGTTGTAACAACTAGGTAATGTTGACTTAATTTATTAATTTATCGTAAACCATCTTGAGGCAAATTTTTATCAAATTACATAGGCATAATATACAAATGAACCAGGCTAAATAGCTGACTAGATAACTAGTGGTTTAATATCGGTTTTTAGTCATCAAAATAAGTTTCTAAACAGGAAAATAATTGTAGCTTTTCAATAAAACATATTAAAAAGAATGTAAGTGAGTACCTGCCTAACCGAATGGAATGGAATACCTATGTATAGTAGGTTTTAAAAAAAGATGCGTAAAATATAGGTAGGCTAAATACATAAAAACAATTATCACACTTATATAAAATTAACATGGTGATAATTATTATCTTCATTAGCATGATTGTAATTTTTGAATAAAATAGAAAACTACTTCGTACCTACCTACTTAGTAATGTTTATTATTTGGCTCCACGAAAGATTTTGTGCTTCACTGTACAAAACATCGAATACTAAGCTGCTAATTTGGGAAGTGTATCCGTATGTATGGAATGGTCGCTTTTTAATAGCCTTCGCAATTTGGCCGGCTTATAAAAGAATTACTACTACATTCTTATTTTTACTGAAACTTTCACAATATTAGTAATTGAAAGCTGAAATTAATAAGACGGTTTCTTAATGAAACATGCCTTTTTGTTAAATATATATCTCGTTTCCTTGTTATGTAGGAACAGCGTATTCGACCACCAAAATAAGACCACTGTAAATTGGGTTACATTTTTTTTTTCTTTATATTGGTTATAGCTACCGAACCTATATTTGCTGTCGATATAAAGGTGAATCAAGGGTATATATTACATTTTTTTAATGGATGTTAAGTGCACTAGTTTACTTGCAAATTAGTTTTTTTCTGTTTTTCGAAACTATTTAATAACTCTGGTGTTTATGAAGCAAATCAAATGTAATGTTGTAACAAATTTAAACAAATTCAGTTACATTATTGGTATTTTTTTTTAAACATCTGCGTTCAGGCGTTTTCGAGATCTGGGAAATCCCAAAACGTCACCGCAGCAAAATCTTAAATAACTTAAAAACCACAACACACACAAATTTTGCTATTGGCTAACAATTGTTACGTAACATAAGCTATCTGTTCCAGTATTTGGTTCCGGGCTAGGAAAAAACTTTTTGCTGGGGTAACGTTTCGATAATTACTGCAGCAAAAATTATTTTTCGCAAATATCTCTTAAACTAGAATATGCACAAATTTTGCTATTTGCACACAAAAATCTTTCATAACACACTAAAAATCTGATATAGGGTCGGGTGTCTCACAATGAACCAGGCAGCTACATTTAACCACCTACTTATTTCGGAAATGCGACATTGCCAAACTGGGCTAATATGGGTAAAAGAGACGTATTTACCTTCCCTTTCTGCCCACTAGTTTGCGTGGCGATAGCGGGCGAAGAGGTTTTGTAAGAAGCATTTTTACGAAAATTGTCTCAAAAAGTTAGTTTTTTCTGCAAGTTTCTTTCTTTTTTCACGCTTTTGCTGTAAATGATATTGGTTTCTTTATATACACTCTGTTTTACATAATAATCCAACATATAAATGCATAGTAATTCGTTACACTGCGATATTGTTTCCCAGTAAAATTATGAGGTTAATTATTAAAACGAGGTCTGTCCTACAATGAGCCACTTTTGGGTGGTACACTTTGAACCATGGTTTACTGTGTAACCCCAGTGGTTAAAATGAAGACTGAGTCTGTAATTTATTTTGATTATTTTGTTTTGTGAGGCATAACGTACCTTCTTTAGGTTGTATAAGATTTTAGAGTTAAGTAGGTATTTTGAGACAAAAAATATTGTTCAGGTAGATAGTGTTAGTAGGTACTAATGAAGACTCATTACATTGTGAAACCATGAAGCTCTACAGGATGTATTTTTGAAACGGGGCAGTAGTAGACCTTAATCGTCGTAGTTACAGTAAAATGTTCTTAGGAGACCTTCCCTAATTCCCAATTTTGAACTGTATTCACAGATTTTGGAAAAAAATCGTACAATCAGCAAGAAAAATGCTCAATGTCTAAAAATTTTTTTTGGTGCCAATCGATCCTATTTCATGTGGGGATCAAAAGACTATGGGACCATTTTAGCTTTGAGTACTAGGAAAGACAGAAATTGCCAAAAACGTTTCCCATACCAACATTTCAGCAAGAAAATCCCAATGTACAATGATTAAACTTCTTGTTTTGGATAGGAAGTGGGTAGGATTGGCTGAAAAGTAAATAAAAATAGATTTTACCAGTAAATTTCCAGTTTGATGCTAAGTTTTTTATTTTATTATAAAGTAATTTAAATGCAAATTAGTCTAAATATATCTGGCTAATAAGGTGGTTCAATGTGGAAAATACCCCGGTTAAATGTGTACATCCCGATGGACACATTGAACCAAATCTGGTTTTCCATAAATTCTTTCATTACTCTGAAACCAAAAGGAATTTAAACAATAAGTTATTGTATAATTGTAGCCAAATAAATTCACTAACAATACACCAAAAATTTAAGCCATTCATCGAAAAACGAGCACGCTACAAGACTTTGAAATTTACCCGGTTCACTGTGAGACACCCTACCCTACTTTCAACTCTCTAAAGCACAACATTTTGCTGGGGTAATGCACTCGTATGTTTTCGATGCACGAAGCGATTCTGCCAAATTATGCTTTACAGTAAGCAAATAAGAGCTATATCTCCAACAATAGTTTAGAATCGAAGTTAATGTTATTTTTCTAATATGTTCTTTTGTTCTGTTATAATATTGAAAAGTTAAAGTTAATTATCTAAAACGTTCTTTTGTTCTGTTCTAATATTGAAAATTTAAAGTTAAATATCTAATACGTTCTTTTGTTCTGTTCTAATATAGCATATCGGGTCTGGACGACTCCATCACGGCCGAGGAGCTTAAGCTCGCCGTGGTGGAGGCCGGAGGCTGTCCTCAGGACACAGTAAAGGTCGGAGCTATACGCTTCGGCCGGCGTGGACTGGGGGCAGCAGTTGTCGGCTGCCCCATCGCGGCAGCCCAAAAGGTTGCCGATGGGCGGAGCCTCCTCATCGGGGGCTTCCAGAAGGTGCAGGTGCGGCTCCTGCAGGCCCGACCGGCACGGTGCTTCCGGTGCCTGTCAGTGGGCCACGTAGGGGTGCAGTGCACGGCGGAAGTAACGGTCGGTGACCGTTGCTTCCGCTGTGGCCAACCCGGTCATAAGGCCGGTAGTTGCGAAGCTCCGTTGCACTGCTTCAGGTGTGCAGCGGAGGGCAAGCCGGCCGACCATAGGGTTGGTGCCAAGGCCTGCACCGCGGGGAGGCCGAAGCCGGGAGGCAGGCGCTCCGTCTCTGGTTCACGGCAGGGCGCGGAGATGGGGGTTCCATAATGGATCCTCAACTCCGCGTCCTGCAGGCAAATGCAAACCACTGTGTCGATGCTCAGGCACTTCTGCTCCAGAGCATCGCACAGTGGGGCATTAATGTCGCCGCTGTCGCCGAGCCGTACATTCACCGGTTTCTCGGGCCTGCCTGGGAAACCGACCTGGACGGATCGGTGGCACTGGTGCACAATGCCGCTGCCGGCAGTCCCCCCCTTGTTGTCGTGACAAGGGGGAATGGCTGCGTAGCGGCACTTGTGGGGGGAATAGCGGTCGTGGCAGTCTACTTCTCGCCGAACCGAGTCATAGATGAGTACCAGCAGTGGCTGGATCATCTGACCGTCGTCGTCAATACCTGTTACCCTCACCCGGTTCTGTAGCTCGGGGACTTTAACGCCTGGTCTCTGAACTGGGGTTCCCGGCGCACGAACCCGAGGGGTAGGGCAGTGGAGAGCTGGGCTGATAGTCTCAGCCTAGTTCTCCTGAATCGCGGGGCCGTCGCCACGTGCGTGAAGAGTTGGGGCGACTCAATTGTGGACCTTTCGTTCGCGAGCGCCCCGCTCTCAGGCCGTGTGCAGGGCTGGCGTGTCCTTGGGGAGGTGGGGACAGCGTCGGATCACCGATACATTCGGTTCGACGTCTCCCCTCCTGCGGGCGCCGCGCCGGTTACACCGGCTCCACGCGAGCCACGTTGGGTGCTTAAGCGAATGGATCGGGAGGTCCTCCTGGAGGCCGCCATCGTACAGGCCTGGGCCTCTGCGCCGGACAGGCCTGTCGACATAGACGATGAGGCGGCGTGGTTCCGGGAGGCCATGACGCGTGTCGGCGACGCGGCTATGCCTAGGGCTCCGCCCTATAATCCGAGGCGTCAGGTCTACTGGTGGTCGGCGGACATCGCGAGGCTCCGACAGGCCTCCGTGATCGCTTTCCGCCGGTGGACCAGACTCCGAAGGAGGCGTAGCCGCCCCGCAGATACGGAGCCCCGAGAGGCGGAGCTTCATGCGTGGTACAGGGAGGTCAGAAAGGACCTCCGAGTGGCCATAAGGCAGGCAAAGGCAGCAGCTCATAAAGAGCTGCTGGAGACGCTGGAGCGGGACCCATGGGGGCGGCCTTACCTTATGGTAAGGGGCAAGCTGCGCCCCCGGGCCCCGCCATTGACCCGGTGTCTCCAGCCGGAGCTGCTCGGAGGAGTCGTTGGCTCCCTGTTCCTAGCGCGGGCGGTGGAACATATTCCACCGCAGATGACTCCGCCACCTAGGTCGCCTATGGCGCCCAACGTGGATGACGACGACGTGCCCGAGGTCACTTGGGTAGAGCTAGAGCTGGCGGTGTTAAGGCTTAAGGCCAAGAACACCGCCCCGGGACCAGACGGCATTCCAGGCCGAGCGTGGGTCCTAGCTCTAGGCGAAGAAGACGCTCTCGAGCTCCGATTGAGAGGGTTTCTCAGCGTATGTTTGGAGCGAGGCCAGTTACCGAAGATGTGGAAGACGGGGAAACTGGTCCTCATCCGAAAGGCGGGGCGCCCGGCGGACTCACCGTCCGCCTACAGGCCCATAGTGTTGCTCGACGAGGTGTGCAAGCTCTTTGAAAGAGTGATTGCAAAGCGCCTCGTCGAGCACCTATCCAGGGTGGGGCCTGACCTGGCGGATGGCCAGTATGGCTTCCGCCGGAGGCGCTCCACCGTGGATGCCATCATGCGCGTGAGGACTCTGGCGAAGGACGCCGTCACTCGGGGTGAGGTGGTGTTGGCGGTGTCACTGGACATCGCCAACGCCTTTAACACCCTGCCCTGGAGCTGCATTAGGGAGGCGCTCGTGTATCACGAAGTGCCTCTCTACCTTCGCCGCATAGTCGGGGCGTATTTATCGGAGAGAGCAGTCGTCTACCCAAGTGCGACCGGGCTCGGTCGGCGAGAGATGTCGTGCGGTGTTCCGCAGGGATCGGTCCTGGGACCGCTACTGTGGAACATCGGTTACGACTGGGTGCTTCGCGGTGAGCTCGCGGACGGTGCCGCCGTCACGTGTTATGCGGACGACACGCTAGTGACGGCGTGCGGGGCTACATACCGCGAAGCGACCCTGAAGGCCACGACCGCGGTTGCCCAAGTCGTGGAGCGGATCCGGCGGCTGGGTCTCGAGGTGGCTCTGCATAAAACCGAGGCCATGTTCTTTCATGGGCCTCGGCGCGTGCCACCGGAGGATTCCAGCCTCATAGTGGGAGACATTTCCATCGGCATCAAGCCACAGATGAAATATCTGGGGCTCGTGCTTGACGGCCGGTGGAACTTCAGGGAGCATCTCCGAAGACTGGCCCCTAAATTGAAGGACACCGCTGCCGCTTTGGGGCGGCTGCTGCCCAACATGAGGGGGCCGGATGACTCCTGCAGGAGACTCTACGCGGGAGTCGTGCGGTCCATGGCCCTATATGGGTGCCCAATATGGGCGGACACCCTGACGGTCCACAATGCGCGTCTGCTGCGTGCGCCGCAGCGTGCAATGGCCAACAGGGCCATTAGGGGGTACCGCACGATATCTCTGGAGGCGGCGAGTCTCCTTGCCGGATCCCTACCGAGGAACCTGGATGCGAGAGCCCTTTCGATGCTATATCGGTATCGAAAGGAGGCGCGGGAGCAGGGACGGGAACCCGAGCCTGATGAAATTCGGGCCGTGAGGTCTCAGCTCCACAGGGACATGGTAGCGGAATGGGAGCTACGACTTGAGCGACCAAGCGCAGGGCACGCCGTAATAGCGGCGGTAAGACCCATCATGGAGGAGTGGCTAGAGAGGCCACACGGCAGCCTCTCGTACCGGCTGACGCAGGTGATTACCGGACACGGGTGTTTCGGGAGTTACCTGTGTCGGATCCGGAAGGAGCCAACGTCCGAGTGCCATCACTGTGATGCGAGCGAGGACACAGAGCTGCACACGCTGACCGAGTGCCCGGCGTGGGACACGCCGAGGCGGGTCCTAGTGGCGGCTCTGGGGGTGGGAGTCCTCACACTCGCCACGTTGCTCACAGCGATGGTAAGATGCGCGAACGCTTGGGGTGCGGCTGTCTCCTTCTGCGAGCAAGTAATGCTCGCGAAGGAGGCGGCCGGTCGGATCCGGACTAGAGTTCGGGCCCGGGAAGCCCGCGCAGAGCGAAGGCGAACCGGACGTCGGAGGTCGCAGAACGACCTCCGTCCTCCATGAGCGCTGGCCTGAGGGTGACCGGTGGAGCCGCCTGTCACCCTAGCAGAAGCAGGCCGCGGCGGCGGCGCCAAATGCGTCTCCCCGTAACCGGGGCTAGATGGGGACACTGTGGTCCCCACAACCCGAAGGGGGCCATCTCGGAAGAGATGGTCCTGGGTCTGCCGGGGTGCGAGAGATATGCTTTTGGCAATCTCACCTCCGGCAACCAAGGACCCAAGACGGCGTGCGTTTTAGTCGGTTCGAGTCCGACATAACCGCCTCCACCGGCTCCGTGGGGGTGGTATCCGTGGGGATTTTTCGCACGATAAAAAAAAAAACAGTGTAAATTTATATAAATACTTCATAAAAACTAGCACCACGACCCACAGTCGGACTCGAACCGACTTTTTAGTCTGGTTGTATCTGGTTGTATGTGAGTTTGGTGACATCGGTTCCGCTACTGAATCTGTCGTATCACACTTCTACTAGTTTTTTCTGTTCTGTGATAGAAAGAATTAGCAATATAAACTCGAAATACTCACAAGTATAGCCGCGGAAGACTCGCTCACACAGACAGACAACACGTTTACATCTATATAGATGGTTCAGGTAAAACTGAGGTCCGCAGGAGCATTTACAATTGTAGTAAAATGACACAAGTAGTAGTAGTAAATTCACACCAATAACGTCCATAATGATATAGTATTAAACCCGGGGTAACTAAGGTTTTCCACCTGTGTGTATTCGAGTATGAACATTTAAGTAATACCTTCGAGCGAAACATTTCTTACATACATTTCACATTTAAGGTTTCTCACCTGTGTGTAAACGAACATGTTTATGTAAATAACCCTTGTGACTGAAACATTTCTTACATATATTACACATAAAAGGTTTCTCACCCGTGTGTAAACGAACATGTCTATCTGCATCACCCTTTCGAGTAAAACATTTCTTACATACATTACACTTATAAGGTTTCTCACCCGTATGTGAACGAACATGTTCATTAAAATAACTCTTGTGACTGAAACATTTCTTACATACTTTACACGCATAAGGTTTCTCACCCGTGTGTGTTCGAAAATGACTTTTTAAATGACTCTTCTGATAGAAACGGTTCTTACATACATTACATTCATAAGGTTTCTCGCCCGTGTGTGTTCGAATATGTGTATTTAAGGTACTCTTTTCACTGAAACATTTCTTACATACATTACACTCAAAAGGTTTCTCGCCCGTGTGTGTTCGAATATGAGTATTTAAATGACTCGAATAATTGAAACGTTTCTTACATAAATTACACTCAAAAGGTTTCTCGCCCGTGTGTGTTCGAATATGAGTATTTAAATGACCCTTACTATAGAAACGTTTCTTACATAAATTACATTCATAAGCTTTCCCAACCGTGTGTAGACGAATATGTCCTCTTAAAGTACTTTTACATTTAAAACATTTCTGACAAATGTCACATAACAACGGTGTAAGTTTGTTGCGTGAGCTATTATTAATACTTTGGTCTACACTGATTTTGTTTTCTAACATCTTTTTGTGAACGTCGTTACGATCGCATGTGCTATTATTTTGGTTATTGTTACGTAATCTGATATCTATTCTATCACGAGTGTCCACTATCTTGTTCTTCTCAACTGGTTTGTCTTCAATGTCTCTTCTAGTCTCTCTTTCCGGTTCTTCAACCTTGTCCACTGTTTGGTCAGTTCTCTTGAGGTTGTGTAATAGCGTATCATTACGGTACTTCTGCGCGGCGAGTCGAGCAGCACCTGAAGAACAAATAAATCATGCTTGTTTCATCATCTTCATCATTAGAATCGCATCATTCAATCATGCAAATTGCTTTAGTGTTACCAAATGAGGTTTGGCAGGAATATTAAGATACGTGTAATTATTTCGGTCCATTATTAGTTGGTTATTGGGAAGTGTCAAAACTGTCATCTGGGACTGACCTGCTCTCAAAGTGTTATAATTTTTTGCGTTAAAATAGTGTCGAAGCTGTTGCAAAACTTTACCAAAGTGCGAACCACATATCAAATACATAGGGAAAAAGAATCTTCTCGGGCGGACCACTACATACTCTGGAACCTGTGTTATTCTTATCCACACGAGAAACAATGAAATATAACCATTAATAGTGCAGTGAAAATCGGGTTTGACAAACCACAATCACAAAAATATTAAACTACCCTCAATCAAGAAAAAATTAATTGTGTCTTTGACATCAACTGTTAGTGAGGGGTTGTCAACGTCAAATTCCGAAAGCTGTCAAAACTAGTGTTGCCACTGCAAGAATATTATAAAAATGGAGAAACAGATAGAATTACTATTGGCGAAAATGGAGGAGAAGACATTAGAAATAACAACAGCGGTGACGAAAAGCGTTATGGAAGGGATTGATATAAAATTGAATAACAGAAGAAAACGAAGTTTAAAAAAATAAAATAAGAATTCTGGAACAAAAGCTCATCTTCATTGAAAAAGATAAAAGGAGGAACAATCTTGTATTCTATAGATTAGACGAAATAGGTAAAACAGAAAATGAGCTAGTGGATTACATAAAGGAAACCACAATCGAAACTGGAACACATATGGATAGTCAAGAGATAAGTAGCATACACAGAACAGGCCAAAAGACACAAAACAAAAGTCGCCCGGTTGTTGTCACCATCACAACTATCTGGAAAAAACATATAATACTGAAAAATAAGTCGAAATTTCCACCAGGAATTTATGTTAATGAGGACTTCCCTAAGGAAGTAGGTACTAGAAACAAGAAAGCAACTGCAGCAACAAGTAAAGGAGGAGAGACAGAAAGGAAATATCGCCTATTTAAACTACGACAAACTAGTAGTGAAAAAAGCAATGCACAATGACAGGGAAAAAAGAAAGAGGGGCGAGTCAGTCTCCCCAAACACACCAGCGCAAAAAAAGCGACCCCAGGAAATAAAATAGTAACACCGCAGGTCGGAAGGTCACTGATGGAAACGACAAAACCTGGCATGCTTAAACAAGTTAAGAATGTGAGACCTGCTCCACCGGTAGGTTCTCCAAAAAACTAGTACGCACTCGGAACCAAAACACTGGTAAATACTCAAAATTGTCAAAACCAACCAATGAAAACTGCACCCCAAGCCGGCTGGTCACGGTGGGGGAAGACGACCATTACCTTCCAGCATATACAACACACAAAGAAAAGCCAATTTATATCTATATAGCCACTTTAAACACACTGTCACTACGAACAACCGAAAAGCTCCTGGAATTGGAAATAGCCTTGGAAAAAATAAAATGGGACATACTTGGTATTAGTGAAGTGAGACGATTAGGAAACCAAATTGAAGAACACAATGACTATATCTTGTATTATATAGGCGAAACTAAAGGACTTTATGGAAAGGATTCATGGTGAAAAAACATCTAAAGAAACAAATCCTGGAATTCAAAGGCATATCAGAAAGAATTGCTTTACTAAATATCCAGTTACCAGGTTACAAGGACAAATGGACTATAGTACAAATCTACGCGCCAACAGAGCTTGCAAAAGAATCAATAAAGGATGATTTCTACAACCAACTCTCAACTGTGCTAGAGACTACCCATAAAAATCTTATTGTAATGGGAGATTTTAATAGCAAGATAGGCAAACAGAATCAAGGTGAGGAGTCTATAGTAGGAATTCATAGCATAGGAATGAGAAACGATAACGGAAAAAGGGTTGTAAACATGGCCCTCGAGAATAACCTTACTATCCTAAACAGCCTTTTCAAGAAAAAGCCCACAAAGAGATGGACCTGGATGTCACCCGGTGGGATTATCAAAAACGAGATAGATTTTATAACAAGTAACCAGCCCAAACTCTTCAAGGATGTCAGCGTCATCAATAAACTCAATTTCAATACCAACCACCGTATGGTTAGAGCAACATTATATGATAGAGAAAAAAAGAAACAGAGGAAGCACCTTCATCACAACATTACTGTTTTGACATCCAGCACATCTCACAACACAGTATTCGAAGGAACAGATAAAACACAAGAAATTTATAACATGGAAATAAATAATATCTATAATAACTAATAAGGCAAATAAAGTGAAAACAAATAAAAATACCCTTACCTTGAAGACAACAGAACTCATACAAAAGAGAAAGGAATTATTAAAAGACAGAAAGAGTAAAACAACATTACAGGAAATAATCAAACTAAGTAAAGAGATAAGCCGAAACATTAAACAAGACAAGTTAAATAAAAGAATCAAATGTATTCAAAAACACATCACTAAAACAGGAGGGATAAACAAAGCGCTCAAAGAACTAAAGGAGGAGAAACAATGGATCCCAAAAATCTAAAATAAAAACAACCAAGACGAAACAAGGAGACAGCCTGTTCAGAAAATAGCTACAGCTTACTATCAGAAACTATACTCAACCGACAACACAATCGACTGTAACCTTGACCTTGAAGACAAACCTGAAGATATTCCTCAGATTCTCGAAAGGGAAGTCCAGCATGCGATTGAGACAGAGAAAAACGAAAAATCTCCAGGTCCTGATCGTATAACTAACGAGATGATGAAAGATACATTGTCTGAATCAACATCAATACCGACCAGATTGTTTAATCTGATCCTGAACTCAGAAACCATACCATCACAATGGACAATAAGCTCTATTATCATCATCTTTAAGAAAGGTGATCGGAAATAGGAAACTATCGAGCCTTATGTCCTTATGTCCAATATTTATAAAGTTTTCTAAAAGATAATCGAATCACTAAGAAACTTGATGAACAACAAACAAGAGAGCAAGCTGGATTTCGTTCAGGATTCTGGCTGGACAATGGACCACATACATGTGATAAGACAGCTCATTGAGAAATGCCAAGAGTACAATTATCCACTATACATGGCATTTGTGGACTAAGGCATTTGACTCTTTAGAACATTATTATACTTGGAAGGCACTGAAAAATCAGGGAATAGAGAAGAAATATATAAGACTGATAAAAAATGTATACTCAAACAACAAAGCAAGAATAAAATTAGAAACAGAGGGAGAAACTTTCCAAATACACAGAGGTGTAAGACAGGGAGATCCACTTTCACCAAAACTGTTTTCATCAGTCTTAGAGGAAGTCTTTAGGAAATTGGAATGGGACAATATGGGAATTAACATCAATGGAATACGTTTATATCACTTAAGATTCGCAGATGACATAGTAATAGTAACTGATAACCCAGAAAACCTTCAAACCATGCTTCAAGATCTGACACATGAAAGCAAACAGGTTGGCCTGACGATAAACAAAACAAAGACCAAAATAATAACGAACAGATCACAAAAAACCATAATAGTGGAAGAGGAGCAAATAAAATATGTAAATTCCTAGATATACTTGGGTCAACTTATCGCATTTCAGAACCAAATGGATTTAGAGATAGAGAGACGGATAGCCAGTGCATGGAAGAGATTTTGGTCACTCGAAGAAGTTCTAAAAAGTAAACAATACAATATTAAGATGAAAAGGAAATTATACAACATCTGTATATTACCAATACTCACCTATGGGTGTCAGACTTGGGCAAAAACAAAAAAGCAAAGTCAGAAACTAATAACCTGTCAAAGAGCCATGGAGAGGAGCATTCTGGGATACACAAAAAGAGACAGAAAAAGGGCAATAGATATAAGAAGTATAACGAAGATTGAAGATGTTGATGTCAAAACCAAAACTCTTAAGTGGAGATGGGCAGGCCACATGATGAGAGAGATCAAAAGTAAATGGACAAAAGACATAACGGAGTGGACACCCAGATTCCATACAAAGAGAAAAAGAGGAAAGCAAAGAATACGATGGTCCGACGACATAAGAAAGATCGCTGGGCCACTATGGCCTAGATTAACGGCATCAAGAGCAGACTGCAAAGAGCTGGAGGAGACCTTTGTGTCGCAATGATACGCTGACTCGTCATAACTGTCACTTAGCTTTTAACAATATTTTATAAAAATGTATATCGAAGTTAGCAATAAAGGTTGTAGTATACTACTGTATACTACCACATTTATTTATAATTTTTTAAGTAATGCTTAACTTTGTATTAATTTTTACGTTTCTGGCTGGTGCTAATTGTAGCATTACGCATTATGAACTGGATGCCTTAGCCTGTGTTTGATTTTTTATTTGAATGGGCTCGCGAATGAGCTGAAGAACGAACTCATCGATTGATCCATCGATTGAGGGAGGAAGTCAGACACTTGGTGTTGGACCGGTGCAGGAGAATGGTCACTTAGAAAAAGGTTGAAGAAGTATTTATTATGTGGAGATAGCCTCCATTTTTGTTTCCTGAACGCTGCGGCGAGCGATCCTTTTCCATCGGACGCTGTCGACGATGGTGCCAGCGAAATACCATTGACATCTTTCTGGGAGTCGTCGCTGCCGAAGATGCCATATTTTGGCCGCATGGTTGGAGCGATGGTGGAAAAGTGGTGGCCCGTAGGCTAGCGGCTCAGGCGGCTGCTATGTAGGGGTCCCTTTTCCTACGACCCCTACGATGCCAAGAGTGACCCCCCTACGATGCGCGTCAACACCTGCGCATGGAGGTGAGGCCAATCAGCTTTCCTTTCGGCTTGACGATTGAAGATCAACGTATACTTCCACGTAAGTGCGTTTGCGTTATAATTGGGCCCAAATATCGGTGTGAATCAGTGCGCGTTCGTTTCGTATCCCGTACCGCCACGTGCGGCGTGTTCCTCGTGGACGCTTTAATTCTAAGGCCCTTCTGGCAATCTCAAGCTAAGCTGATGTATTACCTAATTGATAAGAATATACTTGCATGTGAATTGAAAGACAATGTATTATTATTTACTTGGGAATCCTGACCATGGACTCAACTTCCACAAGAGGTCTTTGAACTAATAGTCCAGTGTAAGCTACCGAGGGTTATATCCGAAGTAGCATAGAACATCAACATCTAGTATTACTCTCACTGTCGCATTACATTCAATTTCTTTCTCTTATCCTATAAAGCTGTTTGGAAGGTTTGGACGTCGTCTGACCTCCCGAACCCGAAAAACAGTCTTTTTTTAATTCTTTTTTTTTTATACGCGACGTTTAATTAATTATTTCGGTCCAGCTCGTTCTGTTATATGTACAGTCGAAGTTTTAATTAAACGAAGTAAATTGACAGTAACTAATGTCATTTTATGAAATAATGATAGGTATTCAATGTAACTATATACGCTAATCACTGTTATATAGATTGACATTACAGCATTTACAGCTTGTGATACCTCATCATCATTTCCTTAGCACATGCGAGGCCTATAGCTCGGCGTCTTCTCCTTTGATTTTGGACTCTTCTCGTTACATGGCTTGTATGGGCGCGGCTGCCACCTGGAACTCCCAATCTCGAGAAAAAAGCCTGCGCCAGGGTCTCGCTCCTCAATAAGATGGTGTGGTTCACGCGATGGTCTTCGCGGGGCCATGTACTAAACACCCCTTTTTTGGACGAAGACTAAACTTGTCCAGCCAGATTAACATTCGGACTCAGATAGTTTAGGTTAGAAGGTAAAGGCGGTCGCGTAGCTGGGTACTGACACTTTTATGACGATGGAAACTGCTAGAATATCATGATAATATATGTTTGTAGTCATTAACAGTTTGTGTTAGGAAAGTTCAGGGGAGGTTCATCGACACCGTTGCGCGTTCAGTTCAATACTAAGTGACCCAATACTTAGTGGAGCTGGTTTAAGTTTTAAACCTGAGACATCGCTTGGACTCGAACTAACGTGTTAGTGTTGTTGGGATCACATGCCCCCTGTGGAGAGGGCACCCTGAGCCTGCTCCTGCTAGGGAGATGGCTGGGCCCAACCATCGCCCCAGGCCCGCTGGAGGACGGAGATCGTTCTGTGACGCCGCCGCTCGCGTCTGGACACGTGATAGTGCCAGTTTTGTATAGAATGTATCTGCACGGCCGCTAGTTGTTTAAAATGTCCACGTGCCACCACAGTCTACAACTTACCAGTGTCGACGTCATCCGGTGCCTCCTCCACATGACCCAGAGGTACGTCGCACTCCAAGCTTGAAGCTTGCTCCACTGCTGCATCATCTGCTAATAAGTACAATAAATACTTCATTTGCTGGACCTGCATCAGAATCTGTAGTTGTATTAAAGTAGTAATGATCTGATGAACATCGGCTAGTTCATTACAGAAGCACTGTGGATGGATTTACACATACACCAAGTATAGTGATTTGGTAGCGCCATACAGATTACAATAGGCTAATTTTATTGATTTATACACACCATCCCAGTGGAGAGCCGTCGGTAAGCGATACCGGGACCGCCCAGGTTCGGCTTAAGCCGGCAACACCAAGCTCAATCGTCGATTACACCAAAATGAGCAGGAATCAGTTTTACACCAATCAACTATAACAAGTGTATATACAAGTTCACTTACTGCCTGTGACGTCACTCAGATCTTCCTTGACGACCGCGAGACGTATAATATCTTCTGAATCTGATGATTGGACACAGTCATCTCCCTTCAAAGGGTCTTCTTCAAAAACTGCAGATTTAAATTAATTGAAGGTTAAAGACAGAATTTTGTCCCTTATTTCAGTTCCATAAAAAACCCTCAGTGCGCAGTACCGACTCACACTTGACTGATTTGTTATTATCATATCATGCAGATGTAATTCAAATGTTGGATACACTTACTTGGCATTGCATTGTCTACGTCTGGATCTGGTTTTAAGAAGTATTCTGTTCCCGCATCATCTTGTGAGTCTGAACATGTGCTGCTATCGTCTCTTGTGTCTGTGGATTACAAAAAAGACTGGCTTAATTTTTCAACCACTCGGGTGGCAGGTCAGCACACGGCCCACCTGCTGAGCTGTGTGTGGCAATAGGCTCACTTATTATGTGGGACCGAATACAATTGGCAAAATGTGGGTGTTAATTTACCTCTACCTAACCCTCCAGGGACAAAGGCGTGATTAAAGATATGTGGATATATCTGCAGTATTCTTAATAATTTGTGTACATATAATGTGAATGCACAAAGGCACAATATTGTGAACCACAAACAGTCTCAATCACATTGCTGACTGACTATAAGCACTATAACATCATCTAGCCTGTTCGTTAGTCACAAACATACAATAGAACTTTATTACCTTCAGCATTCTCTTGTTTCACTTCATCATTACCAAAGACATTTGGAGTCATCTGCATCACATCCTCTGTGCTCAGGTGCACACCGGGCATTATTTGTAGGTTGACTTGCTGTAGAAACAACACCACACTATATGAACACACATTATAACAGCTCACTACACATGCAGAAGATGTGAGACCAATGATAACAGTATACAATATTTTAATATTTTAATACCAACAACACAGTCAGTCTGTTCCTTGTGAAGATACATTGTTACAAAAGACTGCTCACCACATTGCTTTGCAGCAACTCTGTAAACAGCTTTTCACTCTGGAGACATTTCTCCTTAAGCTTTGAGGAGTTCTTGAGCGTCGCACAACAGAGGTGGCAGACCAGTACTGGTCTGATGTCTTCTGTAACAAACTGATCAATATAATCTCATTACTAGTTGTCCCCAACAACAGTGTCTGCCCAGCTTGGGAAGGGAGTTGTTAGAACTCTTTTGTTACTATTTTAGTGAACAGAGTGATATTCTTGTGACATAAAGTAAGAGAACATAACAGAGAGCATTTGTCAAACTTGGATTGTTGTAGTAAGTTGATAGATTCACTAATTCAAAAACGAAGGGAAAAGGTTCACTTGAGCAGTGGGTTTTGGTAACACAACATACAAGACATAATTATGTTGTTTGTATTTGTATGTATGTTTGGGCACAGATGTTCCTCAATAGTGACTGAACTTATTTGTAATTAAAGGAATCCTTACTTACCGGCGTCATGGTCAAAGACTCGTAGATCTCTTGTAGATCAGTCTTGATAATCGAACGCAGTGGAATGTCGTCCGATAGACAAATTCTACACATCGACAGCTTCTCCATGTTCGCGTTAATGTTAGTTCAATAACACCGTTTATATTGTTTGAATTAATGGCACCATAAACTATATATGTACACCATAACCTTAAACATTAGCAAATCACACTAGGAATCAGCAACGTAAAGACTGTCCGTGAAGTATTGAATTACGTTGAATGAATTTAACCGGAATTCACCAATACTATTTTATGGCCTCTGTAGTCAAACCGATAATTCGAAATTTTAAGGAATCTCCACATACACCGATAACACTGAATTAAACAAGAAAAACTTGAGAAATTGAGAATTGAGAAATTGCGTTGTGTGCACTGGCTGGCAATCGGGCATAAACCATCCATAGAGGGGTATTACATCTTCCTAAATTCAGAAACCTGAATTTAGAAAATTCTGAATTTAGAACAGTGTAATTGCATTTAGGAAGCAAAGCTTCCTAATTGGGAAGCTATTTAGGAAAAGAATGGTTTCCGACGTCCTAAATGGCTAAATCGGATGAGTGTAATTACGTTTCCTGAATTCAGTCAGGACGCTCAGTCGCCGCGCGCCTGCCGTCGAGAGCGCACGTTTGTCTTTCCCTCCCAATATAATATTGCGTATGTACCGACGAAATAAATGAAATTTTACATCATCTAGTATGCTAACTATTCAAATCGATCAAGGAAAAATTATATGATCGGTCCAGGCGGGATTTGAACCCGCGATCCTTCTTTTACAGGGAGAATGCTTTGACCACCTAGCTACCAGACTCACGCCCAAACCAATCTGTATCCGTCTTTAAGGCGATGGTGGAGCAATCTACCGACGCTCTTACGAGCTATGCTATCGGAACCAATGAATGATCTGTCATTCATTTTATTCATTGATTTTTGATTACTCCGCCCAAATGTTTGAATGAAATTTTACAGCATGTAGTAGGTATGCTAATTATTCAAATTGATTATGAAAGAAAAAAATCGTTCGTCGTTAAGCTAACCGCAAGGGTTATGGCAATATCAATATTTTGTTTTTTTTTTATAGTATTGAGGGCATTTTGTCGCAATTCACTCGACAGTCGACACGTCCGTTCCTTGCCGCTAGTCCTTCAAAAATGATTTAGGATCCTAAATTAGTGAACGTGTAATCGCGAGCTCCGGTGACTGAATTTCTTTTCCTAAATAGCTTCCTGAATTTAGATTTCTGAATTCAGGAAGATGTAATACCCACTATAGACATAGTAAATATAAAGACTTGAAGCTACTACGATATTCATTATTCATTCATAAAATCATAGGGAAAACGCCAACCTCCATATTGCGTTCAAACGTAGTGGGGATGTAGTAGCACCTGTGGGGCGAGCACGAACAATTTGCGAGAAAGTAAACGTATCGTTAACGTAAAAAAATGTATGACATTTGTACAGCGCCCCTATCGTACGTAAAAGTAACTAAATTTGGTAGCATGAAGCACTTTCGTAATGTAAATGTATCGACTACTCGATACTCATTCAATACGTCGCATTTTGTGAGTACAATATGGCAGCATGAATTTTTTTTTGACACACGGTAATGTAAATTACGAAGGCTGGCTGTCGAGTTTTACGAATCTTTTGTCACTTATTTTTTGTCGGTGACAAAAGTTTCGTAATCTTATAAACTACAAGAAAAATCATAGTTTAAAGCAATAAGTGCTTGTGTTGTGATTAATAATGCAATCCAAGACCGCTGCTTTATCAAAATAGTAAAAGGATTATATACTTGAGTGTTAAAAGTGAGAGATATTAATCGAATACATAGGGAAAAATAAATCTTCTCGGGCGGGACTCGAACCCGCAGTCTTTCCCTTACGGGGGGAATGCCTTGACCAATTCGGCTACCGAGACACGCCCGATGTGATTCAAATTTCTCTTCTATTTATCCGTTCTAACGGCGACGGTGGAGTCATCTGCCGATCTTCTTACGAACTATCGGAACCAATGAATGGAATGATGTTACAATCAATCATCAAATCGCCCGAGAAGATTTATTTTTCCCTATGTATTCGTTTTGTATAGTTAGCATACTTAATGCTGTAAAATTCTTTCAAGTTTAGGGCGGAGTTATCAAAAATCAATGTTTAAAAATGATAGCAGCTTGCTGAGAGTTACACAGCTTGGTCATTGAATACAATATACCTATATAGAAGATGACTTACTAAGAGGAAAGGCTATAAGGCATGTTAAGTAATGATAGAATGAATAGACTAAATTATTATTTAACACAATTTAATATTGTTTAGTAAAAACCAATTATATATTAAAAAATTAAAACATTCTCTTCTTTCTTTGCCGTGTTGGTTCCATGGGGGAGCAGAATAGGGCCACCTCATCTCTTCCTGTTAGCGTCATAGAAGGCGACAAAGGGATAACGCTGTTCTCCATCCATGACGGCAATAGGCTCACCCTCTATTACGTGGGACCGAAAATGCTGGTGTAAATACACCTCTGCTTAACAGTATGGTGACTTAGATCATGAATATATGTATGGAGTGTCTTCTTTCTTCATTCCTGCTTTCCCATCCATGTACAGCCTTTTCTTTCATCATAATGTTACGTGAACACTGGTTCCGGTAATAAAAAATGAAAACATTTGAACATAGCAGTAATAAACGGTAAATACCGGTAGCTCGCGATTGCGGCGCGCACCCCCATCACTGGGTGGTGAACGCGGTCATTACCTTTTAAGGTAATGCATCGTGCTAACGCGCATATAAAATGAGTCACACGCGTTGATAACCAATCAGCGCATTCCGTCAAACGGAGAATCGATCGAGCACAACACTAATCGACAACAAGAAAAAAAACACGCCCCGCGCTCGCGCCGAGGCAGACGGCAGACCTCATTCTATCGCGAGACTTCACGGGGATATCCCTTCACGGCGGTACGTGATAATCTGAACGTGAACTTAAAACCTAGATAACACATAGTCTAGATTCTGCCAGTTACTAGTGTACTATTGTACTACAGTGTAGTCTACTAGCCTAACATAAAGGCTAGTTAATATAATAGCAGTTCCCAATATAAGGGGTAAGTCTAGTGTCCTTAATAAACAGTGCGCGAGTATTAAACGATAGTCACGTAAATAATAAAGTAAAATAACATCTTCATTCGCGTGTAACATTCCTGCTTAGCCCCTAGGAGCTAAGCGTGATGATAGCTCATTTTTAGTACCTGCCTACCTGCGGTCGGGAGTTCGGTAGTTACCTAGCTGTAGTTTGTTTTTGTGAAAATGCAATTAAATTAAATTTAAAGTAAACTGTGATTCACATCATAATCGTTAAAATGTTGTAAGAAAGTTATTGTATGAAGTGTGTCCATAATATATGTCGCGAGTATACATGTCGACAGACAGCCGAATATAGTAATTGCTTAAGAACTATTCAATTAGTTGTAATGTTTGATTGTTCATATTCTAAGAGAAAAATCAACACGGTGATATCTCGCCATAATTTTCTATGGATACCCACATTTTTAAAATATGTAAATTGTCGAATTTTAATCTCGTTTTAAATCCACGGTTCAGCTTATATATGTATTATAGTTTAAGTATTACTGAACCATTTATTTATGGTTGATTGAACCGTGGTTAACGGGGTTACAGACGTACTTACGATTATTAATTCCGGAACAATCCAGTTTTATTTCTTTGTTTATTGTGTAATTTGTGTTATGTGTACCTACCATTGTACAGCGCCGCCGACCTTAGGGCCCATGTAGAAAATTATACGTTGGGGCCCGGCGCTGTGCATTGGATTCACGCACCAGTGCCTAATCGTGTGGTTGTCTCCCCAGAACTTGGTACCGGCTGGAATACCGGTGTCCAACTGTATACCGGTTGGAATAGTTTCACCGCACCGTACCAGCCCGCCTCCGAACCAGCTGAGGTTGCCTGCCCGCTCCGTACCGTCTGGAAGACGGCCTTGGCGACGACCCCGCGGATCGAACTTGCAGCTGCGAAGCCTGGTGACCTTGAGGGGAAGACAACGGCACACTCGCACGGGACCAGCCCGGAACCCCAAGTTGAGTGCATTACTCAGCCTGCCGTTTATAGTGACGTGACCTTGTACCCGAACCGACACTCGACCTTGTCTTAGAGTAGTTTTATTATTGTTATAGCAGGACCTACGGATTAAAGTTGTAGATCTCGTACCAATCGTTTTCTTCATCCTTGACCCCGTAGGGCCCCGTATCATTGGCGCCCGAACAAAAAGAGTGTCTGTAGGGTATACGTCCACGTCGATTACTGTGAGCGGTTGCGCTACTTTGTATGTGTGTAAGGGTACTGTCTTTTGTGCTCACTCCTGTACTGGGTCGGGAGAGAAAAAACAACTTCGAAAGCATCCAGTTGCCTCTCGTTGGGTTAGGCAGGTGGTAGGAGCCCACCAAAAACCAAGGGTCCTTAGCGACCCACCTTCCAAAATTTTTTTTTCTTTTTTTTTTCTTTTAGAGTCCCCGAGCACAAGGGAGGGTACCCAATTATTTTGTGTTTGTCTTCCCATACAGGAATTATTTTAATATTATACTACCATGATTGCCGAACTCGCGACCAGGTATTGAGCTATTAGTATTTTAACTATCGAATATTATGTAAATAACGAATTTTAGTATGTTAGTTATCGAGGAGGGACCTCTCCCAACTCAGCTACTTCGAGTAGATTTTTATTGACTATTTAGCTCACTGAAGCTTAATTTAGAAGCATGACGGACCGTAAAGTAAGGGTACGTTTACGTAAAGGACGAAATGACATCCTCATATTTTGTAATTTTTTTTATTTTTATTGTAGGGTAACTACGTTGTACTATGTTTAGTCTCGTTGTTCCAACCATCCGGCTTTTCCCATTGTTCGTTGCCAAGTACCGTAGTTTATATCCGATGCCTTAGGTTAGCTAGGAGCTACGTGGAAAGGTATACCTAGGTGAACGTTCAGTGGTTGGAGGGAAGCACAACTACGTTTTTATTGTTTTTGTTTCTACTATCTGCGGCAGCAAGATATGTAAAAAGACATGTGGTAGAGTTTAGTGCAAAACTCGAGCTGGGTTGTAGACCACCGTCATTCCTGTTGCAGTCGTTATGCGGTCTGTAGGAATTGATGATCCAGAGTAACTACGCACTTAGGGTAAGCCCGTAAGCACCGATCATCTCGTGCATATATTGGTTTATGTAGTTTATATATTAAATAATCTTGTTAATTTAGTTGATTTCAGTTCATAATTAATCATTTTGACACCGTTTTAGTGGTCTCGTACTTAGCATTGTCAACCTAGGCTTGAGGTAACCGCTGGGTTAAAAATAAGCCTTCACTGTGTATAAAAGCTTCCTTAGTGTGAAGTCTTTTTTTATCTGAGGGAGACTTATGTTCTCCCTGGGTTCTATAGCACGTCAGAGCGGTTAGTGACTCTGTTGCCGGTAGGTTAGCTTCAAGTGGTTTGCAATGTACCGTCGAGGAAAGCTGGCGCCAAACTTAACACCTCAATCGCAAGTGGTACGTCCCATCAGGTTGGATAGGGCCGGACAAGGTATGTGTGGTTCGTCTTCCTACCTCCGCGGGAGGAAGACTTGGTGTGATAGGTGTATGTTAGGTGGTGTGTCTGTGTTTCTGTATGGTTGTATGAAAGGGTTTTGCTTGCATTGAAGCCAATGACCTCGTTCCAGAGGGTTTGTTTCAGGCGGATTTTCACTGTTCCCCCAGTAAAAATCCTTCTCCCAGTTCGTCGGGTATTGTTACGTGAACACTGGTTCCGGTAATAAAAAATGAAAACATTTGAACATAGCAGTAATAAACGGTAAATACCGGTAGCTCGCGATTGCGGCGCGCACCCCCATCACTGGGTGGTGAACGCGGTCATTACCTTTTAAGGTAATGCATCGTGCTAACGCGCATATAAAATGAGTCACACGCGTTGATAACCAATCAGCGCATTCCGTCAAACGGAGAATCGATCGAGCACAACACTAATCGACAACAAGAAAAAAAACACGCCCCGCGCTCGCGCCGAGGCAGACGGCAGACCTCATTTAAAGAAAGAAAAGAAAGAAAAGAAAAGAAAGAAAAAAAAATAAAAAATAAATAATAATAAATATTCTACAACATTCTACACAACGCTATCTAGACCCATGGTAAGCTTTTATAGCTTGTGTTATGGAATCTAGAATGCGGATAAACATACTTATATACTTTTTTTTTGTAAATACATACATATTATACATAGAAACACCCAGACCAATGCAAATAGTCATATTCATGCATACAAATATTTGCACTGAGCGGGAATCGAACCCGCGCCTCCTGCGTGGCAGTCGCGTGCACTACCGCCACGCCACAGAGGCCGCAGTTACTAGTGTACTATTGTACTACAGTGTAGTCTACTAGCCTAACATAAAGGCTAGTTAATATAATAGCAGTTCCCAATATAAGGGGTAAGTCTAGTGTCCTTAATAAACAGTGCGCGAGTATTAAACGATAGTCACGTAAATAATAAAGTAAAATAACATCTTCATTCGCGTGTAACATTCCTGCTTAGCCCCTAGGAGCTAAGCGTGATGATAGCTCATTTTTAGTACCTGCCTACCTGCGGTCGGGAGTTCGGTAGTTACCTAGCTGTAGTTTGTTTTTGTGAAAATGCAATTAAATTAAATTTAAAGTAAACTGTGATTCACATCATAATCGTTAAAATGTTGTAAGAAAGTTATTGTATGAAGTGTGTCCATAATATATGTCGCGAGTATACATGTCGACAGACAGCCGAATATAGTAATTGCTTAAGAACTATTCAATTAGTTGTAATGTTTGATTGTTCATATTCTAAGAGAAAAATCAACACGGTGATATCTCGCCATAATTTTCTATGGATACCCACATTTTTAAAATATGTAAATTGTCGAATTTTAATCTCGTTTTAAATCCACGGTTCAGCTTATATATGTATTATAGTTTAAGTATTACTGAACCATTTATTTATGGTTGATTGAACCGTGGTTAACGGGGTTACAGACGTACTTACGATTATTAATTCCGGAACAATCCAGTTTTATTTCTTTGTTTATTGTGTAATTTGTGTTATGTGTACCTACCATTGTACAGCGCCGCCGACCTTAGGGCCCATGTAGAAAATTATACGTTGGGGCCCGGCGCTGTGCATTGGATTCACGCACCAGTGCCTAATCGTGTGGTTGTCTCCCCAGAACTTGGTACCGGCTGGAATACCGGTGTCCAACTGTATACCGGCTGGAATAGTTTCACCGCACCGTACCAGCCCGCCTCCGAACCAGCTGAGGTTGCCTGCCCGCTCCGTACCGTCTGGAAGACGGCCTTGGCGACGACCCCGCGGATCGAACTTGCAGCTGCGAAGCCTGGTGACCTTGAGGGGAAGACAACGGCACACTCGCACGGGACCAGCCCGGAACCCCAAGTTGAGTGCATTACTCAGCCTGCCGTTTATAGTGACGTGACCTTGTACCCGAACCGACACTCGACCTTGTCTTAGAGTAGTTTTATTATTGTTATAGCAGGACCTACGGATTAAAGTTGTAGATCTCGTACCAATCGTTTTCTTCATCCTTGACCCCGTAGGGCCCCGTATCAATAAGGGATTATGATTTTGACATTAACAGCTGGACTATGATCACGGTACGCCTTAACAGTAGATAACCTTGGTTTTCGGAGGGTGCGCGGCGGAGTTGCATGCAGAAACCGTAGGTATTATGAATGCGTTTTGGATTAACTGTTTGAGTTTCGTAATATTCAACGCTTATTCTTCCTTTTTGACCATTTTATTATTGTATTTATTGTTTGACATCCATCGATCACATCATAAATGATTGCCTTGTTTGTTTAAAAAAATTGAAGGCGTTATTGCAAAATTCGCTGTAATTTCTTTATACTTGTATTTATTTACTTTCATCACAGTATCACTGTATATTTCTATTATTTATTCATTTAGATATACAAATTTATTAAAAACATGACTAAGCTTTGATAGATTAATTATGTCAGTATGCGTTATGTCAATTTGAATCATGTTGTTCAGAAACCAAAGAAAATGTTTCAAAATAAAATTATTGTTACCATTATTTTATTGCATTTTACAATCTTCAATACCTTATTTAAGAACTATCCCTTATTTATAGAATGGTATTTTGCCTAAATTGCTAATAAATAGCTAATTTAGTTAAATAATCGAGAAACCGCGTTATTTAATTTACTTTTCAAACGCATCGTTCATTCAATATTAAGTTTATTTCGTTCCCATAGGCTCTTCTCTATTTACATTAGAATGACGTCACTGCGGTAATCGTAACGAACCCTCGATACCGTATTATTTGTGTTCGTGCTGCGTCCTAACGTAAGACTCCGTTATCGTATCGAGGCCTCGATACCGTCACGTTACGAAAACGTTAATTTTTCGTGCTCGCCCTACTGATGGCGCTGACTCGGAAACATACGATACTATAGTGCTCTCGTTAAAATAAATTTTAAAATTAACATAAGTAAGAAATTGACAGTGTAAAATGTATAAATGTGATGATAAAGTGACAATTGACCTGTGAGAACGTTATTGACTGTTTTAATACACAAAAAACATAAATAAAAACGGATCACCAATATATACCGACAGTGACTTCTAAATATTAAAACAAGTGCAAATACCTAGTTAATATACAATTATTCTATACAAATATCCTTATGTAGCATTATCATGAAGTAATCGTGAGTAACTTTTAAAATCTACAAACTATAAGTGCATTTTTATGGTTCTAATTTTATTTGAAACCGTTTTTTATTCAAAATCCAACACCGACACCCCATCTTACGTTTTTTACTACGAACTACAACAACTTCACATTGTCATTAGTAACTACCAACGACATCTGTTGACAAATATTGACACTATCGTTGTAAAGCATACGCTATCAAAATTCAGTATAATACGATAAGTGACCGTGGTCTCGTGGTTAGCCACTAGGCCTTAGTACCGCAGCGTGGCACCGAGATCGATTCCAACATCTGAGTGCTTTTTTGGGATTTGTAAATCTTCGTACATCATAGAAATGGCACGTACAGGAAAAATATCGCAACAAAAGCATACTGGTGACCGAAAGATTGTAAAGAGTAAGGCGATTGGCACACTGCGACGCGCGACGCGGCGTCGAGCGTTGTTGCGTCGACGCGGCGTCGCGCTCGTCGCCTCTACGGAGCTCATTTTGTATAGAAAAACGCGTGGTCCCAAACACTGACAACGCAATCACGCGCGTTGCCGCAGAATACGCGCGTACAAGCAGAAAACGCGAGGTATGGCACACTGAAATCTGCATTCACGCGCGTGTTTTTCGAGGGATTTTTAGTCCGAGAGCTGTTAGAAATTTCTGTGTAGGAATTGAGACGAATTTTAAATTAATATTATTGCAATGCAACATGACTATTTAACGGCAAATTTAGAGCGCTTTCACATCAACTGACGTCCGATATCAAATATCCGATATCCGAGATCGGAGGAAGTCAAATATCGATGCCCAATTTCGGGTATTGGACCGACACCACTGTTTTGGCTCGTTATCGGAACACGCAGAGACTGTAAGCGACTTTCAGCCTAAATGGCATTTTCTTAGTTACGTCTCTTTTCGCGATAAAAGATGACACTGATCACGAATATAAGAAAAAAATTTAGTTACTATGTCATGTCAATAAGTCGAAAATAGCTTGCACTTCTAATCATTTTCTTTTCATCTCTAGCGTTCTTAATATAGTCTGGGCTATCGAGCTAATGGTCGGATGGCTTTACTTTACTTTTCTCAAAATTTTAGATTATTTCACACACCTACCTACCAAAAAAATTCTAATATCTCTCGGACTATACTAGCTCTCCCGCGTCGACGCGCGTCGACGAACGACGCCGCGTCGAGCGTCGCAGTGTGCCAACCGCCTAAGTCCACAAAAACCAAACAAGTCTCGTGTAGTGTGGATGCAAACGATGTAAACATAACAGTGAGAAAAAAACCAAACACGCCAAAAAGCCGCTCGCCTAAAAGGCGCTCACCAGTAAATAAAATTGTCTCGAGTGCTCATTGTGAACCCGTCATCGCCTCCATCTCACCGTCCCTGGGTTCACAATTTTCAAATATTGAGAGCGAAATAGAAGACGACTCCTTTAATATGATCAACACACTTTAACGGAGCGTAGATTACATCGAAGGTACCTCAACTGATATAAATACATTACAAGACATGAAGGAAACAATATCGCAGCTTACTTGCCAACTAAATAGTACACAAAATGAATTAGACAACAGCATCTTAGAAAAAAGCGACCTACACAATCAAATTAGCAAGTTAGTGACAGAAAATAAACTATTAAAATCTTTATGTCATTCTTCTTCAATAGAAAATAGGGCATTGTCCAGTGTTAAGAAGTTTACTAGACACTCAATGATAAATAGCCTGCCAGTAACGCCTTATTCTACCCGCACGTGTCAATGTTCGGGAACAAGATTTTAAAATAACGAACCTGCAGCTCAAAATAGAAGAGCTACAGAAAATGGTTCAGACGTATGAGAACGAGATTGTAACACTCAAAAAACGGTTCGAAACTATAGTATCACAGACATCAAGTACGAAGCACACAGAAACCGTAAACCTAATTCAATCAAAGAGGAGAGTTATCATTATCTCTGATGGGCAAAGCAGTGGTCTACGCTACAAACTCCAACACCTACTAGGATCAGAATACTCTGTGTTGTCGTACATCAAATCTGGTGCATCTATGAAGAACGTACTGTGTGGCTTGGATAGTGATTTAGATACACTTAATAAGAACGACTTTGTGATTGTCTTGGGGGGATGTTATGACACCAATCCCTTCGATATCGAAATGAGCCTACACACATTTTTGGGATCGGCTACCAATACTAACATAGTTATAAGCGAAATACCTACTAATAGACATCTAAACGAATTTAAATTGAATTATATGTTAAGGTTTATTTGTGGAAAATATGCAAATGCTACTTATATGGATATGAATTACTCAATAAGTTTGCCCAATAGGAAAAACCTTAGTGTAATATTATCTAGGTCTATTTTACGAGAAGTTCTCCGTCTTGATTATCAATATAAATCGGAAATATATAATGATAAAAAATATTTAATGGAAAACAAGTTGTATGCCGATAAATCAGTTCAGACCGACTTAGAATCAGGACATACCTTAGACATAACCACCCAGGTGAATGGTTCTCCAAGCGTTGATTTTTTTCGTCTCCAAATACCTAACTGTACTACACCAGAACATTGCAGGGCTAATCAATAAATCTGACATGTTAACAGTTTATCTGGAGGAACTATCAGATAAATACAAATCTGTTGATGTTTTATGTATCTCTGAACACTTTGTAAAGTCGGGGTATGAAGATCACTTATGCATTCCGAATTACAGTCTTGCGGCTTGTTTCAGTCGTACCGATAAGAGCAGGGGTGGGGTATGTATATTGGTTAAGACCGGCTACTTATTCAGGGAATTAACAGAAATTAAGCAATTTACATTAAGTGAAAAGTTCGAATGTTGTGCAATTGAATTAATCAATTATAAAATTGTAGTTTTATGTCTCTATAGAATACCAGATAGAAATAATTTGACAACGTTTTTCGAAAAATTAGAACAGACTTTGTATGCGATATGTAATAAGAACTATGATAATGTAATAATAGCTGGTGATCTAAATATCGACAACTTGAAAAATAATAGCGATGTACTGGAATTGAGATGCCTTTTGGAACGCTTTAACTTAACTCTAGCTATAAAACAGGTCACAAGAATGCAAACCGGAACTTGTATTGACAATTATGCGCACAATTTTAAGCAATCATGTAGAACGGAAGTGATAGAATTTGGAATGTCTGATCACACTGCTCAGCTGCTACAGTGCCCTGTACCCCACAAATGTTTAGTTAAGTATTGGCGCGTATTACAAAGAGATTATTCTGAAGAAAATATGGTAAGATTTCGGGAATGTCTCAAAAACATATCATTCTCTGAGGTTTATTACATAGATAACCCTAACGAAGCGTATAATTTATTTATAGAAAAATTCAAAATGTTTTACGATTTATATTTTCCTTTCAGACTTTTAAAAATACCGGTTAATAAGAGGCCTAAATGGGTATCACGTGGTATTAAACTCTGTAGCCGGAAAAAAAGGCAATTACTCTGGCAGTTTAGATGCAAGCGTACTAATACCAATAAAATAAATTATGTAAACTACTCAAAACGTTACAAAAAAATTATAGCTCTCACAAAAAAGGCACAAAATAATAACCGAATAAAAAATTCTCAAAATAAAACTAAAGTGACATGGCAAATAATTCAAAACTCAAAACTAAACCTACCTAAAAATACAATTGATAAAATTAGAATTGACAATTTGACTATTACTCAACCAGAGGTTATTGCAAATAAATTCAATGATTATTTCATAGATAAAATAGTGCCAATATCAAGGACAGATAATAAATTCACATCTCACATAAATTGTCCAAATAATTCAATGTTTATGCCTCCGAGTCTACCAATAGATATCATTAATATTATAAAAAATCTTAAAAATACTAACAGCGTAGGCAGTGATGAAATATCGACAAGAGTCATAAAATTTACTGGTGACTTAATATGTGACCATTTAAGTCACATCCTAAACCTATGTATAACTCATGGTGTTTTCCCAGATGGGTTAAAGATGTCAGTTGTGAAGCCATTGTACAAAAAGGAAAATAAAGATTTAATGCTGAATTATAGACCAATAACTCTTACCTCTGTCATGTCTAAAATATTTGAAAAATTTATATATCAGAAGTTGTATTCTTACTTTGAAACAAGTAATATTTTATGCAACGAACAAATTGGATTCAGAAAAGGAAAGACTATAAATATGGCCATATATAATTTCTTAAATATCATTATTAAAAATATGGACAAAAGAAATCCAGTATCAGCTATATATTGCGATATGACGCAGGCATTTGACTATGTGGATCATAAAATCTTACTGACAAAGCTGGAGGCTTACGGTATCAGGGGAAATATCTTAAGTCTACTGGAATCATATATTTCTAATAGAAAACAAAAAGTAACAATTAGAAGAATCGATTCTGAGACAAAAATTGAAAAAATATACTCATCTAAGGAACGTGGCCTATCATTTGGGGTGCCCCAAGGCAGTGTATTGGGACCTTTACTCTTTATAATGTACATAAACGACTTTGCTAAATCAACAAACCATCATATGACACTTTTTGCCGACGATAGCACATTAGCAATAGAGTGTAAACAACTTGACCAATATGAATCGGAAATTAATAGCTCTCTGGGTTCAATGATTACATGGCTTAATAATAATAATTTAAGAATTAATTTTAATAAAACAAAAATTATGTACTTTAGTCAAAAGAAAGTATTGACATCTAATATAAATATTAATTATAATGATAATGTAATTGACGAGTGTGAACAAATAAAATTTCTAGGTATTATTTTATTGATCGACAACTTAACTGGAAAGCTCATATCGAAGCGCTACGTAAAAAAATCAGCAGTGCCTCATATGCTCTATACAAACTTTGTAACCTTTTTGGGTGGAAAGGTCACCTCACCGGCTCACCCAGCGGGGAGACTCTCGAAACTCTTTTCCCAGGGCGCCTTTCCTAAACAGAGGTGTGTGCAGTTGTGGGAACGCCTTCAATGAAACACCAACACCTAAGTCCATACATATATTTGGCCAAGATATATACACAATAAATTACACAGAGATATCACAGTTAGTTCATATAATCACACAAGCAAAAAAAGAAGTCAACAAAAGTTCCAACTAGAAGTACACAGCATGTACGGCTCTTCTGAGCTCACTCTCAACGATCACTAGCTTTGGCAAATACGAGTCTTAAATATTAAAGAATATTGCACATGACCTGGTCTCCCGCCTGAGGCAGTGCAGGGTCGGGCTGCGTGGTGAACCGCAGGCTGCTCACACCGGGTGCACCAAAGCCAATATCGCCACGCCAAGGTTACGCCAAAGGTGGAAATCTCCACACAGGGTTCGCAACAGCTCTCAGCGACTCAAGGTAGGTCTTGGCGGTACAATTGGACCCTGTATTACAATACGAAACACTAAATTCACTACCAGACCTAACAGCACAGATTTTACCTATAGGGATTGAATGATATTTCTTACCAGAATTACTGGGCGAACTTCACAACGATTTGCTCAGAGTTTCGTATAACAAATTACTGTCACAGAGCGACAGTCTTCCAACATGCACACGCGTCAAAAGTTTCTTCAAAGGTTTTCGGTGACAGCCGAAGCACCCGTATTTATATTAACTATTACCGAATATTCTAGCAAACACACAAACGGAAATCCTCTTTACAATCTAGTAATTTGCATTAGACGACACTGGAATGGAAGGTGCTAGAAAATTCTATTAGATCACACTCGCGTATGATTTTTGTTCCCATAGAATGAATCCTTGACAGGAAGTCATAACAGATGTCCTAGAAAGGTCTATGCACAGATTATATATTAGATTATTACTCGATAAATATATTAAACCGCCATCTAGTGTCGGAAGGACAAAAAAATCAATTTCACTTCCCTACAAAATCGGATAGGTGTCGCTACTTGTTCCGAAACGGAATTAATAACGTTACACCACCCCCCCCTTAGAGTATTTCTTGCGGGCCTAATACGCAAGAAAGGTCCCAACAAAGAGAACGAGCAAAGACTCAGTGAGAAAATAAAATGCAAGGGGATACAACCTCATGGGACAGCACTCAGTTGCAAACAATCGGACTTTTCACCAAGCTATCTTGAAAGACAATGAATCTATCACAACATGTTTAAGTACCTTTATATAAGGTGAAAAAGTCGTGAGACAATAACCAAGCTAACTACATCTATTCGCCTGCTCTAGATATCGCAATGCCTCAACACTTGATGGCAGATCCAGAGTGTTGAGGCGCTGGTGAGAAAGGAGAACTCGATACGGCATCAGAGGGACGATGTCCATTTTTCAGGACACAGTCGTCTATAAACAAAAAAAATCTAAAACTACAGTTTATATCTCAGTGTAGCAAAAGTTTAAACAAAAGACATACTAGAGTACTAAGGGATCGAAACGGGACTGATGGCTGACCGAACAGACACCTTAGGTTGCTCCTCTCCACTGTACTTCAGGATGTCCTTAATATGGTAGACTCCCAGGTCCTTATCGTTCAAGTCCGACAAACAATAAACCAAAGGGGAGCGTTTAGCGGTCACTATACACTTCATAAACTTAGGGGCTAATTTAGAAGTAAAATTCTTTTCCTTGTTAGACAAATAGAATGTACGCTTATAAACAATCTGTCCTACCTTGAGCTCTACATGCCTTTTCCTGAAATTATAATACTTCTCATTACGTCGGTGAGCAACATTCAAATGTTTCTTCACCTGATCGTAAATGCGTTGTATTCTTATTCACAACGATTTGCTCAGAGTTTCGTATAACAAATTACTGTCACAGAGCGACAGTCTTCCAACATGCACACGCGTCAAAAGTTTCTTCAAAGGTTTTCGGTGACAGCCGAAGCACCCGTATTTATATTAACTATTACCGAATATTCTAGCAAACACACAAACGGAAATCCTCTTTACAATCTAGTAATTTGCATTAGACGACACTGGAATGGAAGGTGCTAGAAAATTCTATTAGATCACACTCGCGTATGATTTTTGTTCCCATAGAATGAATCCTTGACAGGAAGTCATAACAGATGTCCTAGAAAGGTCTATGCACAGATTATATATTAGATTATTACTCGATAAATATATTAAACCGCCATCTAGTGTCGGAAGGACAAAAAAATCAATTTCACTTCCCTACAAAATCGGATAGGTGTCGCTACTTGTTCCGAAACGGAATTAATAACGTTACAACTTGCCCCGACAGTCAGTACAGAAACACTGCTCACTGCATACCATGGCCTTGTAGCGTCGATACTAAGGTACGGGGTAATATTTTGGGGTCACTCTACTGACAGGGATATCGTATTTTTGGCGCAAAAGAAATGTATAAGGGTAATGTTTGGAATTAATTTCACCGACAGCTGTAGACCGTTCTTCATCAGACATGGAATACTAACACTACCGTCGTTATATATTTTGGAAATAGCTTTATTTGTTAGACAAAACACTCATTTGTTTCCGCGACTTTCGGATGGTGTCCAACGTAGCAGACGAGACAATAACAGGCTACGCGTACAAAGTGCCAAAACAGCACTTATGTGGAAGAGTGTTTTGTTTAGCTCCTAAAATTTATAATAAAATTCCAAATGTACTCAAGGACTTAAGTTATCATTTATTTAGAAAGGAATTGAAGGACTTATTAATTGCAAAATGTTATTATGATATTGAGGATTTCCTAAATGATAGTTTATGATGTTTGACATGATGTAGATTTAATGGTATGAATATAATTTGAATTGTAATTTTTAATATGAATGTAGATAATTGACATAATATTTTGATTTTGATTTTTGTTTCTTGACATTAAATAATATGGATAAATTTTTAAATGATATGATAATTTTATGTGCATGTAGCTGATAGGTAATATTATGTACTTTAATTTGACATTAACCATATAATTTGTACGCCACAAATGGCAGAATATGCTGTGCCTGCACATGAGTACCATACCATGTAATATAACATCTATAAAAACCATGTTCACAAATAAAGATTATTCTTATTCTTATTATTCTTATTGGTCAAATAAAATTGCTAGTGATGCGGTGATAGAATTTTAAATATCGATATTTTCTCAAATATTTAAAGAACGAAGACCACTTTTCCATACATAGTGAATGACTTTTGAAATGCCATTGTCTTTTTATTATTCTACTATCGCATAATGGTACTGGTGTTACTGGTTAATAGATACTAAAACATTTTTTACATCTATAAAACTACAAAATCAATATGATATAAATAGTTGAACAAGAAAATGTGTACTTGGAATATCACCTTCTATAATGGTAGGCCAGCCTTAGAGTACTTTAGGTACTATACCACAGTCTAACGATTCATACTAGACGGTCGACGAAGCGGTCTTGACAGAGAAATCGTGCAGGGAGAGGGGAGTGGTGGGGACGGGGTGTTATTCGGAACAGCCATACATTTCACTCGGTACTAAGGATTCAGGGCTTTCTCATTTGTAATCACGTTTTTTAAATAACAATTTTTTGTGACTCCACCACAGCTCCGCTCACGTGGATGTCGGTTATCGTGACCAAACAGCCTATGTGTTAATCCAGGGAGTCAGTTAACTCCATACCAAATTTCATTAAAATCCATTCAGTACTTTTTACGTGAAAGAGTAACATACATACATCCACCCATCCTTCAATACTTGCAAACTTTCACGTTTATAATATAAGTAGGATAATAATTTTGCCTGGTGATAGAGCTATTAAATTGATAAATATAAATTTAGATAATTATTTATTAGAAAAAAAAAATAGATAATAAGAAATAACTTCCATTTTTAAGTTAAAAGTATGATTTTATACAATTCTCCTTGATTTTAATTCCGAACCCCTAAGCACACTGCAACCTGGGAACACAAAAATAATCGGCATCCACTTAAGCTACCCACGTAATTATGTAATTTTTCTTTCAAATGTATAAATTTTTGGTCTGTGCCCTTATTATATCGTTAAAATAAAAATATAAATAGAAATCATATTTGTAGTATTTGCTTTATTGTTACTTCAATTCATGTTTATTAGATGGGAAATCATTATCTATTGGTATATAGACCATAATTAATACCGTTTTACGCTGTTTTAATGGCAAAACCTTAATCTAGGAAAAACCACACAAGTACGATTCGGTGTGTCTCTATATTTTTTCTTCATAGTAACATTGGCACTAGAATATGATCAGATTTCCTTCATATTTGAGATGAAATATTAATGACATCTTACAAAACGCGACCATTTTACGGTCTTTGAAATATGTCATCTACTAATCTGCAAATGAATGTCATTTTAGATGAAACATCCAATACGGCCATTTTAGGCCTGAGATGTGTTCTCTCTATGTAAAGAATATAAAAATAGTCACTATTCTCTCTTCTGTTATCTGATTGATGTGAATGATGTGATGTGGTCAGCAACCCGGGGGGCGGGGAGGAGGGGCGGTTGCTGCTCCTCAGACCAGTAAATAAAGATGTTACGTCAATAAAACAGCACAGACACATAAGGTGTTTAATACATTTTAACTTTCAAAGAAAAGCATCATGCTACCTAAGCGGTATGAAACAATCTCACGATGGTGAAATGAAGAACATTCATAAAAGAACAATTTTGTACATAATTCATGACGTTTACAGTGGTTTAATAATATATGAGACGTATATTATTAGACCACTGTGACACTCCAGGCAGCGGCGTCTCACTCACGCTGCGGACATACTCACTCAAAAATTATACTTGAGTAATGGCAAATGAACAACTCCGAACACACAAATTACACTACTACACTATATTGTGTTATGACACATGCACTATGACTATAACAGTTTTAGAATTAATATAACAAGATATTGATGAATCTATACTCTATAGTCTACAGTGTTCTACACTATGATCATTACGAGGTAAAGTTATTGCTGGATCTACAGAGCCGATTTTAAAAACTTTATTAAAATTAAAATTATTTTGCTAACAGAGCAGCATTGTACGTGAGTGTCGCAGGCTATATACCGTCTCTACCATCGTGAACGTTCTGACGAGCTCTTCCAATTAGTCCCACCCTCTCCTTTCCTGCACAGGATGACACGTGCAGGGCTAAGATGCCATCCGTATACGGTGCAGAGTATACCAGCTAGAACCAAGCGTTTCAGTGACTCATTCCTATGCCGCACCATTAAGACCTGGAACTCCCTGCCAGCTCACGTGTTTCCTTCTTCCTACAGTCCCGGGTACTTTAAGCGGGGCGTGAAAAGGCATCTAATGAGGCCGACAAGCTGAGTGCCCCCACTGTTAACATGGCATGTACCATGTGAACAGTGGTGGCACTAATGGTGACACTCTTTCCGAGACTTTGCCTTTGCTTAACATCAGGCGAGGTGAAGTCAAATTGACATGTCCTATATAAAAAAAACCGCTATCGGCGAGGGGCAGCTGCAGGAACAGGATCAGTAGTCCACGCGGGCACAGGCGCGGGCTACAGCTACTAATTTAGTCGACTAAGGCAGTCTCCAACCGACAGTAAACATACAGCCCGCGTAATGTGGGTGATAAAACACCTCTGTCTGAACCTCACCTCGGCGTGAGTATATGCATGTATCTATGTTGTTTAATCGCAATCGGGTGAGAAGAAATGGAGGTATGACCAAAAGTCGCGATAACCGACATCCAGGCGGGCGGAGCCGCGGGCGTGACGGATTAAGGCCAGGTATTCCAGCAGAGGCCGCATTTTGAGTTTTTTAAAAGCATCTGAATCATAGAAAAAAGCGTTTTAAATGTTGAAAAAAAGATATATATTAGTTAAGGATCCAGTCTAGTCAAATTCGCATTCAGTTACCAGATCTGATGAACTTCACTCGATAGAAAAAAATCCCAAAGTTACCCCTTCTTGTTATTTTTTTTTTAATATTATGACGAAACTACTTATGTTTTCTATAAAATTTTTGTACTAAACTAAAGCCACTACATAGTTCTAGACATTTTCGCAGATTTTGACTATATTATGAAATAATTTTTAAAGTTATGTTTAAATACCTACTAAATTCGCTAGTGCTCGCGCCGCTGAGGCCCGAAAAGTCGCGCCAGTCGCGCGCTGGCGCTTACCGAAGTAGGACCTGTGTCAGTTTTTGCGCGACAGTTTCGTGCACCAATCAATCGGTTTTACGTATTTATAATAAATTATTGCAAGTCATTCAATATGGGCAATAAACTACGCAAGCGAAAAAAGTCGCGCAAAGCCATAAACTACATTTCTAACTCCGATTGGTAATTTAATAAAATATGGTACCTAAATATTACGTTCATAGCGCCATAGTATAAGAAAATCAGTATTACTACTGAAGATGCTACTTACGATTTTCTGTAATTCATGTTTTATCTATATCAGTACAGGGGTACCTACAACACGATTCCTGCCGGCTTACCCCGTAAAGGGAAGCCGTGAGTGGTGAGGGGTACCTACAACACGATTCCTGCCGGCTTACCCTGCAAAAGGAAGCTGTGAGTGGTGAGGGGTACCTACAACACGATTCCTGCCGGCTAATAATCGGTATTTCATTAATAGGTAACAGAAATTTCAAACTATGTATTGAAACAGTATTCCTTCAGTAAGCGATAAGCATCAGGCGAGGTGGAGTCAAATTAACGTGTCCTGTAAAAAAAACGAGGCAGCCCTAGCGTCATATAGTTTGCTAGTACGTCACTACGACGCCGAGCTGTGGCCGAGTGGCTGCAAAGTAATAATAACCATATGGGAGACAATTAAGATACCTACATATTTTTATGTAGTTGTTAATCTCGTAAACTTTAGGTATTTAACTGCCCTGTCGACGACGAACGGTGCGATGATATAAAGTAACCGTTACCATCAATTCAAACAAATGTTTGTAAAATTACAAGCATTATTATTATTATTATGTAAGTCTTTTTTCGCCCAAGCAACTATACACATAGAACAAATAGTTCTCAAACTCATAGTTTTTTTTTTCCTATTTATTACTTACTTAATATAATCACATAACTAAATAAAGTTAAAAAAACTGCATTTAATTTTCTAAGTCAAATCAAGTTTTCATACTGCATATTTCTATACTGTGACGCTGGCGGGGTCACCACCGAGTTCACCGTCACTGCGTTCGCGCGTAACATTTTACGAGCGGCCGGGATCGCTATAAATGCCTACTTTTGCAGGAATACAGGGCCTTAACCTATTGAATAGAAACCACGGAACAGAGAAAAAGAGTGGAACTGTGAAGTAGGCGTGCCACGCGTGACAATCTCATGCGGAGTATCGCAATAGCTCACAATTTAGACCTTCAGTCGATCTGTCATTACGTATATTTGACAGTTTTGCATTTATTAGAAATATGCCTTACTGTGCCAGTTTGCAGTGCAAAAATGATAGTAGGATCATAAATCTTCGAAATGGAGGTGTTTCATACCACCTGTAAGTGAGGATATATAATTTTCCCACAAATCCGAGACTTTGCCTTTCGCTTAACATCATCCAAGGAAATAAAAATCAAATTAAAATCTACCTTGCGACATTAAAATAAAGCTGGTTTTTGATCACACACTATATACACACTATTCCTTTTCATTCTAGAACTTTCTACGCTACTCGTTAAGTGATGTAGTCAAACTTTATCGATACTTTTCTTTTATTTCTAATAAACTTCTTAGAAAGATTTATCAAAAGGCTTGAAACTATTTTTTTATATCCATACTAATATTATAAATGAGAAAGTAACTCTGTCTGTCTGTCTGTCTGGCTTTCACGCCTAAACCACTGAATCGATTTTGATGAAATTTGAAATTGGGGTAAATTAGACCATGAGAAAGGACATAGGCTATGTATGGTCGCGATAACCGACATCCACGCGGGCGGAGCGGCGGACAAAAGCTAGTTTAAACACTTTTAGATTACCAAAGCAGGAGGACAAAGCTATAGGATGCTTTTTAGCTATAATTTAGTATACCCTTCGATCATTCGACAGTCTTTTGGAATCATTTAACATTTAAAAACACTTTTTTTGTAAAAGGACACGTTAATTTGACTTTACTTCGCCTAATGGTAAGCTAAGAGCAAAATCTATCGATACCGCCAATATTTTGTGTCCCCGCTCTAATGTTAGTTTAAGGGAGTGAGGGTGAGAGAGATAATACTTCAATGTAATGTCAACCTTATGCTTCGGAGTTACAGTTTTAAATAACTTTCATAAATTGTACTGACATCTGTTGTGGAATAGCTTTTTTTGCGTGCGGGCATTTCCGCATCATATACCTTCTTTGCCGGAGCCGGAAGGGGACGTTATGTCGGACTCGAACCGATTAAAACCGCACGCCGACTGTGGGTCGTGGTGCTAGGCCTAGGCTAGGTGAGGTTCATTAGATACCTTCTTTGCCGGAGCCGGAAGGGGACGTTATGTCGGACTCGAACCGACTAAAACCGCACGCCGACTGTGGGTCGTGGTGCTAGGCCTAGGCTAGGTGAGGTTGTCATCGACTTATCCCTCGCACCCCGGCTGACCCAGGACCATCCCTTACGGTCTGGCCCTCCTCGGGAGGGGTGAAACGGTGTCCCCGACTCGCCCCCAGACGGGAAGGCGCTACTCAGCGCGCCGTCGCCGTGGCCTGCTTCTGCTGGGGTGACAGGCGGCTCCACCCGTCACCCCCAGGCCCGCGCTCATGGGGGACGGAGGTCAGTCAGTGCCCTCCGACGCCCGAGTTGTGTGCGCGCGGGCGGCGCGATCCGCGAGTCTCTCTCGCTTGCGCCGCCTCTCCCGTTCCGCCGTCTCCTTCACGACCATTATCTGCTCGTTCAAGGAGACGCCGGCCGCCCACGAGTCCGCACAGCGGACCATTGTTGTGACCAGGGTGGCGAGGGTCAGAACTCTCACTCCCAGGGCCGCCACTAGCTCCCGCCTCGGGTTGTGGAACAGCTGATTTTTTTCGAAAATTGAAGCACGTTTTAATCAGAACGACACGTCGTAAATCTCTTTACTTATTATTATATATTAAAGTAGTCTCTAATGCGAAACAATAAGGTGTGTTTTCGTCTTACAGTGTGATTATTTTAGGCGAATTTGATGTTAAAGATAAACGACCAATTAAAACAATTGTTTACTAGTACATAATGTAACGTATTATTATCTGGTTGTATGTGAGTTTGGTGACATCGGTTCCGCTA
Organism: Eilema sororculum; assembly: GCA_914829495.1. Classification (NCBI taxonomy): domain Eukaryota; kingdom Metazoa; phylum Arthropoda; class Insecta; order Lepidoptera; family Erebidae; genus Eilema; species Eilema sororculum. The sequence continues at coordinate 3,983,317 of OU618559.1, forward strand.
CTGAATCTGTCGTATCACACTTCTACTAGTTTTTTCTGGTCTGTGATAGAAAGAATTAGCAATATAAACTCGAAATACTCACAACTATAGCCGCGGAAGACTCGCTCACACAGACAAACAACACCTTTACATCTATATAGATGGTTCACGTAAAACTGAGGTCCGCAGGAGGAGCGTTTACAATTATAATAAAATGTTCACACCAATAACGTCCATAACGATATAGTATTTAACCCGTGGTAACTAAGGTTTTCCACCTGTGTGTATTCGAGTGTGAACATTTAAGTTATGCTTTCGAGCGAAACATTTCTTACATACATTACACTTATAAGGTTTCTCACCTGTGTGTAAACGAACATGTTTATATAAATAACCCTTTTGACTGAAACATTTCTTACATATATTACACTTAAAAGGTTTCTCACCAGTGTGTAAACGAACATGTCTATCTGCATCACTCTTTCGAGTAAAACATTTCTTACATACATTACACTGATAAGGTTTCGCATCTGAGTGTGAACGAACATGTTCATTGAAATAACCCTTGTGACTGAAACATTTCTTACATAAATTACATTCATAAGGTTTCTCACCCGAGTGTGTTCGAATATGACTAATAAAATTACTCTTCCTAAAGAAACGTTTCTTACATACTTTACAGTTATAAGGTTTCTCACCTGTGTGTATACGCATATGAATAATTAAGGTAAACTTTTGAGTGAAATCTTTCTTACATAAATTACACTTATAAGGTTTCTCACCCGTGTGAGTTCGAATATGATTATTTAAGGTACTCTTTTTACTGAAACATTTCTTACATACTTTACACGCATAAGGTTTCTCACCCGTGTGTGTTCGAAAATGACTATTTAAATGACTCTTACTATAGAAATGTTTCTTACATACATTACATTCATAAGGTTTCTCGCCCGTGTGTGTTCGAATATGTGTATTTAAGGTACTCTTGTCACTGAAACATTTCTTACATACATTACACTCAAAAGGTTTCTCACCCGTGTGTGTTCGAATATGTGTATTTAAGGTACTCTTCTGATTGAAACATTTCTTACAAACTTTACACTCATAAGGTTTCTCATCTGTGTGTATTCGAATATGACTATTTAATTGACTCTTACTACAGAAACGTTTCTTACATAAATTACATTCATAAGGTTTCTCACCCGTGTGTGTTCGAATATGACTATTTAAGTCATACTTTCGAGTGAAACATTTCTTACATACATTACATTCATAGGGTTTCTCACCCGTGTGCAGACGAATATGTCCTCTTAAAGCATTTTTACATTTAAAACATTTCTGACAAATGTCACATAACAATGGTGTAAGTTTGCTGCGTGAGCTATTATTAATACTTTGGTCTACACTGATTTTGTTTTCTGACATCTTTTTGTGAACGTCGCTATGATCGCATGTGCTATTATTTTGGTTATTATTACGTAATCTGATATATACTCTATCACGAGTGTCCACTATCTTGTTCTTCTCAACTGGTTTGTCTTCAATGTCTCTTCTTGTCTCTCTTTTCGGTTCTTCAACCTTGTCCACTGTTTGGTCAGTTCTCTTGAGGCTGTGTAATAGCGTATCATTACGGTACTTCTGCGCGGCGAGTCGAGGAGCACCTGAAGACCAAATAAATCATGCTTGTTTCATCATCATCATCGTTAGAATCGCATCATTCATTCATGCAAATTGTTTTAGTGTTACCTAATGAGGTTTGGCAGGAATATTAAGATACGTGTAATTATTTCGGTCCAGCTCGTTCTGTTATATGTACAGTCGAAGTTTTAATTAAACGAAGTAAATTGACAGTAACTAATGACATTTTATGAAACAATGATACCATATTCAATGTAACTATATACGTTAATCACTGTTATACAGATTGACATTACAGCTTGTGATACCTCATCATCATCTCCTTAGCGCATGCGAGGCCTATAGCTCGGCGTCTTCTCCTTTGATTTTGGAGTCTTCTCGTTACATGGCTTGTATGGGCGCGACTGCCACCTGGTACTCCCAATCTCGAGAAAAAAGCCTGCGCCAGGGCCTCGCTCCTCAATATGATGGTGTGGTTCACGCGATGGTCTTTGCGGGGCCATGTACTGTACACCCCTTTTTTGGACAAGTCTTTAGCAGCCAGATTAACATTCGGACTCAGATAGTTTAGGTTAGAAGGTTAAAGCAGTCGCGTAGTTGGGCACTGACAATTTTTATGACGATGGAAACTGCTAGAATATCATGATAATATGTTTGTAGTCATTAATAGTTTGTGTCAGGCAAGTTCAGGGGAGGTTTATTGACACCGTTGCGCGTTCAGTTCAGTACTAAGTGACCCATTACTTAGTGGAGCTGGTTTTAGTTTTAAACCTGAGACATCGCTTGGACTCGAACTAACGTGTTAGTGTGCAACGCGTTGTTGGGATCACATACCCCCTGTGGAGGGGGCACCCTGAGCCTGCTCCTGCTAGGGCCCCAGGCCCGCTGGAGGACGGAGATCGTTCTGTGACTCCGCCGCTCGCGTCTGGACACGTGATAGTGCCAGATTTGTATAGAATGTATCTGCTCGGCCGCTAGTTGTTTTAAATGTCCACGTGCCACCACAGTCTACAACTTACCAGTGTCGACGTTATCCGGTGCCTCCTCTACATAACCCAGAGGTACGTCGCACTCCGGGCGTGAGGCTTGCTCCACTGCTCCATGATCTGCTAATAAGTACAATAAATACTTCATTCATTGGTGCTGCATAAGAATCTGTAGTTGTATTAAAGTAGTAATGATCTGATGAACATCGGCTAGTTCATTAAAGAAGCGCTGTCATTGATGGATTTACACATACTCCAAGTATAGTGATTTGGTAGCGCCATACAGATTACAATAGGCTAATTTGATTGATTGATACACACCATCCCAGTGGAGAGCCGTCGGTAAGCGATACCGGGAACGCCCAGGTTCGGCTTAAGCCTTTCTAGCAGAAGCAGGCCGCCGCGGCGGCGGCGGCGGCGGCGCAATGTGCACCTCCCCGTAACCGGGGCTAGATGGGGACACTATGGTCCCCACAACCCGAAGGGGGCCATCTCGAAAGAGATGGTCCTGGGTCTGCCGGGGTGCGAGAGATATGCTTTTGGCAATCTCACCTCCGGTAACCAAGGACCCAAGACGGCGCGGCGTGCGTTTTAGTCGGTTCGAGTCCGACATAACCACCTCCACCGGCTCCGTGGGGGTGGTATCAATGGGGATTTATCGCACTTTTAATGTTAAGTGATTATTTTAGGCGAATTTGATGTTAAAGATAAACGACCAATTAAAACAATTGTTTACTAGTACATAATGTAACGTATTATTATCTGGTTGTATGTGAGTTTGGTGACATCGGTTCCGCTACTGAATCTGTCGTATCACACTTCTACTAGTTTTTTCTGGTCTGTGATAGAAAGAATTAGCAATATAAACTCGAAATACTCACAACTATAGCCGCGGAAGACTCGCTCACACAGACAAACAACACCTTTACATCTATATAGATGGTTCACGTAAAACTGAGGTCCGCAGGAGGAGCGTTTACAATTATAATAAAATGTTCACACCAATAACGTCCATAACGATATAGTATTTAACCCGTGGTAACTAAGGTTTTCCACCTGTGTGTATTCGAGTGTGAACATTTAAGTTATGCTTTCGAGCGAAACATTTCTTACATACATTACACTTATAAGGTTTCTCACCTGTGTGTAAACGAACATGTTTATATAAATAACCCTTTTGACTGAAACATTTCTTACATATATTACACTTAAAAGGTTTCTCACCAGTGTGTAAACGAACATGTCTATCTGCATCACTCTTTCGAGTAAAACATTTCTTACATACATTACACTGATAAGGTTTCGCATCTGAGTGTGAACGAACATGTTCATTGAAATAACCCTTGTGACTGAAACATTTCTTACATAAATTACATTCATAAGGTTTCTCACCCGAGTGTGTTCGAATATGACTAATAAAATTACTCTTCCTAAAGAAACGTTTCTTACATACTTTACAGTTATAAGGTTTCTCACCTGTGTGTATACGCATATGAATAATTAAGGTAAACTTTTGAGTGAAATCTTTCTTACATAAATTACACTTATAAGGTTTCTCACCCGTGTGAGTTCGAATATGATTATTTAAGGTACTCTTTTTACTGAAACATTTCTTACATACTTTACACGCATAAGGTTTCTCACCCGTGTGTGTTCGAAAATGACTATTTAAATGACTCTTACTATAGAAATGTTTCTTACATACATTACATTCATAAGGTTTCTCGCCCGTGTGTGTTCGAATATGTGTATTTAAGGTACTCTTGTCACTGAAACATTTCTTACATACATTACACTCAAAAGGTTTCTCACCCGTGTGTGTTCGAATATGTGTATTTAAGGTACTCTTCTGATTGAAACATTTCTTACAAACTTTACACTCATAAGGTTTCTCATCTGTGTGTATTCGAATATGACTATTTAATTGACTCTTACTACAGAAACGTTTCTTACATAAATTACATTCATAAGGTTTCTCACCCGTGTGTGTTCGAATATGACTATTTAAGTCATACTTTCGAGTGAAACATTTCTTACATACATTACATTCATAGGGTTTCTCACCCGTGTGCAGACGAATATGTCCTCTTAAAGCATTTTTACATTTAAAACATTTCTGACAAATGTCACATAACAATGGTGTAAGTTTGCTGCGTGAGCTATTATTAATACTTTGGTCTACACTGATTTTGTTTTCTGACATCTTTTTGTGAACGTCGCTATGATCGCATGTGCTATTATTTTGGTTATTATTACGTAATCTGATATATACTCTATCACGAGTGTCCACTATCTTGTTCTTCTCAACTGGTTTGTCTTCAATGTCTCTTCTTGTCTCTCTTTTCGGTTCTTCAACCTTGTCCACTGTTTGGTCAGTTCTCTTGAGGCTGTGTAATAGCGTATCATTACGGTACTTCTGCGCGGCGAGTCGAGGAGCACCTGAAGACCAAATAAATCATGCTTGTTTCATCATCATCATCGTTAGAATCGCATCATTCATTCATGCAAATTGTTTTAGTGTTACCTAATGAGGTTTGGCAGGAATATTAAGATACGTGTAATTATTTCGGTCCAGCTCGTTCTGTTATATGTACAGTCGAAGTTTTAATTAAACGAAGTAAATTGACAGTAACTAATGACATTTTATGAAACAATGATACCATATTCAATGTAACTATATACGTTAATCACTGTTATACAGATTGACATTACAGCTTGTGATACCTCATCATCATCTCCTTAGCGCATGCGAGGCCTATAGCTCGGCGTCTTCTCCTTTGATTTTGGAGTCTTCTCGTTACATGGCTTGTATGGGCGCGACTGCCACCTGGTACTCCCAATCTCGAGAAAAAAGCCTGCGCCAGGGCCTCGCTCCTCAATATGATGGTGTGGTTCACGCGATGGTCTTTGCGGGGCCATGTACTGTACACCCCTTTTTTGGACAAGTCTTTAGCAGCCAGATTAACATTCGGACTCAGATAGTTTAGGTTAGAAGGTTAAAGCAGTCGCGTAGTTGGGCACTGACAATTTTTATGACGATGGAAACTGCTAGAATATCATGATAATATGTTTGTAGTCATTAATAGTTTGTGTCAGGCAAGTTCAGGGGAGGTTTATTGACACCGTTGCGCGTTCAGTTCAGTACTAAGTGACCCATTACTTAGTGGAGCTGGTTTTAGTTTTAAACCTGAGACATCGCTTGGACTCGAACTAACGTGTTAGTGTGCAACGCGTTGTTGGGATCACATACCCCCTGTGGAGGGGGCACCCTGAGCCTGCTCCTGCTAGGGCCCCAGGCCCGCTGGAGGACGGAGATCGTTCTGTGACTCCGCCGCTCGCGTCTGGACACGTGATAGTGCCAGATTTGTATAGAATGTATCTGCTCGGCCGCTAGTTGTTTTAAATGTCCACGTGCCACCACAGTCTACAACTTACCAGTGTCGACGTTATCCGGTGCCTCCTCTACATAACCCAGAGGTACGTCGCACTCCGGGCGTGAGGCTTGCTCCACTGCTCCATGATCTGCTAATAAGTACAATAAATACTTCATTCATTGGTGCTGCATAAGAATCTGTAGTTGTATTAAAGTAGTAATGATCTGATGAACATCGGCTAGTTCATTAAAGAAGCGCTGTCATTGATGGATTTACACATACTCCAAGTATAGTGATTTGGTAGCGCCATACAGATTACAATAGGCTAATTTGATTGATTGATACACACCATCCCAGTGGAGAGCCGTCGGTAAGCGATACCGGGAACGCCCAGGTTCGGCTTAAGCCTTTCTAGCAGAAGCAGGCCGCCGCGGCGGCGGCGGCGGCGGCGCAATGTGCACCTCCCCGTAACCGGGGCTAGATGGGGACACTATGGTCCCCACAACCCGAAGGGGGCCATCTCGAAAGAGATGGTCCTGGGTCTGCCGGGGTGCGAGAGATATGCTTTTGGCAATCTCACCTCCGGTAACCAAGGACCCAAGACGGCGCGGCGTGCGTTTTAGTCGGTTCGAGTCCGACATAACCACCTCCACCGGCTCCGTGGGGGTGGTATCAATGGGGATTTATCGCACGATAAAGAAAAAGCCTTCCAAGGACGGACGCAGCACCGACGAGAGACAGAAACACCAAGCTCAATCGTCGATTACACCGAAATGTGCATGAATCAGTTTTACACCAAACAACTATAACAAGTGTATATACAAGTTAGTAACACTTACTGCCTGTGACGTCACTCGGATCTTCCTTGACGACCGCGAGACGTATAATATCTTCTGAATCCATTGTTTGGACGTAGTCATCTCCCTTCAAAGGGTCTTCTTCAAAAACTGTAGATTCAAATTAATTGAAGGTTAAAGACAGAATTTTGTCCCTTATTTCAGTTCCATAAAATAACCCCCTGTACGCGATACAGACTCACACTTGACTGATTTATTATTACGATATTATGCAGATCTAATTCAAATGTTGGACACACTTACTTGGCATTGCATTGTCTACGTCTGGATCCGGTTTTATGAAGTAGTCTGTTCCCGAGTCATCTTGTGAGTCTGAACATGTGCTGCTGTCGTCTCTTGTGTCTGTGGATTACAAAAAAGACTATGGCTTTCATTTTCAACCACTCAGGTGGCAGACCAACACACGGCCCACCTGCTGAGATGTGTGTGGCATTAGGTTCACTTATTACGTGGGAATGAATGCAATTCGCGAAATGTGGGTGTTAATTCACCTCTACCTAAGCCTTCAGGGATAAAGGCGTGATTATGGGTATGTGGATATATCTGCAGTATTCCTAATAATTTATGTACCTACATATAATGTGATTACACAAAGGCACAATATTGTGAACCACAAACAGTCTCAATCATATCGCTGACTGACTATAAGCACTATAACATCGTCTAGCCTAACATACAATAAAACTTTATTACCTTCAGCATTTTCTTGTTTCACTTCATCAATACTAAAGACATTTGGAGTCATCTGCAGCACATCCTCTGTGCTCAGATGTACACCGGGCATTATTTGTAGGTTGACTTGCTGTAGAAACAACACCACATTATATGAACACACATTATAACAGCTCACTACACATGCAGAAGATGTGAGACCAATGATAACAGTATATAATATTATGATTACACTACAACACAGTCAGTCTGTTCCTTGTGAATATACTTTGTTACAAGCATTATTCAATAATGGGACCACTCACCACATTACTTTGTAGCAACTCTGTAAACAGCTTTTCACTCTGGAGACATTTCTCCTTAAGCTCTGAAGAGTTCTTGAGTGTCACACAACAGAGATGGCAGACCAGTGCTGGTCTGATGTCTTCTGTAACAAACTGATCAACATAATCTCATTACTAGTTGTCCCCAACAACAGTGTCTGCCCAGCTTGGGAAGGGAGGACTCTTTTGTTACTATTTTCTATATATATATATATATGTATATATATATCAAACAGGGGACATTGTAGCTGACTGGAAGACTCTGTCTACTCATGTTTTAGATACAGCTGCGAATATCTTAGGTCGAAAAGTCCGGAGAAATGAAGACTGGTACGATGAGAATGACAGAGTATTGACAAAAGCTATATCGGATCACCGCAAATTATTACGCGAAAACGGTGGAAAGCGAACTAACGCTGCCGTTGACATCAAGCAAAGTGAACAAGCTCTACGAAAACTATCTCGGGAAACAAAAGACAACTGGTGGCAGAAAAAAGCTGAGTCCATACAGTTTCTCGCAGACACGAACCAGCTTGGTGAGTTTTATAGTGAGGTTAGAAACCTGCTGGGAAGTACTATCCGAGCAAAGGTGCCCCTTAAGTCACTTGATGGTGAGCATCTTATTAAAACTAAGGATAATGTGTTAAATAGGTGGGCAGAACACTTCAACAATCTGCTCAATGTAGATCGATCAGCTGATTTGCAACACATTAGCCTGATACCTCAACTCCCATTTGCTGATGAATTAGACGAGCCACTCAAGCTGGACGAAGTGGTCGTTGCCATCAAACAGCAGCAAAACAAGCGTGCGGTGGGTATTGACCTAATACCGGGAGAACTACTTAAGTGCGCCGGGAAGGAGTTGTACTCGTCCTTATACGAACTTTTTGTTCGCATGTGGGATGAAGAACGGGTCCCAAATGACTTCAAAGTCTCACGCATCAGCGCCCTCTACAAGAACAAGGGTGACCGTGCGGACTGCAACTCCTACCGCGGTATTTCGCTTCTATCTGTCCCGGGAAAAGTCTTTGCCAGAATACTATTAAACCGCCTTAGGACACTTTCTGAACAACTACTGCCGGAGACCCAGTTTGGCTTCCGACCTGACCGGGGAACCTGTGAAGCCATATTCTCTGTGCGTCAACTACAGGAAAAAAGTAGAGAACAAGGTCGTAAGTTGTACCTTTGCTTCGTTGACCTCGAGAAGGCCTTTGACAGTGTTCCCCGTGAAGCCCTATGGCTTGTACTTAAGAGAATGGGTTGCACAGAGAAATTTGTAAAGCTTCTCAGGCTACTGCATGATGACATGGAGTGTTGTGTGACAGTGGAAGGAGAGCAGTCGAGTTTCTTTCCCGTCACCTGTGGGGTAAAACAAGGCTGTGTACTCGCACCCACACTCTTTGCTTTATACTTCGCTGTTGTGGTCAGGGAGGTTTTACAGAATTCTCTTGAAGGTGTACGCATCCGCTTTCGCACAGACGGCAAACTGTTTAATCTCGCTAGATTTAAGGCAAATACCAAAGTGTCATACGACATGATCAGTGAGATTATGTACGCTGACGATCTCTGCTTCTTGGCAGAATCCCCGGAGGGCCTGCAAAGGCTGATGTCTGACCTGCACCAATCTTGTTGCAAGTATGGCCTTAAGATCAGTGTTAAAAAGACGGAAGTGCTATCCTTGGATACTAATGGTCGTGAGACACTATCCGTAAAGATTGGTGACGACGTGCTGAAGCAGGTTGACAGGTTTAGATACCTGGGGAGCACTGTAACAGCTAAGTGCGACTTGGACTCAGAGATAAGCAGTAGGATAAGTGCTGCCGCGACAGCTTTCGGCAAACTCAACTCCAAGGTCTTCTGCTCTCATGATCTGAAACTGACAACGAAAGTGTCCGTATACATGGCCATTGTGCTGCCAAATCTACTCTATTCCGCTGAGACGTGGTGCTTGTACCGACACCATATTCGTACACTAGACCGATTCCACCTGAAATGTCTGAGAAGTATTATGAAGATAAGTTGGTCTGACCGTGTACGTAACACTGAAGTGCTGCGACGAGCCAATGTTGGTGGCATTGAAGCTTACCTGATGCGGCGACAACTTCGTTGGTGTGGACACGTGTCGCGGATGGCGGAGCATCGAGTGGCGAAACGTGTCTTTTACTCAGAGCTCAAGGAGGGCAAGCGAAAGCAGGGCGGTCAACTCTTCAGATACAAAGACGTTCTGAAAAGACATTTAAAAAGATGCGAGATAGAGCCCTCGAAATGGGAGGATCTGGCAGCACAGCGACAAGAATGGCGACATATGGTCAAAACAAAAACTGACAATTTCGAGAAGCGTCGCATACTGGAGCTAGACGCTAAGCGTGACGAACTTAAAGCCCGACCACCAGCGGCCATAACTTACAATTATATCAACGGTGTTCTTTCATGCTCGCACTGTGCGCGAAAATTCACCGCAAAAATTGGCTACGTAAGCCACATAAGGGCGCATGAACGCCGAAACTTAACGTAGGAGTCGACAGCGGTCGCCATGACCGAAAACGGTCGGAGGGAGATTATATATTATCCTTGACATAAAGAAAGAGAACATAAGCATTTGTCAAACTTGGATTGTTGTAGTAAGTTGATAGATTCACTAATTCAAAAACGAAGCCAAAAGGTCCAGTTGAGCAGTGGGGTTTGGCAAGACAACATACAAGACATAATTAGCCCTCCGTGAACCATGTGCATAAAAGTTTCACGGCAAACCATGTGGGGTTTCTCAAAACCCCAAGAGTGATCTGGACAAGGAATATGTAATTTGTAATTACATACTGAATGACACACCTGTACTTTTCCACTGAGTTCATTTTACACCTGACCGGTTTCGCCTTACAGCATTCTCAAAGGTTACTACGTTGATGTTTTTTTTTTCAAATGTTGATGTTTAACAAAAAGTACTTTCCTGGCCAATACCGCTGAAGCTGCCAAGGTATAATCACCCTTTCCTGGCCTCGGGATGAAGATGACTGCTACTTCCCGCCACCCTATCGGAACGTATCTGTTTATTCGCGACTGGTTGGTTACCCCAGTGGATGAATCCGTCTGGGCCGGCTGCCTTATAAGGGTGAAAACTGCTGATGGCCCACTGGACTTTTTCCAGGGTGACCACTTTTTTGCATACTGCCAGTCTCGAGTATTAGGTGTTATGGTTTCATCATGCCAGTTGTAATATTAAAAAGGTGTGTCTAGGGTAATTATGTCCCAGTATGGGGATCAATACAAGTTTATACAAGGTCTAGTTATATCAATAAAACAAATTTATAACAGTTTGGAGTTTTATTATCATATTCGGGCGCCATCTGGCTCTATAGCCAGAAATTAAATTTGGATAGCTACGATGTAAGTAGATCAAGAGGAATTTTAATCTCAAAGGCAGTGAGGCTTGAAATATAAAGTAGAACTAAATTAAATTAAGTTATCATCTGCATCTGGGTCAAGGTTATTCTATTACTAATCTAAATTAGGTGACATTTTAGGTTAAGTCAGACAGTCACATGGCGAATACTAATCTTCTGGTAAACCGCCAAATAAGCCTCCATTAGTCTGGGGTTATCTGGAGGTAATCCAGGAGTAAATCGGGCACTTCAATGGCGTCCCTGTGGAAAATTTACCAGGCGTTACCACAAAGTCTACCTAATTGTCTTAGGCCAAAAAATATAGAAAATAAGCTCACCAAAAGCCTTGGTGTCAAGCGTGCTCCATCACAATAACGAGTCAAAACGCTGTAACAATATTCGACTCAATTAGTAAACCTTAGTCAAAAACACATGTGCGTGTCAGGTGGTTCAAGAATCCAATTAGAAACACTCACCTTTATCAAAAAATACGATTTCACCACACCATCCAGGTCCAGTCATCCATGGAGATGGGTTTAATCTTAGATTAATACTATAATTAACGAAATATACAATTAATTCATGGCCAAATGCGGAAGCAAATCTCTTCAGCCCGCCATCTTAGTTAGGAAAGCGTTTTTTTTTTTTTTTTTTTTTCTATGGCGTTCCCATTGATTCCGCCAACGACTCAGTTTTCATATACTGATCGAAATAACGCGTGAAAGTACAAGTGTAAAATTCTTCCATACAAACGGTTGATTTTGAAGGGAGGCCAAAAGATTTATAGTGTGTTGAAGTACCTGTACAGAAGAGACAACATTAAATCAAACACAAAGTTATGTGGTAGTGCAAACGAAACACAAAATTTCAAAGGTTAATATTGTTAAGATCTATAAAATGACATAACATATAAATTAGTGGGGAATTCACATAAGTCAGGAGGGTGTTAAAGTTGGCTGGAAGAGGAATATTGTTAGGAGGTAGGAAATCATACAGGGATCCGTTCAACCTAGCACATGAGAAGAAAATGTGGTCAGGAGTTCCTTCGTCCAATCCACATTCACAAAGAGAGCTATCCCTTATCCGAATCTTGGATAGAAAAACATTTGTACAGGCATGGCCCAATCGGAGACGGCAAACGACAGAGGTTGCTCGCTTAGAAGCCTTGGAAAATTTGAAGAACCAAGGTTTACAAGGAATGCAATTCTGGATCGAAGCATAATGTCTACCCTTAGTTGAGCTGGACTGAGACCAATGTACATTCCACTGAGATGTTAAGCATGTTTTAGCGAGAGTGAGTAAGTCCTGAGAGAATGATCTAAATTGGTCACGAGATCCACTAGAGGAAGCAGTCCTGGCCAGAGAGTCAACCATTGTGTTGCCCAAGATTCCGCTGTGACCCGGTATCCAAACTAATGAGACCTTGAGGTCCCTACAGTGACATCTGAAAAGAGAATGTTTAATTTGGAGCACTAAGGGAGATCTAAATTTACTGGAAAATTGGTTAGCTGTGACCGCCATTAAGCAACTCTTGGAATCTGTGAAAATAACTGATTTATTGATACTGTGAGACTCAATATACAGCAATGCCTCCAGAATGGCAATAGCTTCTCCAGTAAAAATAGTGTTAATATTGGGAGATTTAAAAGATAATATGATGCTATATTGAGGAATCCAAACAGCAGAACCAACACAGGAGTTATCTGACAACTTGGAGGAATCTGTGTATATAGCTATAGAATCCTGCCATTTTCGGTTGATTAGGCGTTGTAGAATCCTTTCAGCGTCACCCGAATCTTTACTAATGCCGGAGTCTATAATAATATCAGGTGAAAAAATTATTGCTTCATATGGGATTTCAAAGAGGGGGTTAAATTTGGATTGAAAACATGGAAAAGGGAGGCGGACGTAATTAACAAATGAATTAAATAGACGGGGATGATCTTTATGGGTCCAATAGCCACCAGACGAAACATATTCAGACAGGGAATGTAACTTGGATATCAACGGGTGGAAGGCAAGTTGGGAAGTCTTATACAGGTATCTATCGGAGAGGTATTGTCTCCTCAAGAACAAAGGAGGATCTACACACTCTAGTTGTAGAGCATTTATTGGGGAGGATTTCATAGCTCCCAGAACTATACGGAGACATTTCGCCTGGATCTTGTCCAGCGATTTAAGAGATGCTTTGTTACAAGGTTCAAGTAGAAAGGATCCGTAATCCAGATGACTACGAATCAGAGCATTATACATCAGCTTCTGGCTATAGGGATGAGCTCCCCACCAGACACCGCCCACCGACCTTATGATGTTTAATTTTTTTTCACATTTCTTAATAGTGTAATTAATATGCTCTGTCCCTGATAATTTGGAGTCTAAAATCATGCCTAAAAATTTTACATTATCTTTTACAGGAAAAATTTCGTTTTCGCAAGAGATCTCAAAATCTGGAATGGATCGACGACGGGAGAAGGCAACAACCGAGCTTTTAGAGATTGATAGAGATAGTCCATGATCTGTAAGCCAGATGTGAAGGTAGTGGATCGCAGAGTTTAATTTTGTTACCGCATCTGGCATTTGCTCCGAGGACACGTACAGAGCCAGATCATCAGCATATTGCAGGATACTGCAGAAGGAAGTAACGGAAAGATCTAAGTCAGATGTGTATATACTGTAGAGAAGTGGGCTTAGGACAGAACCCTGAGGGAGACCTTTCCAAACGATTCTAGGGGTAAGAATAGAATTTTGGAATTTGATTAGAATGTTCCTCCCGGAGAGGAAATTCGATACAAAGTTTACAATCTTCTCTGGAACACTCAGCTTAAGCAACTTTTGCCTGAGTACAGGAAGAAGAACATTGTCATATGCGGAAGCTATGTCCAAAAACAAACCCAAACAGAAATTATTTTTGGACATAGCTATCCGGGCATCAGTAGTAAAGATGGAAAGGCTGTCAGTAGTACCCAAACCCCTACGAAACCCAAACTGGGTTTTAGAAAGCAGACCCTGACTCTCTACGAACCACTCAAGACGGTTTTTAATCAGTCAAAAAAATCAAAACGAAAGAGCAATAGGCCGATAACTTGAGGCATCATCGCTAGGTTTACCAGGTTTTAAAATGGGGAGAACAATTTGGGTTTTCCAGTCTTCTGGAGGAATACCAGATTCAAAAATTAAATTTAGTATACTTAAGAAAAATTTTTTTGCAGATAGGCTACTATTAACAATGAAGGAGTATGGGATGCCATCAACCCCAGGAGAGGAGTCCCTTAGTGGATCTAAAACTGCAAGGAGCTCATTAAGAGTGAAAGAAGAGTCAAAGTGATGTCTTAGAGAGGGAGAGGAGTGATAAACAGTGCACTCAGAAGAGGAAGGGACAGACGGGGGAGCCAACTTCTGGGCAAACTCTTGGATCCATACGGAATAATCATTGGAGGCAATGTGGTTGGATGATATTGAATATTTGAATTTTCTAATATTTTTCCAAACTATCGATGAGCGAGTGCGTGGGGATAGATTTTCACAAAACCTGCGCCAACCATCTCTTTTCTTCTGGGAGAGGAGTCTGACCGTTTCCGCAGCCACCCTTTGATAGTTTAGGTAATTTGACCGGGACATATCTCTCGTATAGGCTTTTTCAGCATCTTTTCGCTTTTTGCATGCATCTGTGCAAGATTGGTCCCACCAAGGCAGGGAAGGGAGATTATTCCTGGGAGGCTTCTTAACTGGGAAAGACTTGTCTGCAGCAATCAGCAGGGCATTCTTGAAACGAGAATACACAGAATGGAAGTTATCCAAGTCAGGGGTTGGCAATAACTCTAATTGTCGATCAAGCCAATTAGAATATACCTCCCAATCTACTCTTGAGAGGTTGTATTTCAGAAGAGGGTTGAATATAGGGTTATGAATTTGACTAGTGAGCGGTGAAATGACGATGGGGAAGTGATCACTCCCATGCGAGTGACCTACGACTTGCCATAAGAGGCATGAAGAAAGAGAGGGAGAACAGAGGGACAGATCCACGGCAGAAGGGCCAGGATGCAACAAGGTAGGCCTACGAGTAGCACTGCCGTTATTCAGAATGCAGAGGTTCAAAGAATCTAAATTATCTAGAAAGGAAGAAGACAAGTCGTCACATTTATATGATCCCCAAGAAGTATGGTGGATGTTAAAATCACCAAGAATAACTATAGGAGGAGGAATAGAAGTTATGATGGAAATCAGGTCAGAGAGTATGGAAGGATTAGGGTATGGAATGTACACGGAAAGGAAAGCAATGTTCATCGTTCTAACACCAACAATATGGAATAAGTCACTATGAGGGGGGATGAATATTTGTGAGAAGATAACATTTCTGGACACCAACATGGTGGATCCAGCATGACCGTCATTCCTGTCATCCCGGAAGCAGGCAAACCCAGATATCCTGAAACGGGAATTGGGTGTAAGCCATGCTTCCTGAATGGCAACAATGAGTGGATTATATTTGTTAATTAAATATATTAAATCATTCTTTTTATTGTGTATACTCCTACAGTTCCATTGCAGAAGGGGAGGGAATTTGACTAGTCAGAACCAACAGCTGAGAAAGTTTGTTTTTAAATTTATCCGGCAGCTCAGTATCACTAAATCTAGTTAACATGTTCAGAAGGGCGGAGAGAAGTAAATCAAGGAGATTGTCACTAGACGAAGCTTCTGATTGGACAACTGGGAAAGCAGAGCCATTAGGCATGGAAGAAGGGGGAGTTTGAGTTAGATGGGTATGAGCCTGTCTATCATAGCCAGGACTTGAGGCCGGGTTAAACACTCTACGAGGGGAATACGTGGTTTTTCTGTATGATTGTTGGGATTGAGAGGGAGCTTGCTGAGATTGAACATAGGAGAGTTGTTGGATATTTCGCTGGGTGTTTATAAAATTTGGGGATCTTGCAGTATCTGCAAAAGACTTTCTCACATGGGGGAATCTGGCAGAAGCCTCCATGTAGGAAATGTTCTCTTGCGACATTGTGACTTTGATTGATTTTTGCCGAGAATGTTCAGGGCAGGAAGGGTCTTTGGCAGAATGGGGTCCAGAACAAAATAAACAAGTGGGAGTTTGGGTTGAACAACTTATACCCTCGTGGGCTTGGCTGCACTTAAAGCATCTAGGTGAAGATCTACATTGGGTAGTGACATGACCGAATCTACAGCACTTGAAACATTGGATTGTAGGCAGCACATATGTTTCTACCGGCAATGAATTGTAAAAACAATAAACATGAGGGGGCAACTTCTGACCAGCAAAGGTAACAACAATGGTTTGCGTTGGAACATATGTATGGGAGTTATTTTCAGTAGTGACTCTCCTATTTAGTCACCTGGCTTTCATTACGGACCCAAAGCCCGTTGGCACCTCAATTGACTGGACCACCTCCTCCAAGGTCCATTCCACAGGAACTTGTCTTATAATTCCCATACGGGAACATGCAAAAGATGGGATTGTTGAGACATATTTAGCCCTAGCTAAAGCAGGGTGGGATAAAAAATTATTCGCGTCAGTAGCAGTTTTAAACTCAACAGAGACTCTGTTTCGGCCAACCCGTTTTACGCCTCCAGTGATGATGTTGGTAATTTTATTTGAAGAAAGAAAATGCCCGAACTTAATTGCGCGGAAAACAGTGGCTGCCGCGGGATCTCCCACGTCTCGAGTCACATGCACTAAAAAGGGGCCTGAGTCAGAGTCCGTATAATGAGCAAGCTTATCAATGTGATCCGGATGAATGTATGTGGATTGGATCGAAGGGGCGGCTTCCGTAGGATCAACGATGACTTTTTTAGCTGCACCAGAGCCAACTTGTGCATCGTTCGGGCGCTTTTTAGTCGTCGTTCGATTGAGAAGTAATCTCAATCGTTCTTCATCTCCTCCGGGATCGGGAGGGTCGTTACCCATCCCGCAATTTCTTAATTCTACTACTTACCCAGACAATATGAGTAGGCTAAGCACACAAAAACAACACAAAAGCAATAAAATACTTCAACAACACAGTATTATCCGGTATATCTCTTTTGGGATAGACGAGCACTTGTAACAAGCACGATGTCCTAGGAAAGCGTTCGAAAAACTATTTCATATGTCAGAATAACTAAACGTCAAAAACGTCATCGCGAAACATGGTCACCTGTCCTTTGAGAAAAGTGACACAAATCAATTTCCAAACTGTATTCGCAAACTAAAGAAGAGTAAAAATCATGTAATGAAAGTAAACCATTACACAGTTGATTTTTGTTGTAAAAACGCAACCAGGAAAGTGGGTCTCTATAAGTAGGCGTCTTGTTTCTTCTGGCGACCATGTGAGCGTATTGTCCTGTTTTTTAAGAGTGGGCGGTGCGGTCAGCTTCGTCTGTGCTTGGACTTTCCTTACCCTGTTTGCATGATTCTATGTTCTCGCAGAATTTACGCTAACCCTGTTTGCTCCGGGATCTGATGCCTTTTTTGTAGCTGTATTTGGCTGAACGGTAGGCATCCCAGTCTTCATCTGCACAAGTGTTCATAGCCCTGTTGAAAGCCCTCCTAACCTTCCTTCGCTTGCGCTCTAGCTCTGGGCCCCACCATGGCTGTTTGCCTGGTGTTTTAGGGGTACGGTCTCTGGGCATGCTATGTGGTAGATGTCTATTATAGATTTCGTTAGGTGGTTTGCCTGTTCCTCGATCTGTGTATGGTTATGGAGGGTCTGTGGGGAGCGCTGTTGAGCTCACCTGTTTTTTAGATGCTGCTCAAATTTGACCCTATCCGTTTTTCTCGGGTTGCGTTTTGGCGGAAATAGTAATGTCTCCACCTGTAAATCGAAGCAAATCCACTTATGGTCTGAACAGGATGCCACCTTGGAGACATGCCAGTGTCTTAGCGGTTTCTCAAATGTTCTTCTATCAAAGCCATTCCCAAATTGTGAATAAAGTTTCTTCAGTGATTAGTTCTCCCCCTTTTCATGCCATTATTCAACATCTGAACAATCATATCATGATGATCCTCTTCGTCCTCACTTCCAGGTAAATAAGTCTCATCTATATCCCTGTTACTTCCGTCCAAAAGAGAGGATGATATTTCTTGCTCACTCACTAAAAGCGTCGAAAAAACCGCACGATTTTTTAAAAAGTTACAGTCGTTTTTGCATGTCTGGGGTTTGTAAAACCCCATATGGTGCACGAAAGATTAAGTTGTTTGTATTTGTATGTATGTTTGGGCACAGATGTTACTTAACAGTGACTGAACTTGTTTGTCATAAAAAGAAAGCTTACTTACCGGCGTCATGGTCAAAGACTCGTACATCTCTTGTAGATGAGTCTTTATAATAGAACGCAGTGGAATGTCTTCCGACAGACAAATTCTACACATCGACAGCCTCTCCATATTTGCGTTTATGCTAGTTTAATAGAACCGTTTATATTGTTTGAATTGATGGCACCATAAACTATATACACATTAACCTTAAACTTTATCAAATCACACTAGGAATCAGCAATGTAAAGACTGTCCGTGAAGTAATGAATTACTTTGAATGAATTTAACCACAATTCACAACTACTATTTTATGGCCTCTGTAGTCAAATCACCGATAATTCGCAATTTCAAGCAATCTCCACGTACACTCGTACACCAATAACACTGAATAAAATATGAAAAACTTGAGAAATTGAGAAATTATGCTGCATGCACTGGTATACCGAGAAAACATTAAGTGACATTACTGACAGTATGATATAAAGTAAATGTCGCTGTCAACTGAACTGTCAGTCATGTCCTTTTTTGGATTTTATGATCTGGTAACTAAGAATTTTAAGTCAAGTCATATGGTGCAGCTTTGCTATATATAGCCCGTCAAGAAAGTCGTGAAAATTGAGGGTGGCGCTGCTGCGCTTGACCTGGTATCCCTGTCATACTACAACTGAACAGTCTTGATCTGTTATTTTTTTATGGTAAAAAGTTAAATAAATAAAATAAAATAAATATTCCACAATATTCTACACAACGCTATCTAGACCCATGGTAAGCTTTTATAGCTTGTGTTACGGAATCTAGAATGCGGATAAACATACTTATATACTTTTTTTTTGTAAATATAGTACATACCTATAAAGATAATAAATAAATGAAAGTGAAAAATGTAGCCTAGTGGTATGGGTAATGGACTGCTGAGGCGAGGTCTCGGGTTCGATCCCAGGTTTACCATGGCACACACCAATGACTTTTCGATGTTTTTCGAG
Source organism: Eilema sororculum (assembly GCA_914829495.1). Classification (NCBI taxonomy): domain Eukaryota; kingdom Metazoa; phylum Arthropoda; class Insecta; order Lepidoptera; family Erebidae; genus Eilema; species Eilema sororculum. Next base: position 4,002,767 of record OU618559.1, read on the forward strand.
GTTATGTGTGTATTTATCGCAGGTTTATAAGTGTCCGGTTAATGGCAATAGGCTCGCCACCTATTACATTGGGACCGAAACATAAACTGGCGAAATGTGGGTGCTAGCACATCTGCCTACCCCTTCGGGGTATACAGGTGTGAGTTTATGTTATGTCATGAAAAATGTATCACGGCAGTTTTTTTACTTTTATTTAGGTATTATTAATATATGGAACCGAAAATGATGTTAACAGAAATTAACACGATTATGGTACGGTTGAATTGCTTGAAGTTTCGACCAGATTAACCAGCTGTGATCACAGACTGACTAGATCACAGACTGCACGTCCGCCGTCACGTCGTCTAATCCGTGCGGTAGATAGTTCTACATTCACCCACAAACCACACATTCTCCATTAAATACTCGTTTCACCATATTCTTTGACCGCACCGAAAAGTAAGGTTGCATGTTTCATATCCCTGGACTCCATATTGCTGATAATGTAAACCCGAATGCTTTTTAAGTTTCTTGATTTGTAATAATCAATTGTTTTGTAATAATCTATGCTTGGTGACTTTGAGCTTGTCCACCGCTGCTAGCCACATTTTAGGTCCAAGATACATATCCTGAGCAATACCTTACTCAAAGTACACCCAAAGAAAAAAAACGGGACCCTATCACTAAGGTCTGTCATGCATGAACCGTGATGGCTAGACAGTCGAAATTTTCACGATATTTATAGTATTAAAAAATTAAAACAATAATATTTTATAAGAATAGTTTATTTGAAGGAATTTTTACAGCATTAAGTATGCTAACTATACCAATCGAATACATAGGGAAAAAGAATCTTCTCGGGCGGGACTCGAACCCGCAGTCTTTCCCTTACAGGGGGAATGCCTGACCAATTCGGCTACCGAGACACGCCCGATATGATTCAATTTTTTTCGATTCGAATAGAAATTTCGAATTGGAAATTTCGACTTGAGAAATGGACTTCGCGGTCGTCCGAAGACTTTGGTTGACAATGACGAATTAAAGGAGATTGTGGAAGCTGATGATAAACAATCTACGGATGGATTAGCAGCAGCTTTCGACGTTAGCATCAATACAATATTGGTCCATTTGCGTCAAATTGGCAAGGTACAAAAGCTTGAAAATGTGTGCCCCACGAACTCAATGATCGCCAGCGCGAAGTACCTACGCGTCGAGACGTGCCTTGCATTGCTCAACAGACACAAGTGAAGGAATTTTGAGCCTCATTGTTACCTGCGATGAAACATGGATTCTGTTTGATAACCTTAAGCGCTCAGCAAGTTGGTTGGATCCTGGTTCAGTACCTAAACAATGCCCTAAAAGAAAACTTACCCCTAGAAAAGTCATGGCCACGTGGATAAACCCCTGTTGGTGGTCTAGCGCCGCCGGTGTGATTCATCACAGCTTCTTACCAAACGGGGTGAACATTAGCTGAGCTGCAGATGTGTACTGTGAAGAACTGAACACAATGATGAACAAACTGGCACATCTCCAACCAGCATTAGTCAATCGCTCGTCTCCGGTGCTCCTGCACGACAACGCGCGGCCTCATACTGCACAGCAGACGGTCTCCACGTAGCAAGAACTGGGGTTGGAAGCTCTCCGTCATCCGCCCTACTCACCAGACCTTACAGACCCTACAGAATACTACTTTTTCCAGAATTTGAATAACTTTTTGGCGGGGAAAAAATTCAATATCCGAGGGCCAGTACAAATTTCCTTTGAAGAATTTGTTGCCTCCCGTTCAGCTGATTTCTTGAAGGGCATCAATAAACTGCTACTACGTTGGCAAAGATGCATTGATTGCATGGGTGATTACTACGATTAATACAAAAAAAAATCATTAAAAATATGCGCTTAAAGCTGCCCATACTAGTCAATAAGGAAGTTACATCAATAAAACAGCACATATACATAAGATTTATTTATTTATTTATTTATTTATACATCATACTATTTATTTATTTATAGATGTTTAATTACATTTCAACTTTCAAAGAATCTCCACCACTGCAACCTAAGCGGTGTGAAACAATCTCACGATGGTGAAACGAAGGACATACATAAAAGATTTTTTTGGATATAATTCATGACGTATACCCCTGTCTCATATATTATTATACCACTGTGACACTCCAGCAGCGTCCCACTCACGCTGCCGACATACCCACTCCCAAAATATATTTGAGTTATGGCAACTTAACAATTGTGAACACACAAACTTACACAACTACTTACACTACATTATAACACATACATTTATGACTAGAATATAAAACAATTATAGAATAAAATATGATGTTATGTATGTGTTCACACCACAGGTTTACACCTTATGCCATTGTGCAGGTGTGTGAGTGGAGCGCCTCAATATGAATAAATCAGTGTGCAACTGACCGAGTTGTATGTTTGACACTGCTCTCTTAGTCTAGTACTTAACATATAATAACAAGCTATTGATGAATGTATATTCTACATTCTACACTATTATTATTATTATAATGAGGTAAAGTTATTGACGTAGGGGAGAGGGGGCGCTATCGGGGAGGGACAGTACCGGACCGGGACCAGTAGTCCACGCGGGCGGGCTACATCTAGTACTTACCTAATTAATGATGTGTTCGTTGACTAAACATGCTGCACTCTTGCACACTGGAAGATGTTTGTTAGCTTCTTTAAAGTAAATAAAATCTATTCTATCCAACACTATTTTTTTCTTGGAATACTTTTCTGATTGTACGCGATGGATGCCAAAACTACTGAAGTTACCAGAAAGGTCTTGGCCAGAACTAAACTCTGTCGCATGTTTCATCAATTGTATGATACAACATTTGTTCATAGTTTCGTGCATTGTCTATACATTTACTGGATTACTGGTGTACAATAAAGATTTATCTATCTATCTATCTATCAATCAATAGCAATCGAATCAGGTGAGTAGAAACGGAGATATGACCAAAAGTCGCGATAACCGACATCCACGCGGGCAGAGCCGTGGGCGTGAGGGGTTAACATATTGAATAGAAACACTTAGCAACATAAACTTGAAGTACTGAAAAGTACATCCGCGGAAGACTCGCTGACACAGACAGACAACACGTTTACATCTATAGCGATGGTTCATATGAAGCCGAGGTTTGCAGGGCAATTACAATAAAGTATTAGGGGCACTTACGCCCATAACATATGGTATTCCAAACTAGGGCAACTAAGGTATTTCACCTGTGTGTGTTCGAGTATGAACATTTAAATAATTCTTTCGAGAAAAACATTTCTCACATACATCACACTTATAAGGTTTCTCACACGTGTGTATACGCATATGAACAATTAAATTAGACTTTTGATTGAAATCTTTCTTACATACATTACATTCGTATGGTTTCTCACCCGTGTGTATTTGAATATGTTTATTTAAACAACCCTTATTATAGAAACATTTCTTACATACATTACATTCATAAGGTTTCTCACCCGTGTGTGTTCGAATATGACTATTTAAATGACTCTTATCATTGAAACATTTCTTACATTCATTACATTCATAAGGTTTCTCACCCGTGTGTGTTCGAATATGACTATTTAAGTCATTCTTTCGAGTGAAACATTTCTTACATACATTACATTGATAAGGTTTCTCACCTGTGTGTGTTCGAATATGTTTATATAAGGAACTCTTTTCACTGAAACATTTCTTACATACTTTACACTCATAAGGTTTTTCACCTGTGTGTGTTCGAATATGACTATTTAAGTCATACTTTCGAGTGAAACATTTCTTACATACATTACATTCATAAGGTTTCTCTTTCTTACCTGTGTGTGTTCGAATATGAACAATTAAATTACTCTTTTGATTGAAACATTTCTTACATAAATTACATTCATAAGGTTTCTCACCCGTGTGTGTTCGAATATGACTATTTAAGTCATACTTTCGAGTGAAACATTTCTTACATACATTACATTCATAGGGTTTCTCACCCGTGTGTAGACGAATATGACTTCTTAAAGCACATTTATATTTAAAACATTTCTGACAAGTGTCACATAACAACGGTGTAAGTTTTTTGCGCGAGCTATTATTAATACTTCGGTCTACACTGATTTTCTTTTCTGAATTTTTTTGGTGAACGACGCTACCATCGCATGTGCTATTATTTTGGTTATTGTTACGTAATCTGATATCTATTCTATCACGAGTGTCCACTATCTTGATCTTCTCAACTGGTTTGTCTTCAATGTCTCTTCTAGTCTCTCTTTTCGGTTCTTCAACCTTGTCCACTATTTGGTCAGTTCTCTTGAGGCTGTGTAATAGCGTATCATTACGGTACTTCTGCGTGGCGAGTCCAGGAGCACCTGAAGAACAAATAAATCATGCTTGTTCGCTTCGCATCATTCAATCATGCAAATTGCTTTAGTGTTAGCTAATGAGGTAAATATTAAGAAATATTAAGATACGTGAAATTATAGTTTTCAATTTCAAAAGTGCAAAGCGAAAAAAGTTTGGTCCGGCTCGTTTTGTTATATGTACAGTCAAAGATTTAATTAAACGAAGTAAATTGATTTAATTATATATATTCATTATAATATATGTATTTAATTTATGTAATTTTATGAGATAATGATACCATATTCAATGTAACTATAGACGCTAATCACTGTTATACAGATTGACATTACAGCTTGTGATACCTCATCATCATCTCCTTAGCGCATGCGAGGCCTTTAACTGGGAGTCTTCTCGTTTGATTTGGGAGTCTTCACCTTACATGGCTTGTATGGGCGTGACTGCCACCTGGAACTCCCAATCAGAAATAAGCCTGCGCCAGTGCCTCGCTCCTCAATAAGAAGGTGTGGTTCACGCGAAGGTCTTGGCGGATCTATGTATTTTCATGCTTAAGGTATCAATGTATTCTTTCCAAGTTAAATGCTCCTCTATTATTATGCCAAGAAACTTAGTACTGTGCATTTGTACAACCTTTTGATACCCATATATTATATTAAGGGTTAATGGCTTACTCTGGTGAGTTTTGAAATTAATAATTTTAGTTTTGTCAATGTTGATTTTTTGTGAATTTTGATTCAACAAAGTACCTGTGTCATCCAAAGTATTATTTATATGTGTTTCATACGTCTCTCGATATTCACAACCCATTACTACTGTAGTGTCATCAGCAAACAGCACGCAATCATATTTAATCACGTGGGGAAGGTCATTAATATATAGAAGGAATAATATTGGCCCTAGTATACTTCCTTGTGGAACACCAAAGTGATTGCATTTAGGCTCCGAATCAAAAGTAACAGTACTATTTGTGGTTTTGTCGAATTGAGTAACTCTTGTGATTTGCATTCTACCTGACAATAAGGATTTAACCCATCCGATAGCTGGACCTCTGATACCTTATCTTTCCAGTTTGACCATTAAGGTGGGGTGATGAACTAAATCAAATGCCTTGCTTAAGGGGCCAGATCGTGAAAATCACCGAAAAGAGTGTTACGATCTTTCATATTTAACCTATTTAGATATGATTGATATCAATGATAATTTGTATATATTACATTCAAAGACCAAAAAATATGGTATGCTTATATTAAACTCTAATAGTTAACTTAAACGTTAACTCTAAAACCTAATAGTTGTTATATAATAAACGTCGACAAACCCACAAAATTGAGAAAAAATTCAAAAACATGCCTTCGTATTTTTCAGATTTAGCCCAATAAACCAACACGAATTGATAAAAAGAAACACTTTTTGAACACTGAAGGAACCAATAAATATTGCATGTATTTTTACAAACAAAGATGTCCTCTTTTAAAGCCCTAAAATCTAGATATGTTTTACATAAATTCTCCATACAGGCTACGTGAAACAGGCTCCAGTCTTTGAGTAAATTCATACCGAAAATGAGTGATTTTAGCAATGAACCGGTATCTATTTGAAATTCAAAGACTTCTTGATAGGGAAGAAAAAACTTATTTGATGATACATTTAGTAATCAATCTAAAAAATCACTTCAAATTTACTGAAAAACGCGTAAAATAGTGTCTTTTTTCTGCCATATTTTCTCTCATCGCCCGTCAGTCGCCCACGGGCCTTCGAAGCAGGAGCACGTCTCTTTGGCGCGTGATGACAGTTCATGCATACACAAATAGGCCTACCAAGAAATATGTGAAATAAAAAATGGCGCCACCGTCTTCATTAATCAATTGGACGGCAATAAAATAGTATGAATTTGACAGTGACAACCGTAGTTCCGATTTTAGCCACTTCACATAGTCGTTGGTACATTTATAGCATAATGTTTCAGATTTTGAGATACTTGCTATAAGGTTTGAACTGTAAAGTTGGGGATATACCTAGTTAAAATATTTTTTGTTGAAACAATATTTTTAGGTTCCGTTGTAATGAAATTATAATTAGATACTACCTTCATGGTCTATTTTATATGATTGTATAGGTAAGTATATATAGTATGTATATTGTAAAGTAGCTGTTTCCGTACATATTAGTTATAAAAAAAATTTCGTTCGGTTATATTATATGTATTAAAGATACTGACTGATCTATATGTAGCAGAATCACTAGAGTCGCAGGAGTCGCGGGTATCAGCTGCAGCAGTAGACCTGGTGCAGGATTAGAAGCCTTTTTTTTTTATTTTTATTTATTTATTTATTAATTATTACAATATTCATCATACAAATTCAGTTATCCTGTAAACCCAGATAGGGTTTGTGTAGAATAACTTATTTTAAATTGATTGTACATTATTACATTACCTCTACACCACTACACCTCAATTGACAAGCCTGTCTGACGCAGGGGCCCAAGCCTTTACGGTGGTTTCTTACGGGCCTTGTAGTACACCAGTGCCGCCAACCTCTCCTGGTCGGCTTTTCAGCTTGGTCTGAGAAACCGGTGGACGCATGGGTCGGTGACAGCAGCGACATTTATTTTGTTTTGGCGTCACGTGTGAAGATCGCATCCTCGGCAGCCTTCGTGTCCGTGACATAGCAAATAAAATGCAAGAGAGCCGCCATCGTTGGTACGATCACGTCAATCTGCGTCTGATCGATAAGGAGCGAACGTCCGAGTGCCATCACTGCGATGCGAGCGACGTAACGGGACTGCACACGCTCACCGAGTGTCCGGCGAGGCGGGACTTCGAGGCGGCCCTGGGAGTGAGAGTTCTCATCCTCGCTACCCTGCTCACGGCGATGATCCGCTGTGCGGACACGTGGGCGGCCAGTGTCTCCTTCTGCGTCCTCCTTTTTTTCTTTCTAATGGTCGTGAAGGAGATGGTGAAACGGGAGTGGCGGCGTGAGCGAGAGAGACTCGCAGATCACACAGCCTGCGTGCGCAGGCAACTCGGGCGTCGGAGGGCACAGACTGACCTCCGTCCCTCATGAGCGCGGGCCTGGGGGTGACGGGTAGAGCCGCCTGTCACCCCAGCAGAAGCAGGCCACGGCGGCGGCGCGCTAAGTAGCGCGTCTCCCCACTCTGGGGTGAGTCCTGGACACCGTTGTCCCTCCTCCAGAAGAGGGCCAGACCGCAAGGGATGGCCCTGGGTCAGCCGGGGTACGAGGGATATGCCTAAGACAACCTCATCTCCGTTCTAGCACCACGTGCGGTTTTAGTCGGTTCGTGTCCGACATAACCTCCCCTCCCGGCTCCAGCCGGGTAGGAAATGTAGGAAGAAGAGCTGCAAGACGAACCCTGAAACAGTGCAATTGGGTTGCTATGTGCCTGCTGGAGCCCCGTATTCGTGTCCTCTGTGATATTTCCTATTATATAGAAAGAGAGTGGGTAATATTATATATGATATTACCCACTCGCTTTCTTCAGCTTTCATTGCTATGTAGATGATAGCACCTTACACGAGAGTTATCACGGAAATCCTGCGGCTACACAGTCTGATATCGATGAAAAAGGGTAGCTTCTTGTCACTGAGATTGACCGGATCCTGGACCACATTTAGCAATGGGGCTCTGAGAACTTGGTGGAGTTCAATGCTAAGAAGACGCAGGCACAGCAAAGATATTTTCTTTTCTTCCACCATTCCACTCTTCAGAGCACGACACTACCACTAAACGACCATCTGATCGGCGTCTAGTAAGGTCGTCGAGCTGAGTGCCACCATTGTTAACTAAGTACGTGTTTGTAATGGTGGCCCTTTCTTGAGACTTTGCCTTTATCTTACCGTCAGGCGACGAGAAGTCAAGCTGTCGTGCTCGGCCCCCATACATTTAGATTAATATGTGCGCTGTATACATAAAATCTAAACTATAAGTGATCTTCGGTTTCTCGTACTTTGATATTTCGTACAGTTTTTGAACTTCGGAATTTTGTAATTCGGGATTTAAAATAGTTATTTTTGTACGTAACCGTAGGTATGGTCTGTCTACGCGGTAGGCATTTTAATTTTATGAGTATTTTCAGTATGCTCAGATATCAACAATTAGGTGTAGGTATGTCCCCAGCCTTATTTTGTTCGAAATCTCATAATCTCTGTAAAAAGTTTAACATGCTATGTATGACACTGAAACAAAAGACATGCCAATGACGTCACGTAAGATAATATGACAGGGATGAATGTATAAGAAGAAAAGAGATACGAAATGTAATTGACAGACGTAATTCGTCACAATAAATCACATTACTCAAAAATGCACTCTAACCACAAGGCTTAAAGTAGTTTTTTCATCATTGGTAAGACAATTTTCACCATTATTTTGACTGGTAAAGAGCATCTAGCATCCCACTGTGCATCTCGGTGATGTGTGCGTGCACGGCTGCGTCTGTATTTTGACAGATTTTGAGACGTGCGCTCCGCGGACTCCGTCCTTAAGTCTAAGAACAAAGCAGTAGTTGGTATTTTAGTATTAATGTTACATACTATAGACTTTCCTAAATATATGCTGCTAATGAGCTCGACTTGTTTTTTCGAAAGTTTATTCTCCAGCAAATGCTTCAAACCTGTCCAAAAAACTCTCCATTCTTTTGTACATCATTTTTTCAAAGACCTTGGATATAGTTGGTCAATGAAATCGGTCCGTAATTGCTTTTATCCTTTTTTGAGCCTTTTTTATGTAAAGATTTTATTATGGACAATCTGAGTCTATCTGGGAAACATCCGTGCTCCAGGGACAAGTTAAAAATATACGCCAAGAGAGCTGCTATACGTTGTGCTATTTGCTTTAGGAGGATAGAACTGATATTATCACATACTGACGACTTAGTATTACTTAAAGCTTTAATTATACTAAATATTTCAATGGGATTGGTAGGTTCTAGATTAGAAGTATGCTATTGTCAACTGTCTTAATATTAAAATTACAATTGTGAGTGTCAGGTGTGGTAAAATTATTTTTAATAATGTCAATAAAATAGTTATTAAATATGTCTGCAATGTCTTGTTCGGATGCAACAGTAGCACTATTGTCAATCAATTGATCAATGGATCCTCTTGCTGGTTCGTTACATATAATACCCTTTACTATGTCCCAAGTGGCCTTACATTTATTACTTGAGTGAGCAATATACCTTAAATTACACAAGGAATTGCAATTCTGTATACATTTTTTAAGTTTATGTGAGTATGTTTTGATCTTTGTCTAATTTTCATTAGTTCTATTCATATAGTATTTATATCTCAATGTTCTTTTAGTTTCACTACTAGCTATAATACCTCTATTTATCCACTTGGACTTATTAGTTTTATAATGTTTTTTTATTGTAATAAGTGGGAAACACACACTATAGAAAAGTGTTAATATGTCATGGAAGGTGTTGAAAGCTATATTAGTATCTGAAATCTCATAGATTTCAGAGAAGCTTAGGCGATTGGCACACTGCGACGCGTGACGCGGCGTCGAGCGTTGTTGCGTCGTCGCGGCGCGGCGAGGCGTCGCGCTTGTCGCCTCTACGGCGCCCATTTTGTATAGAAAAACGCGGGGTCCCACACATTGACAACGCAATCACGCGCGTTGGCGCAGAATACGCGCGTACAAGCTGAAAACGCGAGGTATGGCACACTGAAATCTGCCATCACGCGCGTGTTTTTCGACGGATTTTTAGTCCGAGAGCTGTTAGAAATTTCTGTGTAGGTATTTGAGACGAATTTTAAATTAATATTATTGCAATGCAACATGACTATTTAGCGGCAAATTTAGAGCGCTTTCACATCAACTGACGTCCGATATCCAATATCCGACATCCGAGATCGGAGGAAGTCAAATATCGATGCCCAATATCGGGTATTGGAGCCGATACCAATATTTTGGCTCGTTATCGGAACACGCAGAGACTGCAAGCGACTTTCAACCTTAATGGCATTTTCTTAGTTACGTCTCTTTTCGCGTTAATAGAGGACGCTGATCACGAATATAAGAAAAAAAAATAGTTACTATGTCATGTCAATAAGTCGAAAATAGCTTGCACTTCTAATCATTTTCTTTTCATCTCTAGCGTTCTTAATATAGTCTGGGCTATCGAGCTAATAGTCGGATGGCTTTACTTTACTATTCACAAAATTTTAGATTACTTCACACACCTACCTACCAAAAAAAATCTAATATCTCTCGGACTATACTAGCTCTCTCGCGTCCACGCGCGTCGACGCGCGACGCCGCGTCGAGCGTTGCAGTGTGCCAATCGCCTTAAGCAACCTATACACTCAAAATGAAAAATCATTCATTGTTTCCAACAGTTCGTACGAATGTTGGTAGATGGCTGCACCGTCGCCCTTATAGACGGATATAAAGATAAGGAAAATTTGGAATGATTCAGGTGTGTCTCAATAGCTCAGTTGGAAGAGCAGTCCCCCTGTAAGATAAAGGTCGTGAGTTCGAGTCTCACTTGAGCATTTCATTTTTTCCAATGTTTTTCAAACTTTTTGATATTATTTCTGTTCATATCATATATTGTCGAGAGGTAGTAGCCTGTTATAAAATATTTTTCTTGTTGTGTTTAAATGTAACAACCTGAGCTGTGTCCGATAAGTTTAGCTTATAATTTTTTCCTGTAACATTCGCAATATTACTAATGATGTTGTCTGTACATCTATTTATTCTAGTGGCCTCCTGAATATGATGACGCGTACCGAAATTATAGATAAGTTCTTTAAATTTTATGCAATCTTTATTATTGTCTAAAAAATGTATGTTAAAATCTCCACATAATATAATTCTCCTCTTTTTGTGTAGCAATTTTGTGAGAGTTTTAGTAAAATTTTCAAACAAAATGTCAATATTGGAATGAGGGGTTCTATATAGGGTACAATACTATGAGGTTCATATTTTCAATGCCAACCCCGTAAATCTCATAATGACTTTTTATGCAGAAGTCTTTTAGTTCTTTCAACTCATTACATTGAATACAATTTCTACACAATATACAGGAACCACCCCGCCGCTGATTATGCACGCGCGCACGAATAGCACGCTCCATAACCTTCGAGAGGAGGGAGATGATAGCGATAGGCCTGTAATGTAGGACGGGTCAGTCCTGTCGCCTTTCTTAGGCACAGGATGCACATATGCGGTCTTCCACGAAGCCGGAACTCGTCCAGCGGTGAAAGAAAGCGCGAAAAGTCGTGTAAGAACAGGGCACAACTCTGGAGCACAGTGGTCAAGCACCATGGCCGGTATGCCATCCGACATATAATCGGAACGATCCTCCGATACGACAACGTTGACAACTGATGCGCACGTTCAACTACAATCTACAACTTACCTGTGTCAACGTCGTCCAGTTCCTCCTTCACAACATCCAGAGGTATGTCACACTCCGTGTGTAGCCCTAGTGCGCTATGATATAGGTCTGTGTGATCTTGCTCCACGGCTGCGTCATCTGCACATAAGTACAATAAATACTTCACTTGTTCGTCCGACATAAGAACCTGTACTCGTATGATTGGCCACTGGCTGTTATATACGGCTATCTCTGATACACGGACTTATATTGACCAATCATGCATTAAAATTACGATAAAAGCAAAACACCAAGCTCAATCATTGATTAAACCGAAATGTGCATGAATCAACTTTACACCAAACAATTATAACAAGTGCATATGCAAGTAAACTTACTGCCTGTAACATCACTCGGATCTTCCTTGACGACAGCAAGACTTATATCTTTTGAATCTGACGATTGGACGTAGTCATCTTCTTTGATAACTGTACATGGATTTAGAACAAGCAATGGTTAGAGACACAAAGGAGAATGTTCAGTGCTGCATGTTATGTTTACAGACACACTTACTTGGCATTGCATTGTCTACATCTGGGTCAAGTTGTATGAAGTATTCTGTTCCCACATCATCTTGTGAGTCTGAACATGTGCTGCTGTCATCTCTTGTGTCTGTGGATTACAAAAGACACACCATAACGTTCAATAGTGATGACGATATCCAAAATAGAAATTGTTTACTATATAATATACTTGCTTGCTTCTTGTCCAAGTTCTATGAAAGTTTAATACTACATGTGGTATTCGATATTAATATTTAAGCCATATATATAGTGTTTGTGGACATACATATAATGTGATTACACAAAGGCACAATATTGTGAGCCACAAACAGTCTCACAATCACATCACTGACTGACTATAAGCACTATAACATCATCTAGCCTGTTCTTTAGTCACAAACATACCATAAAACTTTATTACCTTCAGCATTTTCTTGTTTCACTTCAAAATCACCAAAGTCATTTGGAGTCATCTGCATCACATCCTCTGTGCTCAGGTGCACACCGGGCATTATTTGTAGGTTGACTTGCTGTAGAAACAACACCACATTATATGAACACACATTATAACAGCTCACTACACATGCAGAAGATGTGAGACCAATGATAACAGTGTAGGTACAATATTATAATTACACTGCAACACAGTCAGTCTGTTACTTGCGAAGATACTTTGTTACAAGCATTATTCAATAATGGGACCACTCACCACATTACTTTGTAGCAACTCTGTAAACAGCTTTTCACTCTGGAGACATTTCTCCTTAAGCTCTGAGGAGTTCATGAGCCACGCACAACAGAGATGGCAGACCAGTACTGGTCTGATGTCTTCTGTAACAAACTGATCAACATAATCTCATTACTAGTTGTCCCCAACAACAGGGTCTGCCCAGCTTGGGAAGGGAGTTGTTGGAACTTAACTCTTTTGTTACTAAGTAAGACTATATAAAGCATTTGTGAAACTTGGATTGTTGTAGTAAGTTGATAGAATCACTAATTCAAAAACGAAGCCAAACGGTTCACTTGAGCAGTGGGGTTTGGTAAGACAACATACAAGACATAATTATGTTGTTTGTATTTGTATGTATGTTTGGGCACAGATGTTATTCAACAGTGACTGAACATGTTTGTCATAAAAGGAAAGCTTACTTACCGGCGTCATGGTCAAAGACTCGTACATCTCTTGTAGATGTGTCTTGATAATCGAGCGCAGTGGAATGTCGTCCGAAAGACAAATTCTACACATCGACAGCTTATCCATGTTTGTGTTAGTGTTAGTTTATTAATACCGTTTATATTGCTTGAATTAACGGTAACTTAAGACCTGAACTTATACTAAGTAACTTAAACTATATACGCAGTAACCTTAAACTTTAGCAAATCACGCTAGGAATCAGCAACGAAAAGACTGTCCGTGAAGTATTGAATTACATTATGATTACATTGGATGAATTTAACCACAATTCACAACTACTATTTTATGGCCTATGCAGTCCAATCACCGATAATTCGGCATTCCAACAATCTCCACATACACTGATAACGGCGATTACACTGAATAAAACAAGAAAATCTTGAGAAATCGCCACACCACACGTAAACCGAGAAAACAAAGTGACATTACTGACATTTTCAGGTAATGCTTAGAGTAATGTCACTCCATAGACATAGTAAATATAAAGACGTGAAGCTACTACGAAATTCATTCATAAAATCAAATGAGGAAAACGCTAATTCTCCATCTTGCTTTTCAACGTAGTGGGGATGTAGTAGCACCTGATTGGTCAAATAAAATTGCTAGTGATGCGGTGATAGAATTTCAATTATCGATATTTTCCCAAATATTTAAAGAACGAAGACCACTTTCCACTTCAGAAGAACACTTTCCATTTTAAGTGTGACTTTTGAATTTGAGTCTGAGAGTCTGAGTCTGAGAGTCTGAGCCTGAGAGTCTGAGTCTGACCACTGAGAGTCTGAGTCTGAGAGTCTGAGTCTGAGAGTCTGAGTCTGAGAGTCTGAGTCTGAGAGTCTGAGTCTGAGAGTCTGAGTCTGAGAGTCTGAGTCTGAGAGTCTGAGTCTGAGAGTCTGAGTCTGAGAGTCTGAGTCTGAGAGTCTGAGCCTGAGAGTTCGAGTCTGGGAGTCTGAGTCTGAGAGTCTGAGAGAGTCCGAGTCTCATTCTGAGAGTCTGAGTCTAAGATTATGAGTCTGAGTCTGAGAGTATGAGTGTGAGAGAGTCGCGTCTGAATCTAAGTTAGAATTGAATTTGAAGTTTCGATTTTATAGAAAACTACATATTTTAGACTACAGACTAGATGACTTCACTGAAAGTATATTTTATATTATTTTGAAAGTAAGGTAGAGGGGGGAACACGACTGACGGTGGAGGTGAGCGCTGATGCATCACAAGGTGGCCACCCTAAACCTACACCTGGGTCGCAAGTCCCAGGCGCCGTCACAGTGTTCCTCTCTGTACCACGCCATGGACCCGGCGACCGCACGGTGAATCCATGGAATGCTAAGAACCGGATCTCTATAGCATGTTTCCATTCAATTGACCCGTTAGTTGTGGATATATTTTTGCAAGCATTAGTTGATACATTTTATGAGGCGTGTAATGTTTACATATTTATGCAATGTTAAGAGTTTACATCATTAAACAAAAATTTGAAGCTAACCCTGGTTACTTGTTTCTGGAACCCTACCGTGTATACATATTTATAGAGGTGACTGTACATAACAAATTGGCATAAAAATAAAATCGATATGGGCAAAAAAAAAGGCTTCGATTTTTTTTTGGATTCTTTTTATTTTTTATTTTGCATTACTTACTCTCCATCTTATTAGTAAAGCTAAATAAAACGGTAATTTTATAAAAAAACACCATTACAAAAGAGCACGCGCTTGGCGCTCTAGTTGTTTTTTCTTAGTAGTGATGTTCTTTTTATGAACTTACCGTTTCATTTAGCTTTAATAACACGATGGACAGCAAATAATGCAAAATAAAAAAAAAAACAAAAATATTAAATAAAAAATCGATTTTTTTTTT
This sequence comes from Eilema sororculum, assembly GCA_914829495.1. Lineage (NCBI taxonomy): Eukaryota > Metazoa > Arthropoda > Insecta > Lepidoptera > Erebidae > Eilema > Eilema sororculum. Next base: position 4,018,092 of record OU618559.1, read on the forward strand.
CTCCAAATCCATTTTATTTTTATGCCAATGTGTTATGTACCTGGAGTACTAATTAATATTATATATATATATATCGTTACTCAAAGACTGTAAAGAATCTTTGTAGACTTTACGTCCTTCTGGGCGAATTATTCGAAACTCCGGCTATCACAAGGAAAGTCTGACAGAAAGCCCTAAGCACACTGCAACCTGAGAATACAAATAATCGGCATCCACTTAAGCTAACCACTTACTTTTTTCTTTCAAATGTATAAATTTTTAGTCTGTGCCCTTTTTATATCGATAAGTAGTTATCGACAGTTTACTGGACTCCCTACTAGGCCGCCATACTGCTTTCCATTCATTCATAAAATCCAAGTTTAGGTAGGCAGTTTTTTTTCGTAGGTATGGCAACTCTTGTTAATCTAAGTGCCACTCACTGTCAACTGAACTGTCAGGCATGTCATTTTTAGAATTTTATGACCTGGTAACGTAAAATTTTAGGTAGTCTTAAGGTGCAGCTACAGCTCAAATTATCCGCGCCAAGTTATTAATCTTATATAGTTGGAATTATTGTTGATCATAATGATGATAAGTTGATGATGATGACGACGATCGATACTGATTTCTGCCCCATTCAAGTGACGGAGACTTTACTAGAAGCTTTGACGGAGTTTTGGAACAAACACGAAAAGTTACTGTCATATGCCATTTTCCTACATTTCTGTGCATTGTCTAAGATATTTTGACTAAAAAACCACCATTTCCATACAAACAAACTCGTATTCGGAAAATAAAATAATACTGCAATACACCCTTACTAGCGTTGGCGCCAAAAACCCCAATAGTCATATCAGTCACGTCAATAGGCCAATTAAAGATGGCGCCAAATTTGTACTTTTCCTGTAGATTTGGCTCAGAAGACGGGACTTGAACCAGTGAACAGTCTTTTACGGAGGGCATGCTCCGACCAACTTAAGACTAATTAAACTTCTGTGATTCGCCCTTCGAGATTACATTATAATTTACTTGTAGTAGCACGTGTTAGATTAACACTAAATATAAACATAAATATATAGTCATAATCTAACAGAAATCTTAATTTGTCAATCTAACTATGTATATCTATTAAATGAAACTCAATCTGCAAGTATGTATATATTAGAATATAGATATATAACCATTAGAATATGTCAGGATCTTGCGTAGCAACCACAAATACTTTATAGTGCTAGAGGTTCACTATGGTTCAGTTGTATTTCCTAGAAACCAAGTTTAACTATTGATCTGTACTAGGGAAATACAAATATTATACAAAGGGGAATACTTAGTTGTGTCACACGATTAATAAAACAACAATCATGACTATATCGTTCTCTTTTAATCTTTTACACTACGTTAGTTCCCAAAAGGCTTTTATAGACAGGAAAGAACTAACAAGAAAACCTGTCTGCCTTCCAACCATGATATAGTCTTTCTATAACAATTCATAATTACAATCTAGGCTTATAACCAAACATTACTATAATAGTTACACAATATAACAATATTAGACTCTTGTATCAAAGGTTATCAGGCTTGTATCAAAGGTTATCAGGCTTGTAGCCAGTTAATACACAATAGATCTCATCAAGTAATATCATTACAGGGACTATATCCAACCATATCGATATCGTGAGGCACAATATAACATACCTTGCATAATTACATCATACCCCTGAAGGGTATAATCCAGTAATCCATATTTGCATCTACTAGACAGATAATATATCTATCTGCAGATATTACCATTTACCAAATTATAACAACAATTATAGATCAAGTAAGTACATCTTACATAGCCAAAACGATATGGTCAAATAGTTACAGCACAGCATAATAATATTACACAGTAAACAGTATAAACATATCAGAATTATATCGTACCTTACACTTCGACGCCTCGGGATAAACTGTCTCGATTTCATTCAGTGTCTCCTTTTTATATCATTTGAGACGTCACATTACATCGAATGATTTTCACCTACCCACTTATAAAAATAGTTTATAAAATGGTTCTAAAATGATTGAATTACATTTCATCGTAATATATTATCCATAAATTGGTCACATAATCTATACTTACATACTATATAATTAATATATCTATCACGACCATACTGATAAGAACTTCGCTCTCGAAGTTCAATTAATTGCAAATTGTGACTCTTCAATAAATATTTTCAACATATATAAATATCTATCACGGCCATACTGACAAGTACTTCGCTCTCGAAGTACAATTAATTGCAAATTGTGACTGTTAGTAAATATGCTCAACATATCATATAAATATCTATCACGGCCATACTGACCAAGTACTTCGCTCTCGAAGTACAATTAATTGCAAATTGTGACTGTTAGTAAATATGCTCAACATATCGTATAAATATCTATCACGGCCATACTGACCAAGTACTTCGCTCTCGAAGTACAATCAACTGCAAGATGTGACTGCCAATATCATATGCCCAAAATATATCATATCAATATCATCTATCACGGCCAAACTGACAGATACTTAGCTCACGAAGTACCATCAAACCAGTACTTTCTCTCAAAGTATCTATCTACATACAAGTTGCAAGCTGTGACTACCGGTATCTCAAAGTCAAAGTCGTCATTTCTATATTCTACCAACTTGCTACCCCGTGTCTAGTCCGCTCCACCCGCTGCAAATGGCAAGGACTGCACGAGCAAAAGGTCAAACAGCGGAAATATAGGTCTGTCATAAATCGGCAATATCTATGTATCCCCAAACTGCTCAATCGCATTGAAGCAAATGGCGGTCTACACAGTCTTTGCACTTCCACTATACCTCAGCAATCACACACTTACACTACGGCCTCCGATATATTCGCCACATAGGCCTCTGACATAAGTCACATACTCTCGATATGACATCAACATATTCCTGTTACAAATCGGCGTCACATATTAGCAATCACATTCTGCACCTTCTTATAATTATATATCAAATTATACGAGTATATTGTTAGAGCGAGTAGACCTCTAAGGTAAAAGAAGCATCGAAAGTACAATACTGAACAAGTTGAAATTAATTAAAAAAACTGATTTTGAAATTATGATCACCACTGACGATTGATCGAAGTTCGCATGGGCCAATCCATATCGTTCACTCGCTGCTAATGAACTGGATCGGACACCCAAACTACGTCGCAGCATGTTACTTATTTGGGTCATCAACACTTCAAAACCAACACCCATAAAACAACAATGAACACTAGTGTTAAATGTTAAAGCAATAAGAAAAAGTAATTAGTACTTCCAACTCTTCAGTCACCTGTACCTGTATCATATTTATATTCAAGAACCGTTCGGTCAACCTGATACTCATCTGACACTAGTATCATAATTTTGTTCACAGGACTCAAACATCAAAACAATCCATTACTTTATAATAGGTAGTATCCTTCTAGTTCGTTTCTAGTCTTTAGTTATTCCGCATCTTATGAAATTACGTCTACAGAATATAATCGACTAATATGTTATCACAATCCAGAATCACATGATCATTAATACAACTTAATCATTATTCCGAGTTTGAAAAATAGTAATAATTATAATGCGAGTAGGTAGGTACCCTCCAATGAAATTGATCTACTATACAAACCGTACTTTGTTATTTGATTTGAATCCGAATGAATAAGCAAATCTGAACCATAGAACAGATTTAGTTCCCAAAATACTCGAACTATTTAAACCAGTTAATTAGATCCCCCCTTTTTTGTATATTGTGGGGAAAAAATTACTTGTTATAAATTTTATAATTTAAATTTATCATTACTTTTAGGAACGAACGGAATGTAGGTACTCTGACGATCTGACCGTTTTTTATACGACTGAATTGGAGATCTTTTTGAATATTGTTTACTTGTGATTGTAAGCATTGCGGTAGAAATAGAACAGTAATTCATGTGATTATATAAATATACTATAATTACTACAATCATTTATTAACTTAATTAATATTATATAATTTATTGATTAATATTTGCATCGATATTAATAAATATCGATACAAATATATTAGTGAGCTGGCAACATCGTAAATGAGCGGCGATGCGCGCGCGAATGTCGGCATTACGATATAGCATTTGGTGACAACCAGTTGTCTGTACAATAATTTTTTACAAGGAATAAATCTATTTATATTATAATAATCCTGTAGTTTTTCTGAGTTGGAGACCCCGATCCTTCAGCTCAGAAGTGGGGTAAACTAGGCCCACAGCATATTTTGTGAAAAATCGTAGCAAGATTTTTTTTTTGCTACCCTCTCGGTGCAGTGTGATCATTTGTTACTTAATTCTTCAAAAGAAATACAGCTTCATTACGAATGGAGGGAATCGTCACGCCGCCGATTCAAGATAAAGTGACGAATACTGAATCACGATCAAGAAGGAGAAAATGTCGCAGCAAAGAACGCGCCTTGCAAGTGGAGAAACAAAGTAAGAGGCAACGTTCTAGTTATAGACACTCGTCGGAAACGAGCGTTAGTACTGATACGAATCGGATAACTTATTCTTCTAAGCGACGGAAGTGTCGTTCTCGTGAGCGCCGTAGCAGCGGCTTACGTGAGCGCCGAAGCAAACGTGTACGTGAGGATTCAAGCAGCTGTTCTTCTGGACGGAGAAGCAACTCGAAATCCCTGAGACGAAGACGTAGAAGCAGTTGTTCTCGAGACATCCGGAGTACATCACGTATGCACCGGAGCCTTCACCGCCGGGTTCGTCGGAAAAGCCGTCGTCCCGAGAAGCGCAGCAGTCGATGCCGAAGCCGACGTCAGCGTGATCGCACTTCACGTAACAGTCGAAGGTACAGTGACACTTCGAGTGAGGAGTATGATAGACAACCTTCGCGGCACCGTCAGGTACGTCATTCCACGAGTAAGAATAATAATTCGACATTGATATCTGAGTTGGTTAAGTCAATAGTGAATAGTCGACCTGAAGGGAATAAATTTCCTATGCTTGGTAATGTCGTACCAGAATTTGATCCAATGGTCAAGGGTCAGGCTATTACCACTTGGCTCAATAAAGTTGAAGAGTGTTCTAGGTTGTATAAGTGGGGCGATGATCAAGTAATCCACTACGCCTTACCTAAGTTATCAGGTGTTGCAAAGACCTGGTATCAGAACTTACCCACCATGTCATTTACATGGGCTGAATGGAAAACCAAACTTATGGAAACTTTTCCCAATACCGATGATTATGCTGAGTTGTTAACAGAAATGCTGGCTAAACGTGTTAAATATAACGACTCACTAGAGCTATATTATTACGAAAAAATTAATCTATTAAACAGGTGTGAGATAGTAGGTAAGCGAGCAGTTGATTGTTTGCTCCATGGCATTGAGGATAGATCTTTAAGACTAGGTGCTAAGGCTTCAAAGTATCAGGAGCCAGAGCAAGTACTTGAGTATTTCCAGTCTAGTAAGCAGCAATCACGGGATCTAGAAAAGGCAAAAATACATACGGATAAACGTACACCTTCGACCATAGGTAGCAATGCTCATAAGTTCTCTAACAACGACAATAAAACGAGACAGTCTGGTAACGCCGCGGTATGTTATAACTGTAATGAGCCGGGCCATTTCAGTTTTAAGTGTACTAAGAAAATCTTAAAATGTACGGTTTGTAATCGATTAGGCCATACGGCTATCAATTGCTCAAGACTACCTTCTGATAATGTCAATAAAGTGGATAAGGGTAGCGAAAAGAATGTAATGCGCATCGAAACGGAATGTTTAAACGATTGTAAGTACATGGTATTGTTAAAAATAAATGGGAAATCTCTGACCGGATTTGTAGACCTAGGTAGCCAATGCACCTTGTTACGGCTCAGCGATGCGCAACGTTTAGGAATTTTGTTTGAAACCCATGATCGTCTACCGGTTATGAGGGGTATTGGGAATAGCATAGTGGTCCCCTTAGGAGTAGCGACTGTTAATATCGAAATACAAAACATCCTGGAACAAGTCGAGGTGTTCGTAGTTAGTGACGAGATTATTAAGTATTCGGTGTTAATAGGTCATAGTTTTACTGAAAAGCCTAATATAACTATAACAAAAACTAACGAGGGTCTTTTTTTCGAAAAAGACACCATAGTAAAAATTGAATTAATGTTAAGTGAGGACACTAACTTAAAACCCTTGACTATGTGTGTAGTACAAGTGGTGTGTGCTGATACGTACTCGGGTCCCATTTATGTTCATGGCTCATTGCGGGGTGAACCGAATCATGAATTTTATCTATTACCTGGTGAATATCAGATTTCCAAAGGACATGGTTCTTTACTGATACAAAATGTATCAGAAGAACTAATATGCTTGAAAAAGGGTACATTATTGACGCGAATCCGCCCCGTCGCACATGTTATGAATGTAAGTACCATAGATGTAGAAAATAATGAGTCGACCGAAGTTATTAACTTTGATAAGTCCTTGACAGCTGAAGAGTTCGAGCAATTGTGTTCCCTTCTAAAACAGTACAAGGGTTGTTTCTCCAGTGGTTTAAAGGACCTGGGCTTTACAAACATGGTAGAGATGGTAATTGAGCTTGAGGATAGTCAACCGGTTGTGTATCGTCCGTATAGGCTATCCTACACCGAAAGAAACGTGGTGCGATCAATGGTGCAGGAGATGATTGAATCGGGTATAGTCTGTGAGTCTAAATCACCGTACGCCAGTCCTGTCTTATTGGTTAAGAAAAAGACTGGCGAGAAAAGGCTGTGTGTGGACTACAGAGCTCTCAATAACAAAACAAAGCGAGAACGTTATCCCTTGCCATTGATCGACGACCAACTGGATAGATTAGCTGGAAATTCCCTATTTATAACACTTGACTGCGCGTCAGGTTATTATCAAATTCCGATAGCAAAGGAATCACAGGATAAGACTGCGTTCGTTACCCCTGATGGCCAATACCAGTTCAGGCGTATGCCATTTGGATTGGCCAACGCGCCTTCAGTTTTTCAGAGGACTATTAATAAAATTCTTCCGAAATCTAAAGTGGATTTTGCCTTAATATTCATGGATGATATATTAATACCCGCTAAATCATTCCAAGAGGGACTGACTAGACTAGAACAGGTTCTAAAGCTTTTGTTAGAAGCAGGGTTAACTCTGAAAATGAGTAAGTGCTATTTCTTTTATAAGGAAATAGATTTTCTTGGTTTTGAGGTAAATGGCAGTGGTATTAAGCCGGGGGAGCGTAAGACTACTGCTATATCAAATTTTCCTGAACCTCAAAATGTACATGATATAAGACGATTCATAGGACTAGCTAGCTTTTTTAGGCGTTTCGTAAAGGACTTCGCTCTTATTGCACGACCATTGACAGATTTGCTAAAGTCCAACTTTGATTGGAAATGGGGAGACAGTCACAAACATGCTTTTCAACTACTGAAACAAAAGCTTATTGAGCGACCTATTTTGGCCTTGTATGATGTCACACTAGAAACCGAACTGCATACGGACGCCTGTAAATTAGGCGTTGCGGGAATACTAATGCAAAAGCAGGTAGATGGTTCCCTTAGACCAGTTGTTTACTACAGTCGAAAGACAACTGGTGACGAACAAAAGTTGCACTCGTTCGAGTTAGAAACTTTGGCAGTTATTGCTTCGCTAAAACGGTTTAGGGTTTATTTATTAGGTATCAAATTTAGAATTATAACTGACTGTAATGCTTTAAGAACTACGTTAACTAAGCGAGATCTAGTACCCCGAATTTCTCGATGGTGGATACAGCTGCAGGAATACGACTGCAAGATTGAGTACCGTGCGGGAAGCCGTATGAGTCATGTAGATGCACTTAGTCGCGCTCCTGTAACTGATCCCCTGCCCGGTGACGAAGACTGTCAGGCACTAGATGTGCTAAACATTGAGTTAAAAGATTGGATTTCTACAGTGCAAGGGAATGATGACGAAATAAAAAGAATTAAAGAAGTTCTACAGGATCCAGAAACTAAACGAGTTGCTGGTATTCATAAAGATTATATGTTAAAGGGGGGGTACGTCTATAAAATCTTAGAAGGTGGTATACGATGGGTGGTACCACGCGCAATGCGATGGCAGGTTCTTAAGATGAATCATGATGACGTCGGTCATTTTGGTTTTGATAAGACCCTCAGTCGCTTACGAAGCGTATTATGGTTCCCGAAAATGCGTCGGTTTACAAAAAAATATGTGTCCGCGTGTATTGAATGTGCTCATCACAAAACTCCCGGGGGTCGTAAGGAAGGAATGTTGCATCCCATTCCCAAGCTTGAAGTACCTTTCCACACATTACATGCCGATCACTTGGGTCCTTTCGTTCGTTCCAGAAGAGGTAATACATATATTTTGGCAATTATTGACTCGTTTACAAAATATATTAATATTCGACCGGTGAGGGATACTAAAAGTGCCACAGCAATTAGAGTTCTTAAGGAGCACATAAGTTTCTTCGGTTCCCCATCTCGATTAATAACTGATCGCGGAACTTGCTTTACTAGTGCAAAATTTAAAACTTTTGTGACCCTTTCGGGTATTAAGCATATACTTAACGCGGTAGCGACTCCTAGAGCTAACGGACAGGTGGAACGATTCAACCGAACCATTTTAGACGCATTGGGTACAAAATGCCATGGTAAAAATGATAATTTGTGGGATGATTATGTAGGCGACATTCAATTGGGCTTAAATACTACGATTAACAAGACCACCGGTAAGACACCTTCTGACCTATTATTTGGGTGCAGGCTAGTTAGCACTTCGGAAAACATATTGAATGACGTAGTGGTAGAGGTTACTGAACGTATAACGGGTGAAAATTTAGATAAAATGAGAAAGGAAGCGAACAACCGTATAGAAGATCAACAGCGTAAGTCGAAAGAAAAGTTTGACAGACATAGAAAATCAGGTACGAAGTATAATATAGGTGACTTAGTTAGGGTACAAAGAATGATACATGATAAGGAACACTCTGGTAAATCGAAGAAATTAGTACCTAAGTTTAACGGACCCTACCGTATAGTGAAGATATTGGATAATGATAGGTTCTTAATCGAAGACACACCCTTGACCCGAAAGGGTAATAAGAAATATGAAAATGTTGTAGCATTAGATAAAATACATCCTTGGCTTGCATTTAAAAGTATTGCAAGCGAATCCAGCGATGGCAATAGTAGTATTAGTGATTCGGACGGAGCGGAATCAGCTAATTTAGGTTAAAAAAAACCTGTTATGGCTTGATTAAACTTTATGAATTACTTGGGTATCCATAGTATCCATAACAGGGACAGTACTGGAATTGACTTGTTTGTGAAATAATATATTGACTTTTTTAAGGGAAACCTACTATGAGCGATTGATGCGGAGGCATAGATGGTCGCAGATCGTAGCAGACCGTGTCAGCACGGGCTATGAGCGGGCAATGCCAAGATTTATGTCATATATTGTACTACTGACTGTGCGTATTGATGAATAGAATGATGATTTGAGCTTAGGCTATGAGCGGTCAGTGCTGAGGCGTAGATGGCCGTAGATCATAGCAGACTGTGTTTGCAGGTACTCTGTGACATGGGCTATGAGCGACCAGCGCTTAGGCATAGATGACCGTAGATCATAGCAGACTGAGCAGGATATTGTGTGTTATTGGTGCATGAGCTATGAGCGACCAGCGTTTGTAGAAACGCAGATGGCCGTAGATCATAGTAGATCATGAACTTATAATACACACGTAATAGAATTAGAGTAAATTTATTATTTAGTTGGCATAACATATTTTGTCAAGCTTTTCTTATATAGAGTTCTATAATTTTAATTCACTACAATCTATATAATACGTTGAACCATATCTATTAATATGTACATTGTATAATTTGTTTTTATTGTATTTTTTTTGTCCATCATTGTATTGTATAATGTGAGAGGACTCACTAAAACTAAGGATGGCCGAGCTGTAAGCATTGCGGTAGAAATAGAACAGTAATTCATGTGATTATATAAATATACTATAATTACTACAATCATTTATTAACTTAATTAATATTATATAATTTATTGATTAATATTTGCATCGATATTAATAAATATCGATACAAATATATTAGTGAGCTGGCAACATCGTAAATGAGCGGCGATGCGCGCGCGAATGTCGGCATTACGATATAGCATTTGGTGACAACCAGTTGTCTGTACAATAATTTTTTACAAGGAATAAATCTATTTATATTATAATAATCCTGTAGTTTTTCTGAGTTGGAGACCCCGATCCTTCATGATGGTACCTACAGTACCCGCTATAAATTTTGTAAGAGGTTGGAAGCAAACCACATTAACATTCAAGAATGGAAGTTATTATCGGAATTATGGAAAGATACTTATCACCCGAACTTACTAATGTCAGGGGTTACAGTCTGGACTGAATTTTATCCTATTTAGATTCATAATCTTATTCACCCCAAAAAAAAAATTTGTTAGTGATTTCGTTGGACAACAAGTGCATTTTATAAACTGCTCAGATAAAATACTGTTCACCTACCTAAAGTGAAAATACACTAAAATCATTATTAACGAACTTGTCTGACAACACTAAAAGACTGAGACGACGATGCCTCCTTTCAGTTTATACAATTGTTAAAAAGACCTTTCTAAATCTTTCTCTTTACACCAATAAACGAAATATAGTTGGTTATCATCATAATTATCACATTTATCACAACATTACCATTTGGTAAAAAAGTCACAATACCGTCTTTTTGCACATTTTCTTGTATCACCGCAATCCTTGATATTCCTGAGGTAGGAAGCGAAAGGCGATCGCTTTGGTGGACACGGTGTGAACACTACGTAGCCTCGCCAGTTGCTACGGCAGCCGATTGCTCTGCAAACTGATGCTGGAGCTAGCTTCTTTACCCGATGATGAAGCCGGTATTCAATGGGCAAGCAATATTGTGCAAGGCCTGTGGTAGCCTCGCAGAGGTAGATCCAAGCTGAAACTTGTACATATGTATTAGAATAAGATTCTTTATCCCACTTCTGATGTTAGATTAACACTAAATATAAACATAAATATATAGTCATAATCTAACAGAAATCTTAATTTGTCAATCTAACTATGTATATCTATTAAATGAAACTCAATCTGCAAGTATGTATATATTAGAATATAGATATATAACCATTAGAATATGTCAGGATCTTGCGTAGCAACCACAAATACTTTATAGTGCTAGAGGTTCACTATGGTCCAGTTGTATTTCCTAGAAACCAAGTTTAACTATTGATCTGTACTAGGGAAATACAAATATTATACAAAGGGGAATACTTAGTTGTGTCACACGATTAATAAAACAACAATCATGACTATATCGTTCTCTTTTAATCTTTTACACTACGTTAGTTCCCAAAAGGCTTTTATAGACAGGAAAGAACTAACAAGAAAACCTGTCTGCCTTCCAACCATGATATAGTCTTTCTATAACAATTCATAATTACAATCTAGGCTTATAACCAAACATTACTATAATAGTTACACAATATAACAATATTAGACTCTTGTATCAAAGGTTATCAGGCTTGTAGCCAGTTAATACACAATAGATCTCATCAAGTAATATCATTACAGGGACTATATCCAACCATATCGATATCGTGAGGCACAATATAACATACCTTGCATAATTACATCATACCCCTGAAGGGTATAATCCAGTAATCCATATTTGCATCTACTAGACAGATAATATATCTATCTGCAGATATTACCATTTACCAAATTATAACAACAATTATAGATCAAGTAAGTACATCTTACATAGCCAAAACGATATGGTCAAATAGTTACAGCACAGCATAATAATATTACACAGTAAACAGTATAAACATATCAGAATTATATCGTACCTTACACTTCGACGCCTCGGGATAAACTGTCTCGATTTCATTCGGTGTCTCCTTTTTATATCATTTGAGACGTCACATTACATCGAATGATTTTCACCTACCCACTTATAAAAATAGTTTATAAAATGGTTCTAAAATGATTGAATTACATTTCATCGTAATATATTATCCATAAATTGGTCACATAATCTATACTTACATACTATATAATTAATATATCTATCACACGCGTGAGTACTGCCATCGTACACAATTTTATAGCAACATTTAAAAAGAAAAAAATGTTAGCTAACTTGGGGGTATCTCATACACGTTTTGTGTGGCGGCCATCGTGCACTTGTTTTTTCTTGTGTGTTAAAATATATTAGATTTATAGTGATAGTTTGTGTGATTTGTGCCGAAACAAGATAGGAAAGTGCGTAAACATTACAATGAAGAAAAATCAAGAAGCTAAAACGCCAAAAGTCAAAGATTCGTTGCAGGCGCCGCCGTCACCGCAGCTACAATTCGACTTCCAGTAATCTACAAAATCAACCGATTGGGATTATGGTAAGTACGATGAAGATGTGTGGTGATGATGATGTGGGACTAACATCCTTTGCAAGTGCATCCTCGCTAACATATCGTTACGAAAAAATTGCATTCCATATAAAGTCACAATAATGTTGTATAACTCCCTAGCTGAATTTTATATTCAATACGGATTAAGCAGCTACGATCTGACATACACGGCTCTAGTAGCGCTCTCAGATGGGTTCTTACCCTCAAAGCAGCGTTCAACCCATGGGATGGACGCATAATAGTCGCGCAATCCATCCCAGTCCGCTGACGAGTAGTGCCATAGCCGCCTCTTCCCCTGCACGGGTCGTGGGGGCGCTACAATGGGCACGGTGGAGCGGACCAGAGTGGTCGGAGTTACCTAAAGCAACAATCACCGAGACACTGTACTGGTCCGGGTGACTCGTCAACAGAAGGTCAAGCAGAGAGGGCTCTAGGCCGGACTCTCTTGGTATCCTCGTGACCTTGTGCACCAATTGAGTCAAGTCATGCGCCAGGGCAAATGCGTGAGTGGCTCTTCCCGCATGGTTTGTTATGGCGGAGCCCAACCAGATCTTGTGGTGGGCGTTAAAATCCCCCAAAAACACCAATTCGGCGTTCGGAAACCGCTCCTGCGCATCATCTGCCGCCTGACTCAGGTATTCGAATAGTCGAGTTATCTCTGCATCTCCTGTATGGGAACGGTAAAGGCACACATAGACCTGACTCGTGGAGCCATGGTCTACGTGTACCCAAAGGATGGAAAAGGATGGGTCCTCTAGACAGCGCAAACGGCGACAACAAATATCCGCCCTAACAAACACGCACACCCCGGCTTTTGCTCGGAAATTTTCCTCGATAACATAGCCGGGGTAAAGCAGGTAGGTCGTGTCGTCAGGGCGGCGTATTTGTGTCTCCGTTTGAAACAGCATAGCTGGTTTCGCCGTCTCCAGGTGTTGGTGGACAGCGTTGAGGTTCTTATGGAGCCCACAGATGTTCGTGGACTCCACCTCAAATAGAGTTTTTGTGGGAGAGTCCCTAGCCGCTGTTTCAACAATTTTTGTTTTGTGCGCTGCCATGAGGTGAAGGGTAAGGGAAGGCGTGAAAAAGAGGTGATTGTCGCCGCAGCACCGCGTGACAAAACATGGGAGATTGGTTTCATCTATGAATGTGAGGCGTGACGAGAGCCGACGCGCCGAACGGAAGGGCCCCCGTACCCTCCCGAATATGGTCGCCGGGCTCCCGTCCGGTCGCCAACCGGCACGACGAGCCATATCGGGATTATGCGCGACCTGGTGGGGCAGCCTCCCAGGGTGGTTAGTCCCAGTTGGGCCCCTGTACTATGCCGCGGGCGGCCAGCGGCACCACCGTTTCTACGGGTCTCCCTGCCCGGCGCGGCGCCCCGCGTCACACCCCACTAGACTACGCCAAAACCCACCGGTCCCACTAGTGCTGCGACTACCATCACCTCGGCCCGGCTATGCACTTGCTGATCCCTGAACGCAATCCAACCGAGATTGGATTACTATGGAGGGTTTTTCGCACTTGTGCACGGTGGTACCAACCCGGTCGAAATAAGTGTCAAATTTGTGCCATCAAATTTCTACCACCTTAAGTTCGCGCAATTCTCCTGTGCACGCAGTGCTTTTCCATAAATGTTGTGGCACTTAGCTTTTGCAAATTGCATGTACTTAATTGTTAGTATAATAGTGTACTCAATGTTGAAAGCCAAATAAATAAAATAAATGAATGTTATTATATTGATTACCGACTCAAAACACTCCAACCTTAGTCACGGTACCAGCCTCACGGACTGTACTCCAGACATGGATGTTATTATATTGATTACCAACTCAAAACACTGCAACGTTAGTCACGGTACTAGCCTCGCGGACTGTACTCCAGACATGGATGTTATTATATTGATTACCGACTCAAAACACTCCAAAGTTAGTCATGGTACCAGCCTCATGGACTGTACTCCAGGCGTGGGTGTTATTATATTGATTACCAACTCAAAAAACTGCAACGTTAGTCACAATACCAGCCTCGCGGACTGTACTCCAGACATGGATGTTATTATATTGGTTACCGACTCAAAAACACTTCAAAGTTAGTCATGGTACCAGCCTCACGGACTGCACTCCAGACGTGGGTGTTATTATATTGATTACCAACTCAAAAGACTGCAACGTTAGTCACGGTACCAGCCTCGCGGACTGTACTCCAGACATGGATGTTATTATATTGATTACCGACTCAAAACACTCCAAAGTTAGTCATGGTACCAGCCTCACGGACTGTACTCCAGACGTGGGTGTTATTATATTGATTACCAACTCAAAACACTGCAACGTTAGTCACAGTACCAGCCTCGCGGACTGCACTCCAGACATGGATGTTATTATATTGGTTACCGACTCAAAAACACTTCAAAGTTAGTCATGGTACCAGCCTCACGGACTGCACTCCAGACGTGGGTGTTATTATATTGATTACCAACTCAAAACACTGCAACGTTAGTCACGGTACCAGCCTCGCGGACTGTACTCCAGACGTGGATGTTATTATATTGATTACCGACTCAAAACACTCCAAAGTTAGTCATGGTACCAGCCTCACGGACTGTACTCCAGACGTGGGTGTTATTATATTGATTACCAACTCAAAATACTGCAACGTTAGTCACAGTACCAGCCTCGCGGACTGTACTCCAGACATTAAATTCGGATTAGGCTGGAATTAGTTTCTGTCTGAATTTAATAACTTCACATAAAAAGGAAACCAGGGTTGTGTAAGCCAATACGGCACTACAACAATACCCTCAGCTTTAACAGATATTTTTTTTTTGTAACACCTTTAGTATCAGGCAGAAAGGTGGTAACGCGTAGAAAAAATATTGTGACCATGATATTATTGTGAACGCGTCGATCCTAAACGTGTCAGGATCGCAATGCCAGGACTCAAATTTGGGACATCCTTTGTTTATTCAGTTCGCAAATAAGTCAATGTCAGGGGGTGAAAAAGAATCGCTAATTCGAAAATATGCGCTGTCTGCTAGTTCCCATTCTATGTCCGCATGCGTTCGACGAGACGCTTCGTCGGCCATGTAGTTATATTTAAGCTAATGTAAGATGCGTATACAAACAGACCACGATCTTCGCACCACTGCCAGATTTGTTACTTAAATTAGGGGATTGAATGCCTCATATTCTGTTGATGTACCTATGTACAGTGATCCCTGTCGCAGTGATCCGTTGAAGATTAACGTTAAGGGAAACGACAGCCTATTCGCAGTTCTAATAAAAAACAAAGGGGAAAAATGTCTGGAGTCCAGTCCGTGAGGCTGGTGCCGTGACTAATTTTTGGAGTGTTTTGAGTCGGTGATCAATATAATAACACCCAGGTCTGGAGTACAGTCCGCGAGGCTGGTACCGTGACAATCTTCGGAGTGTTTTGAGTCGGTATTCAATATAATAACACCCATGTCTGGAGTACAGTCCGAGAGGCTAGTACCATGACTAATTTTTGGAGTGTTTTAGTCGGTATTCAATATAATTACACCCATGTCTGGAGTACAGTCCGTGAGGCTAGTACCATGACTAATTTTTGGAGTGTTTTAAGTCGGTGATCAATATAATAACATCCATGTCTAGAGTCCAGTCCGTGAGGCTGGTACCATGACTACCTTTGGAGTGTTTCGAGTCGGTGATCAATATGATAACATCCATGTTTGGAGTCCAGTCCGTGAGGCTAGTACCGTGACTAATTTTTGGAGTGTTTTGAGTCAGTGATCAATATAATATCCATGTCTGGAGTCCTGTCCGTGAGGCTGGTCCCATGACTAACTTTGGAGTGTTTTGAGTCGGTAATCAATATAATAACATCCACGTCTGGAGTACAGTTCGTGATGCTAATACTATGATTAACTTTGGAGTGTTTTTTTTTTTGAGTTATGTCCATCACGTCGGCTAGATTAGACAAATATATGTGACTATCTTATAATATAGACACGTTATTATAGAAATTCCACGCGGTAAGGATGGATTTGACGTGATCGGCACTATTGATGCCGATGACAGTCCTACTAACAGGGCCGCGTTACAGTCCATGGTCTTGCGGCCTGCCAGTGTGGGGCCAACCGCCCCGATGCCCGTGCCCTCAGCTATGTCCACGGCCGCACCGGCGCTGACGCCCACTAGGCCAGGAATTCTCTACGGATACGCTCGCGCCGCTGACTTCTCCGGAGCTAAGTATCGAATTAGAGCTAGATATATTATTATGTTTATTGAGAGAAGAGCCCCCAAAGGAAAATAAATTTGACCCTTGTATACATAAGGATGTTGCCTCTCGGTGGTCTGACATTTTGGTTAATGGCTTGAATGAAAGACGAGGTGAAAGGGGACACAAAAAATATTAGCAAACTGGCGTAGCTAATACTGTATCAACTCTATTAACTTCAGCTCTCATAGATTAGTGACACTGGCGGACTTTTATTTCACATTCATTTTTGTGAAACGCAAGTTAGGCGTGCTCTTTTGTTGAATTGCCTTAATAAAGAAGTCAAAGATAATATTAAAGATCGAGGGTGCAACCCAGTACGTCTGGGTTGCACCCTCTGCTTAACGGTCTCAGGTCTCAGCTCTGCGCCTGTTCTTGTAATGGCTGTCATTGACTTTCTTATAAATCCTTTCCAAAAAGTGAGTCCTCTCGCTTCAGATTAGACCATCAGAGCCATCTACATCGAGGGTTTTTTAAAATGGAGGGGCCAGCCACCGCCACCTCGCCGAGACCTAGCGAAGACGAGCTCGATGCGTGGTGGGCGACCGCCGAGCCTCGCCAGCATACAGCCGGGGCTCGCGTCGCCTACACCGGGGCCGGGTGACTACACCACATCGCCGCAGGCTGGTAGACTTAAGTTTTTCTCTAAAAACGGTCAGAACAAGATGTTACCAAACATATAAACTTTTTGGAGCTGACCGCTGCCTTCTTAGTTCTAAATTTTTGGCAAAAGATTGCAGGAATTGTAAGATTCTTTTAAGGATCAACAATTCCACAGCAATCTCATAGGTACATCAACAGAATGTGAGGCATTCAATCCCCTAATTTAAATGTTAAATGTTGCTATAAAATTGTGTACGATGGCAGCACTCACGCGTGCTACTACAAGTAAATTATAATGTAATCTCTCGGGCGAATCACATCGTTTAATAATCATCGAACTTCACTTACAGGTAAGTTCGTTTGATTTTCTATACTACAATATTTTTCACGTAGCATGGGTACGGTGACGTTTGGGATTTGAAGTTACTAGAGATGTAGTCAAGATAAAATCGCATGAAATAAAATCGATTATATATCTTATCGAGATCATTTATTAATGAAGAAGAAATCGATTCTATTAACTAATAATTTTGAAGAAAAATAGTAAAACAAAATTGATAACCTGTTTAATTATTTATTAAAAATCAAACATGTTCATCATCATCATCATCATCATCATCATCATCGTCATCTGACTCGTCGACGTGAATAATTATTTGGGAATCAATTATGCAGTCTATTCTAATGTCTCGCTCCCAGTCATGTAAGATTAGATTTTTGGTTTTCTCCACTACTTTCTTCCAGTCATCGCCAGTGACATTTTTGCATCCCTCTTTCAATAACCCCATCATTTTTGTGGCTGTAAAAGGCGGAGCTGTATTTTTTCGTGCAGCGTATCCTGAAACAAGATAAAAAACAAATTGAGTCATAGAATTCAAGTAATAAACATAATCATATTTTTGTCAGTATGTAAATAGACTATGGTTAAACAAGTTACCTTTGATTTGGGCCCAAATTGGAATTTTTTCATCAATTTCATCCAGGAAGACGACATTGCTCCAATCGGTAATCGCTTTAGCCTTTTTCAAAAAGGTAAAAAAAAGGTAACCCCTCTCCATGACAATTTTTCTTTTGTTTACTTTTTTGAATTGGAAACCAATGTCCTTCAATACGCGCCACAAGGATGTAGGACTTCCAGTAAACAAATCAGCATCTTTTAAAGACTTGACCAGCTTTAGAAGCGTCGGTAATTCTTTATTCTGGTAATAGTTATAAATGTGGCTCCGTATAGCATCGGCCGCAAAACTGTCTACATCTGTTACAGATGCCTTTTTGGTTCGCTTTTTATTAGGGGTGGACAACTTATTTTCTTCTGTATCGTGAGCACCATATTTTTCTCGAGTGATTCGAGAAACCGTGTTCCGCCCAATGTCTATGCCACTCGATCCAAAACGTTGGACACAGGCAATAGCGTTCCGCCATTCTCACGTTCCCGCTCAAAGTAATCCCGCAATCGAACTACAAATTCACGGGCTTGACTACCAAGCACAGTCTTTTTAGTTCTTTTTGGCATTTTGCCAAAAAAAAAACAACAAAACAAAAGTCAATAACAAAAAACGGTAACGAAAACAACAAAGCACAACGATAGTCAATAACAAAAACAAGTAACAAAAACACCACGCAAGCTCAAAACAAAGAAAACAGACCGCATACAAGGCAGACGCACTCGTACTGAGTTGATATAACAAGATAGCTGCCAGCTCATGCTTAAGCAGTGTTGCTATATTATATTACATAGTTTATTATTACATAATTATATTTTATAATCGTATTTTAGTTAAAAATACAACTAACGATTTATGATACTTTATTCGACAATTTATCGATTATAACGATTTTACTATGTCAATCTCTAACGCAACCTGTTCCGATTCACGCATCAAGAATTATGTATTTGGAATGTTTATATTTAAAGTTTAAATAATTACGGAGAAATAAAAATAGTTTTAAGTTAAAAATGCAAAATAAAACAGTTTTCTTTTTATCTTCGTATTAAGTGTTGTTTCCTGTATTCCGCGTTAGGTAAATGGTTTCGAAATGAATCATGCATGAAATGGAATTAGTCAAATGTCACCGTACCCATGCTACGTGAAAAATATTATAAGGCAAATCGAAAATATGTAAGTATATGTAATGTAAATGCTGAAGGCAATATCTGCGGAATGGGAGATCTCCCAAGACTTCACCTGGGCAGATTTTTTCCGTTTTGTGACCTTAGTGGCAAATCCAGTGGCACAGCAAAGGGCGTAATAAATGTGAATAAGGATGTTAAATCAATGAAATAGCACATAGGTATAAGATGTTTAATTACATTTTAACTTTCAAAGGATCTCCAACACTGCGACCTAAGCGGTGTGAAACAATCTCACGATGGTGAAACGAAGAACATAGGTACATGAAATAACGTTTACCTCTGTCTCATATAATATTATACCACTGTGCAACTCTAGCAGCGTCTCACTATCGCTGCCAACACACCCACTCTAAAAATATACATGTGTTATGGCAAATTAACAATTCTGAACACACAAACTTACACTACGACACTATATCGACTAAGGGATAGGGTATGACCACCAAGAAACGCCGGGCTGTTCTTTAACCGACAGTAAACATACAGCCCGTGACTAAGTGCCCGCTTGGCGGCAATAGGCTCGCCCTGTATCACGTGGGACCGAAAATCATAGTTGGCGTAATGTGGGTGTTAATACACCTCTACCTGAACCTCACCTCGGCGTGAGTATATGCATGTATGTACCTATGTTGTTTAATCGCAATCGGAAGAGAAGGAACGGAGATATGACCAAAAGTCGCGATAACCGACATCCAGGCGGGCGGAGCCGCGGGCGAGAGGGATTAACATATTGAATAGAAACCACGGAACAGAGATAAAGAGTGGAACTGTGAAGTAGGCGTAGCACGCGTGACAATCTTATGCGGAGTATCGCAATAACTCACAATTTCGACCTTCAGTCGATCTGTCATTATGTAGATTTGACAGTTCTGCATTTAATAGAAATATGCCTTACTGTGCCATTTTGCAGTGCAAAAATGATAGTAGGATCATAAATCTTCGAAATGGAGGTGTTTCATACCACCTGTAAGTGAGGATATAAATTTTCCCACAAATTCGAGACTTTGCCTTTAGCTTAACATCATCCAATGAAATAAAAATTAAATTAAAATCAACCTTGACACATTACAATAAAGCTGGTTTTTGATCACACACTAAATACCTACACACTATTCTTATTTTTTCTTTTATTTCTATTAAACTTCTATTTATCAAAAGGCTTTAAACTTTTTTTTAATATCCATACTAATATTAAAATGCGAAAGTAACTCTGTCGGTCTGTCTGTCTGATATTACGCTTTCACGCCTAAACCGCTGAACCGATTTTGATGAAATTTGAAATATGGATAAATTAGACCATGAGAAAGGACATAGGCTATGTATGGTCGCGATAACCGACATCCACGCGGGCGGAGCCGCGGGCAAAAGCTAGTTTAAATAATTTTAGATTACCAAAGGAGGAGGACAAAGCTATATGATCCTTTTTAGCTAGAATTTAGTATACCCTTCGATCATTCGACAGTCTTTGGAATCATTTAACATTTGAAAACACTTTTTTTGTAAAAGGACACGTTAATTACTTCGCCTGTTGGTAAGCTAAGAGCAAAATCTATCGATACCGCCAATATTTTGTGTCCCCGTTCTAATGTTGGTTGAGAGTGGGGGTGAGAGAGATCATACTACTGACATCTGTTGTGGAATAGCTATATTTTCGTGCGGAAATCCCATCGGATACCTTCCTAGCCGGAGCCGGAAGTGGAGGTTATATCATACTCGAACCGACTAAAACCGCACGCCGACTGTGGGTCGTGGTGCTAGGCCGGAGGTGAGGTCGTCATCGACTTATCCCTCGCACCCCGGCTGACCCAGGGCCATCCCTTACGGTGTGGCCCTCCTCGGGAGGGGGGACAACGGTGTCCCCGACTCGCCCCAGGACTGGGGAGGCGCCGCGTCACCGTGGCCTGCTTCTGCTGGGGTGACAGGCAGCTCCATCCGTCACCCCCAGGCCCGCGCTCATGGGGGACGGAGGTCAGTCAGTGCCCTCCGACGCCCCAGTTGCCTGCGCGCGCGGGCAGCGCGATCTTCGAGTCTCTCTCGCTCGCGCCGCCTCTATTATTAAAGTAATCTCTAATGCGAAACAATAAGGTGTGTTTTCGTCTTACAGTGTGTTTATTTTAGGCGAATTTGGTGTTAAAGATAAACGACCAACCAAATCAATTGTTTACTAGTACATAATGTAACGTATTATTATCTGGTTGTATGTGAGTTTGGTAACATCGGTTCCGCTACTGAATCTGTCGTATCACACTTCTACTAGTTTTTTCTGTTCTGTGATAGAAACACTTAATTTATAATACTCACAAGTACAGCCGCGGAAGACTCGCTCACACAGACAGACAACACGTTTACGTCTATATAGATGGTTCACGTAAAACTGAGGTCCGTAGGAGAACGTTTACAATTATAATACAATGTTCACACCAATAACGTCCATAACATAGTATTTAACCCGGGGTAACTAAGGTTTTCCACCTGTGTGTATTCGAGTATGACAATTTTTTTCTTACATACATTCAATATTTAAGGTTTCTCACCTGTGTGTGAACGAATATGTTTATATAAATAGCCCTTCTGACTGAAACATTTCTTACATATATTACACTTATAAGGTTTCTTCCCCGTGTGTAAATGAACATGTTTATCTGCATCATCCTTTCGAGTAAAACATTTCTTACATACATTACATTCATAAGGTTTTTCACCCGTGTGTGTTCGAATATGTTTATTTAAGGACGTCTTTTCATTGAAACATTTCTTACATACTTGACACTCGTAAGGTTTTTCACCTGTGTGTGTTCGAATATGTTTATTTAAGTTACTCTTTTCACTGAAACATTTCTTACATACTTGACACTCATAAGGTTTCTCCCCCGTGTGTGTTCGAATATGACTACTTAAATGATTCTTCTTATAGAAGCTTTTCTTACATACTTTACATTTATAAGGTTTCTCACCCGTGTGTGTTCGAATATGTGTATTTAAGGTACTCTTTTCACTGAAACATTTCTTACAAACTTTACACTCATAAGGTTTCTCACCTGTGTGTGTTCGAATATGTGTATTTAAGGTACTCTTTTCACTGAAACATTTCTTACATACTTTACACTCATAAGGTTTCTCACCTGTGTGTGTTCGAATATGCCTATTTATATGACTCTTATCATTGAAACATTTCTTACATACTTTACACTCATAAGGTTTCTCACCTGTGTGTGTTCGAATATGACTATTTAAATGAATCTTACTATAGCAACGTTTCTTACATAAATTACATTCATAAGCTTTCCCACCCATGTGCAGACGAATATGTCCTCTTAAAGCATTTTTACATTTAAAACATTTCTGACAAATGTCACATAACCACGGTGTAAGTTTGTTGCGTGAGCTATTATTAATACTTTGGTCTACACTGATTTTGTTTTCTGACATCTTTTTGTGAACGTCGCTACGATCGCATGTGCTATTATTTTGGTTATTGTTACGTAATCTGATATCTATTCTATCACGAGTGTCCCCTATCTTGTTCTTCTCAACCGGTTTGTCTTCAATGTCTCTTCTAGTCTCTCTTTTCGGTTCTTCAACTTTGTCCACTGTTTGGTCAGTTCTCTTGAGGCTGTGTAATAGCGTATCATTACGGTACTTCTGGGCAGCGAGTCGAGGAGCACCTGAAGAACAAATAAATCATGCTTGTTTCATCATCATCATCGTTAGAATCGCATCATTCATTCATGCAAATTGCTTTAGTGTTACCTAATGAGGTTTGGCAGGAATATTAAGAAACATGTAATTATTTCGGTCCAGCTCGTTCTGTTATATGTACAGTCGAAGTTTTAATTAAACGAAGTAAATTGACAGTAACTAATGTCATTTTATGATATAATGATACCATATTCAATGTAACTATATACGCTAATCACTGTTATACAGATTGACATTACAGCATTTACAGCTTGTGATACTTCATCATCATTTCCTTAGTGCATGCGAGGCTTATAGCTCGGCGTCTTCTCCTTTGATTTTGGAGTCTTCTCGTTACATGGCTTGTATGGACGCGACTGCCACCTGGTACTCCCAATCTCGAGAAAAAGCCTGCGCCAGAGTACCGCTTCTCAATAAGATGGTGTGGTTCACGCGATGGTCTTCGCGGGGTCATGTACAGTACACCCCTTTTTTGGACAAGTCTTTAGCAGCCAGATTAACATTCAGACTCAGATAGTTTAGGTTAGAAGGTTAAGGCGGTCGCGTAGCTGGGCACTGACAGTTTTTATGACGATGGAAAATGCTAGAATATCATGATAATATATGTTTGTAGTCATTAACAGTTTGTGACAGGAAAGTTCAGAGGAGATTTAAATAAACCTGGACACCGCTTGGACTCGAACTAACGAGTTAGTGTGCAACGCGTTGTTGGGATCACATACCCCCTGTGGAGAGGGCACCCTCAGCCTGCTCCTGCTAGGGAGACGGCTGGGCCCAACCATCGCCCCAGGCCCGCTGGAGGACGGAGATCGTTCTGTGACTCCGCCGCTCGCGTCTGGACACGTGATAGTGCCAGTTTTTTATAGAATGTATCTGCACGGCCGCTAGTTGTTTTAAATGTCCACGTGCCACCACAGTCTACAACTTACCAGTATCAACGTCATCTGGTTCCTCCTCCACATAACCCAGAGGTACGTCGCACTCCGAACTTGAAGCTTGCTCCACTGCTGCATCATCTGCTAATAAGTACAATAAATACTTCATTCGTTGGTGCTGCATAAGAATCTGTAGTTGTATTGGAGTAGAAATGATCTGATGAACATCGGCTAGTTCATTACAGAAGCGCTGTCATTGATGGATTTACACATACACCAAGAATAGTGATTTGGTAGCGCCATACAGATTACAATAGGCTAATTTGATTGATTGATACACACACCATCCCAGTGGAGAGCCGTCGGTAAGCGATACCGAGACCGCCCAGGTTCGGCTTAAGCCTTCCCAGGACGGACGCAGCACCGACGAAGGACGGAAACACCAAGCTCAATCGACAATTACACCAAAATGTGCAGGATTCAGTTTTTAGTAACACTTACTGCCTGTGACGTCACTCAGATCTTCCTTGACGACCGCGAGACGTATAATATCTTCTGAATCTGATGATTGGACGTAGTCATCTCCCTTCAAAGGGTCTTCTTCAAAAACTGCAGATTTAAATTAATTGAAGGTTAAAGACAGAATTTTGTCCCTTATTTCAGTTCCACACCGAACCCTCCGTGCGCGATACAGACTCACACTTGACTGATTTGTTATTATCATATCATGCAGATCTAATTCCAATGTTGGATGCACTTACTTGGCATTGCATTGTCTACTTCTGGATCTGGTTTTATGAAGTATTCTGTTCCCGCATCATCTTGCAAGTCTGTACATGTGCTGCTGTCGTCTCTTGTGTCTGTGGATTACAAAAAAGACTATGGCTTCATTTTTCAACCACTCAGGTGGCAGACCAGCACACGGCCCACCTACTGAGATGTGTGTGGCAATAGGCTCACTTATTATGTGGGACCGAATACAATTGGCAAAATGTGGGTGTTAATTTACCTCTACCTAACCCTCCAGGGACAAAGGCATGATTATATATCTGCAGTATTCTTAATAATTTGTGTACATAGAACGTGATTATACAAAGGCACAATATTGTTAACCACAAACAGTCTCAAACACATCGCTGACTGACTATAAGCACTATAACATCGTCTAGCCTGTTCTTTAGTCACAAACATACCATAAAACTTTATTACCTTCAGCATTTTCTTGTTTCACTACATCAATACTAAAGACATTTGGAGTCATCTGCATCACATCCTCTGTGCTCTGGTGTACACCGGGCATTATTTGTAGGTTGACTTGCTGTAGAAACAACACCACATTATATGAACACACATTATAACAGCTCACTATACATCATCCCTTAGCTTACAACAATGCTTAAGTCATTTTTACCAACTTTACAGGAGACGAAGAAAACTATATTTTAAAAAGTCTGTGCTTTTTTCTATTGCTTCTTAATACATACTCTAGTTTACGATTAAGAAATAATTAATTATACTTATTTTGACGATTTACTTTATTTTAACTTTTATTTTATGACTTGAGCAGTGTCGACTGATATTTTATTAGATTTAGGCGGTGTTGTTTGTGAAAATGTTAGGGATTAAGGTATCAAAAGATGACAGACTAACGACTTGTGCGGTGTTGCGACGCCAACCGACTTGAGCGCTGTCACTATTTTTTGAATTACGGCTTCTGATTGGCTGAAATCTATTTCATGAGACCAATGGTTCAACGCGCAATGCGCAGCTTCATCCAATGGCATTAAAATGTAAAAACTGCCAATTTTCCACGCCGGGTACAAACTGACAAAATGTTAAAATGTATAAAGTATCAGATAGCACGAGTGTCAAAATGTACAAACGTAAAATAGTTTCTAATCGTCAAAGTGTTGTATCGATCAAATGTAGGAATGCAGTGATGCTAGAAATTACAAATGTAATATTGCATGCTTAGATTTTGCTATGTCACTGTAATTATTTATGTGGACTTTAATTTTAATGTAGTATTAAGACAAGAATAAATACATTAATAAATTGTAAGTTTTGTGGATTTTGATATAAATTTAGTGTTAAGACAAGAAAAGTACATACTGTCAATTGAACATTTCAGCAACTGTATATTTTGACCATTGCTCATTTGGTTATAAATACATATTGTCGATTGAAAATTTTAGCATTAGTACATTCTGACAAAAGGATATTTTGTCATTAATAGATTGTACATTTTGACACTCGTGCTATCTGATACTTTATACAATTTAACATGTTGTCAGTTTGTACCCGGCGTGCAATTTTCGACCTAAGCAGTGTTGTTAGCTAAGGGACTACATGCAGTAGATGTGAGACCAATGATAATAGTATACAATATTATAATTACACTACAACACAGTCAGTCTGTTCCTTGTGAACATACTTTGTTACAAGCATTATTCAATCACCACATCACTCACCACATTACTTTGTAGCAACTCTGTAAACAGCTTTTCACTCTGGAGACATTTCTCCTGAAGCTCTGAGGAGTTCCTGAGCCACG
The DNA here is from genome assembly GCA_914829495.1 of Eilema sororculum. Taxonomy (NCBI): domain Eukaryota; kingdom Metazoa; phylum Arthropoda; class Insecta; order Lepidoptera; family Erebidae; genus Eilema; species Eilema sororculum. Next base: position 4,044,701 of record OU618559.1, read on the forward strand.
CACAACAGAGGTGGCAGACCAGTACTGGTCTGATGTCTTCTGCAACAAACTGATCAAAATATTCTCATTACAAGTTGTCCCCAACAACAGTGCCTGGCCAGCTTGGGAAGGGAGTTGTTGGAACTTAACTCTTTTGTTACTATTCTAGTGAGGAACAGAGAGTGATATTCTTCTGACACAAAGTAAGAGTATATAAAGCATTTGTCAAACTTGGATTGTTGTAGTAAGTTGATAGATTCACTAATTCAAAAACGAAGGGAAAAGGTTCACTTGAGCAGTGGGTTTTGGTAACACAACATACAAGACATAATTATGTTTGGGCACAGATGTTCCTCAACAGTGACTGAACTTGTTTGTCATAAAAGGAAAGCTTATTTACCGGCGTCATGGTCAAAGACTCGTACATCTCTTGTAGATGAGTCTTGATAATCGAACGCAGTGGAATGTCGTCCGACAGACAAATTCTACACATCGACAGCTTCTCCATGTTTACGTTAATGTTAGTTTAATATTACCGTTTATATTGTTTGAATTAAGGGCAACTTAAGACCTGAACTTCTACTAAGTACCTTAAACTACTATACATAGTAATCTTAAACTTTAGCAAATCACACTAGGAATCAGCAACGTAAAGACAGTTCGTGAAGTATTGAAATACGTTAAATGAGTCATATCCAAAAAAGTTGTGCATTTTTCATAAAAGTGGTGTCCTGAAGTGTCACAAGGAGATAACGCGATGTTTTTAGCAGGAACAATAGCAAATGATATTTATTTAGTGTAAGTTAGTCTTAAACTTATCAATGTGATTAAAAACAGAGGTATTTTACATCAAAATGAACAAGAAATTAATATTTTTGAAATGAAAATATCGAAACTGATTAAAAAATATGATGTCCTCTTTGCCCTGTCCCCTATGAATAGTGGAATTCGGCGTATGATATGCTACTATTTGACGTCTTTAAGCTAAAGCATACCAATAATAAATAAACAGAGGCATAATTACATGGTTTATATTTAGTTAACTATGTAAATATCTATAAAAACTTATAAAAAGTATGTGTCCTAACCAATGGTTACTATTTACTGACATAACTTAATGACGCAGATTTTTAATCTACAACTCACGGAGATTTAGTAGCTTTATTTAAATAGATTAGGGAAACACTGACGCTTGTAATAAACACTATAAAAATCTGTTGCCATCTTGTTGTCGTGTCAGTGGTCATCTTTTGTAATTGTTAGTGTGCGCTGGCAAAAAAAAACAACCTGCTTACTGACGGTATTTCACTGAAAAAAAAGGTGAGTTATAAACATGTTTTACATTGCAAGCCTTTAGCATACAATAGTCTTGAGATAAAAATGAGTGAAAGTGCTTATATACAATAATTTGCAGAAATAAGAGAAAAGTAAGTTAATGGTGACTCAATTTCCTGATACAATTTCTTCACTTTCCTGACGTCAGTAATTGGTAACTCTTTAAGGCCAAGTTCACAACATATTACAATAGGTAGGTATTTTTATTTGAATATATTTAAAAAAAATACAAAAGTAAGATTAATTTACCCTACTATATTTAATTCCTAGATGCCGCTAACTGGTGCAGAACGCCAGAAACGCTACATGGAACGCTTAAAAGCAGAAAATCCTGAAAAACTCGAAGAAAGGCGAAAGAAACATCTTGAACAAGTAAAACGCAGACAAAAAAAATAGCTAATATATCAGAAGAAGAAAAAATATCAAAGAAAGAAATGGCGCGAGGCAAATAAAAAGAAAAAGGAATAGACAGATAAAATATCACAAAAAGAAAGAGAAGAAAGATTGAAAGTAAGGAGAGAAATTCGAGCTACTTTATATAGAAGTAAATTAAAAATGATTTTTTTTTAAATATACCAGTATTTTTATTAATGAGTACTTACCCTTAACATTACCATTTCCTAACATTTCTTGACGAAACAATTTCTTAACGATTTCCTGACGTACATTTTTTTTGGATATGACTCAAATGAATTTAACCACAATTCACAACTTTTTATGGCCTCTGCAGTAAAATCACCTACAATTCGCAATCTCAACAATCTCCACATACACCGTTATCTATGATAACAAGAATAATAACAAGAAATTGAAAATCTTGAGAAATTGCGAATATTGCGATATCTATGACACACCGAGATAGAAAACCTTAGAGTATATCAAGAGGTGCCATACCTACGAAAAAAAACTGCCTACCTAAACTTGGATTTTATGAATGAATGGAAAACAGTATGGCGGCCTAGTAGGGAATCCAGTAAACTGTCGATAACTACTTATCGATATAAAAAGGGCACAGACTAAAAATTTATACATTTGAAAGAAAAAATTAAGTGATTAGCTTAAGTGGATGCCGATTATTTGTATTCTCAGGTTGCAGTGCGCTTATGGCTTTCTGTCAGACTTTCCTTGTGATAGCCGGGGTTTCGAATAATTCGCCCAGAAGGACGTAGAATCTACAAAGATTCTTTACAGTCTTTGAGTAACGATATATTATATATATATATATATTTAGTAGTACTCCAGGTACATAACACATTGGCACAAAAATAAAATCGATTTGGACAAAAAAAAATCGAATTTTTATTTAATATTTTTGTTTTTTTTTTGTAAAAAATGTTTTAGTATCTATTCATCAGTAATACCAGTACCATTATGCGATAGAATAATAAAAAATCAACGGCATTTCAAAAGTCATTCACTATGTATGGAAAGTGGTCTTCGTTCTTTAAATATTTGGGAAAATATCGATAATTAAAATTCTATCACCGCATCACTAGCAATTTTATTTGACCAATCAGGTGCTACTATATCCCCACTACGTTGGAAAGCAAGATGGAGAATTGGCGTTTTCCTAATATGATTTTATGAATGAATTTCGTAGTAGCCTCACGTCTGTATATTTATGTCTATGTAGAAAACAAAGCAAAGTGACAGTACAAGGACATTACTGACATTTTGAAGTTGACACAGTGACAGTGAGTGACATTCACTCACTGTCAACTGAACTGTCAGTCATGTCATTTTTAGGATTTTATGACCTGATAACGGAATTTTTTAAGTCAAGTTTTAAGGTGCAGCTACAGCTCAAAATTTTTGCGACATGTTATGATGTTAGTAGGTCTGTATGATTGTTGATCATAATGATGAGAAGTTGATGATGATGGCGACGATCAATAATGATTTCCGTCCCATTCGAGTGACGGAGACTTTACTAGAAGTTTTCACGGAGTCTTGGAACAATCACAAAAAGGTACTGTAATATGCTATTTTCCTACACTTCTGTGCATTGTCTAAGATATTTTGACTAAAATACCACCATTTCCATACAAACAAACTCGTATTCGGAAAATAAAATAATACTCCAATACACCCTTACTGGCGTTGGCGCCAAAACGCCAACAGTCATATCAGTGACGTCGATAGAGTCTGTGTCTGGCCAACTAAAGATATAAAAAAGCTCAGAGCACAGAGCCATTCAACAAGAATTGAATTGAATTAGATATAAAAAGATAGCATAAAAAGTTGGCGCCAAATTTGTACTTTTCCTGTAGATTTGGCTCAGAAGACATACAAGACGGGACTTGAACCCGTGAGCAGTCCCACAGAAGACATGCTCCGACCAACTTAAGACCAATACTTACTCCTCCCAAGACTTCACCTATGCTGATGTGTTCTATCTATATAGAGAATATAAAAATATAGTAATTATTCTCTCTTCTGATATCTGAGTGATGTGGTCAGCAACCCATGGGGTTGCAACTCCTCAGACCAGTGAATAAGGATGTTAAATCAATGAAACAGCACATAGGTATACATAAGATGTTTAATTACATTTTAACTTTCAAAGAATCTCCACCACGGCAACCTAAGCAGTGTGAAACAATCTCACACACACCCACTCTAAAAATATACATGAGTTATGGCAAGTTAACCATTCTGAACACACAAACTTACACTACGACACTATATTTTATAATGATAGAAGTCGACTAAGGGATAGGGTGTGACCACCAAGAAACGCCGGGCTGTTCTTTAACCGACAGTTAACATACAGCCCGTGACTAAGTGCCCACTTGACGGCAATAGGCTCGCCCAGTATCACGTAGGACCGAAATTCATAGTTGGCGTAATGTGGGTGTTAATAAACCTCTGCCTGTACCTCACCTCGGCGTGAGTATATGCAAGTATGTATGTTGTTTAATCGCAATCGGGTGATAAGAAACGAAGATATGACCAAAAGTCGCGATAACCGACATCCAGGCGGGCGTAGTCGCGGGCGTGAGGGATTAACATATTGAATAGGAACCACGGAACAGAGATAAAGAGTGGAACTGAGAAGTAGGCGTGACACGCGTGTCAATCTCATGCGGAGTATCGCAATAGCTCACAATATCAACCTTCAGTCGATATGTCATTACGTATAATTAAAAAGTTTTTTTTTTTCGTCGCCCGGATGTCAAAGTGACAACAACATAGGAAAGTGCTCCCAGTTTATTAAATTGAAAACACAGTGAAATTACCCAATACCGGCTGCACACTACAAAATTATTTATCAAGAAGATAAATCTACGCTAACGTTATAAAAGGTACCCAAAAATTCCGTAAAAATACATCCTACAAACACAATTAAAATACCTTAATATTTGAGGTTAGAAATATTTTCATCATCAATTGACTACCAAGCAGCGTTGAAACTGACGTTTGACAGTGACATTTGACATTGACATTTGACACTGACACCTGTCAGTGATAAACGTCACCCGGTGTTGATAGCTCAGCGGAAAAATACGTTCCAATACACGCAAGATATAACGTTTTGTTTTTGCAACATGAGTTCTACGGGAATGTCACTAGAAATGGCACAAATGTTTGAGATGATGAAAACAGAACTTGACCAACAAACCGCAGTTATAACAAGGAGCGTAAATGAAACCATCATGCACAACATAGATGAGAAACTACAACCATTTCTGGAAGAAAACAAATATTTGAAAAACGAGGTACAAAGATGGGAGGAAAAAGTAAAATATTTAGAAGAAAAAAATAGGGAAAATAATTTGTTACTGCATGGCATAAAAGAAACAGAGAAGAACAAACAAGAATTATTCAATCTAATTAATGAAACCTTAAAAAACCTAGATATCGACATAGATATATACGAAATAAATAATTATTATAGATTAGGAAAAAATCGAGGAGAGGGTAAAGTAAGGCCAATACTTATTTCTTTCGTATCATTCCAAAAGAAATTATTATTACTGAAAAATAAAATGAAAATGCCGAAACAAACTTACATAACTGAGGATTTTTCGAAAGAAACAATTGAAATGCGGAAGAACTTACAGGAAAAACTTAAACAAGAAAAACTAAATGGAAAAGACGCATTCATTCGGAACAATAAAATAGCTATAAAAGCAATAGACACAGAAACGAAAGAGAGAGGCCTCGATATCACCTAATAACATAAGCACATCACTCTGCAGTGGTTCGAGAAACATTATTGCACCCTCTAAACTTCATAAAACAAATGCGTAACGAAAGAGAGAGGCCTCGATATCACCTAATAACAGTAATAACATAAGCACATCACTCTGCAGTGGTTCGAGAAACATTATTGCACCCTCTTAACTTCATAAAACAAATGCGTTTGAGTATATGAGGGCAAGGTCTGCGTCTATGAATGAAAAGCCATCCCAAAAACCTAACGCATAGGAAATGTCAGACACCGGTAACGAAATCAAAACGAACTATATAGGCAAGAGCAAAGGAAAAAACAAGAAACACCCCAATACGGTTGGTCACCGTGGGGTTGCCGACCAAACCCCCCAAATTAGCATGGAAATGAAACGGATAATGGAAATGGAATGCAAAACATCAAAGAACAAAAAGAAAAGGAGACTCCATATAGCAACATTGAATACAAGATCATTAAAGTCAAAAGAATGTTTAACAGAACTCGAACACGCGTTAAATAACATTAATTGGGATATTCTTGGTATAAGTGACGTAAGGCGGTCGACGAACAAAATAATAATAATAATAGGCTGCTATCGAGTCAGGGTCGTTGCCAATTTTTATGACCACTGGTGTTACCCACCTGCTCCATAAGACAGGAAGTACCTCGAACCCCAGTAACTATAGACCGATCACGTGTTTACCATCGGTCTATAAACTTGTTACATCTATTCTGAGAGATAAAATAACAAAGCACATCTCTACAAACACTGTTATGAGTGCCTCTCAGAATGGATGTAGGAGTGGGGCCCGTGGTACTAAGGAGCTCCTCCTCATTGATATGGCCATTAGTCAACAAGTTCGCCGTAGCCGTAAGAATCTATCGACATGCTGGATAGACTATAAGAAAGCGTTCGACTCTGTGCCCCATACATGGCTCCTGAGGGTGCTAGAGTTGTATAAAGTAGATACAACTCTGTGCATCTTCTTGGCGTCATGTATGAGGCAATGGAGAACAGTTCTTAGCTATCTAGGATGTCGAGGGGCGTGCAGTAACGGCGAACCAATAAATATTGAGCGAGGCATTTTCCAAGGTGTCAGTATGAGTCCCCTTTGGTTCTGCTTAGCACTGAATCCTCTCAGTACCTTACTGAGGAATTCAGGGCTAGGCTACAGGTTACGAGGAGGAGGTCAGATAATATCAATGGTATATTTGCAATGGTTCTCTGTCTTATTCTCAGCTTATTCTGCAACTGTCTCTTTCAAACTACTAGCATCATACTGCAATACTTTTCATGCCTTTTTTATTTTAATTCAAGGTTTAACAATCGAATTAATGTCTGGCAAATTAATTTTAAGCTTTTCTTATCTTAAATAACATAATGTTAAAATTACAGACATTATAAAATACTTTTAAATTTTTATAAAAAAAATTAAAAGAATCGCGTATGGCACATAATTAGCAATGTCAGAAATGTCTGGCAATAAAAAAAGTATGTCAGGTAGTCTTATTTAAAAACAAACAAATTAAAATTACGCCTCTTAAAATGTTTTGAAAATCCAGGATTATCACCTGGACAGGTAGGATGCGCAGTAATGAACGCAACCGCTCCCGCCAGCCAGATAGCCCAGACTCTAACCGAAAGAGCAAGAACAAGAGCATATCACAAAATCAGCTGACCTAAAATTCTGATTTTCAAAACGTTGCTAGCTCCTATACTAAATGGACCACACCTACTATAATATTGCTTCATAAAAAAGGGAGAACAGATGACATATCGAACTATAGACCCATTTCGCTAATGTCAAATTTATACAAAATTTTCTCAAAGATAATACTGGACCGGATAACAAAGACCATAGACGAAAATCAGCCGAAAGAACAGGCAGGGTTCCGATTCCGAAGTGGCTTCTCAACCATCGACCACATTCATACCATCAAACAAATGATCCAAAAATGCAATGAATATGGAATAAACTACTACTTAGCGTTTATAGATTACAATAAGGCATTTGATTCTCTAAAACATGATAAAATATGGGAGACTCACCGCACAAAGGGTCCACAGTAAATACGCTAACATAATAAAGAACATATATTTAAACATGACAGCTAAAATACGCACAGAAAAAGTAGGGAAATGTTTCCCCATTAGGAGGGGCGTTTGAGCGTCTACACAATTAGCGTGAGCAAATCCGCGCGACATTGTACTGAATTAGCTTTAAGTTTATTTTTTGTACTACTGTCATCGGTTATATTCAAAAAGTCCTTCATCATTGCACACGTCTCAATCTCGGTGTAGAATAAAACTTTAGAAGTTTAATATCAAGAAAATCGTTTTATTCATAAAAACCTCCGCATCGCACCCAACATATTGGTCCTTCGAGCCGGATTGAAAATATTAAATGAAGAATTTAATAATTAAATTCGCTGATCGCTGAGAGGTACACATGTACCGGCAACGTGTGTTAAGGTTAAAATTAACAAATAAGGACTTAAAACACCCAACCTCGTTCAGGTATTTAAGTAGTATTTAGATTTAAGTACGAAAAGGTTAGTAATACCTATTTTATTTAAATTGTTTAGCATATAACTATAAAATATTTTAAGGTGTGAATAGCTTAGTCTGTGTCATCACTTGTTTAGATGAATTATTACATCTAATCAATTATACGTACTCATATTATATATTTTGCAGTACAGTATCAGTACAGATATCAATGCTACATTTATAATTGAATTAATAAGTGCAGAAAACTGTTCGCATTAATTTATGTGCTTAGGTAGGTATTTGCTAACATTAAGTTGGTGTAAGAAAAAAATCTTAAGTCTTAACTTTGTTAACTTAATTGAATAATAATCGTTAATGTAATAAATATTTCATTCTATTATTAATTGGAGTGTCAACTGTCCTGAAAGCTTGTGTGATTACCTAGGTATTAATGGAAAGGGTACCTACCTACTTATAGTTTATAATTAAAGACCAACTTTAAACAATATTTTTGTATTTACATTATTTACAGTACATGATTACATGATATAATACTAGACTTAACCTATTATAACATTGAAGAGAAAAACATAAAAACTGTAAATTAAAATTAAACTATAACTAAACTAAGAACTAAATTGTCTACCTATACATATTCCAGGTTGACTGCACCCGATTCCCAGAATGTCCGACGAAAAGGAACTTATTAAGAAACGAGGGAGTTTCAAGGGTCGGTTGACTTCTTTTATCAATTACCTAGACTCAATCACCGAGAGGCAGTTAAACAGTTGTGAAGCGAGGGAATTGCAATTCCGGATGGGTAGGATTGAAGGTTTGTACGAGCAGTATGATGAGATACAGTTGCTTCTAGAGTGTTCAGTAGCGGATGCTAACCTACAATACTCTGAACGTGCTGAGTTCGAATCTCATTATTATAAGGCTTTATCTAGGGCACAGGAGATAATGGATAAGTACAGTAACGATAACACTTCAACAAACAGTGAAAAATGTACTCATACTCATCAAAGAAAGCCCGTTAAGTTGCCCACCATACAGCTACCTAAATTTAACGGCTGTTATAGCAATTGGCTTGAGTTTCGAGACACTTTTGCCAGCCTCATTCACACAAACGATTAAATCGACCCGATTAATAAATTTCATTATTTGCGAGCGTCACTGGAGGGCTCTGCTGCCGTGGTAATCCATGCCATTGATTTCTCTGCAGGCAATTATGACATCGCGTGGAAGCTAATTTGTGATCGGTTTGACAACAAAAGGTTATTAGTTCAAAACCATATTTCATGCTTATTCAATATAGATACTATTGTCAAGGAGTCGTCTGTTGCTCTAAAAGGTCTTATTGACCTATTAAATAAAAATTTACGTGCACTGGAAACTTTAGGTGAACCTGTCAAGCACTGGGACACGTTATTAATATACATAATTACCCGTAAATTAGATCAGAAAACTTATCGTGAGTGGGAGGAGTACAGAGGTAGTGTTGACATCGATAGCACAATAACATTTAATACATTCCTTAAATTCATTAACAGTCGAGCTAATCTGGTGGAAACATTAGAATTGTCTCGAACGAACATGGCTGCCACCCCCGTTAAGTCTGTCCAAACTTCTCATAAAATAAAGTCAATGGTGACGTCAAAAGATTGCAATAATGATCACACTAATATAAGTAAATTGTGTCCGCACTGCAAAGGTGATCATAGTTTGACAAATTGTCCACAGTTTCTTGCACTTAGCATCGATTCCCGCTTAAAGTTAATACCTAATTATAAAGTTTGTTATAACTGCTTGCACACAGGTCACTTTGCCAACCGTTGTAAGAAACCGTGGGGCCCGTGGTACTAAGGAGCTCCTCCTCATTGATATGGCCATTAGTCAACAAGTTCGCCGTAGCCGTAAGAATCTATCGACATGCTGGATAGACTATAAGAAAGCGTTCGACTCTGTGCCCCATACATGGCTCCTGAGGGTGCTAGAGTTGTATAAAGTAGATACAACTCTGTGCATCTTCTTGGCGTCATGTATGAGGCAATGGAGAACAGTTCTTAGCTATCTAGGATGTCGAGGGGCGTGCAGTAACGGCGAACCAATAAATATTGAGCGAGGCATTTTCCAAGGTGTCAGTATGAGTCCCCTTTGGTTCTGCTTAGCACTGAATCCTCTCAGTACCTTACTGAGGAATTCAGGGCTAGGCTACAGGTTACGAGGAGGAGGTCAGATAATATCAATGGTATATTTGCAATGGTTCTCTGTCTTATTCTCAGCTTATTCTGCAACTGTCTCTTTCAAACTACTAGCATCATACTGCAATACTTTTCATGCCTTTTTTATTTTAATTCAAGGTTTAACAATCGAATTAATGTCTGGCAAATTAATTTTAAGCTTTTCTTATCTTAAATAACATAATGTTAAAATTACAGACATTATAAAATACTTTTAAATTTTTATAAAAAAAATTAAAAGAATCGCGTATGGCACATAATTAGCAATGTCAGAAATGTCTGGCAATAAAAAAAGTATGTCAGGTAGTCTTATTTAAAAACAAACAAATTAAAATTACGCCTCTTAAAATGTTTTGAAAATCCAGGATTATCACCTGGACAGGTAGGATGCGCAGTAATGAACGCAACCGCTCCCGCCAGCCAGATAGCCCAGACTCTAACCGAAAGAGCAAGAACAAGAGCATATCACAAAATCAGCTGACCTAAAATTCTGATTTTCAAAACGTTGCTAGCTCCTATACTAAATGGACCACACCTACTATAATATTGCTTCATAAAAAAGGGAGAACAGATGACATATCGAACTATAGACCCATTTCGCTAATGTCAAATTTATACAAAATTTTCTCAAAGATAATACTGGACCGGATAACAAAGACCATAGACGAAAATCAGCCGAAAGAACAGGCAGGGTTCCGATTCCGAAGTGGCTTCTCAACCATCGACCACATTCATACCATCAAACAAATGATCCAAAAATGCAATGAATATGGAATAAACTACTACTTAGCGTTTATAGATTACAATAAGGCATTTGATTCTCTAAAACATGATAAAATATGGGAGACTCACCGCACAAAGGGTCCACAGTAAATACGCTAACATAATAAAGAACATATATTTAAACATGACAGCTAAAATACGCACAGAAAAAGTAGGGAAATGTTTCCCCATTAGGAGGGGCGTTTGAGCGTCTACACAATTAGCGTGAGCAAATCCGCGCGACATTGTACTGAATTAGCTTTAAGTTTATTTTTTGTACTACTGTCATCGGTTATATTCAAAAAGTCCTTCATCATTGCACACGTCTCAATCTCGGTGTAGAATAAAACTTTAGAAGTTTAATATCAAGAAAATCGTTTTATTCATAAAAACCTCCGCATCGCACCCAACATATTGGTCCTTCGAGCCGGATTGAAAATATTAAATGAAGAATTTAATAATTAAATTCGCTGATCGCTGAGAGGTACACATGTACCGGCAACGTGTGTTAAGGTTAAAATTAACAAATAAGGACTTAAAACACCCAACCTCGTTCAGGTATTTAAGTAGTATTTAGATTTAAGTACGAAAAGGTTAGTAATACCTATTTTATTTAAATTGTTTAGCATATAACTATAAAATATTTTAAGGTGTGAATAGCTTAGTCTGTGTCATCACTTGTTTAGATGAATTATTACATCTAATCAATTATACGTACTCATATTATATATTTTGCAGTACAGTATCAGTACAGATATCAATGCTACATTTATAATTGAATTAATAAGTGCAGAAAACTGTTCGCATTAATTTATGTGCTTAGGTAGGTATTTGCTAACATTAAGTTGGTGTAAGAAAAAAATCTTAAGTCTTAACTTTGTTAACTTAATTGAATAATAATCGTTAATGTAATAAATATTTCATTCTATTATTAATTGGAGTGTCAACTGTCCTGAAAGCTTGTGTGATTACCTAGGTATTAATGGAAAGGGTACCTACCTACTTATAGTTTATAATTAAAGACCAACTTTAAACAATATTTTTGTATTTACATTATTTACAGTACATGATTACATGATATAATACTAGACTTAACCTATTATAACATTGAAGAGAAAAACATAAAAACTGTAAATTAAAATTAAACTATAACTAAACTAAGAACTAAATTGTCTACCTATACATATTCCAGGTTGACTGCACCCGATTCCCAGAATGTCCGACGAAAAGGAACTTATTAAGAAACGAGGGAGTTTCAAGGGTCGGTTGACTTCTTTTATCAATTACCTAGACTCAATCACCGAGAGGCAGTTAAACAGTTGTGAAGCGAGGGAATTGCAATTCCGGATGGGTAGGATTGAAGGTTTGTACGAGCAGTATGATGAGATACAGTTGCTTCTAGAGTGTTCAGTAGCGGATGCTAACCTACAATACTCTGAACGTGCTGAGTTCGAATCTCATTATTATAAGGCTTTATCTAGGGCACAGGAGATAATGGATAAGTACAGTAACGATAACACTTCAACAAACAGTGAAAAATGTACTCATACTCATCAAAGAAAGCCCGTTAAGTTGCCCACCATACAGCTACCTAAATTTAACGGCTGTTATAGCAATTGGCTTGAGTTTCGAGACACTTTTGCCAGCCTCATTCACACAAACGATTAAATCGACCCGATTAATAAATTTCATTATTTGCGAGCGTCACTGGAGGGCTCTGCTGCCGTGGTAATCCATGCCATTGATTTCTCTGCAGGCAATTATGACATCGCGTGGAAGCTAATTTGTGATCGGTTTGACAACAAAAGGTTATTAGTTCAAAACCATATTTCATGCTTATTCAATATAGATACTATTGTCAAGGAGTCGTCTGTTGCTCTAAAAGGTCTTATTGACCTATTAAATAAAAATTTACGTGCACTGGAAACTTTAGGTGAACCTGTCAAGCACTGGGACACGTTATTAATATACATAATTACCCGTAAATTAGATCAGAAAACTTATCGTGAGTGGGAGGAGTACAGAGGTAGTGTTGACATCGATAGCACAATAACATTTAATACATTCCTTAAATTCATTAACAGTCGAGCTAATCTGGTGGAAACATTAGAATTGTCTCGAACGAACATGGCTGCCACCCCCGTTAAGTCTGTCCAAACTTCTCATAAAATAAAGTCAATGGTGACGTCAAAAGATTGCAATAATGATCACACTAATATAAGTAAATTGTGTCCGCACTGCAAAGGTGATCATAGTTTGACAAATTGTCCACAGTTTCTTGCACTTAGCATCGATTCCCGCTTAAAGTTAATACCTAATTATAAAGTTTGTTATAACTGCTTGCACACAGGTCACTTTGCCAACCGTTGTAAGAAACCGGGGTGTAAATTTTGTAAACGCCGACATAACACACTCATACATTCGTTGGAATATAAAGGCGTTCCCAAGCCCCGCAATGATAACACAACATCACACGATAGTTCCTCGCACTCAGAATCTAATTCTACGTCATCGCCCGCGGACGCCGTCGGTAGCAATGATTTAAATGCTAATAATTTAACCTTAGCGGCGGATCTCGGTTCGTCCTGCGAGCGTAAACAAACCAGCCGCGGCGTTCTATTGTCCACGGCGCTTATCAAGTTATGTGATCGTCAGCATTTAGTGCGAGCCCTGCTTGATAGCGGTAGTACATCAAGTTTCATATCGGAACGATTATGTAAACGTCTTAATTTAAGTACTAGTCAGGTAAATGGTTCGGTCTTTGGGATAAACAACGTGAGTTCTCGCGTAGGCAAAATGTGTCAGGTAAAAATTACGTCATTAGACGACAATTATAATACTAAGTGTTATTGTTACATTTTGCCATCATTAACGACTGTAATCCCACATCGAGAAATCGATATATCGAACCTTAATATTCCTGATTTTATTAGTTTGGCTGACCCCACTTTCTACAAACCTTCGGAGGTAGATATTTTGATTGGTGCCGACTTATTTTGGGACCTGCTTGGTTCCCAAAGAATTAAGTTGGGAGAGGGGAAGCCAATATTATGTGACACTGTATTAGGTTGGATCGTTTCTGGTCCTGTCACATACAACAATAATAAATCAATATCGAGCTATATCTCATGTAATTTCACTCAGTCTGATTCTTCTTACAACGATAATTTAGATAAAATTAGATCCGATTTAGTTAAATTTTGGAATTTAGAAGAAATTAACTCACAATCCCCTTGCTATTCTCTCGAAGAGAAAGCATGTGAGGAGCATTTTATAAAAAATACGACACGTTTAGAGAACGGTCAATTTTGTGTTCGTATTCCTTTAAAACAAAGTCCATCTGTCTTAGGTCAATCTTTCCAAAGAGCTTCTCAGTGTTTATATGCTCTGGAACGTAGACTGAAGTTTAAGCCTGAACTCAGCAAATTATATCATGACTTTATGTCTGAGTACGAGGCATTAGGACATATGACCGAAAATAAAGTTAGTTGTAGCAGGCCCAGTGGATATTTCATACCACACCACGGGGTGCTGCGCGAAAACAGCACTACTACCAAGCTTAGGGTAGTTTTTAATGCTAGTAGTGTTACGACTTCATGGGTATCCTTTAATCAAGTCCAGATGGTTGGGCCTACGGTGCAGGACGATCTTATATCTATCCTTTTACGGTTTCGACAACACAGATACGTACTATCAGCTGATGTTGAAAAAATGTATAGGTGTATATACGTACACTCATCTGATAGGCACCTACAACAAGTTTTATGGCGGGATAGCCCCAGTGATTCGGTGAAAATATATAACCTGTGTACTGTCACATACGGCACAGCTAGTGCACCTTTTCTAGCCACGCGATGTCTCAATCAAATAGGGATTGATTATAAAAAAGACACTCAAAGTACTTCTTTTCAAACTAAGGGTGAGTCATACTGTGTTCGTAGAGATAAGGTTGCTGACGTCATCCTGCATGACTTCTATGTTGATGACCTGCTGACTGGCAGTGATGACTTAAACGAGATACAGTTTGTCCGTTCAGAGGTCACCAACGCACTAAAGTCTGCTGGCATGCCACTCAGGAAATGGAGGTCAAACGCATCTGAATTAGTCAATGAAGATTCTCAGTCGTCATTAGATCTAAATATGGGGTCTAATGAACCCGATAAGTTACTAGGGCTTGACTGGTTTGCTAATTCTGATGAGCTAGGGTTTTCTTACTCGACGTTGTCTTCTAAAGATCATGTAACCAAGCGTGACATACTATCTGCGATTGCACGCATTTTTGACCCCTTAGGTTTATTATCTCCCTGTGTAGTTTCAATGAAAATGTTATTACAACGAATGTGGTTGGACAAACTCTCGTGGGACGAGCCGTTAACCCCGGCACTTAGCACTATATGGCTTGCCATTGTTAAGGCATTGCCATCAATTAATAATATTCGGGTTCCACGAATTGTAGTATGTCATTTTTATAACATTGAGATGTTAGAGTTGCATGTATTCACCGACGCATCAGAGCGTGCGTATGGTGCGTGTATCTATGTACGCAGTGCCAATAAGCAGGGTGAATACACTGTACGTTTACTGGTTGCTAAGAGTCGGGTGGCGCCTATTAAACCAACCACGATTCCAAGATTGGAATTATGTGGCGCTGTAGTCGGAGCTCGACTATGTGAGAAGGTCGTGAATTCCTTACGATTAAGGTTCACCCACATTTTTTGCTGGACTGACTCCACCGTCGTGTTGGGATGGTTGAATATGTTGCCGTCTAAGCTTCAGCCCTTCGTACGCAACCGCGTTGCTGAGGTCTTAGACAAGGCGGGGCATTGCTCGTGGAGACACGTCCCAACCGACAAGAACCCTGCAGACCTGATTTCTCGTGGTGTGGAAATCAGCACCCTGCAATCCTCGGACTTGTGGTGGAGTGGCCCCAGTTTTTTAAAGCTTGATCAGTCGCATTGGCCTTCTCAACATAAATCGCTAGAATTAGATGAGCTACCTGAGACTCGGCCTCATATTTCATTTGGCGCTAATGTACTAGATGACAGTCACTGTGACAAACTTATAGATTTTAATAGATTCTCTAGTTATATAAGACTCGTTCGTAGTGTAGCTGTCGTTTTACGTTTTATTAAAAAGTGTAGGAAAATTCCTTTTCCTAATCAATTTTTCTCTGTAGCAGAGTTACAAGATGCATTAAATATTATTGTAATTGGAAGCCAAATTGAATCGTTCCCTGAATATAAATTACTTACAAGTGGTCAAAACTTACCTAAAAAAAGCCCTTTAATTAAATTTAATGTATTCTTAGATATTAATAAAATAATGCGCGTTGGGGGACGTTTGGAAAATTCTAATTTCCCATATAATAAAAAACACCCCATTGTTTTACAGTCCACTCACAAATTTACGAAGTTACTGTTTCAATTTGAGCACATTAAATTAATGCACGCAGGTCCACAATTGTTATTGGCTTCTATCCGTGAGTCATATTGGCCTATAGGCGGACAACGGTTAGCTAAGAGTTGTTACCGTAGTTGTGTGCGTTGTTGTCGCATGTCGGGTAAGACAGTTACTCCTATCATGGGCAATTTGCCTCGGCAGCGGCTCCTTCCAGGCGGTTATCCCTTTACCAGCACTGGTGTGGACTGCGCTGGTCCCATCATCGCTGCTAATAGGCAGGGTCGTGGATGTAGGCTGGTAAAAGTGTATATCGCAATTTTTATATGTTTCACCACTAAAGCCATACACTTGGAGCTGGTGAGTGACTTAACCAGCAGTAAATATTTGCTAGCCTTATACAGGTTTATTTCACGACGAGGAAAGCCCAATGATCTTTACTCCGACAACGGTACCTCATTCGTTGGTGCGTGCAACGAACTTTCAAAATTTCTCAAAACCAATTGCAATTCCTTAGGCGACCAATTGGCCAATGAAGGGATTGACTTTCATTTTATACCTGCATATGCTCCTCATTTCGGCGGACTCTGGGAAGCGGGTGTTAAGTCGACAAAGTACCACCTGAAACGAGTGTTGGGTAATAGTCATCTTGCATTCGAAGAGCTTAACACCACGTTAGTCCAAATTGAGGCGATCCTGAACTCACGCCCATTGACACCGCTGTCCTCCGATTCAGCAGATTTTACGCCATTGACTCCGGGTCATTTTCTTGTTGGACGGCCGCTGACATCACTGCCACAGCGAGACTTGCAGGACCATTCTGCTACTTCCTTGTCTCGGTATGAGAGAATCGAGCAGCTCCGCCAGCATTTTTGGGAGCGCTGGAGCAAGGAGTACGTGACGGAGCTCCAACAAAGGGGTAAGTGGCACACAAACAAAGACACGTTGAAGCTGGGCACTTTAGTTGTCATAAAGGAGGACCATCTTCCTCCTCTCAAGTGGAGATTGGGCAGAGTCATCGCTGTTCATCCAGGGTCAGATGGCATTGCACGTGTGGCAGATGTACAAACGTCCGCTGGAGTATTAAGAAGAGCCTTCAATAGGATTTGCCCGCTGCCCGTTGATTCTTCGTGTGGTTGAAAGCGCGTCTGTTGCTTCCAACGTCCGGGGGCATGTTTCAGCGCCTACGCAATTAGCGTGAGCAAATCCACGCGACATTGTACTTCATTAGCTTTAAGTTTTTTGTACTACTATCTGTCATCGGTGATATTCAAAAAAGTCCTTCATCATTGCACACGTCTCAATCTCGGTGTAGAATAAAATTTTAGAAGTTTAATATCAAGAAAGTCGTTTTATTCATGAAAACCTCCGCATCGCACCCAACAATTATTATATATTAAAGTAATCTCTAATGCGAAACAATAAGGTGTGTTTTCGTCTTACAGTGTGATTATTTTAGGCTAATTTGGTGTTAAAGATAAACGACCAATCAAAACAATTGTTTACTAAGTACATAATGTAACGTATTATTATCTGGTTGTATGTGAGTTTGGTGACATCGGTTCCGCTACTGAATCTGTCGTATCACACTTCTACTAGTTTTTTCTGTTCTGTGATAGAAAGAATTAGCAATATAAACTCGAAATACTCACAAGTATAGCCGCGGAAGATTCGCTCACACAGACAGACAACACGTTTACATCTATATAGATGGTTCAGGTAAAACTGAGGTCCGCAGGAGCATTTACAATTGTAGTAAAATGTTCACACCAATAACGTCCATAATGATATAGTATTAAACCCGGGGTAACTAAGGTTTTCCACCTGTGTGTATTCGAGTATGAACATTTAAGTAATACCTTCGAGCGAAACATTTCTTACATACATTACACATTTAAGGTTTCTCACCTGTGTGTAAACGAACATGTTTATATAAATAACCCTTGTGACTGAAACATTTCTTACATATATTACACATAAAAGGTTTCTCACCCGTGTGTAAACGAACATGTCTATCTGCATCACCCTTTCGAGTAAAACATTTCTTACATACATTACACTTATAAGGTTTCTCACCCGTATGTGAACGAACATGTTCATTAAAATAACTCTTGTGACTGAAACATTTCTTACATACTTTACACGTATAAGGTTTCTCACCCGTGTGTGTTCGAAAATGACTATTTAAATGACTCTTCTGATAGAAACGGTTCTTACATACATTACATTCATAAGGTTTCTCGCCCGTGTGTGTTCGAAAATGACTATTTAACCGACTCTTCTTATAGAAACGGTTCTTACATACTTTACATTCATAAGGTTTCTCGCCCGTGTGTGTTCGAATATGTGTATTTAAGGTACTCTTGTCACTGAAACATTTCTTACATACATTACACTCAAAAGGTTTCTCGCCCGTGTGTGTTCGAATATGAGTATTTAAATGACTCGAATAATTGAAACGTTTCTTACATAAATTACATTCATAAGCTTTCCCAACCGTGTGTAGACGAATATGTCCTCTTAAAGTACTTTTACATTTAAAACATTTCTGACAAATGTCACATAACAACGGTGTAAGTTTGTTGCGTGAGCTATTATTAATACTTTGGTCTACACTGATTTTGTTTTCTGACATCTTTTTGTGAACGTCGTTACGATCGCATGTGCTATTATTTTGGTTATTGTTACGTAATCTGATATCTATTCTATCACGAGTGTCCACTATCTTGTTCTTCTCAACTGGTTTGTCTTCAATGTCTCTTCTAGTCTCTCTTTCCGGTTCTTCAACCTTGTCCACTGTTTGGTCAGTTCTCTTGAGGTTGTGTAATAGCGTATCATTACGGTGCTTCTGCGCGGCGAGTCGAGGAGCACCTGAAGAACAAATAAATCGTGCTTGTGTCATCATCATCATCATTAGAATCGCATCATTCAATCATGCAAATTGCTTTAGTGTTACCAAATGAGGTTTCGCAGGAATATTAAGATACGTGTAATTATAGTTCTGTTTTGAATAGTTTTAATAAGTCAAAAGTGAAAAAAAATCGGTCCAGCTCGTACTGTTATATGTACAGTCGAAGTTTTAATTAAACGAAGTAAATTGACAGTAACTAATGTGCCTGGGGATCCTTCCTTTTTGCCGAAATTTGTTTGGCCGATTATCACTTGCCAACCGACGTTTCGCCTATTTACACTTTGACGACTAACGATTGTCAAAGTTTCATTTGGTAGAATTATTGTTAAGCTGATTATTGTAATGACAAAAAGCGTTTGGGCCATTTATCTTTTGTCAAATTATTTATTAGGCCAGACAACTTTTAGACGAATAACGTTTCGTCTGTGCAACAGTTCCCTTTCGTACATTGATATAATGTTAAAAAATGGTATGGGTAATGGACTGCTGAGACGAGGTCTCGGGTTCGATCCCAGGTTTACCATGGCACACACCAATGACTTTTCGATGCTTTTCGAAGTTATGTGTGTATTTATCGCAGGTTTATAAGTGCCCGGTTAATGGCAATAGGCTCGCCACCTATTACATTGGGACCTAAACATAAACTGGCGAAACGTGGGTGCTAGCACCTCTGCCTACCCCTTCGGGGAATACGGGCGTAAGTTTATGTTATGTAATAAGTATAGCAACAGAAATCTAAGTAGGTTAGGTTAGGTTCAATTTGCAAATTTTCAAAGGGCGGAGCGAAGTTCAGGTGAAATCGAAAGGAATCGGCTAGGTTAGGTTAGGTTAGTATGCTGATAAACAATCCCGGAACCAAATCGCTTTTATTTCACTACACAGGGCATTTAAATATGCTACATCGGTATAAACAACTATACCCCGTCCATTATATTATTGTATTTTAGACAGTTTTTTTTTAAATATCGATAAAGTTCAAATGCTCGATTAAAAAATCATTAATCTATAAATGAAATATTTATATAATAATTGTGGGCCATAACGCACACTCTAGTCTTGAAAACAAAACAATAGACTTCTAGAACAACAACTGATTGCCTGGTATTTAATAAAGAGTTCCGTCGTCTGTCTCTGAAACCCATCATCGGATCTTTATGAAATTGAAATGGAACCATTTCGGAATACACTTCTTTTAAACAAAAAAAGAATTTTGTAAATCCGTCTACATATGACGGAGCCATGCGCGTTCATATATTAAAAAATAGTTATTAACATCCGAATTGAGAATTTCCTTCTTGTTTTGAAGTCAATGAAAACCGCCACTAATATATTTTTTAATTTTGTTTTCTGTAGTCGATATCGATTGTGACATTTTCAAGTTATAAAATAAAAACACTGTCGATAGACTTACTATATCCCTAAATTTGATTTCTGACTGACGTGGCTTTGTCAATGAAATATGACGTATTGGCGCCTAATTTTAGTTCGCATTTTTGGGTGTTGACGCTAGAACAAAGTTATATCGACCACTGTCAGTGAACTGTCTAAAATACAATAATATAATGGACGAAGTATACATGAATATTGGGTGCGTCCTCGTGCTCCTACTAAATAGTCCTACTGGTAGGAGCACCAAGACACCCATGTTACGCTAACTAAAACATTCGCTACTTGAAAGTTGGCATTTTGAAAAGTGTCATTCTAAAAGGAAGACCAAACGTAAAATTGGCAACTGTGAGGTTGGGTAATACATACAAAATTATATCACAAGTTGGCAAGTGATAATCGGCTGAACAATTTTCGGCGACAAGACAGAGATCCGATTTTATGAAATAACGATGGGTACACCTCATATAGTAGAACTTTTTAAGTAATAATTTTATATTGCATAACAACTAATAGCATAAACCTCTTTTCGCAGAATATCGTTTGGCATAAACTCATTTTGCATACATTGAAACCCATAATTTTGTAAGTCAGAATCATCTGTACCTACGCATAATTTTTGTATCCATAATAATCACAATGTATAACCATCACATCGCAGAAAGTTCAAAACCAGATTCATCTTTTGGTATATATTTCTTATCCATACCTAACTATTTAAAAGTAGAACCATCATTTCGCATAATGTTTACAGCAAGAATCATCTTTTATGATTATTGCAACACTTTTCTAATCAGGCGTTATCATTTTTACTATTGCTATTAGTTGGAGGTAGTAATCACATGAATCATTATTAGTTATCGGGTACCCTTAGTTGTCACATCGATATTGTGTTATTGTGTTGATCAAAACAAGTTAAAGTATATTAAATATGGAAAACTCAGTAGAAAGTATTTTAAAAGTGTTTAAATCAAGCAAAGGTGGAATTAAATTAGATATGAATGGATTTATTTACGAAAGAAACAAAGTGCAAAATAATAAATACTATTGGTTATGTGAACTGAGCCGGAACAAAACATATAATTGCATTGTTTTTTTTAGTACTATGTAATAAATAAAAGTTGATTTAATGATAATTATTTGGTTTTTATATCCTTGCCTATGAGAGCATGCTCGTTTCTAAGAGGTCACAGTTCTAACCTAACCTAACCTATACGAGTCGGGGTACTCTGTGTCGGGGTGTAAACAACTATCTATTCTAGCATAAGAGGTCACAGTTCTAACCTAATCTAACCTACCCATTTTTAAAGAAGAAAGTAACCCAATCTATATTATTCTAATTGAAATTCTATGCTCTTTATAGTATGCCTAGTCAAATTATGCCAAATAATCTGTACTCTAAATGAACGTTATGCTAAATGAAGTTATACAAAATTTTAACTATGCCAAAGGTAATTATGCCAAATAAAATTCTACTATCTTAAATGTATGCCATTCTAAATTCGGTCATAAGCACATTATGCCTAAAAATATTTATGTCAAATATTTTTAATGCCTAATAAATGATCGATTAAAGAAGTTTCTGCGAAGTGAGTTATCCCAAATAGGTTTCGGAGTATCAAGTTTCTACCAAATAGACGGCACCCAATAACGATACCATATTCAATGTAACTATATACGCTAATCACTGTTATACAGATTGACATTACAGCATTTTCAGCTTGTGATACCTCATCATCATTTCCTTAGCGCATGCGAGGCCTATAGCTCGGCGTCTTCTCCTTTGATTTTGGAGTCGTCTCGTTACATGGCTTGTATGGGCGCGACTGCCACCTGGAACTCCCAATCTCGAGAAAAAAGCCTGCGCCAGGGTCTCGCTCCTCAATAAGATGGTGTGGTTCACGCGATGGTCTTCGCGGGGCCATGTACTGTACACCCCTTTTTTGGACAAGTCTTTAGCAGCAAGATTAACATTCGCACTCAGATAGTTTTGGTTAGAAGGTTAAGGCGGTCGCGTACCTGGGTACTGACAATTTTTATAACGTTGGAAACTGTGCTAGAATATCATGATTTGTTTTTAGTCATTAACAGTTTGTGACAGGAAAGTTCAGGGGAGGTTTATCAACACCGTTGCGCGTTCAGTTCAGTACTAAGTAACCCATTACTTAGTGGAGCTGGTTTAAGTAATAAACCTGAGACATCGCTTAGGAATCGAACTAACGTGTTGGTGTGCCACACGTTGTTGGGATCACATGCCCCCTGTGGAGAGGGCACCCTGAGCCTGCTCCTGCTAGGGAGACAGCTAGGCACAATCATCGTCCCAGGCCCGCTGGAGGACGGAGATCGTTCTGTGACTCCGCCGCTTTGCGTCTGGACATATGATAGTGCCAGTTTTGTATAGAATGTATCTGCACGGCCGCTAGTTGTTTTAAATTTCCACGTGCCACCAGAGTCTACAACTTACCAGTGTCGACGTCATCCGGTTCCTCCTCCACATAACCCAGAGGTACGTCGCACTCCGAGCTTGAAGCTTGCTCCACTGCTGCATCATCTGCTAATAAGTACAATAAATACTTCAATTGTTGGTCCTGCATAAGAATCTGTAGTTGTATTGAAGTAGAAATGATCTGATGAACATCGGGTAGTTCATTACAGAAGCGCTGTCATTGATGGATTTACACATACCCCAAGTATAGTGATTTGGTAGCGCCATACAGATTACAATAGGCTAATTGAATTATTGATACACACCATCCCAGTGGAGAGCCGTCGGTAAGCGATGCCGAGACCCCCAGGTTCGGCTTAAGCCTTCCCACGGACGGACGCAGCACCGACGAGAGACGGAAACACTAAGCTCAATTGTCGATTACACCGAAATGTGCAGGAATCAGTTTTACACCAAACAACTATAACATGTGTACCCTCATTTCCAACTCGACTGATTTTTAAGTCGTCAGATTTGCAACTCGACATACTGTCATGATATTATGATAAAAGTACAGTGTAGAAGAGAAGTTTATTTACAAAGAAATAATAAGGGTAAAAATCAAATTATAATTAATCTAATGCATTACATAGTGTAGATAATATTTTATCCACATTGTTATTGCTCTTCAATCCATCTGCTATAATTTGGTCTATTTTCAATTTTTTTTCAATTTCCGCTTTTCTTCGTTTTTTCGTTGGATTATGATACTCTGTGTTCTTTATTTGTTTATCTTGATAAAATGCTTCTTTTTTTAATAACGTTATAAAATACAGTATGGATGGGTTTTTTGGTATTCTATTATTTATGCGTCTATGCCAGCCTTCTTCGCTATTATTGGTTCTGAAAGATTCTTTGTAGCAACTAAATATATCACTGGTTATCTTGTTAATCCACTCATTTAACATATAATTTTGAAAAAGTGTGATCGGCTCATTATTACTTAAATCATCAAAAATTGACAAAAAAGCTTCAGGAATCAAAACAGGCGGCAGCAGTGCAAGGCGTGAGCAGCGTTTAGTTACATTTTAGCCTTCATTGGTACTGATTAAACCTAACTGTTTAGATTTTTTCCATACTGCTTTGACATAATGATAGTAACAACCTTTTACTAAAACATTTTGAAAAACTTCTTTAATCCCATTAATGGCGGCTAGTTCGAAATCACATTTAAAGTAAACTATATGCAGGGAAAATCTGTCTCGTAATATTGTAAATAGCCTCGTATATACTTTTTGGGTTTTGTTAGGCAACAAGGCGTATAATAATGGTATAAAGTTAGCATCTTCGTTCCTATTGCCCATATTTGCATGTAAGGAGGTAAAGATGGTAAAATGGTTTAGGACAAATTTTGAAGGTTCCATCTCCATAGTAATTTGTAATTTTTGTAATGTACTCTTTTGCTAATGGGGTTAAAAATATTATTATTTTATCCTCTTCGCCATCCTCTTATCGGAAAAGAAAGAATCTGGCAACTTTACTTCTTTTGCACTTTTAAAATTACTTTTTTTAATTGAAGAGATTTGTATCTTGTTCCGTAGAGCGTAGACTGTTTAGAAGAAAATTTCGGGATATTTGGATCAAATTGCGTTTCTTGTTTATTTAATTCAGTAAAGTGTTCTTCAAAGATTTTAGGAATGGGTTCCATGTTCGTTTGCACTTCGGCTTTACAGTCATCAAATATTTTATCTAAATATGTTGAAGTCCTATCCCGATTACAGTTATGAAGGCTTTGCTTCAATATCTTACCATCTCGTGTGGTTACAGATGCACTACAAATATTTCGTTTTACGCAGCGCCAATTTGTACTGCCGGACTTATTCTTTAAAATAAAATTGTACTTGTAACCATCGTATAATAATATTTTTTGTTGCCTCTGACTAGTCACAAACACTAATTCACTATTTTTGTTCATTTTTAACTAAGATACATAGGTCCAAACACATTTGACAATTGTGAGAAAATTTGTCTATTTTATTATTTTAAATTAAATAAGGCTATAAATTGACAAGCAAATATTTTCTATGAAACCTAATGGCATGTAGGTTTCCTGTGATGAGGTTTAAATGCTATATATAAAGCTCACTGTAAGAAAATATTTAAGGAAAATAATAAGAAAATGTCAGGTTATTGTTAATTGTACAATTGAATTGTACAATTAACAATAAACTGAACGCTCTGACGAGTCGAGTTGAAAATTCGTCGAGTTGAGAATCTATCGACTTAAAAATCTGTCGAGTTGGAAATGAGGGCATGTGTATATACAAGTTAGTAACACTTACTGTCTGTGACGTCACTCGGATCTTCCTTGACGACCGCGAGACGTATAATATCTTCTGAATCTGATGATTGGACGCAGTCATCTCCCTTCAAAGGGTCTTCTTCAAAAACTGCAGATTTAAATTAATTGAAGGTTAAAGACAGAATTTTGTCCGTTATTTCAGTTCCACACAGAACCCTCCGTGCAGAAAAAATTGAGCCATTAATCATAATGCAATTGTGATAGAAATTTCATAGAAAGAAAAAGACTGTTTAATTAAACTTAAACTACATTTTTTTATTAAAAGGTGAAAATTCAATATAAAATAACTCCTCCCCTGGCTCGAACACATGCGGAGATCCTCCTGGGTATGCTGAGGATCATGTTATCCAGGATTTCCTGGGGTAACCTATTCCATTCTTCAATAGCGGCTTCCCTGAGCTCTGGAACTGTCTGCGGGTGTGGCTGACGGTTCCATACAGCTCGTTTAAGAGCATCCCACGCGTGCTCTATTGCGTTTAAGTCGGGCGAGCCGGCAGGCCAGTCTAATCGTGTGATATCGTATTCTTGAAGAGCAGCATTGACTCGTTGAGCTCGATGTGTGGGCGCATTATCATCGACCAGTACAAATTGGTGCCCATGGTTTACTCGGAATGGTTTGACGATATCATCAATAGCAACTGCTTTGTACATGTCTGCTGTCATGAAGCCCCGATACGGGATCAAAGGCGTTCTAGCTCCAATCATAATGCCACCTCAAAAAGACACCGATTTTCCGCCTTGCTGAACTGTTCCAGTGGCAGTTCTTTGTCTTTCACGGTCGCCTGGTCTTCTCTAGACACGGACACGTCGGTTATCTGGATGAGTGGAGATTCGGGATTCGTCAACGAAGAGACAGTTTTACCAAATGTTTTCTTCCTCACCTTCTTCATTTTGCCGAAGTCTAGCCCACTGCAATCTTCGTTGTTGACGTTGCTCGTAATCCAGCCTGGTGCAAGCAATTGCGAACGGTCTGCGTGCTAACTTCAAGCCCAGAGGCGGCCCTGACTTCTGCTTTTATTTTAGTGGCGTTGATTGTGGGATCACGGGCTGCCAGCAATCTAATATAGCGCTTTTGGGCAGCTGTCAAAACAGTTGGGCGACCGCTGCGGGGTCGATCAGCTAAATTCTCCATTCCGTGGTACCTCTGCAACGTAGCCACGACACAGGATTGGGATATAGCAAAGTCTGCGTGCTATTACTCTCGTGGTGTATCCTTCTTCCCTCAAAGTTACTATTTTAGCTCGTAAAACCTCTGATAATCCTCTTGGCATTTTTTCAATCACAACTTTCCGCGAAAAATATCTTGAATCGGTTATAATTCAATTTTATTCGGTTCGGTTTATTTAATTAAATTCGGTTATAATAATTTTAAATAACGGCTGGTTTTAGTGTTTACGTGGACGATAAGCGCGGATCGCGTACGTGCGGGCGGCCGAGACCGCCAGGCTTCGTGGATAACTAATGTCTGGACCCCGTAGAAGGGGTAGTCTCAAAAAGCGCTGGCTTGGTGTCATAGAGGATGACATCCGCGCTAATGTTATCACTATTCACTATCATGAATTGAATGAATATTATGAATGCCAAAGATCGAGCAAAGTGGAGAGAGAGATCCGGTTCTTAGCATTCCATGGATTCACCGTGCGGTCGCCGGGTCCATGGCGTGGTACAGAGAGGAACACTGTGACGGCGCCTGGGACTTGCGACCCAGGTGTATGTTTAGGGTGGCCACCTTGTGATGCATCAGCGCTCACCTCCACCGTCAGTCGTGTTCCCCCCTCTACCTATCCAAATTTGGTAAGATCTTATCAACGGCGTTTTAGATATTCGTTTGAGTAAAGAGCTTACTGAAGCTCTTGGCAATCCGAGGTCTTTAAATAAGTTATACAGGGATTTAGCTGGAATTCCCCTTGCTCCTACTTCCAAGGCGTAGAGTTTAACCACATAGCCATTTTTGGTTAACTCGTTGGTCAGGTCAAAGTATTTGTTTATTTTTATAGCGTGGTCTTTAGGTATGTTAGTTTCCCACGGTACTGTGAGTTCTACTAGTACTGCACGCTTTTGCTGTTTTGAAAATAGGAATATATCGGGTCTGGATGACGAGGCACAAACATCCTCCGGTATTTTATAGTGTTTCTCATACGAATCTGCGAGTAATGTCCAATCAGCGGCTGCTATCAAAATTGAGTATGACTTGTCTTTTTTGAGCAGCCTTCCTTTACAAACGCGACGTCATTTCTTTGGTTTGTGGTTAAACCCTTTTTCGCTCTAGCTACCGCCAAACTTACCACCTCACGTACGATTTCTAATACCTTATCATGTCGGCGCGAGTAATGACCCCGGTCTAATAGCGTCCTACAACCCACCAGTAGGTGCCTAGCAGTACCAATTGCTTCACCACATGAGTTACATGTTTTATCTGTGGCTTTTCCCCATCTGACAAGATTGCTTTGGTCGGGGAGGGTCAGCTGGAATGCATTGAGATAGAATAGAATTTAAGGAGAGCCGGTGACCAGTCGTATATTAAGGTACGCCATTTTAAGGCTATGGGAATACAAAATTCACCTAGTGTTAACCATTCGTTTTGTATTTCTAGGTTCATTGCGTGCACTTTGTAGGTATTATTTTCATCTACTTGAAGAAAAGATTTTGTTATGTCTTTGTCTGACTGCCTCCTAGTATTACCTAAACCTACCCTACCGGTCTGCGAGCCTATCATGAATTTTTTATGGAATTGGAGGCGCGACTCGTCTTTGGTCGTTTGGCCATAAAAGCCGCAGAGCAGACCCGAGCCTCCGAGAATGAGTACGTTAAATTTTTGGAGTTGAATTTGAAGTTAGCAGGGAGTCATTTGTTGAATAAAATATAAAAAAATCCCGACACACAAAATAACTCAAAAAAAGCGAGGAAATAATAGTCTTGGTTAGACCATAACTTTCATATATCTTATCTATTTTAGTTCAAACGTATGCCCGGGCATTCCCAACTGGTGAAGCACTCCGACATGATATCGGCACGATCCCCCGACACGACAACGTTGACAACTGACGCGCACGTTCAACCACAGTCAACAACTTACCTGTGTCGACGTCATCCGGTTCCACCTTCACAATTTCCAAAGGTATGTCACACTCCATGTGTAGACCTAGTGCGCTATCATATAGGTTTGCGTGATCTTGCTCCACGGCTGCGTCATCTGCACATAAGTACATTTAATACTTCACTTGTTCGTCCGACATAAGAACCTGTAGTCGTATGATTGGCCACTGGCTGTTATATACGGCTATCTCTGATACACGGACTTATATTGACCAAACATGCATTAGAACTACGATAAAAACAAAACACCAAGCGCAATCATTGATTAAACCGAAATGTGCATGAGTCAACTTTACACCAAACAATTATAACAAGTGCATATACAAGTAAACTTACTGCCTGTAACATCACTCGGATTTTCCTTGATGACAGTAAGACTTATATCTTTTGAATCAGATGATTGGATGTAGTGATCTTCTTCGATAACTGTACATGGATTTAGAACAATCAATGGTTAGAGACACAAAGGAGAATGTTCAGAGTGCTGCATGCTTATGTTTACCGACACACTTACTTGGCATTGCACTGTCTACGTCTGGGTCCAGTTCAATAAAGTATTCTGTTCCCACGTCATCATGTGAGTCTGAACATGTACTGCTGTCATCTCTTGTGTCTGTGGGTTACAAAAGACACACCATAACGTTCAATAGTGATGACGATATCCAAAATAGAAATTGTTTACTATATAACTATATAATACAGGGAACAGGAAACATTGATTGAAGTTAATGGAGAAAGGGCAACAGCAAGAATCCGCCAGGGCGTAAGACAGGGATGTCCTCTATCACCACTTATTTTCAACATATTCATAGAGAATGCTATTAAAGAAATTAAAGAGAGTTCTAGTGGGGGGGTTAAATTCAATGGGGAAAGTATTAAATTTATTAGATTTGCAGATGACATTGCTGCTCTAGCAGAAAGCGGCAATGAGTTACAGGACCTGATGAGCACGGTGGGCAATGTTTTTCAGAAATACCGACTAAAAATTAACAGTAAGAAAACTAAAACCATGGTAACTTCAAAACATCCATCGATACAGAGACCTATTGTACTAAATAACAACAACTTAGAGCAAGTGGATAGTTTTAGGTATCTCGGTAGTATTTTGAACAGTGACTCGCGGTGTTCACAGGATATAGTGGCCAGAATTGCAATAGCTAAGCAAGCATTCAACAACAAGAAGCATTTACTCAAGACAAAAAATATTTCATTATTAATAAGGAAAAGATTCATAAAAACTTATGTTTGGAGCATTGCACTCTATGGATGTGAGACATGGATAATGACAAAGGGGGACAGAGACAGGCTGGAAGCGTTCGAAATGTGGTGCTGGAGAAGAATGGAGGGGATAAGCTGGACAGAAAAGATGACGAACGAAAGAGTACTAAATAGGGTGCAAGAGGGAAGGTCTTTATTGAGAATAATCGAGAACCGAAGAGGAACGATGATTGGCCACCTGATAAGACATGACTTGTTCATAAGAAACATCATAGAGGGGAAGGTAGAAGGAAAGAGAGGAAGAGGTAGGCCAAGAGGAACATTTATGGCACAGATAAAGGAAAAGATACAAGTCACATCGTATCAGGAGGTGAAAGGATTGGCGGAGCAGAGAGAAGAGTGGCGATTACTCCACCGACAAGAGCGTAGCTCTTAAGTTCCAGAGAGAGAGAGCTTCTTGTCCAAGTTCTATGAATGTTGAATGCTACATGTGGTATTTGATACTATTACTTTTATGATATAGATACTATTACGATTATACATATCATGTGATTACACAAAGGCACAATATTGTGAGCCACAAACAGTCTCACAATCACATCACTGACTGACTATAAGCACTATAACATCATCTAGCCTGTTGTTTAGTCACAAACATACAATGAAACATTATTACCTTCAGCATTTTCTTGTTTCACTTCAACATCACCAAAGACATTTGGAGTCATCTGCATCACATCCTCTGTGCTCAGGTGTACACCAGGCATTATTTGTAGGTTGACTTGCTGTAGAAACAACACCACATTATATGAACACACATTATAACAGCTCACTACACATGCAGAAGATGTGAGACCAATGATAACAGTGTAGGTACAATATTATAATTACACTGCAACGCAGTCAGTCTGTTACTTGCGAAGATACTTTGTTACAAGCATTATTCAATAATGGGACCACTCACCACATTACTTTGTAGCAACTCTGTAAACAGCTTTTCACTCTGGACACATTTCTCCATAAGCTCTGAGGAGTTCTTGAGCCACGCACAACAGAGATGGCAGACCAGTACTGGTCTGATGTCTCCTGTAACAAACTGATCAACATAATCTCATTACTAGTTGTCCCCAACAACAGTGTCTGCCCAGCTTGGGGAGGGAGTTGTTGGAACTTAACTCTTTTGTTACTATTCTAGTAAGAAACAGAGAGTGATATTCTTCTAACACAAAGTAAGAGCACATACAGCATTTGTCAAACTTGGATTGTTGTAGTAAGTTCATAGATTCACTGCTTCACAAACGAAGCCAAAAGGTTCATTTGAGCAATGGGTTTTGGTAAGACAACATACAAGACATTATGTTGTTTGTATTTGTATGTATGTTTGGGCACAGATGTTATTCAACAGTTACTAAACTTATTTGTCATAAAAGGAAAGCTTACTTACCGGCGTCATGGTCAAAGACTCGTACATCTCTTGTAGATGAGTCTCGATAATCGACCGCAGTGGAATGTCGTCCGATAGACAAATTCTGCACATCGACAGCTTCTCCATGTTTGCGTTAATGTTAGTTTAATAACACCGTTTATATTGTTTGAATTAAGGGCTACTTAAAACCCCCTATACACTACTCGCGAAGTTGAACGAAGTTAGGCGAATACGATAGTGTGGAGATGCACTTCGGCTTACCTCGTCAAACTTTACCTCGCCTCGGGCGACTTCCATTTGTTGTCGGTTTTTGCGCCCGAGTCAAAGGGCCCGAAGTTGCACGAAGTGCGTTCACGAAGTACCTCTCTACACTACTCGGCCGACTTCAGTACTCAATAGTTATAATTATTGCGTGTGACACATATTGTGTTTATTATGAACAAAATACAGTCTTCACAGAAGGAAAATATGTTGTTCCTCGAAACTGTGCAAGCAGAACCTATTATTTGGGACCCCAATATCATTAATGTCATAAGGACGAACGTGCGCAGGCTTTCGGCACCTTAGAGCGAATGAGCTCCTCGCGAAGTTGAACGAGTGTGTGGTGTCGCACTTCGGACTGTAGGCAAAGTTGCTCGAGTACTGCGCCGAGGAACTTCGCGAGTAGTGTATACGAGGCATTAGACCTGAACTTCTACTAAGTACCTTAAACTACATACATAGTAATCTTAAACTTTAGCAAATCACACTAGGAATCAGCAACGTAAAGACAGTCCGTGAAGTATTGAATATTTACTATGTCTATAATTGAATTACATTGAATAAATTTAACCACAATTCACAACTACTATTTTATGGCCTCTGCAGTAAAATCACCGGCAATTCGCAATCTCAACAATCTCCACATACACCGTTATCACTGAATAAAACAAGGAAATCTTGAGAAATATCAATTGCAATATTTGCAATATCCATGACATACAGACATACCATAGACTAAGAATACACCATAGACATAAATATACAGACGTGAAGCTACTACGAAATTCATTCATAAAATCATATTAGGAAAACGCCAATTCTCCATCTTGCTTTCCAACGTAGTGGGGATGTAGTAGCACCTGATTGGTCAAATAAAATTGCTAGTGATGCGGTGATAGAATTTTAATTATCGATATTTTCCCAAATATGTAAAGAACGAAGACCACTTTCCATACATAGTGAATGACTTTTGAAATGCCGTTGACTTTTTATTATTCTATCGCATAATGGTACTGGTATTACTGATGAATATATACTAAAACATTTTTTACAAAAAAAAACAAAAATATTAAATAAAATTTCGAATTTTTTTTTGTCCAAAGCGATTTTATTTTTATGCCAATGTGTTATGTACCTGGAGTACTACTAAATATATATATATATATATATATATATATCGTTACTCAAAGACTGTAAAGAATCTTTGTAGATTCTAAGTCCTTCTGGGCGAATTATTCGAAACTCCGGCTATCACAAGGAAAGTCTGACAGAAAGCCCTAAGCACACTGCAACGTGAGAATACAAATAATCGGCATCCACTTAAGCTAATCACTTAATTTTTTCTTTCAAATGTATAAATTTTTAGTCTGTGCCCTTTTTATATCGATAAGTAGTTATCGACAGTTTACTGGATTCCCTACTAGGCCGCCATACTGCTTTCCATTCATTCATAAAATCCAAGTTTAGGTAGGCAGTTTTTTTTCGTAGGTATGGCACCTCTTGATATACTCTAAGGAATACACAGTACACTACGTTTACTACGTTTTTTCTCTGTCTACGAGACATCTTAGAGTATCAAGAGGTGCCATACCTACGAAAAAAAACTGCCTACCTACACTTGGATTTTATGAATGAATGGAAAGCAGTATGGCGGCCTAGTAGGGAATCCAGTAAACTGCCGATAAGTGCTTATCGATATAAAAAGGGCACAGACTAAAAAAATATACATTTGAAAGAAAAAATTAAGTGGTTAGCTTAAGTAGATGCCGATTATTTGTATTCTCAGGTTGCAGTGTGCTTAGGGCTTTCTGTCAGACTTTCCTTGTGATAGCCGGAGTTTCGAATAATTCGCCCAGAAGGACTTAGAATCTACAAAGATTCTTTACAGTCTTTGAGTAACTAACTTTTAATTTAAAAATGGAAGTAATTTCTTGTTCAACTAGTTATATCATATTGATTTTGTAGTTTTATAGATGTAAAAAATGTTTTAGTATCTATTCATCAGTAATACCAGTACCATTATGTAAAAAGTCAACGGCATTTCAAAAGTCATTCACTATGTATGGAAAGTGGTCTTCGTTCTTTAAATATTTGGGAAAATATCGATAATTAAAATTCTATCACCGCATCACTGGCAATTTTATTTGACCAATCAGGTGCTACTACATCCCCACTACGTTGGAAAGCAAGATGGAGAATTGGCGTTTTCCTCATATGATTTTATGAATGAATTTCGTAGTAGCTTCACGTCTTTATATTTACTATGTCTATGACGAGACCATGAACCTTTATACTAACTGGACTGCGCACTATGAACAGAAAAACGAGCCGAAAGAGAGGTTCCAAAGTAGTAGTGCATCTCTTTCTAATAGTTTTTATCATGTTTTTATTGGTCTTTATTACAAACAAAGTTGCCGCATAAGAATTTTGAAAAGCTACCAATGTCACTCTCATAACATTTAAAATAAAAGTATTACTTTGCACAACTTCATAATACTTTGTACAACTTCATAAAAGATGGTCAAACCATTGTATATTGATAGTTTAAGTATTTTTATGCAAAGTTTCATCACAAAAACATAACGCACAAATATATGCAAAATAAAAAATACCATTTACTACCAAAAAGAATTTACATTGACTATGGCAAGTTGTTAGACAGGGACAGACTACTATTTTTTGGCTATCTCGCTCGGCTCGATTTTTCTACTTTCACCGAGACGATGGAAAATGTACCTTATGTCATTACAGTTGGGTGTAAATTTGTGATTATTGTATTTTACAGTACACAATCCAGTTAGTATACAGATTCATGGACGAGACATACACACCGAGAAAGAAAACAAAGTGACATTACTGACATTTTGAAGTTGACACAGTTACAGTGAGTGACATTCACTCACTGTCAACTAAACTCTCAGTCATGTCATTTTTGGGATTTTATGACCTGGTAACGTGAAATTTTAAGTCAATTCATAAGGTGCAGCTATTTTTCGCGACATGTTATATGCATGAATTTTTTCATCGAATTTCATTTCTTGCCTACCAAAGAAATACCCCTTCTGTTCAACAAAATCATAATCTATGCTAAAAAGCCATCCTAGAACGAACGAGACGATTGCAGTCCGAATCATTCCGAATTATAGCTATCTTTTTTACTCACGTGCTTATCCCATCTTTCGTACTACTTTAACGGTAATTGTCAACTATTGTGCACTGACCATGAATCTATATATTAACTGGATTGCGTACTGTAAAATACAATAATTACAAATTTACACCCAACTGTAATGACATAAGGTACATTTTTCATCGTCTCGGTGAAAGTAGAAAAATCGAGCCGAGTGAGACAGCCAAAAAGTAGTAGTCTGTCCCTGTCTAACAACTTGCCATAGTAAATGTAAATTCTTTTTGGTTGTAAATGGTATTTTTTTTTAATTTTGCATATATTTGTGCGTTATGTTTTTGTGATGAAACTTTGCATAAAAATACTTAAACTATCAATATACAATGGTTTGACCATCTTTTATGAAGTTGTACAAAGTATTATGAAGTTGTACAAAGTAATACTTTTATTTTAAATGTTATGAGAGTGACATTGGTAGCCTTTCAAAATTCTTATGCGGCAACATTGTTTGTCATAAAGACCAATAAAAACATGATAAAACTATTAGAAAGAGACGCACTACTACTTTGGAACCTCTCTTTCGGTTCGTTTTTCTGTTCATAGTGCGCAGTCCAGTTAGTATAAAGGTTCATGGTTATATGATGTTAGTTGGTATGATTGTTGATCATA
Source organism: Eilema sororculum (assembly GCA_914829495.1). Lineage (NCBI taxonomy): Eukaryota > Metazoa > Arthropoda > Insecta > Lepidoptera > Erebidae > Eilema > Eilema sororculum. Next base: position 4,079,963 of record OU618559.1, read on the forward strand.
ATGATGATAAGTTGATGATGATGACGACGATCAATAATGATTTCTGCCACATTCAAGTAACGGAGACTTTACTAGAAGATATAAAAAGATAGATGGCGCAAAAAGTTGGCGCCAAATTTGTACATTTCCTGAAGATTTGGCTCAGAAGACATACAAGACGGGACTTGACCCCGTGAGCAGTCCCTTACAGAGGGCATGCTCCGAACAACTTAAGACCAATACTTACTCCTCCCAAGACTTCACCTATGCTGATGTGTTCTATCTATGTAGAGAATATAAAAATAGTCATTATTGTCTGTTCTGATATCTGAGTGATGTGGTGAGCAACCCATGGGGTTGCACAATGGCACAAAGTGGAAGATTTTTTCCGTTTTATGACCTTAGTAGCAAATCCAGTGGCACTGCACATGGCGTAATAAATGTGAATAAGGATGTTAACAGGTTCACAGTCCACAGACCATATATTATGTGGTCTGTAGAGAAATAGTACTATCAGTCCACGGTCCATATGTGGTCTGTTTGTCCATACAATTTCAAAGCTTTTTAGAGCTGTGGACGTGGATGGAAAGGCTATTTTTTGACATGGACTTGATAGGACATATCCTGGGTAACACAAAAAGTGCTGGGACATGAAGAAGAAACGTGTGACGTTTTTTTAAATACGTTTTTATTTTGTACCTTCATATTTTTTAGACTGTACACTGATTTTCCTATGTTTTATTCCTTCTTTAGCTAAATAAGCATAGGATAGGTAGAAAAAAATACATACGAATATGAACAATAAAACTATTTATTGAAAAAAAAAAAGATTTTTGAAAAAAAAGTTCTTGAAAAATAAACCGACTACAGTGTTTTCAAAAGGCAAAAACAATGATATTGTCACGTAAGTCAATAGTTATTTGATGTCAAAAGTCAAAATTATGATTTATTAGCATAGAGCAGCATTTTTTTTTATTAAAATGTTATTATTATGATGAGAATATAGACTAAAATAATGCACAGACCGCATATGGCCCGTGATTTCAGGTGGAATTTTTAGTCAAATTCGTTCTAATGAGTCCACAGACCATATGTGGTATGTTAAAAAAAACTATTTTCAGTTAATTATATATAATTTACCAAATATATAAATTTACCTGAACCCCTAAAATATCGGTTTTACTAAAAAAAATAATTGGACTTGGAGGTTATTTCCTCTCTGAAGCTTGGACTGTGAACCTGTTAAATCAATGAAACAGCACATAGTTATACATAAGATGTTTAATTACATTTTAAATTTCCAAGAATCTCCACCACAGCATCCTAAGCGGTGTGAAACAATCTCACCATGGTGAAACGATGGACATAGGTACATAAAATAACGTTTACCTCTGTCTCATATATTATTATACCACTGTGCAAGTCTAGCAGCGTCTCACTATCGCTGCCTACACACCCACTCTAAAAATATACATGAGTTATGGCAAATGAACAATTCTGAACACACAAACTTACACTACGACACAATATTTTATAATAATAGAAGTCGACTAAGGGATAGGGTGTGACCACCAAGAAACGCCGGGCTGTTCTTTAACCGACAGTAAACATACAGCCCGTGACTAAGTGCCCGCTTGGCGGCAATAGGCTCGCCCAGTATCACGTGGGACCGAAAATCATAGTTGGCGTAATGTGGGTGTTAATACACCTCTGCCTGAACCTCACCTCGGCGTGAGTATATGCATTTTATTTATTTATTTTCAGTAAGTACATATAGGTACATCTTATGAACTAATACACACAAAACCGTACAAACGGTTTGACTGTGGGATCAGGAAAAATATTTAGGTATATCTGACAATATTTACTTAAGGCTTATGGAGTTTAAATAGATGCGTGAGTATACATCTCTGGTGTCACATTATGGCGCTCACAGCAATGGTCCGCTGCGCGGACGCGTGGGCGGCCGGCGTCTCCTTCAGCGAGCAGGTAATGGTCTTGAAGGAGACGGCGGAGCGGGAGAGGCGGCGCGAGCGAGAAAGACTCGCGGATCGCGCCGCCCGCGCGCGCAAGCAACTCGGGCGTCGGAGGGCACTGACTGACCTCCGACCCCCATGAGCGCGGGCCTGGGGGTGACGGGTGGAGCCGCCTGTCACCCCAGCAGAAGCAGGCCACGGCGGCGGCGCGCTGAATAGCGCGCCTCCCCTTTCCGGGGGCGAGTTGGGGACACCGTTGTCCCCCCTCCTGAGGAGGGCCAGACCGTAAGGGATGGCCCTGGGTCAGCCGGGGTGGCCGGGGTTTAAGGCATTGTATTCTTGCAAAAGTAGGCATTTGTCGCTATCCTGGCCGCTCGTAAAATATTACGCGCGAACGCAGTGACAAGTGCATTGGCGGTGACCCCGCCAGCGTCACAGTATAGAAATATGCAGTAGGAAAACTTGATTTGACTTAGAAAATTAAATGCAGTTTTTTTAACTTTATTTAGTTATGTGATTATATTAAGTAAGTAATAAATACGAAATTAAAAAAACTGTATGAGTTTGAGAACTGTTTGTTCTATGTGTTTAGTTGCTTGGGCGAAAAAACTTACATTATAATAATAATAATAATGCTTGTAATTTTACAAACATTTGTTTGAATTGATTCTAACGGTTACTTTATATCATCGCACCGTTCGTCGACAGGGCAGTTAAATACCTAAAGTTAACGAGATTAACAACTTTTTTCGTGCGGGAATCCCCTCGGATACCCCCCTGCCGGAGCCGGAAGGCGAGGTTATGTCGGACTCGAACCGACTTTTTAGTCGGTTCGAGTCCGAATGTGGGCACGCCGACTGTGGGTCGTGGTGCTAGTTTTTATGAAGTATTCATATAAATTTACACTGTACCTTCTTTTTTTCGTGCGGAAATCCCCTCGAATACCTCCCCTGCCGGAGCCGGAAGGGGAGGTTATGTCGGACTCGAACCGACTTTTTAGTCGGTTCGAGTCCGACTGTGGGCACGCCGACTGTGGGTCGTGATGCTAGGCCTAAGGTGAGGTTGTCATCGACATATCCCTCGCACCCCGGCTGACCCAAGGCCAGTAATTCTCCTGGGTCTGCCGGGGTGCGAGAGATATGCTTTCGGCAATCTCACCTCCGGCAACCAAGGACCCAAGACGGCGTGCGTTTTAGTCGGTTTGAGTCCGACATAACCGCCTCCACCGGCTCCGTGGGGGTGGTATCCGCGGGGATTTTGCGCTCGATAAAAAAATGCCAATAATGAAACTAACCTACCTAAATATTAAAATTATTCTATCCTAAACTAAAACTAAATTTATATTTATATACACACACACAAACTATATACAATGTACGAATATTGTAGGTACCCCTGTACTGATATAGATAAAATATGCATACATAAACATAAACTCACGCCTGTATTCCCCGAAGGGGTAGGCAGAGGTGCTGACACCCACATTTCGCCAGTTTACGTTTAGGTCCCAATGTAATAGATGGCGAGCCTATTGTCATTAACCGGGCACTTATAAACCTGCGATAAATACACACATAACTTCGAAAAGCATCGAAAAGTCATTGGTGTGTGCCATGGTAAACCTGGGATCGAACCCGAGACCTCGTCTCAGCAGTCCATTACCCATACCACTAGGCTACCGCAGGTGAATATGAATTATAGAAAATCGTAAGTAGCATATTCAGTAGTAATACTGATATTCTTATACTATGGCGCTATGAGCGTAATATTTAGGTATGATAATTTTTTAAATTACCAATCGGAGTTAGAAATTTAGTTTATGGCTTTGCACGACTTCTTTCGCTTGCGTTGTTTATTGCCCATATTGAATGACTTGCAACAATTTATTATAAATACGTAAACCAGATTGATTGGTGCACGAAACTGTCGCGCAAAAACTGACACAGGCCCTACTTCGGTAAGCGCCAGCGCGCGACTGGCGCAACTTTTCGGGCCTCAGCGGCGCGAGCACTCGCGAATTTAGTAGGTATTTAAATATAACTTTAAAAATTATTTCATAATATAGTCAAAATCTGCGAAAATGTCTAGACATATGTAGTAGCTTTAGTTTAGTACAAAAATGTTATAGAAAGCATAAGTAATTTAGTCATAATATTCAAAAAAAAAATAACGAAAAGGGGTAACTTTTGCTATCGAGTGAAGTTCATCAGATCTGGAAACTGAATGCGAATTTGACTAGACTCTTTTATTCGAAATTTAAAACGCTTTTTAACAGGTCCGCGCTGGATCATGCTCCCGACTGCCATGGTTGTTGGTAGCAAGTAGATATTTATGTATCACACTGACTGGTAATATTTTACAGAATTTAAACAACTTATTGTAATCGTTTTTATACATATTTTAATTTTATTATCTACTAGTAATTTAATAAATCTCAATTGGATATTTTCTAACTTATGTAAATGTGTTTTATACGTGAGTCCATAACAGTCTAGTGCATAGTCCAGGATAGACTCCACCATGCTAGTATATAATAGTTTTAGAGTACCACGGGGAACTTTATAACTTAAATGGGTGAATTTACCTAATATAACTCTAAGCTTGTTACATATAAAGTCAATGTGTTCTGACCAAGAAAAGTGTTCGTCAATTTTCATTTCCAAGTAGGTTACACACTTCACTCTCTCTATCGGTTTGCAGCTACAGTTGACCAGGTTGTTGTGGAAACATTCATATGAATGAGTGTACATTGAGTAAGGGGAGTCTTTTACTGGTAAATAGGGAGAATGTATGATTAATTGTTTTGTTTTATCAGCATTGAGTACTATGCCGTTGTCGTGTGACCACTTAACAACTGCATCCACATCCTGTTGTACTAGTTGACAAGTTTCGGCCAAATCGGTGCCCGCGCGCAGTATACAAAGGTCATCCGCGAACATGTGTGCTGTGCAATGTTGCAATGTTCCGCATGAGCTATTTACATGCATTAAGTAGCACACAGGTCCACATCCGGAGCCCTGCGGAGCCCCACAACGCACCTGCTTGTCCTCACTTAGCGTGTTCCCGACCTTGACGCGATAGGTGCGTGAAGTGAGGTAGTCTCCAAACCATTCGTTCAGTGGCCTCTCCACTCCACACTCATTGATCGCCTGCAATAATGTGCTTATTTCTAATGTCTCGAATGCTTTTTGTAATCGAAAAATATGGCTATAACAATTTTTTTATCATTTAAATGTGTATTTATCTCATCTGTGAATTTTGAAAGTAATGTATTGGTACTTTTCCCTCTCTGAAATCCATGTTGTGATTCATTCAAAATACTGTTACTTTGTAAGTAGTTCCCTAGTTGATTTAAATGCCTTTTTCTATGATTTTGTCTATGCTGGATAATATTGCTATTGGCCTGTAATTTGAGAAGGACTTCTTATCACCTTTTTTGTGAATAGGACGTATTATTGCCTCTTTAAGTTGATCCGGAAATCTATGATCTTTAACCGATAAGTTAATCAGCCGTGCTAATACAGGGCTAATTTGGGCACATACAAGATTTTTTATATCTGACATTCGGATCCCATCGCTACCGGGTGATTTCTTTGCGTTCATATTTTTAATTATTTTACCTACCTTCGGTAATCGGTTGCCACCTCATACACCTATCAGTCTTTTTTACATAATCATCCCTAATGAGCAACTTGACATCACGAACATGCTTAATCTGTTTTATTTCCTCGTCAAAAGTAGCCGCAAATCGATTAGTTATATGTTGTATATCCCCTAACTTATTCATGTTAGACAGTATATGTTCATCTACTGTATGCTTTTTTTCCCCAACAATGCATTTATTTTGTCCCTTATCTCTTTTATATTCTTATTACAATCAATTATACACTGTCTATCATAATCATTACTACGTTTATAAATCACTAGCTTTTGCCCGCGGCTCCGCCCGCGTGGATGTCCGTTATCGCGACCAAACATAGCCTATGTCCCTTCTCAAGGTCTAATCTCATCATAATCGGTTCAGTGGTGTAGGCGTGAAAGCGTAACATACAGACAGACAGACAGACAGAGTTACTTTCGCATGTATAATATTAGTATGGATTATCGAACATTTATTCCTACATTTTATTCTAACCTTTTCACCATATTCTTTGAATCGTTGCACCATACTGTAAATAGTCTATCTCGCTCTTTTATTAAGCGTTTTAAGTCTGCTGTCACCCAGCTTTTACTATTTCTAAGACTCGGGCGGACTGTTTTAATCTTAAAACAGCTGTTATAAATCTCGTCGAATATTTGCCGAAGAGAATTGTACAGCCCTATTTGGCAATTAACGTATGTACAGCGAGCTGCAAAAATGCATGGACATTACAAATACTAAATCGTTTGCGCCGGTATTCAACGCCATCTGTTGACAAAAAAAATGGTTCATAAAATCTAACTAGATGGCGCCGCGCTATCTTTCAAATGTGAATAAATATACGAAACAACATTTTTACTTCTTTTTGTATATTATCAATATTTTCATTGCATTAAATTTATACAAACACAAATGAATCAACATAATATAATTACAAAAACAGAATGCTCTCGGCAGGGTTCGAACTCGAAACTCTAAAACTTGGTTTCACGATATATCGCATAGACACATCTATTGGCTTACATTGCACATGATTATTGCGTTGAAATAGAATACTACTAGATTTTTGTAATTGCATGCACTACCGCCGCAAGTTACGAATATAATACACTGGTCCAAAATAAACCTATCTACTTTTTTATTAAGATGACAAATATATTTGCGGAGGTAGGTATACAATATTACTATTAACAATGAAACGGTAGTTAGCATAATAATAACAACCGTATTAATGTCGCTCTCTAAATACGCTCATAGCTAGTGAAACCACTGGCGCCACCTAGTTTTTTTTTTATAAACTGGGGTTTGACAGTTCATAGGATTATCGATATTAAGCTATCCATGCATTTTTGCAGGTTACTGTACGTTGTTTAATCGCAATCGGGTGAGAAGAAACGGAGATGACCAAAAGTCGCGTTAACCGACATCCAGGCGGGCGGAGCCGCGGGCGTGAGGGATTAACATATTGAATAGAAACCACGGAACAGAGATAAAGGGTGGAACTGTGAAGTAGGCGTGCCACGCGTGACAATCTCATGCGGAGTATCGCAATAGCTCACAATTTCGACCTTCAGTCGATATGTCATTACGTATAATTAACAGTTCTGCATTTAATAGAAATATGCCTTACTGTGCCATTTTGCAGTGCAAAAATGATAGTAGGATCATAAATCTTCGAAATGGAGGTGTTTCATACCACCTGTAAGTGAGGATAGAAATTTTCCCACAAATTCGAGACTTTGCCTTTAGCTTAACATCATCCAATGAAATAAAAATTAAATTAAAATCAACCTTGATACATTACAATAAAGCTGGTTTTTGATCACACACTATATACCTACACACTATTCTTATTTTTTCTTTTATTTCTATTAAACTTCTATTTATCAAAAGGCTTTAAACTTTTTTTTTATATCCATACTAATATTAAAATGCGAAAGTAACTCTGTCGGTCTGTCTGTCTGATATTACGCTTTCACGCCTAAACCATGGAACCGATTTTGATGAAATTTGAAATATGGATAAATTAGACAATGAGAAAGGACATAAGGCTATGTATGGTCGCGATAACCGACATCCACGCGGACGGAGCCGCGGATAATTTTATTTATTTATTTATAGCTTTATTTTTCTACAAAAACAGTACATTATATAATTAAAAGAAAATTTAAGTTGTTATCATTTGTTTGTAGTTTCTGTTATGTAGCCCCCTCGGGTAAAAGCCTCCTCCATCTCTTTCCACCTTTGCCTATCCTTAGCTGTCTGCATCCAATCCTTTCCTGCTTTGCTTACTATATCATCAGCCCATCTTTTCTTTTGCCTCCCAACATTTCTTTTCCCTTCAGGTCCTATCCACTTTGTTGTTTGGTGAGTCCATCGCTTGTCTTGGTATCGGGCCACATGTCCTGCCCAGTTCCACTTCTGTTTTAAACTAAAATGGAGAGCATCTGTTAATTTAGTTCTCATACGGATATCAGTATTTCTTATTTTATCTATTCTTCTTAGATTCAAGATGCTTCTTTCCATTGCATGTTGGCAGGCAAGAATTTTGCTCCTCACTTTTTCAGTAAATACCAATGTCTGGCTGGCGTAAGTTAGGCTTGGAAGAATACATGAGTCCATTATAATTTTTTTCATGTTAACGTTATAATTTCCCTTTAGGATTTCTTTTTGCGCCCAGTACTTTCTCCATGCTATACTTATGCGTCTGTCTATTTCGTTTTCATTGCTATTTGCGTCAAATGACACCAGTTTACCTAAGTACACATATTCTTTAACATATTCTATTGGGTTTCCCTCAATTTTGATTACTTTCTGGTGACTGTTTGACATAATTTTGGTTTTAGATGAGTTCATGTGTAGACCAACTTTTTTACTCTCATAGTCTAAGCTTTGTAACATTTTTTCTAAGTTTGTAGCGGATTCACTGAAAAGAACAATATCATCCGCAAACCTTAGATGTGTCAGTTTCTCGTTAAGTATCCATATGCCTTTATTATTCCAGTCAATATTCTTGAAAATATCTTCAAGCACTGCTATGAATAGTTTTGGAGAGAGTGGATCTCCCTGCCTTACCCCTCTTCCAATATTAAACTCTTCCCCCTGTCTTTCCAATTTTACTCTACTTACACTTTTTGAATATATGTGTTTTATGATCTGTACATACAATATGGATACGACATATAGGCATTAATTGAAGCCACATACTTGGTACCCTGTTAGCATGAAACGGGCAAAGTTTGAACAAAATCGGTCAAGTATTAAGGTCAAAAACAAGAGTTTTAATTTTAGTGAATTTTGATCAGCTGTGAACACTCTGTAGAATAGCAGTTTTCAATGAACTTTAAATTCTCATTCAATTGTATGCCTACGTATAAGGACTCTTTCACACTCGACATCCACGCGGTACGGCGATAGACGCGCGTAGCGCGCGCCTATGTATTTAACGCGGAATTGACCGGTTCGATCATAGAGTGGTTATGCGTATGCGCGTGTGAGGCACCGCACCTCCGCGCGGACGGAATGGCCGTCAAGGGGCAGGCAGAGACAGGATTTTTCGACCTCGCGGTCGATGATGTACCGCCGTAAACCACCTATGCTTAATAATTTCACCAGTAGTGTTTATGTTTATTGATCATGAATACTTTGAACTTTACATACAGGAAAAGACCGACTCGAAATTGTTACAAATTTTAAGATAAATTTATTTCTACATTCACGATTCAGATTTAATTCAGAACAAAATGTAAGCGAGTGTGTAATCGGCATTAGAAACGATAGTCGTAAAATTTTTATTACTATTAGGGTTACCATCCGTCCGGGCTTCCCCGGATTTGTCCTAGTTTCGACGCAGTCCTCAAGAGTCACGACCCTAAGTTGGGCGCTGTAGTCTTTCATCTCCAAAATGCTGTCACGGAGCTTCGGAGAACACTATGACCACTCCTACTTGTCCATGTGAGTCCATCAGCTAGTAGCTGTCGCCAATGAGTTTTTTTTAAATGACAGACACGTCAATTTGACTTCACCTCGCCTGATGGTAAGCTAAAGGCAAAGTCTCGGAAAGAGGGTCACCATCATAAACATGTACCATGTTAACAGTGGTGGCACTCAGCTTGACGGCCTCATCAGATGCCTTTTCACGCCCCGCTTAAAGGACCCGGGCGTGTAGGAAGAAGGAAACACGTGAGCTGGCAGAGAGTTCCAGGTCTTAATGGTGCGGCATAGCTTGGTGTTGGACCGTTGAAACTGTTTCCCAGAAACGGTGTACACTGTAAGGTATGAAAGAAACTTTATCCCACGCACACTCAGGCGGTGGAATGAACTCCCTGCTATGAGTCTCCCAGGGGACTAGAACATGAGGTTCTTCAAAAAGGATATTTATCTTGCATACATCCATATGCCACGGTAATAACTTTCTATCGGGTGGGCCGTGTGCTTGTCTGCCACATTAGTAGTACAAAAAAACTTCTTGTCCTGATTTGATTCAAGATATGGAAAACCTAATTACTATAGAAATTGTAAAATGCGACGTTGCCGCACTGTGTATTCATTCAAATATTCACTCGCTATTCGGGGATTCCCCCGTGACGTGCGTGAGCTCGCCAGTGACCGCGAGCACGCGCGCATGTTCGCATCGAGATTTTATTCGACATAGTTTTTTAGAGTGAAATTGACACTAATTAACTTTTATGTATTTTTAAATAGTGTTATTTTCAACTATTATAATAGTAAGTATTTATTTCGTGTTGTGCCATCCAGTGTGAGTGTTTTCTTCATAACTATTGTGTATTTTGAAATTGTGTGTTATTTAAAACTATTATTACCTATTGTATTTTTTATTGTGCCATCCACGTGTGTCTGAAAGTCAAGAAGCACTGCGCAGCCGAATTATTGAGGCATTTAACAAATTGAAAGCTATGGCTTTGGATCCGAATCGAAATCGGGACAATATTGTTCGGCGATGTAATTTGTGTATTCAAGCAAGTGGCGGACATTTTGAAAATTTCAAAGATTTAAATTTACAATCTACAGTGTTATTAAAAGTTCTGCGTACTATACGTCTTAACCTGTGATTCTACGGAATCTGGTGGTACCTACTTACGTACGTAGGTACGTGAGCGCGCCAGCCGGCGGCACGGCCCGGCGGCGCCGGCGCGGCGAGGTGCTTTGTTGCCGTTCCGCTATTCCGAGTAAGTTACCTACCTACTACACTACCTCCCTATTGTCGTAAACCGTGTGTATGTGTATGTGTCTAAGGGCGTGTGCGTATTTATTAATGACTTAGTAACTATCAATGACATTATACGGATAGTTTCATTTTCAACATTTACTTTGATAATTATTTTGTTAGAAAATTTCGGTTTTTTTAAATTAGGGAATTTAAGTTTAAATTTTGTTTGGTTACATTTCTACGGACCAGGATGGTTAGCGGTTTTCGTAAATGCCTATATGTCGTATCCATACTGTATGTTTCGTTTATATTATTATTTCTTAGAGCAGTCCATATGGATGGATGCACTATGCTGTCAAACGCCTTGGAATAGTCCACAAATGCTAAATATAGTGGTTTCTTAAATTCTTTGAATTTCTCAATTATTTGTTCTAATGCATGTATGTGGTCTATTGTAGAGTAGTTTGGCCGGAAACCCGCTTGTTCTCTAGGTTGATTCTTGTCAATGTCCACTGTTATTCTGTTTGAAATGATGGATGAAAAGAGTTTGTATGTTGTGGATAATAGACTGATAGGCCTGTAATTACTGATGTCTCGCGGGTTCCCTTTTTTATATAAAAGTATTATATTTGATCTACACCATTGCAGTGGTACTTCCTCTTTGGCAAGTACCAAGTTGAAGAGCTGTACTAGGTATGTAACTAGGATTGGCGCGCCTATTTTTAAGGCTTCGTTTGTGATGTTATCTTCTCCTGGGCTTTTATTGGATTTTAATCTTTTGATGTGACTTATTATTTCAATTTCTGTTATTGGATCTAATGGAATTTTCCCTGTAACCATGGTCATATTATTACTGTTTCCATCAGTTTGGGCCCTTTCAGTTGTTGGTTTTTTATATAGGTCAGTGTAAAATGCTGTTGCACATTTTATTATACCCTCTCTGTCTTTGGTTTCTTTTTGCCGCGGATAAAAGCTAGTTTAAATAATTTTAGATTACCAAAGGAGGACAAAGCTATGTGATCCTTTTTAGCTATAATTTAGTATACTCTTCGATCATTCGACAGTCTTTGGAATCATTTAACATTTGAAAACACTTTTTTTGTAAAAGGACACGTTAATTACTTCGCCTGATGGTAAGCTAAGAGCAAAATCTATCGATACCGCCAATATTTTGTGTCCCCGTTCTAATGTAGGTTGAGAGTGGGGGTGAGAGAGATCATACTACTGACATCTGTTGTGGAATAGCTATATTTTCGTGCGGAAATCCCATCGGATACCTTCCTAGCCGGAGCCGGAAGTGGAGGTTATATCGGACTCGAACCGACTAAAACCACACGCCGACTGTGGGTCGTGGTGCTAGGCCGGAGGTGAGGTCGTCATCGACTTACCCCACGCACCCCGGCTGACCCAGGGCCATCCCTTACGGTGTGGCCCTCCTCGGGAGGGGGGACAACGGTGTCCCCGACTCGCCCCAGGACTGGGGAGGCGCGGCGTCACCGTGGCCTGCTTCTGCTGGGGTGACAGGCAGCTCCACCCGTCACCCCCAGGCCCGCGCTCATGGGGGCCGGAGGTCAGTCAGTGCCCTCCGACGCCCCAGTTGCCTGCGCGCGCGGGCAGCGCGATCTTCGAGTCTCTCTCGCTCGCGCCGCCTCTATTATTATTAAAGTAATCTCTAATGCGAAACAATAAGGTGTGTTTTCGTCTTACAGTGTGTTTATTTTAGGCGAATTTGGTGTTAAAGATAAACGACCAACCAAATCAATTGTTTACTAGTACATAATGTAACGTATTATTATCTGGTTGTATGTGAGTTTGGTAACATCGGTTCCGCTACTGAATCTGTCGTATCACACTTCTACTAGTTTTTTCTGTTCTGTGATAGAAACACTTAATTTATAATACTCACAAGTACAGCCGCGGAAGACTCGCTCACACAGACAGACAACACGTTTACGTCTATATAGATGGTTCACGTAAAACTGAGGTCCGTAGGAGAACGTTTACAATTATAATACAATGTCCACACCAATAACGTCCATAACATAGTATTTAACCCGGGGTAACTAAGGTTTTCCACCTGTGTGTATTCGAGTATGACAATTTTTTTCTTACATACATTCAATATTTAAGGTTTCTCACCTGTGTGTGAACGAATATGTTTATATAAATAGCCCTTCTGACTGAAACATTTCTTACATATATTACACTTATAAGGTTTCTTCCCCGTGTGTAAATGAACATGTTTATCTGCATCATCCTTTCGAGTAAAACATTTCTTACATACATTACATTCATAAGGTTTTTCACCCGTGTGTGTTCGAATATGTTTATTTAAGGACGTCTTTTCATTGAAACATTTCTTACATACTTGACACTCGTAAGGTTTTTCACCTGTGTGTGTTCGAATATGTTTATTTAAGTTACTCTTTTCACTGAAACATTTCTTACATACTTGACACTCATAAGGTTTCTCCCCCGTGTGTGTTCGAATATGACTACTTAAATGATTCTTCTTATAGAAGCTTTTCTTACATACTTTACATTTATAAGGTTTCTCACCCGTGTGTGTTCGAATATGTGTATTTAAGGTACTCTTTTCACTGAAACATTTCTTACAAACTTTACACTCATAAGGTTTCTCACCTGTGTGTGTTCGAATATGTGTATTTAAGGTACTATTTTCACTGAAACATTTCTTACATACTTTACACTCATAAGGTTTCTCACCTGTGTGTGTTCGAATATGCCTATTTATATGACTCTTATCATTGAAACATTTCTTACATACTTTACACTCATAAGGTTTCTCACCTGTGTGTGTTCGAATATGACTATTTAAATGAATCTTACTATAGCAACGTTTCTTACATAAATTACATTCATAAGCTTTCCCACCCATGTGCAGACGAATATGTCCTCTTAAAGCATTTTTACATTTAAAACATTTCTGACAAATGTCACATAACCACGGTGTAAGTTTGTTGCGTGAGCTATTATTAATACTTTGGTCTACTCTGATTTTGTTTTCTGACATCTTTTTGTGAACGTCGTTACGATCGCATGTGCTATTATTTTGGTTATTGTTACGTAATCTGATATCTATTCTATCACGAGTGTCCCCTATCTTGTTCTTCTCAACCGGTTTGTCTTCAATGTCTCTTCTAGTCTCTCTTTTCGCTTCTTCAACCTTGTCCACTGTTTGGTCAGTTCTCTTGAGGCTGTGTAATAGCGTATCATTACGGTACTTCTGGGCAGCGAGTCGAGGAGCACCTGAAGAACAAATAAATCATGCTTGTTTCATCATCATCATCGTTAGAATCGCATCATTCATTCATGCAAATTGCTTTAGTGTTACCTAATGAGGTTTGGCAGGAATATTAAGATACGTGTAATTATTTCGGTCCAGCTCGTTCTGTTATATGTACAGTCGAAGTTTTAATTAAACGAAGTAAATTGACAGTAACTAATGTCATTTTATGATATAATGATACCATATTCAATGTAACTATATACGCTAATCACTGTTATACAGATTGACATTACAGCATTTACAGCTTGTGATATTTCATCATCATTTCTTTAGCGCATGCGAGGCCTATAGGTCGGCGTCTTCTCCTTTGATTTTGGAGTCTTCTCGTTACATGGCTTGTATGGACGCGACTGCCACCTGGTACTGCCAATCTCGAGAAAAAAGCCTGCGCCAGAGTACCGCTTCTCAATAAGATGGTGTGGTTCACGCGATGGTCTTCGCGGGGTCATGTACAGTACACCCCTTTTTTGGACAAGTCTTTAGCAGCCAGATTAACATTCAGACTCAGATAGTTTAGGTTAGAAGGTTAAGGCGGTCGCGTAGCTGGGCACTGACAGTTTTTATGACGATGGAAAATGCTAGAATATCATGATAATATATGTTTGTAGTCATTAACAGTTTGTGACAGGAAAGTTCAGGGGAGATTTAAATAAACCTGGACACCGCTTGGACTCGAACTAACGAGTTAGTGTGCAACGCGTTGTTGGGATCACATACCCCCTGTGGAGAGGGCACCCTCAGCCTGCTCCTGCTAGGGAGACGGCTGGGCCCAACCATCGCCCCAGGCCCGCTGGAGGACGGAGATCGTTCTGTGACTCCGCCGCTCGCGTCTGGACACGTGATGGTGCCAGTTTTTTATAGAATGTATCTGCACGGCCGCTAGTTCTTTTAAATGTCCACGTGCCACCACAGTCTACAACTTACCAGTATCGACGTCATCTGGTTCTTCCTCCACATAACCCAGAGGTACGTCGCACTCCGAACTTGAAGCTTGCTCCACTGCTGCATCATCTGCTAATAAGTACAATAAAAACTTCATTAGTTGGTGCTGCATAAGAATCTGTAGTTGTATTGAAGTAGAAATGATCTGATGAACAGCAAGTTCATTACAGAAGCGCTGTCATTGATGGATTTACACATACACCAAGTATAGTGATTTGGTAGCGCCATACAGATTACAATAGGCTAATTTGATTGATTGATACACACACCATCCCAGTGGAGAGCCGTCGGTAAGCGATACCGAGACCGCCCAGGTTCGGCTTAAGCCTTCCCAGGACGGACGCAGCACCGACGAAGGACGGAAACACCAAGCTCAATCGACAATTACACCGAAATGTGCAGGATTCAGTTTTTAGAAACACTTACTGCCTGTGACGTCACTCAGATCTTCCTTGACGACCGCGAGACGTATAATATCTTCTGAATCTGATGATTGGACGTAGTCATCTCCCTTCAAAGGGTCTTCTTCAAAAACTGCAGATTTAAATTAATTAAAGGTTAAAGACAGAATTTTGTCCCTTATTTCAGTTCCACACCGAACCCTCCGTGCGCGATACAGACTCACACTTGACTGATTTGTTATTATCATATCATGCAGATCTAATTCCAATGTTGGATGCACTTACTTGACATTGCATTGTCTACTTCTGGATCTGGTTTTATGAAGTATTCTGTTCCCGCATCATCTTGCGAGTCTGTACATGTGCTGCTGTCGTCTCTTGTGTCTGTGGATTACAAAAAAGACTATGGCTTCATTTTTCAACCACTCAGGTGGCAGACCAGCACACGGTCCACCTGCTGAGATGTGTGTGGCAATAGGCTCACTTATTATGTGGGACTGAATACAATTGGCAAAATGTGGGTGTTAATTTACCTCTACCTAACCCTCCAGGGACAAAGGCAAGATTATGTATCTGCAGTATTCTTAATAATTTGTGTACATATAATGTGAATACACAAAGGCACAATATTGTTAACCACAAACAGTCTCAAACACATCGCTGACTGACTATAAGCACTATAACATTGTCTAGCCTGTTCTTTAGTCACAAACATACCATAAAACTTTATTACCTTCAGCATTTTCTTGTTTCACTTCATCAATACTAAAGACATTTGGAGTCATCTGCAGCACATCCTCTGTGCTCTGGTGTACACCGGGCATTATTTGTAAGTTGACTTGCTGTAGAAACAACACCACATTATATGAACACACATTATAACAGCTCACTATACATCATCCCTTAGCTTACAACAATGCTTAAGTCATTTTTACCAACTTTACAGGAGACGAAGAAAACTATATTTTAAAAAGTCTGTGCTTTTTTCTATTGCTTCTTAATACATACTCTAGTTTACGGTTAAAAAATAATTAATTATACTTATTTTGACGATTTACTTTATTTTAACTTTTATTTGATGACTTGAGCGGTGTTGATATTTTATTAGATTTAGGCGGTGTTGTTTGTGAAAATGTTAGGGATTAAGGTATCAAAAGATGACAGACTGACGACTTGTGCGGTGTTGCGACGCCAACCGACTTGAGCGCTGTCACTATTTTCTGAATTACGGCTTCTGATTGGCTGAAATCTATTTCATGAGACCAATGGTTCATTAAAATGTAAAAACCGCCAATTTTCAACTTGAGCGGTGTTGTTAGCTAAGGGACGACATGCAGAAGATGTGAGACCAATGATAGCAGTATACAATATTATGATTACACAGTCAGTCTGTTCCTTGTGAACATACTTTGTTACAAGCATTATCAATCACCACATCACTCACCACATTACTTTGTAGCAACTCTGTAAACAGCTTTTCACTCTGGAGACATTTCTCCTGAAGCTCTGAGGAGTTCCTGAGCCACACACAACAGAGGTGGCAGACCAGTACTGGTCTGATGTCTTCTGCAACAAACTGATCAACATAATCTCATTACTAGTTGTCCCCAACAACAGTGCCTGCCCAGCTTGGGAAGGGAGTTGTTGAAACTTAACTCTTTTGTTACTATTCTAGTGAGGAACAGAGAGTGATATTCTTCTGACACAAAGTAAGAGTATATAAAGCATTTGTCAAACTTGGATTGTTGTAGTAAGTTGATAGATTCACTAATTCAAAAAAACGAAGGCAAAAGGTTCACTTGAGCTGTGGGTTTTGGTAACACAACATACAAGACATAATTATGTTGTTTGTATTTGTATGTATGTTTGGGCACAGATGTTCCTAAACAGTGACTGTACTTGTTTATCATAAAAGGAAAGCTTACTTACCGGCGTCATGGTCAAAGACTCGTACATCTCTTGTAGATGAGTCTTGATAATCGAACGCAGTGGAATGTCGTCCGACAGACAAATTCTACACATCGACAGCTTCTCCATGTTTACGTTAATGTTAGTTTAATATTACCGTTTATATTGTTTGAATTAAGGGCAACTTAAGACCTGAACTTCTACTAAGTACCTTAAACTAATATACATAGTAATCTTAATCTTTAGCAAATCACACTAGGAATCAGCAACGTAAAGACAGTTCGTGAAGTATTGAAATACATTGAATGAATTTAACCACAATTCACAACTTTTTATGGCCTCTGCAGTCAAATCACCTACAATTCGCAATCTCAACAATCTCCACATACACCATTATCTATCACTGATAATAACAAGAAATTGAAAATCTTGAGAAATTGCGAATATTGCTATATCTATGACATACACCGAGAAAGAAAACAAAGCGACATTACAAGGACATTACCTTAGAGTATCAAGAGTTGCCATACCTACGAAAAAAAACTGCCTACCTAAACTTGGATTTTATGAATGAATGGAAAGCAGTATGGCGGCCTAAAAGGGAATCCAGTAAACTGTCGATAACTACTTATCGATATAAAAAGGGCACAGACTAAAAAGTTATACTTTTGAAAGAAAAAATTAAGTGGTTAGCTTAAGTGGATGCCGATTATTTGTATTCTCAGGTTGCAGTGTGCTTAGGGCTTTCTGTCAGACTTTCCTTGTGATAGCCGGAGTTTCGAATAATTCGCCCAGAAGGACGTAAAATCTACAAAGATTCTTTACAGTCTTTGAGTAACGATATATATATATATATATATATATATATATATATATATATATATATATATATATATATATATATATATAAATCGCGAAGGACTTCTTGCGTCTTTACAAACTACCACCCTGCGGCGTCCACTGAATGTAGTGAGATTTTTAATGTTTTCAATGCGTATGTAAGATGTTTTCATCAGTATCATATCAGTAGTCGACGTCAAATTTCATTTAAACATTAAATGGTGATATTCAAATTAAATATTTCTAGCTGAATTTGTGCGTCCGTTCACTCTTAAATTTTTCTTGCACACTGAATACCTGCGTATACCTACTAAACACTGCATGCACATTCCCGCCTCCATCCGAATGTATGTTTAAATCAATTCCGTATAATGCTCTGCATATATCATAATGATTATAGTAACTAAATGACATCCATCTACTATTGAATACAGATTGGTTCCGAATACTGTTTTTGAATAATTGTATCCAGCTTATCAGCCAAGAGGCTTCCACCTATATAAGGGTTTATAATGACTCCAGGCATAGATAATAAATATAATTAATAGTTAGCATACAAAAGTAACAATGTATAGCGTAGGTATTTTCACTTTGGTGGTCAACAAAATCTTAAAAAGCAATATAATCATTTTTGACGAGATTTTGTTTTATGAAGGCACTGTCTACGTCGGTTGAGTTACCCCACAGTAATATGCCATAATTTAAGATTGAGCCAACATGACTGTGGTACGCCATAAGAGCTGTTTTTTCGCAAGTTGTATTTCTAAGCTGGCGTAGAGCAAACACGAATCTATTTACTCTCTTACATACTGTATCTACATGCAGATTCCAGTTACAGTGTTCATCTAATATGAGACCCAGGAAGCGAATATGACTGTCCCTGCTTATTGCAACACCATTCAACGCTAGCTCGAAGTTTTGTAGGTTCTGCTTATGCGTAGAGCAGATCGCAGCTGCCGGTGAGGGTCTGGCCACCCAGATGGCAAAACAGGCGAGGAGGGAGGCTGAGGCACAGCGGCGGGAGGCCGAGTCCCGACGCCAACTCCAAAAAGTTACGGCGGAGCTGGAGGCCCTCAAGAGAAGGGACCGAGTTGCCGGGAGTGGCGACTCGGTCAATGCGGAAGGCGCAGCCGGAGCGGTCGGCGCACGCTGCTCTGGCGGGGCGGCCGGTGCAGCCGGAGCGGCCAGCGCAAACAGCGCAACCGGTGAAGCCACCTATTCGACCAGCAGAGCCAGAATCGTGAGTCGCGCTCAGGGCAAGGATAAGGGGAAGGGCAACCCTGGACCCCGGCCCGGCTCTGGGTGAATCCCCGAGCCCCCGTAAGGGGGCTGGGAGGTAGCTGGAGCCGCCAAGCAGAGACGGAACGCCGCCAAAAAGGCAGCCAAAATGGCCAGAAGGGCCAAGTTGGCCTTGAAGGCCACGACCGCGGTTGCCCAAGTCGTGGAGCGGATCCGGCGGCTGGGTCTGGAGGTGGCTCCGTATAAAATCGAGGCCATGTTCTTTCATGGGCCTCGGCGCGTGCCACCGGAAGATTCCAGCCTCATAGTGAGAGACATTTCCATCGGCATCAAGCCCCAGATGAACTATCTGGGGCTCGTGCTCGACGGCCGGTGGATCTTCGGGGAGCATCGCCGAAGACTGGCCCCCAAATTGAAGGACATAGCTGCCACTTGCTGCTGCCCAACATAAGGGGTGTATTCACCGCTAAGAAAACCCCATATATTGTAGCGCCGCAATTCCTGGGCACACGGCTTACCATTGCCCCGAGTATCGGGATCCTAGGCGTCGACATTTCAAGTGACGTCCAGTACCGCAGTCATTTAGAGGACAAGGTTAAGCTGGCATCAAAGAAACTTGGAGTTCTTAACAGGGCGAAGCAGTACTTCACTGCGGGGCAGCGACTCCTTCTTTATAAGGCACAGGTTCGACCCCACATGGAGTACTGCTGTCATCTTTTTGCCGGAGCGCCCGCACGCCAGCTTAACCCTTTCGACTCGGTACAAAGACGTGCGTTGAGGCTCGTCGACAGTCCCATACTCGCAGGCGATGTGGAACCTCTCAGCCTCAGGAGGGACTTTGCCTCACTGTGTGTTTTCTACCGCCTATATAATGGTTTGTGCTCAGATGAATTATTTGACATGATGCCCACAGCTACATTCTATCATCGCACCGCTCGCCATAGACAGGGAATTCATCCCCACACATTGCATCCGAATACGGTGCGCACCGTGCGGTATGAAAGGAACTCCCTGCCACGGTTTTCCCAAGCGACTACAATATGGGGTTCTTCAAGAGGGGCATTAGAAGGTTTCTTCAGGGTAGGCAGCGCGAGTGTAACGCCTCTGGTGTTGCATACGTCCATAGGCCACGGTAACCACTTTCCATCAGGTGGGCCGTGTGCTTGTCTGCCATCTAAGTGGTATAAAAAAAGGGGGCCGGATGACTTTTGCAGGAGACTCTACGCAGGAGTCCTGCGGTCCATTGCCCTATATGGGTGCCCGATATGGGCGGAGACCCTGACGATCCACAATGCGCGTCTGCTGCGTGGGCCGCAGCGTGCAATGGCCAGCAGGGACATTATGGGGTACCGCACGATATCCTTGGAGGCGGCGAATCTCCTTGCCGGATATCTACCGTGGAACTTGGATGCGAGAACCCTTTCGGTACCGAAAGGAGGCGCGGGAGCCGAGCCGGGAACCCGAGCCTGAAGAAATTCGGGTCGTGAGGTCCCATCTCCACCCTGAGTGGGAGCTACGACTTGGGTGACCAAGCGCAGGGCACGCCGTAATAGCAGCGGTTAAACTCATCATGGAGGAATAGCTAGAGATGCCACACGGCAGCCTCTCGTACCGGCTGACGCAGGTGATTACCGGACACGGGTGTTTCGGGAGCTACCTGTGTCGGATGCGGAAGGAGCCAACGTGCGAGTGCCATCACTGTGATGCGAGCGAGGACGCAGAGCTGCACACGCTGACCGAGTGCCCGGCGTGGGACACGGCGGCCCAGGCAGGTCCTAGTGGCGGCTCTGGGGGTGGGAGTCCTCACACTCGCCACATTGCTCACAGCGATGGTACGATGCGCAAACGCTTGGGGTGCGGCCGCCTCCTTCTGCGAGCAATTAATGCTCGAGAAGGAGGCGGCCGGTCGGGTCCGGACTAGACTACGGGCCCAGGAGGCCCACGAAGAGCGAAGGCGAACCGGTCGTCGCGGAACGACCTCCGTCCTCCATGAGCGCTGGCCTAGGGGTGAACGGCGGAGTCTCCTGTCACCCTAGCAGAAGCAGGCCGCGGCGGTGCCGCCAAGTGCGCCTCCCCGTACCCGGGGCTAGATGGGGACACCGAGGTCCCCACAGCCCGAAGTGTCTGCCGGGGTGCGAGAGATATGCTTTCGGCAATCTCACCTCCGGCAACCAAGGACCCAAGACGGCGTGCGTTTTAGTCGGGGGGGTCTCCGTGGGGGTGGTATCCGTGGAGATTTAGCGCACTATAAAAAAAATGTATAAACCGGTAAGCTCAGAGGCACAGGCTGGTGTGAACAGATAAGCTTACATCACGGCCGGCACATGTCTGTTGGTTTACAAACTTCGGTACGCGAGCGCGCTAAAGCCTGCCGCTCTTAAACATCCTTAAACGGGCACTAGGTACTGTGTCTGAGGGGCCTCCTCGGGGTTCACGAGGGACGCATGGCGCGGGGCGCGGAGCGGCAGGCTTTAGCGCGCTCGCGTACCGAAGTTTGTAAACCAACAGACATGTGCCGGCCGTGATGTAAGCTTATCTGTTCACACCAGCCTGTGCCTCTGAGCTTACCGGTTTACACATTTTTTTTATAGTGCGCTAAATCTCCACGGATACCACCCCCACGGAGACCCCCCCGACTAAAACGCACGCCGTCTTGGGTCCTTGGTTGCCGGAGGTGAGATTGCCGAAAGCATATCTCTCGCACCCCGGCAGACACTTCGGGCTGTGGGGACCTCGGTGTCCCCATCTAGCCCCGGGTACGGGGAGGCGCACTTGGCGGCACCGCCGCGGCCTGCTTCTGCTAGGGTGACAGGAGACTCCGCCGTTCACCCCTAGGCCAGCGCTCATGGAGGACGGAGGTCGTTCCGCGACGACCGGTTCGCCTTCGCTCTTCGTGGGCTTCCCGGGCCCGTAGTCTAGTCCGGACCCGACCGGCCGC
Source organism: Eilema sororculum (assembly GCA_914829495.1). Classification (NCBI taxonomy): domain Eukaryota; kingdom Metazoa; phylum Arthropoda; class Insecta; order Lepidoptera; family Erebidae; genus Eilema; species Eilema sororculum. The sequence goes on from OU618559.1 coordinate 4,102,306, forward strand.
CTCCTTCTCGAGCATTAATTGCTCGCAGAAGGAGGCGGCCGCACCCCAAGCGTTTGCGCATCGTACCATCGCTGTGAGCAATGTGGCGAGTGTGAGGACTCCCACCCCCAGAGCCGCCACTAGGACCTGGCTGGGCCGCCGTGTCCTACGCCGGGCACTCGGTCAGCGTGTGCAGCTCTGCGTCCTCGCTCGCATCACAGTGATGGCACTCGCACGTTGACTCCTTCCGCATCCGACACAGGTAGCTCCCGAAACACCCGTGTCCGGTAATCACCTGCGTCAGCCGGTACGAGAGGCTGCCGTGTGGCATCTCTAGCTATTCCTCGAGCAAGTAATGCTCGAGAAGGAGGCGGCCGGTCGGGTCCGGACCAGACTCCGGGCCCGGGAAGCCCGCGCAGAGCGAAGACGAACCGGACGTCGGAGGTCGCAGAACGACCTCCGTCCTCCATGAGCGCTGGCCTGGGGGTGACCGGTGGAGCCGCCTGTCACCCTAGCAGAAGCAGGCCGCGGCGGCGGCGCAAAATGCGCCTCCCCGTAACCGGGGCTAGATGGGGACAGATCACCACTCTCCGTGGGGGTGGTATCCGTGGGGATTTTTCGCACGATAAAAAAAAAATAAAAAAAAAAAATAAAAAAAAAAATCTCTACCTATTCCTCCATGATGAGTTTAACCGCTGCTATTACGGCGTGCCCTGCGCTTGGTCACCCAAGTCGTAGCTCCCACTCAGGGTGGAGATGGGACCTCACGACCCGAATTTCTTCAGGCTCGGGTTCCCGGCTCGGCTCCCGCGCCTCCTTTCGGTACCGAAAGGGTTCTCGCATCCAAGTTCCACGGTAGAGATCCGGCAAGGAGATTCGCCGCCTCCAAGGATATCGTGCGGTACCCCAAAATGTCCCTGCTGGCCATTGCACGCTGCGGCCCACGCAGCAGACGCGCATTGTGGATCGTCAGGGTCTCCGCCCATATCGGGCACCCATATAGGGCAATGGACCGCAGGACTCCTGCGTAGAGTCTCCTGCAAAAGTCATCCGGCCCCCTTTTTTTTATACCACTTAGATGGCAGACAAGCACACGGCTCACCTGATGGAAAGTGGTTACCGTGGCCTATGGACGTATGCAACACCAGAGGCGTTACACTCGCGCTGCCTACCCTGAAGAAACCTTCTAATGCCCCTCTTGAAGAACCCCATATTGTAGTCGCTTGGGAAAACCGTGGCAGGGAGTTCCTTTCATACCGCACGGTGCGCACCGTATTCGGATGCAATGTGTGGGGATGAATTCCCTGTCTATGGCGAGCGGTGCGATGATAGAATGTAGCTGTGGGCATCATGTCAAATAATTCATCTGAGCACAAACCATTATATAGGCGGTAGAAAACACACAGTGAGGCATAGTCCCTCCTGAGGCTGAGAGGTTCCACATCGCCTGCGAGTATGGGACTGTCGACGAGCCTCAACGCACGTCTTTGTACCGAGTCGAAAGGGTTAAGCTGGCGTGCGGGCGCTCCGGCAAAAAGATGACAGCAGTACTCCATGTGGGGTCGAACCTGTGCCTTATAAAGAAGGAGTCGCTGCCTCGCAGTGAAGTACTGCCTCGCCCTGTTAAGAACTCCAAGTTTCTTTGATGCCAGCTTAACCTTGTCCTCTAAATGACTGCGGTACTGGACGTCACTTGAAATGTCGACGCCTAGGATCCCGATACTAGATAATGGTAAGCCGTGTGCCCAGGAATTGCGGCGCTACAATATATGGGGTTTTCTTAGCGGTGAATACACCCCTTATGTTGGGCAGCAGCAAGCGGCAGCTATGTCCTTCAATTTGGGGGCCAGTCTTCGGCGATGCTCCCCGAAGATCCACCGGCCGTCGAGCACGAGCCCCAGATAGTTCATCTGGGGCTTGATGCCGATGGAAATGTCTCTCACTATGAGGCTGGAATCTTCCGGTGGCACGCGCCGAGGCCCATGAAAGAACATGTCCTCGGTTTTATACGGAGCCACCTCCAGACCCAGCCGCCGTATCCGCTCCACGACTTGGGCAACCGCGGTCGTGGCCTTCATGGTCGCTTCGCTGTATGTAGCCCCGCACGCCGTCACCAGCGTGTCATCCGCATAACACGTGACGGCGGCACCGTCCGCGAGCTCACCGCGAAGAACCCAGTAGTAACCGATGTTCCACAGTAGCGGTCCCAGGACCGATCCCCGCACGACATCTCTCGCATTTGGGTACAACAAGGGGGGGGGGGGGCTGCTGGCAGCGGCGTTGTGCACCAGTGCCACCGATTCGTCCAGGTCGGTTTCCCAGGCAGGCCCGATAAACCGGTGAGTGTACGGCTTGGCGACAGCGGCGACATTAATGCCTCACTGTGCCATGCTCTGGAGCAAAAGTGCCTGAGCATCAACACAGTGGTTCGCATTCGTCTGCAGGACGCGGAGCTGAGGATCCATTATGGAACTGCCAACCGGCTTCGGCCTCCCCGCGGTGCAGGCCTTGGCACCAGCAGTATGGTCGGCCGGCTTGCCCTCTGCTGAACACCTGAAGCAGTGCAACGGAGCTTCGCAACTACCGGCCTTATGATCGGGTTGGCTACAGCGGAAGCAACGGTCACCGACCATTACCTTCGGAAACTGGCCTCCACCGTGCACTGCACCCCCACGTGGCTCACCGACAGGCACCGGAAGCACCGTGCTGGTCGGGCCTGCAGGAGCCGTACCTGCACCATCTGGAAGCCGCCAATAAGCAGGCCCCGCCCATCGGCAACCTTTGGGGCTGCCGCGATGGGGCTCTCCGACGCCTCCGCCGTCAACGTAATGACGACGGCCGTCAATCGTGGGGCGCGGAGCTTCCTCGGCGCTGTTGCCATCGCGGCAGCCTTGGCCCTTCTGGCCATTTTGGCTGCCTTTTTGGCGGCGTTCCGTCTCTACTTGGCGGCTCCAGCTACCTCCCAGCCCCCTTACGGGGGCTCGGGGATTCACCCAGAGCCGGGCCGGGGTCCGGGGTTGCCCTTCCCCTTATCCCTGCCCTGAGCGCGACCCACGATTCTGGCTCTGCTGGTCGAATTGGCGGCTTCACCGGTTGCGCTGTTTGCGCTGGCCGCTCCGGCTGCACCGGCCGCCCCGCCAGAGCAGGATGCGCCGACCGCTCCGGCTGCGCCTTCCGCATTGACCGAGTCGCCACTCCCGGCAACTCGGTCCCTGCTCTTGAGGGCCTCCAGCTCCACCGTAACTTTTTGGAGTTGGCGTCGGGACTCGGCCTCCCGCCGCTGTGCCTCAGCCTCCCTCCTCGCCTGTTTTGCCATCTGGGTGGCCAGACCCTCACCGGCAGCTGCGATCTGCTCTACGCATAAGCAGAACCTACAAAACTTCGAGCTAGCGTTGAATGGTGTTGCAATAAGCAGGGACAGTCATATTCGCTTCCTGGGTCTCATATTAGATGAACACTGTAACTGGAATCTGCATGTAGATACAGTATGCAAGAGAGTAAATAGATTCGTGTTTGCTCTACGCCAGCTTAGAAATACAACTTGCGAAAAAACAGCTCTTATGGCGTACCACAGTCATGTTGGCTCAATCTTAAATTATGGCATATTACTATGGGGTAACTCAACCGACGTAGACAGTGCCTTCATAAAACAAAAACTCGTCAAAAATGATTATATTGCTTTTTAAGATTTTGTTGACCACCAAAGTGAAAATACCTACGCTATACATTGTCACTTTTGTATGCTAACTATTAAATTATATTTATTATCTATGCCTGGAGTCATTATAAACCCTTATATAGGTGGAAGCCTCTTGGCTGATAAGCTGGATACAATTATTCAAAAACAGTATTCGGAACCAATCTGTATTCAATAGTAGATGGATGTCATTTAGTTATTATAATCATTATGATATATGCAGAGCATTATACGGAATTGATTTAAACATACATTCGGATGGAGGCGGGAATGTGCATGCAGTGTTTAGTAGGTATACGCAGGTATTCAGTGTGCAAGAAAAATTTAAGAGTGAACGGACGCACAAATTCAGCTAGAAATATTTAATTTGAATATCACCATTTAATGTTTAAATTAAATTTGACGTCGACTACTGATATGATACTGATGAAAACATCTTACATACGCATTGAAAACATTAAAAATCTCACTACATTCAGTGGACGCCGCAGGGTGGTAGTTTGTAAAGACGCAAGAAGTCCTTCGCGATTTATATATATAAATATATATATATTATATATGTATATATATAAATACGAAATTAAAAAAACTGTATGAGTTTGAGAACTGTTTGTTCTATGTGTTTAGTTGCTTGGGCGAAAAAAACTTACATTATAATAATAATAATGCTTGTAATTTTACAAACATTTGTTTGAATTGATGCTAACGGTTACTTTATATAATCGCACCGTTCGTCGTCGACAGGGCAGTTAAATACCTAAAGTTAACGAGATTAACAACTTTTTTCGTGCGGGAATCCCCTCGGATACCCCCCTGCCGGAGCCGGAAGGGGAGGTTATGTCGGACTCGAACCGACTTTTTAGTCGGTTCGAGTCCGACTGTGGGCACGCCGACTGTGGGTCGTGGTGCTAGTTTTTATGAAGTATTTATATAAATTTACACTGTACCTTCTTTTTTTCGTGCGGAAATCCCCTCGAATACCTCCCCTGCCGGAGCCGGAAGGGGAGGTTATGTCGGACTCGAACCGACTTTTTAGTCGGTTCGAGTCCGACTGTGGGCACGCCGACTGTGGGTCGTGGTGCTAGTTTTTATGAAGTATTTATATAAATTTACACTGTACCTTCTTTTTTTCGTGCGGAAATCCCCTCGAATACCTCCCCTGCCGGAGCCGGAAGGGGAGGTTATGTCGGACTCGAACCGACTTTTTAGTCGGTTCGAGTCCGACTGTGGGCACGCCGACTGTGGGTCGTGGTGCTAGTTTTTATGAAGTATTTATATAATATTACACTGTACCTTCTTTTTTTCGTGCGGAAATCCCCTCGAATACCTCCCCTGCCGGAGCCGGAAGGGGAGGTTATGTCGGACTCGAACCGACTTTTTAGTCGGTTCGAGTCCGACTGTGGGCACGCCGACTGTGGGTCGTGGTGCTAGTCCTGAGGTGAGGTTGTCATCGAAATATCCCTCGCACCCCGGCTGACCCAAGGCCAGTAATTCTCCTGGGTCTGCTGGGGTGCGAGAGATATGCTTTCGGCAATCTCACCTCCGGCAACCAAGGACCCAAGACGGCGTGCGTTTTAGTCGGTGACTGGTTGATCGTAAAACCGATTGATTGGTGCACGAAACTGTCGCGCAAAAACTGGCACAAGTCCTACTTCGGTAAGCGCCAGCGCGCGACTGGCGCAACTTTTCGGGCCTCAGCGGCGCGAGCACTCGCGAATTTAGTAGGTATTTAAATATAACTTTAAAAATTATTTCATAATATAGTCAAAATCTGCGAAAATGTCTAGAAATATGTAGTGGCTTTAGTTTAGTACAAATTTTTTATAGAAAGCATAAGTAATTTAGTCATAATATTCAAAAAAAAATAACGAAAAGGGGTAACTTTGGGATTTTTTTCTATCGAGTGAAGTTCATCAGATCTGGTAACTGAATGCGAATTTGACTAGACTGGATCCTTAACTAATATATATCTTTTTTTCGAAATTTAAAACGCTTTTTCCTATGATTCAAATGCTTTTAAAAAACTCAAAATGCGGCCTACCTGGCCTTAATTAGGTGTTTTCCAGATAATTGTGATTTACATACTGCAGACACTCTCCTTTGATACTCGGTTTTAAGTGTATTTTTAATCATGGTATGGTCAAGTCCCTTAAGTTGTTGGTATCCTAAATATTTATATAAGTCTGTCGGTTCCATGGCTGCTATTGTATCAACGTCGTTTACTACATAATTACCCGGTTTTACTTTGCCTTTAATAATATGTACTGTCTTACATTTGTCTAAGCCAAATTGCATGTTTATGTCATTACTGAATTCTGTTGTAGTATCTAAAAGTTTTTTCATTTGTTTTTCTGTTTTTGCATATAATTTAATGTCATCCATATATATGAGATGTGATATAAGGATTTCCTCAGTGTTAAGTTTAAGATTGTATCCAGCTTGACATTGGTGTAATAAGTGAGATAAGGGGTTTAGGGCGAGACAGAACCACATAGGACTCAAGGAATCACCTTGATATATACCCTTTCTGATTTGAATCTGTCGCGTTATAAGAGTGCTAAGTCCATTGTTTAACTGTAATGTAGTTTTCCAGCTTGCCATTATATTGCGTAAGAAATCTATTATTGTAGGATTAATTTTGTATATTTCTAAAACTTGTATTAACCAAGAGTGCGGTATGCTATCAAGTGCTTTTTGGTAATCTATATATGTGCAATGTAAATTTCTATTTTTTGTGGTGGCATGTTTATGGATAGTAGAGTCTATAATTAATTGTTCCTTGCATCCCATGTGACCCCGCCTACACCCCTTCTGTTCCTCGGCAATTATATTATGGGTACCAATGTGTGAGTTAATTTTATCTGTGATTACTGATGTTAAAATTTTATATATGGTAGGTAGGCACGTAATTGGTCTATATTGGGAAGGTTGTGATGTGTGTTTAGTTTTAGGTAGCATGTATGTTATTCCTGTTGCAATGAATTCGGGTATATTCTGTTTTCCTAATACAATATCTGTCAAATTTTTTGCTATTGATTTATGTAATGAAGTTAACTTCTTATATCAGAAATTGTGTATTTTATCTATACCAGGTGCCTTCCAATTGTGTAATCTAGCTGTTGTATTTCTAATATCTTGTTCTGTAAATTCTATAAATTCCATTTCTTCTATTGACCTCCATTTTGCAGTTTCTTCTTGTATCCAATTTGCTTTATCGTTGTGGTGTGCTTGTTCTTCCCATATGTTAGACCAAAATGTTTCTAAATTTTCTTTTGTAGGTATTTCTGTATGGTTTTCTATTAGTGTGTCGGTTTGTGGCTTTGGTAAATTTCTGTAGAACATTTTTTCATTTGTAACAAATATTGTATTGTCGTTTTTACGTTGTTGTGCCTTTTTGTACCTCCTAAGCCTGTGAACTTTAAGTGCTAGTTTTTGTTTAAGTGTATCTAAAAACTCTTCAGGCTTTTTGTTACTGTTTTCGTGTCTTGTGTGACTATTGTGTGTTTTAAATATTGCTTCAACTCTCTTAACTACCTTATTTGATCTATTATTGTTGATATATTGTGTAAGCCGCCCGCAATCGGCTCTTAACTTCTCAATATCGTGTTCTAACCTTTGCTGCCACGGTGGTTTGATGGTGTGTCTCGGTGCCGTGTTTCTTGTGTGTTCGGTTATTTTAAAATTGAGCTCTTCAGATATAACTACCGCTGTGCAATATATGAGTGTGTGTATGTCTGTCAGTTGTGTGTCGCTAGAAACGAACTGTTGTAGTATATCTTCATCAAAAAGATTAACTAAGCGGAAGAGATTAGGGCTATATCTCAATTTAGGTAGTTTTGGTCGGGCCGATGGGTCCATTCCAGAGTAGAGAAGCAGCGTTGAGTTGAAGTTATCCTGTATTTTTTGTATGTGTGCTTGTGCTAAGTGATTCTGATTTGTTATAGGTAATGTCTCTATGTCATTTTCTATCATCAAAGTCACTGATTCAGTTTGTGTGGATGTATGTGACGTTTGTGTGAAGATATGTGACGTTTGTGAATCTATGTGCATTGGGTGGGAGTGACTGTATGATTGCGTTTGTGTGTGTAGCAGTAGTTGTGCGTCTAATGGCGGTGGTTGTTGTAAATTATTTTCGATTGTATTTTGTGATTGTGTGATAGTGTTAGTTGAATGTTCTTGCAGTAATACACGTACTTCTTCTTTTAGTCGGTTCAGTTCGTCTACAGTCAATAATTTGTTTTTAACTATTGTTCGCCTCTGGTCAGATACTCGTTGTTCAGTAACTATAACTGTTGGGTATTTTTGTGAGAAAAGTTCGTACAACTGTTTTCTATATGTAGTCATGTCTGTCTCTAATTTAGTAATGGTGTAGTATGTGCGCATGATAAACGTATTCACATCTTTGCTCCATCTCATGCGCTGCCTTGGTTTCCCAGCCTTAGTGGACGCAGGTAAAAAGGTATTTACCTCCTGCGCAACACTCAAGACTGGATTGGGTGGGCCTGAGTTAAAAATGTTACTGGGGGATGACGGTACTGACGATGGTATGGATGGTGATGATACTCTAGAGGGTGTGTACGAAATGGTGCTAGGGCTATATGGTTCTACAGGGGCGTTTGTTCTATCGGTCAGATTGGCACCATCGTCAGTTGTTTCGGCTGTAGTATCTTTGTCGGTGGGAGCCCGCCTGCTCAACTCCTCACCGCTGACGGTTCGCATGCTGAGACACCCAGCGTCAGCTCCAGGTGTGCCCCGGCGATCGCCCCCGGGCAGCGGTCCTATACGTTTACGTCTTGACCTCGTCTCCATTTTGAATGGGTTTCCAGAGCCATGTTTGCCGCGCCAGTAATTATATAATCGCGTGTCCGCCCCCCACGTGAATCTGATGTTCGATTCGGACGTATGGTTGTGTTAGGGGGCTTATTTATTATTATTATTATTAATACAGGGCTAATTTTATCGCTTATTAGTTTGATGTCTGACATACGTATTCCATCGCTACCGGGTGATTTCTTCGCGTTCATGATTTTAATTATTTTACTTACCTGTTTGACGGTAATCGGTTGCCACCTCATGCATCTACCAATATTGTTCACATAGTCGTTCCTTTTTAACAGTTTGACGTCGCATACATGCTTTATCTGTTGTATATCCGCATCAAAAGTAGCCGCAAACCGATTAGTTAAATATTGAGTGTCTCCTAGCTTACACATGTTAGTCAGTATATGTTCATCTACAGTCTGCTTTTTTTTCCCCAATAATACATTTATTCTGTCCCATATCTTTTTTATATTCTTATTGCAATCAATTATACACTGCCTATAATAATTAATAATTAAAAAATAATAATTTATCTCTCTCTTTTATTACTTTTTTTAGATCTGCCGTCACCCAGCTTTTGTTATTTCTAAGGCTAGGACGGACTGTTATAGTCTTATAACAACTATTATAAATTTCATCGAATGTTTGCCGTAGAGAATTGTATAATCCGATTGGACATTGAATACTCATTAGCTTATTAAAATCAGTACTCAATAATCTTTCCCTAACCATACGATTATCTAATACGTGGTAGCGAGATGTAGGTATAGTTGAATTGCGCTTATGTTCGCTTCGGGTGCAATCGGCAGATGGAGCGCGTCTCCACTGCACTACAGCTGACACTGGGTAGTGATCCGATATCTTATGCTTAATTACTACAGAATTAATCTGTGCTAATGGTGCACGTATACAAATATGGTCTATGCATGATTCGACAACGTTTCCATCAACAATTTCTTTGCGGGTTATTTTATTAATACACTTTTGCAGACCAAATTCAGCTAATAAGTTTTCATACTCAGTTACATTGCAGTCATGGCATTTCAAAAGATTTATATTAATATCGCCGTATAATACTAATTTGGTATTTTTTGGTATACTATTCAATAAATCCCGCAATTCACTCAGAAATTCTTTTATTTTATCCTTCTTTTTTATTTTCGGAGGTCTGTAAATAGATATTAAATATGTTGGATCGCTGCCGTCCTCGTCGAGTACAATGGAAACACATTCCGCCACTTGCATATTGCGTGAGTGCACAGTATCAATCGCTCGGGCCGGTCGAGTGTCTCGTATGTAAACAAGCACTCCGCCACCTGAGCGTGTGGTACGGGTTAAACTATTCATATTAAAGCCTTTAATTTCGTAAAAGTGCAATTCCGAGAAATTTATATTCGCCTCTGTTATCACTAGTACATCAATGTATTTTAAGTTACTATCTAGGATGACAATTAGTTGGTGAAAGTGTTTTCTTAGAGATCTAATATTTAAATGTAATATGCAGAAGTCGTGTTGTGTTTTTAGCGTCGATAACCATTCATTTAGGTTGTCTACCTCCATTGTGTCGATTATATCATCTGTGATAGATACTATATTGTTTGTTGTCGTGAATTTTATTTGTTTTAGTGTACATAATTAAAACCACGAGGAACTAGAATAAAGGTACCTGTCTTATATATTAGCTTTAAGTAGGTCGGTTATATCACTTTGCGATCGCAGCCAATTTGCTTTGTCTCCTTCATTTTTCTTTGCTAATATTTTGCCGTTCGTCACCCATATATATTTGTATGTAGCATGCAATTGTTTCTTGGCATTCCACAGTAGGGTTCGGGTTGATTTTGTCAGATCCTCGTTGATATAAACTTTGCTAGTACTCATACCACCAGTTATTTTGTCACTCGTTGTTTCTGATAACTTGCGACGTTGTGATAGCCATGCATTTCGGGACTCGGTACCTGATGTTCTAAATCCTACAATAATCGAGGGAGATTTTGTTCCTTGCTTTCGTGGATGGTTTCACCTGGCCCATTCTACATCATCACAGCTCACGTTCAGTGTTTTACTAATTTTATTGACAACTGTTTGTACATTTTCCTCAGGCAGTTGTTCGATGCCAACAATCTCAATATTATGCTTACGTGTTGATTGTTCGTACTCATGTAGTCTTTTTTCAAGCGCAGTGTTACATTTTTCCATATATATGCATTTATTATTTATGTTTTCTACCGTCTTTTCAAGCTTATGGATTTTATCTTTCGACTTTTCATGCTCAGCTAGTAGGAAATCATATTTTTCTGAAAGTAAACACATACTGTCGTTTATAGACTCCAGCTGTTTTTTGAGGCCGGGTATCGCGCGAACATTTTTCTGTATCTCTTTGAGTATTTTGTCTGGATTTTGACATTCTTCTTCCAGTTCCTCACTCTCGTACTCGTCATCCTCGCAGTTGTTGCAGTAAATACGACTTTTACCTGCCTTTAACTCTGCAGCTAATCCTTTTACGCAGCTTCTGTGAAAAGTACCTTGGCATTGTCCTTGGCATATAAAATGAGATCCTTTTTTTGATAACACTTTTCTACACTTTTGGCACTCCATAATAGATACCTAGATCACGTATCTTATAACCTAATCGTGTAATTTATTTTATTTTATTGTTTTCACAAAGCGCGCGCAAGCACGTGCGTCGGTGGCGGTAGTTTTATTTTTTCTATTCATCAGTAATACCAGTACCATTATGCGATAGAATAATTAAAAGTCAACGGCATTTCAAAAGTCATTCACTATGTATGGAAAGTGGTTTTCGTTCTTTAAATACTTGAGAAAATATCGATAATTAAATTTCTATCACCGCATCACTAGCAATTTTTATTTGACCAATCAAGTGCTACTACATCCCCACTACGTTGGAAAGCAAGATGGAGAATTGGCGTTTTCCTCATATGATTTTATGAATGAATTTCGTAGTAGCTTCACGTCTTTATATTTACTATGTCTATGGACATTACTGACATTTTGAAGTTGACACAGTCAACTGAACTGTCAGTCATGTAATTTTTATGATTTTATGACCTGATAACGTGAAATTTTAAGTCAAGTTTTAAGGTGCAGATACAGCTCAAAATTATTGCGACATGTTATGATGTTAGTAGGTCTGTTTGATTGTTGATCATAATGATGATAAGTTGATGATGATGGCGACGATCAATAATGATTTCCGTCCCATTCGAGTGACGGAGACTTTACTAGAAGTTTTCACGGAGTCTTGGAACAATCACAAAAAGGTACTGTAATATGCTATTTTCCTACACTTCTGTGCATTGTCTAAGATATTTTGACTAAAATACCACCATTTCCATACAAACAAACTCGTATTTGGAAAATAAAATAATACTCCAATACACCCTTACTGGCGTTGGCGCCAAAACGCCAACAGTCATATCAGTGACGTCGATAGGGCATGCTCCGACCTACTTAGGACCAATACTTACTCCTCCCAAGACTTCACCTATGCTTATGTGTTCTATCAATATAGAGAATATAAAAATATAGTCATTATTCTCTCTTCTGATATCTGAGTGATGTGGTCTGCAACCCATGGGGTTGCAACTCCTCCGACCAGTGAATAAGGATGTTAAACCAATGAAACAGCACATAGGTATACATAAGATATTTAATTACATTTTAACTTTCAAAGAATCCCCACCACTGCAACCTAAGCGTTGTGAAACAATCTCACGATGGTGAAACGAAGAACATAGGTACATAAAATGACGTATATATAACTCCTGGAGTAGAAACAGCTACATATGCTGATGATACAGCATACCTTGCCAGTGATAGAAATCCTGAACAAGCATCTGCTAAATTACAGCAGCATTTGAACAAAGTGGACGAATGGCTGGAAAAATGGCGGATCAAGACAAGTGTTTCAAAGTCAACGCACATAACTTTCACCCTGCGAAAAGACAATTGCAAGTCTGTTACACAGGGTGGAGAAATATTACCGCATAAGACCAGCGTGAAATACCTGGGACTACACCTGGATAGACGGCTCACTTGGGGTCAACATATCAAGGCAAAGAGAGATGAAGCCAATATACAGTTCAAGAAACTACACTGGCTCATTGGGCAGCAATCCTCGCTGTCACTGGACAATAAACTTCTAGTGAACAAGTGTATAATAAAGCCGATATGGTCATACGGCATTGAACTGTGGGGCTCTGCAAGCAACTCAAACCTGGAAGTTCTACAGAGATTCCAGAATAAAGCCCTCAGAACTTTTTCCAAAGCACCCTGGTTCAGTCACAACTCTGAAATACATGAGCACCTCCAAATACCTACGGTGAAGGATGAAGCTAAGAGCTGTTGTACCACGTATAAAAAAAGGCTGAACAAACACCGGAATCCCCTAGCAAGGGCCCTCATTAATGGTAGCCACCAAAGACCACGCCTGCAAAGGTGCAATATCCTGGAGATTGACCAAAGACTTTGACGGTCCTTATAACTTTTGACCATGCTTGATGGAGCATTGGTCATTTTTAACGTGACACTATGAGAAAATCTGATTATGTCTGGATTGGTCGATTGCAGATACTGAGAGGAAGAGAAAAAAAAAAATTACAGTAAGTACATATTGGTACATCTTATGAACTAATACATTGTCCCACAAAACCGTGCAAATGACTGTGGGATCAGGAAAAATATTTAGGTATATCTGACAATATTTACTTAAGGGCCGGGTCCGCGGAGCGCACGACTCAAAATCTGTCAAAATACAGACGCAGCCGTGCACGCACACATCACCGAGATGCACAGTGGGCTGCAAGACGCTCTTTACCAGTCAAAATAATGGTGAAAATTGTCTTACCAATGATGAAAAAACTATTTCAAGCCTTGTGGTTAGAGTGCATTTTTGAGTAATATGATTTATTGTGACGTATTACGTCTGTCAATTACATTTCGTATCTCTTTTCTTCTTATACATTCATCCCTGTCATATTATGTTACGTGACGTCATTGGCATGTCTTTTGTTTCAGTGTCATACATAGCATGTTCAACTTTTCACAGAGATTATGAGATTTCGAACAAAATGAGGCTGGGGACATACCTACACCTAATTGTTGATATCTGAGGATACTGAAAATACTCATAAAATTAAAATGCCCACCGCGTAGACAGACCATACCTGCCAGTTACGTACAAAAGAAACGATATTTAAAAGCCCGAATTACAAAATTCCGAAGTTCAAACCTGTACGAAATATCAAACTACGAGATACCGAAGATCACATTAGTTTATATTTTATGTTTAGAGCGCGCATATTAATCTAAATGTATAGGAGCCGAGCACGACAATTTGACTTCTCGTCGCCTGACGGTAAGATAAAGGCAAAGTGTTAAGAAAGGGCCACCATTACAAACACGTACTTAGTTAACAATGGTGGCACTCAGCTTGACGACCTTACTAGATGCCGATCCGATTGTCGTTTAGTGGTAGTGGCGTGCTCTGAAGAGTGGAATGGTGTAAGAAAAGAAAATAGCTTTTTTTTTTATACAGGACACGTCAATTTGACTTCACCTCGCCTGATGTTAAGCTAAAGGCAAAGTCTTGGAAAGAGGGTCACCATCGTAAACATTTACAATATTAACAGTGGTGGCACTCAGCTTGACGGCCTCATTAGATGCCTTTTCACGCCCCGCTTAAAGGACCCGGGACTGTAGGAAGAAGGAAACACGTAAGCTGGCAGGGAATTCCAGGTCTTAGTGGTGCGGCAGAGGAATGAATCACTGAAACGCTTGGTTCTAGCAGGTATACTCTGCACCGTAAATGGATGGCATCTTAGCCCTGCACGTGTCGTCCTGTGAAGGAAAGGGGAGGGTGGGACTAATTGGAAGAGCTCGTCAGAACATGGTAGAGACGGTAGAAAACTGCCAAAGACGCAACATCTCTACGCATCTGCAAAGGCTCGAGGGTGTTCGTGACCTCAGGATTCCCAATAATGCGGACCGCACGTCGCTGCAACCTGTCGAGAGCATCTAATAAGTACTTTGCGGAGCAGTCCCAGAGATGTGAGCAGTATTCCACGTAGGAACGAATTTGGGTCTTGTATAGAAGACACCGCTGCTCCGGCGTGAAAAAATGTCTCACTCTGTTCAGGACTCCGAGTTTACGCGAGGCTGATTTGATGATACTCTCGATATAGTTTTTGTTATTCAGTTTGCAGCGAACATCCATACCGAGGATAGTGAGGTGATCCTGCAGTGGCAGTGGTGTGCTCTGAAGAGTGGGAAGGGAAAGAAAAGGAGATACCTTTGCTGTAAACGCACATGCCTGGGTCATCTTGGCATTGAACTCGACCAGGTTCCTAGCGCCCCATTGAGAAATGTGGTCCAGGATCCGGTCCAGCTCAGTGACAAGAAGCTGCCTTTTTTCCGCGATATCAGACTGCTTGGCCGCAGGATGTGCGTAATAACTCCCGTGTAAGGTGCTGTCATCTGCATAGCAGTGAATGTTTCCGTTACAGAGCATGTCATTGATATGCAGAAGAAAGAGAGTGGGAGATAAGACGGAACCCTGCGGCACGCCAGCATTTACCTTTGCTGTGCCTGCGTCTTCTTAGCATTGAACTCCACCAAGTTCTCAGAGCGTCATTGCAAAATGTGATCCACGATCCGGACAATCTCAGTGATAAGAAGCTACCCTTTTTCATCGATATCAGACTGTGTAGCCGCAGGATTTCCGTGATAACTATCATCTGCATAGCAATGAAAGCTGAAGAAAGAGAGTGATGGGGAGAGAGGACACGAATACGGCGATCCTGCAGGCACCTAGCAACCCAATTGCACAGTTTCATGGTCCGTCTTGCAGCTCTTCTTCCTACATTTCCTCCCCGGCTGGAGCCGGGTGGGGAGGTTATGTCGGACTTGAACCGACTAAAACCGCACGCCGACTGAGGGTCGTGGTGCTAGGCTGGAGGTGAGGTTGTCTTTGGCATATCCCTCGCACCCCGACTAACCATCACGGCCATCCCTTGCGGTCTGGCCCTCTTCGGGAGGAGGAAAACCAGGACTCGCCCTAGAGTGGGGAGGCGCGATTCTTAGTACGCCGCCGCCGTGGCCTGCTTCTGCTGGGGTGACAGGCGGCTCTATCCGTCAGAGTTGCCTTCGCACGCGGGTGGTGTGATCTGTAAGTCTCTCTCTCTCACGCCGCCACTCCCGTTCCGCCGTCTCCTTCACGAACATTAGAAAGAAAAAAAAAGGAGGACGCAGAAGGAGATGCTGGCCACCCACGCGTCCGCACAGCGGACCATCGCCGTGAGCGAGGTGGCGAGGATGAGAACTCTCACTCCCAGGGCCGCCACGAGCTCCCACCTTGCCGGCCACTCGGTGAGCGTGTGCAGTCCCGTGACGTCGCTCGCGTCGCAATGATGGCACTCGGACGTTCGCTCCTTATCGATCAGACGCAGATTGACGTGATCGTACCAACGAAGGCGGCTCTCTTGCTTATCTGCGACATTGCGATACATAAGGCTTCTAATCCAGTGCACCAGGTCTACTGGTGGTCGCACTAACTGATACCCGCGACTCCTGCGACTCTAGTGATGCTGCTAAATATGAATCAGTATCTTTAATATAACATAAGCCAACGAAACTTTTTTTATTACTAATATGTACGGAAACAGCTACTTTACAATATACATATGTATATACCTACTTACCTATACAATCATATAAAATAGACCATGAAGTTAGTATCTAATTATAATTTCATTACAACAGAACCTAAAAATATTGTTTCTACAAAAAATATTTTAACTAGGTATATCCCCAACTTTACAGTTCAAACCTTAAAGCAAGTATGTCAAAATCTGATACATTATGCTATAAATGTACCAACGAAAGTGTGAAATGGCTAAAATCGGAACTATGGTTGTCACTGTAAAATGCATACTATTTTATTGCCGTCCAAATGATTACGAAGACGGTGGCGCCATTTTTCATTTCATATATTTCTTGGTAGGCCTATTTGTGTATGCATGAACTGTCATCACGCGCCAAAGAGACGTGCTCCTGCTTCGAAGGCCCGTGGGCGACTGACGGGCGATGAGAATAAATATGGCAGAAAAAAGACACTATTTTACGCGTTTTTCAGTAACTTTGAATTGATTTTTTAGATTGATTACTAAATGTATCATCAAATAAGTTTTGTCTTCCCTATCAAGAAGTCTTTGACTTTCAAATGTATACCGGTTCATTGCTAAAATCACTCATTTTCAATATGAATTTACTCAAAAACTGGAGCCTATTTCACTTACTCACATTTACGTAAAACATATCTAGATTTTAGGGCTTTAAAAGAGGAAGTCTTTGTTTGTAAAGGTACAAAAAACGTACACGCTATATTTTATTGGTTTCTTCAGTGTTCAAAAAGTGTTTCTTTTTATCAATTTGTGTTGATTTATTGGGTTAAACCTGAAAAATACGAAGGCATGTTTTTGCATTTTTTCTCAATTTTGTGCGTTTGTTGACGTTTATTATATAACAACTATTAGGTTTTAAGAGTTTAATATAAGCATACCATAATTTTTGGTCTTTGATTGTAATATATACAAAGTATCATTGATATCAATCGTATCTAAATAGGTTAAATATGAAAAATTGTAACACTCTTTTCGGTGATTTTCACGATCTGGCCCCTTAAGGCTTATGGAGTTTAAATAGGTGCGTGAGTATACATTTCTGGTGTCACATTATGGCAGTGAGTCGATTAGGTGGTTTTTTAATTTAATTTTAAACAAGTTTGTTTTATTTTCTCTCCTTAGTCTACAGGCAAGCTATTTAATATGTAAGGAATTCTTTTATTTAAAGTCCTATCACCATACATATTATGAACCCTGGGGACTACAAATTTGCCCGCTGACATTGCTCGTGTCTTGTATCTGTTGTCTAGATAACAGGTCCGCGCTGGATCATGCTCCCGACTGCCATGGTTGTTGGTAGCAAGTAGATATTTATGTTTCACACTGACTGGTAATATTTTACAGAATTTAAACAACTTATTGTAATCGTTTTTATACTTATTTTAATTTTATTATCTACTAGTAATTTAATAAATCTCAATTATATAAATAATAAATAAAAATATCATAAAATCAGCCTCGCGTAAACTCGGAGTCCTGAACAGAGTGAGACGTTTTTTCACGCCGGAGCAGCGGTGTCTTCTATACAAGACCCAAATTCGTTCCTGCGTGGAATACTGCTCACATCTCTGGGACGGCTCCGCAAAGTACTTATTAGATGCTCTCGACAGGTTGCAGCGACGTGCGGTCCGCATTATTGGGGATCCTGAGGTCACGAACACCCTCGAGCCTTTGCAGATGCGTAGAGATGTTGCGTCTTTGGCAGTTTTCTACCGTCTCTACCATGGTGAATGTTCTGACGAGCTCTTCCAATTAGTCCCACCCTCCCCTTTCCTTCACAGGACGACACGTGCAGGGCTAAGATGTCATCCATTTACGGTGCAGAGTATACCTGCTAGAACCAAGCGTTTCAGTGATTCATTCCTATGCCGCACCACTAAGACCTGGAATTCCCTGCCAGCTCACGTGTTTCCTTCTTCCTACAGTCCCGGGTCCTTTAAGCGGGGCGTGAAAAGGCATCTAATGAGGCTGTCAAGCTGAGTGCCACCACTGTTAACATGGTAAATGTTTACGATGGTGACCCTCTTTCCGAGACTTTGCCTTTAGCTTAACATCAGGCGAGGTGAAGTCAAATTGACGTGTCCAAAATAAAAAAAAAAAAAAAAAAATGGATATTTTCTAACTTATGTAAATGTGTTTTATACGTGAGTCCATAACAGTCTAGTGCATAGTCCAGGATAGACTCCACCATGCTAGTATATAATAGTTTTAGAGTACCACGGGGAACTTTATAACTTAAATGGGTGAATTTACCTAATATAACTCTAAGCTTGTTACATATAAAGTCAATGTGTTCTGACCAAGAAAAGTGTTTTTCATTCCCAAGTAGGTTACACACTTCACTCTCTCTATCGGTTTGCAGCTACAGTTGACCAGGTTGTTGTGGAAACATTCATATGAATGAGTGTACATTGAGTAAGGGGAGTCTTTTACTGGTAAATAGGGAGAATGTATGATTAATTGTTTTGTTTTATCAGCATTGAGTACTATGCCGTTGTCGTGTGACCACTTAACAACTGCATCCACATCCTGTTGTACTAGTCGACAAGTTTCGGCCAAGTCGGTGCCCGCGCGCAGTATACAAAGGTCATCCGCGAACATGTGTGCTGTGCAATGTTTCAATGTTCCGCATGAGCTATTAACATAATAATAATAATAATGTTTATTGTCTCAAGAAATCAATGAAATACATGGGTTGTAGCCCTAGATCCCACACTAGGATTCCCTGTGTTGTGAGATACTAGTCTCCTGTGTGTGTGAATCCATACTAATATTAAAATGCGAAAGTAACTCTGTCGGTCTGTCTGTCTGATATTACGCTTTCACGCCTAAACCAATGAACCGATTTTGATGAAATTTGAAATATGGATAAATTAGACCATGAGAAAGGACATAGGCTATGTATGGTCGCGATAACCGACATCCACGCGGGCGGAGCCGCGGGCAAAAGCTAGTTTAAATAATTTTAGATTACCAGAGGAGGAGGACAAAGCTATATGATCCTTTTTAGCTAGAATTTAGTATACCCTTCGATCATTCGACAGTCTTTGGAATCATTTAACATTTGAACACACTTTTTTTGTAAAAGGACACGTTAATTACTTTACCTGATGGTAAGCTAAGAGCAAAATCTATCAATGCCGCCAATATTTTGTGTCCCCGCTCTAATGTTAGTTGAGAGTGGGGGTGAGAGAGATAATACTACTGACATCTGTTGTGGAATAGCTATTTTTTTCGTGCGGAAATCCCATCGGATACCTTCCTAGCCGGAGCCGGAAGTGGAGGTTATATCGGACTCGAACCGACTAAAACCGCACGCCGACTGTGGGTCGTGGAGCTAGGCCGGAGGTGAGGTCGTCATCGACTTATCCCCCGCACCCCGGCTGACCCAGGGCCATCCCTTACGGTGTGGCCCTGCGCGGGAGGGGGGAAAACGGTGTCCCCGACTCGCCCCAGGACTGGGGAGGCGCGCTACTCAGCGCGGCGTCGCCGTGGCCTGCTTCGGGTGACAGGCAGCTCCACCCGTCACCCCCAGGCCCGCGCTCATGGGGGCCGGAGGTCAGTCAGTGCCCTCCGACGCCCCAGTTACCTGCGCGCGCGGGCAGCGCGATCTTCGAGTCTCTCTCGCTCGCGCCGCCTCTATTATTATTAAAGTAATCTCTAATGCGAAACAATAAGGTGAGTTTTCGTCTTACAGTGTGTTTATTTTAGGCGAATTTGGTGTTAAAGATAAACGACCAATCAAATCAATTGTTTACTAGTACATGATGTAACGTATTATTATCTGCTTGTATGTGTGAGTTTGGCAACATCGGTTCCGCTACTGAATCTGTCGTATCACACTTCTTCTAGTTTTTTCTGGTAAACTCGAAATACTCACAAGTACAGCCGCGGAAGTACAACAAGTACAACACGTTTACATCTATATAGATGGTTCACGTAAAACTGAGGTCCGCAGGACGAGCGTTTATAATTATAATACAATGTTCACACCAATAACGTCCATAACGATATAGTATTTAACCCGGGGTAACTAAGGTTTTCCACCTGTGTGTAATCGAGTATGACAATTTTTTTCTTACATACATTCAATATTTAAGGTTTCTCACCTGTGTGTGAACGAATATGTTTATATAAAGAGCCCTTCTGACTGAAACATTTCTTACATATATTACACTTATAAGGTTTCTCACCTGTGTGTGTTCGAATATGTATATTTAAATTACCCTTATCACAGAAACGTCTCTTACATACATTACACTCATAAGGTTTTTCACCCGTGTGTGTTCGAATATGTTTATTTAAGGACGTCTTTTCATTGAAACATTTCTTACATACTTGACACCCGTAAGGTTTTTCACCTGTGTGTGTTCGAATATGTTTATTTAAGTTACTCTTTTCACTGAAACATTTCTTACATACTTGACATTCATAAGGTTTCTCCCCCGTGTGTGTTCGAATATGACTACTTAAATGATTCTTCTTATAGAAGCTTTTCTTACATACTTTACATTTATAAGGTTTCT
Organism: Eilema sororculum; assembly: GCA_914829495.1. Taxonomy (NCBI): domain Eukaryota; kingdom Metazoa; phylum Arthropoda; class Insecta; order Lepidoptera; family Erebidae; genus Eilema; species Eilema sororculum. The sequence continues at coordinate 4,123,029 of OU618559.1, forward strand.
CACCTGTGTGTGTTCGAATATGTGTATTTAAGGTACTCTTTTCACTGAAACATTTCTTACAAACTTTACACTCATAAGGTTTCTCACCTGTGTGTGTTAGAATATGTGTATTTAAGGTACTCTTTTTACTGAAACATTTCTTACATACTTTACACTCATAAGGTTTCTCACCTGTGTGTGTTCGAATATGCCTATTCATATTACTCTTATGATTGAAACATTTCTTACATACTTTACACTCATAAGGTTTCTCATCTGTGTGTGTTCGAATATGACTATTTAAATGACTCTTACTATAGAAACGTTTCTCACATAAATTACATTCATAAGCTTTCCCACCCATGTGTAGACGAATATGTACTCTTAAAGTACTTTTACATTTAAAACATTTCTGACAAATGTCACATAACAACGGTGTAAGTTTGTTGCGTGAGCTATTATTAATACTTTGGTCTACACTGATTTTGTTTTCTGACATCTTTTGGTGAACGTCGCTACGATCGCATGTGCTATTATTTTGGTTATTATTACGTAATCTGATATCTACTCTATCACGAGTGTCCACTATCTTGTTCTTCTCAACTGGTTTGTCTTCAATGTCTCTACTTGTCTCTCTTTTCGGTTCTTCAACCTTGTCCACTGTTTGGTCAGTTCTCTTGAGGCTGTGAAGTCGAGGAGCACCTGAAGAACAAATAAATCATGCTTGTTTCATCATGATCATCATTAGAATCGCATCAATCAATCATGCAAATTGCTTTAGTGTTACCAAATGAGGTTTGGCAGGAATATTAAGATACGTGTAATAATTTCGGTCCAGCTCCTTCTGTTATATGTACAGTCGAAGTTTTAATTAAACGAAGTAAATTGACAGTAACTAATGTCATTTTATGAAATAATGATACCATATTCAATGTAACTATATTCGCTAATCACTGTTATATAGATTGACATTACAGCATTTACAGCTTGTGATACCTCATCATCATTTCCTTAGCGCATGCGAGGCCTATAGCTCGGCGTCTTCTCCTTTGATTTTGGAGTCTTCTCGTTACATGGCTTGTATGGGCACGACTGCCACCTGGTACTCCCAATCTCGAGAAAAAAGCCTCGCTCCTCAATAAGATGGTGTGGTTCACGCGATGGTCTTCGCGGGGTCATGTACAGTACACCCCTTTTTTGGACGAAGACTTGTCCAGCCAGATTAACATTCGGACTCAGATAGTTTAGGTTAGACGGTAAAGGCGGTCGCGTAGCTGACAATTTTTATGACGATGGAAACTGCTAGAATATCATGATAATATACAGTATGGATACGACATATAGGCATTTACGAAAACCGCTAACCATCCTGGTCCGTAGGAATGTAACCAAACTAAATTTAAACTTAAATTCCCTAATTTAAGAAAACCAAAATTTTCTAACAAAATAATTATCAAAGTAAATGTTGAAAATGAAACCATTCGTATATTGTCATTGATAGTTACTAAGTCATTAATAAATACGCACACGTCTTTACACACATACACATACGCACGGTTTACGACAATAGGGAGGTACTATAGGTAACTTACCCGGAACAGCGGAGCGGCAACAAAGCACGTCGCCGCGCCGCCGGCGCCGGGCCGTGCCGCCGGCTGGCGCGCTCACGTACCTACGTACGTAAGTAGGTACCACCAGATTCCGCAGAATCACAGGTTAAGACGTATAGTACGCAGAACTTTAAATAGCACTGTTGGTTGTAAATTTAAATTTTCAAAATGTCCGCCACTTGCTTGAATACACAAATTACATCGCCGAACAATATTGTCCCGAACTCGTTTCGATTGGGATCCGAAGCCATAGCTTTCAATTTGTCAAATGCCTCAATAATTCGGCTGCGCAGTGCTTCTTGACTTTCAAACACACGTGGATGGCACAATAACAATTAAATACAATAATAATAGTTTTAAATAACGCACAATTTCAAAATACACAATAGTTATGAAGAAAACACTCACACTGGATGGCACAACACGAAATAAATACTTACTATGATAATAGTTTAAAATAACACTATTTAAAAATACATAAAATCTAATTTGTGTCAATTTCACTCTAAAAAACTATGTCGAATAAATCTCGATGCGAACATGCGCGCGTGCTCGCGGTCACTGACGAGCAAACGTCGTCACGGGAATCCCCGAAATCGGTAGCGTACGGTAGGTACATTTTCAGGTGCATGATAAGGTAAACGCACCAAAAACCACCATTTGCATATTATTACTTTTATTTTAGATTTTTTTACTGTACACCCATATTGAAGTCTTTGATGAAAAATGAAATAGGTAGGTACAAATGTATGAAACTAAATTAGCAAATAAGCTATGGGGTCCCACCAAGATCTTCGGGACCCAAGCCAACCTCACCTGCAAGCTGGTGCACCTGCTGGAAAACGGACGAGGCTCTGGCGCTGGGTTTCCTTTCAGGGTTGGAAGTTCAGGGTCAGACGACAGTAGCCCCCGGAAAGGCCAAAACTTAGCCAAATCGTAAATCAGGTGGACCCTGAGCTCCAAGGGCACCGTGGCCTCGGATGCAATCGGGACTAACGTCTTTATGTAGATGATGATGATGACTAAATTAGCAAAGATAATTATGTGCATTTTCAATTTTTCATTACATTACTTATTATTAATTATAATTAAAGAATTTATTGCGGAATAAATAATTAAGAAATCAAATACAAAGTGTTAGTAAATCTACGTTAATTGATAGGTATCTATTTATCAAGTCGAATACCTTTTTATGTCATAATCATAACCAACTATTGTTCTTCTAGGATTAACAGACAGGCGTAAAAACGGGTGCTTTACCCTAAACCTGGCGGCATCTTAAAGCATTATTTCTCTCTCTTTTTAGTCGTATTTTTACGAATTTGCTGAATGAATATTTGAATGAATACACAGTGCGGCAACGTCGCATTTTACAATTTCTATAGTATTAGGTTTTCCATATCTTGAATCAAATCAGGACAAGAAGTTTTTTATACTACTAAGGTTGCAGACAAGCACACGGCCCACCTGATATAAAGTTATTACCGAGGCATATGGATGTATGCAAGACTAATATCCTTTTTGAAGAACCTCATGTTCTAGTCCCTTGGGAGAGTCATAGCAGGGAGTTCATTCCACAGCCTGAGCGTGCGTGGGATAAAGTTTCTTTCATACCTTACAGTATACACCGTTTCTGGGAAACAGTTTCAACGGTCCAACACCAAGCTATGCCGCACCATTAAGACCTGGAACTCTCTACCAGCTCACGTGTTTCCTTCTTTCTACACGCCCGGGTCCTTTAAGCGGGGCGTGAAAAGGCATCTGATGCGGCCGTCAAGCTGAGTGCCACCACTGTTAACATGGTACATGTTTATGATGGTGATCCTCTTTCCGAGACTTTGCCTTTAGCTTACCATCAGGCGAGGTGAAGTCAAACTGACGTGTCTGTTATTAAAAAAAACTCATTGGCGACAGCTACTAGCTGATGGACTCACATGGACAAGTAGGAGTGGTCATAGTGCTCTCCGAAGCTCCGTGACAGCATTTTGGAGATGAAAGACTACAGCGCCCAACTTAGGGTCGTGACTCTTGAGGACTGCGTCGAAACTAGGACAAATCCGGGGAAACCCGAACGGATGGTAACCCTAATAGTAATAAAAATTTTACGACTATCGTTTCTAATGCCGATTACACACTCGCTTACATTTTGTTCTGCATCGTGAATGTAGAAATAAATTTATCTTAAAATGTGTAACAATTTCGAGTCGGTCTTTTCCTGTATGTAAAGTTCAAAGTATTCATGATCAATAAACATAAACAATACTGGTGAAATTATTAAGCAAAGGCGGTTTACGGCGGTACATCATCGACCGCGAGGTCGAAAAATCCTGTCTCTGCCTGCCCCTTGACGCGGCCATGCCGTCCGCGCGGAGATGCGGTGCCTCACACGCGCATACGCATAACCACTCTGTGATCGAACTGGTCAATTCCGCGTTAAATACATAGGCGCGTCTATCGCCGTACCGCGTGGATGTCGAGTGTGAAAGAGTCCTTATACGTAGGCATACAATTGAATGAGAATTTAAAGTCCATTGAAAACTGCTATTCTACAGAGTGTACACAGCTGATCAAAATTCACTAAAATTAAAACTCTTGTTTCTGACCTTAATACTTGACCGATTTTGTTCAGACAAACTTTGCCCGTTTCATGCTAACAGGGTACCAAGTATGTGGCTTTAATTAATGCCTATATGTCGTATCCATACTGTATGTTTGTAGTCATTAACAGTTTGTGACAGGAAAGTTCAGGGGAGATTTAAATAAACCTGGACACCGCTTGGACTCGAACTAACGAGTTAGTGTGCAACGCGTTGTTGGGATCACATACCCCCTGTGGAGAGGGCACCCTGAGCCTCCTCCTGCTAGGGAGACGGCTGGGCCCAACCATCGCCCCAGGCCCGCTGGAGGACGGAGATCGTTCTGTGACTCCGCCGCTCGCGTCTGGACACGTGATAGTGCCAGTTTTGTATAGAATGTATCTGCACGGCCGCTAGTTGTTTTAAATGTCCACGTGCCACCACAGTCTACAACTTACCAGTGTCGACGTCATCCGGTTCCTCCTCCACATAACACAGAGGTACGTCGCACTGCGAGCTTGAAGCTTGCTCCACTGCTGCATCATCTGCTAATAAGTACAATAAATACTTCATTTGCTGGACCTGCATCAGAATCTGTAGTTGTATTAAAGTAGAAATGATCTGATGAACATCGGCTAGTTCATTACAGAAGCGCTGTCATTGATGGATTTACACATACACCAAGTATAGTGATTTGGTAGCGCCATACAGATTACAATAGGCTAATTTTATTGATTTATACACACCCATCCCAGTGGAGAGCTGTCGGTAAGCGATACCGGGACCGCCCAGGTTCGGCTTAAGCCGGAAACACCAAGCTCAATCGTCGATTACACCAAAATGTGCAGGAATCAGTTTTACACCAATCAACTATAAAAGTGTATATACAAGTTCACTTACTGCCTGTGACGTCACTCTCAATAATATCTTCTGAATCTGATGATTGGACACAGTCATCTCCCTTCAAAGGGTCTTCTTCAAAAACTGCAGATTTAAATTAATTGAAGGTTAAAGACAGAATTTTGTCCCTTATTTCAGTTCCATAAAAAACCCTCAGTGTGCAGTACCGACTCACACTTGACTGATTTGTTATTATCATATCATGCAGATGTAATTCAAATGTTGGATACACTTACTTGGCATTGCATTGTCTACGTCTGGATCTGGTTTTAAGAAGTATTCTGTTCCCGCATCATCTTGTGAGTCTGAACATGTGCTGCTATCGTCTCTTGTGTCTGTGGATTACAAAAAAGACTGGCTTAATTTTTCAACCACTCGGGTGGCAGGTCAGCACACGGCCCACCTGCTGAGCTGTGTGTGGCAATAGGCTCACTTATTATGTGGGACCGAATACAATTGGCAAAATGTGGGTGTTAATTTACCTCTACCTAACCCTCCAGGGACAAAGGCGTGATTATAGATATGTGGATATATCTGCAGTATTCTTAATAATTTGTGTACATATAATGTGAATGCACAAAGGCACAATATTGTGAACCACAAACAGTCTCAATCACATTGCTGACTGACTATAAGCACTATAACATCATCTAGCCTGTTCGTTAGTCACAAACATACAATAGAACTTTATTACCTTCAGCATTCTCTTGTTTCACTTCATCATTACCAAAGACATTTGGAGTCATCTGCATCACATCATCTGTGCTCAGGTGCACACCGGGCATTATTTGTAGGTTGACTTGCTGTAGAAACAACACCACACTATATGAACACACATTATAACAGCTCACTACACATGCAGAAGATGTGAGACCAATGATAACAGTATACAATATTTTAATATTTTAATACCAACAACACAGTCAGTCTGTTCCTTGTGAAGATACATTGTTACAAAGGACTGCTCACCAAATTGCTTTGCAGCAACTCTGTAAACAGCTTTTCACTCTGGAGACATTTCTCCTTAAGCTTTGAGGAGTTCTTGAGCGTCGCACAACAGAGATGGCAGACCAGTGCTGGTCTGATGTCTTCTGTAACAAACTGATCAACATGATCTCATTACTAGTTGTCCCCAACAACAGTGTCTGCCCAGCTTGGGAAAGGAGTTGTTAGAACTCTTTTGTTACTATTTTAGTGAACAGAGAGTGATATTCTTCTGACATAAAGTAAGAGAACATAAAGCATTTCTCAAACTTGGATTGTTGTAGTAAGTTGATAGATTCACTGATTCAAAGACGAAGCCAAAAGGTTCACTTGAGCAGTGGGTTTTGGTAAGACAACATACAAGACATAATTATGTTGTTTGTATTTGTATGTATGTTTGGGCACAGATGTTCCTCAACAGTGACTGAACTTATTTATCATTAAAGGAATGCTTACTTACCGGCGTCATGGTCAAAGACTCATACATCACTTGTAGATGAGTCTTGATAATCGAACGCAGTGGAATGTCGTCCGATAGACAAATTCTACACATCGACAGCTTCTCCATGTTTGCGTTAGTGTTAGTTTAATAACACCGTTTAAATTGTTTGAATTAACGGCAACGGCAACTTAAGAGCTGAACTTATACTACCACAAACTATATAAATACATATACATACATAAAATATATAGCAAATCACAGTCACACTAGGAATCAGACGTAAAAACTATCCGTGAAGTATTAAATTACTTTGAATGAATTTAACTATTTTAACTATTTTATGGCCTCTGCAGTCAAATCACCGATAATTCGCAATTGTAAGCAATCTCTACATACACCGATAACACTGAATAAAGCAAGAAAAACTTGAGAAATTGCGTGCACTTTTAACAAATATAGCGAGAAAGCAAGACAAGATGTGACATTCATTACGAACATTTTGAAGTACATGTCACTGTCAACTGAACTGCCCGTCGTCTTTTTTTTGGATGTTATGATCTGGTAACTAAGAATTTTTAAGTCAAGCTTTATGGTGCAGAGCTGTACTATAGCTGAAAGTTTGCGCCATGTTTAATATGATATGTAGGTATAATACCCACAGAACAGAAAAAACTAGTGGAAGTGTGATACGACCACTAATACCTATGAAATGGTCACATGGACATTTTCATCGCATTTCAATCTTATTTGTCATCAAGGACACGTTAAAAATTCGAGTAATTATGGAATATGAATATCTTCGTGACAGCAACGTGGCACAAGCGACACGCAACATCAACGACGTTTACGGAGCTAACGCTTCCAATCTGGTTTTGACTTGAAAAATAGACCTTGCGGTCGTTCGAAGTCCGAAGTCGTCCGAACAATGACGAATTAAAGGCGATTGTGGAAGCTGATGATAAACAATGTACGGCTGAATTAGCAGCAGCTTTCGACGTTAGTGTCAAAACAATATTGGTCCATTTGCGTCATTTTGATGACTGTAAGCTAGCGTGCGAGCTATATAAAATAGCTTGTGTAACATTTTACACTACAGGCAGAGTGCAGTCCACAGAACACTTATCTGGCTCTTGCAACACTGAGTACACTGACCGTGTCGATGTCAATTGTCAACTATAAACAACCAATGTCCGATATCCATAACCTAACTTTTCACAACAAACAAATTTATAAAACAACTGATTTAGGCCCTTAAATTGTTTGAAATTATCATCAAAAAGTAAGAAAATGTTGCCTTTATCGTTACTCCGAACGGCACAGAACCATCCGATGTTGGTTGAATTGAAAAATGGCGAGACATACAACGGCCACTTAGTAAGTTGCGATAACTGGATGAATATCAATCTTAGAGAAGTAATCTGTACGTCTAGAGACGGTGATAAGTTCTGGAGGATGCCAGAATGCTATATAAGAGGCAGTACTATAAAATATTTGCGTATTCCCGACGAAGTCATTGATATGGTCAAGGAAGAAACTCAGGTGAGAATTTTTAACTGTTTATGGTAATGCCGTTCGTCATCCTCTGTACTGTGGTGGTTATTAACACGCCTAGTATGCAGGAGACGCGGGTTCGATCCCCGTTCAGTGCAAATGACGCAAATGAAGTCATATTGACGTGTCGTTTAAAAAAAAATGTAAATGCATGAATATAGGTATTTGCATTTGTGTTGGTGCCTGCCATACGAACTTTTATGTCGTTATATAGGGAAAATGGGTGGCCATACACACAGAAGTGTTGATTATCTCTTTGGTGGGTTGTCATGTGAAAAACTGGTAGCTTCAAGTCGTGACCTCTGAGATGAGCATTATGGTTTCGCAGAAATAAGATGTCATTATTATTTTATTTCAGGTTAAATCTCGAAGCCGTAGTGAACTCCAAAAAGGCCGGGGTGGAGGCCAGAACATGAGGTCCGGGCGTGGTGGCAATCGGGGAGCCTTCGGTAACCGTGGTCGGCCAGCTCCACTTGCAGGCCGGGGGGGAGGAAACCAGGGTAGAAATCCAAACCAAAATAAGAAGAAATAGTGAATCTAGGGTTTTTTAAGTTAATATATTATATAAATCACTTTTTAACAAATTATATTGCCATTTATTTGCTTTGGCTACATTTAGTCCGTCTTTATCGGTACCTTTCAGCAACTAGGCTGTAACTGCCAAAGTAAATTGCGATAAGTTCTGTTAAAAAGTGATTCTATTACAATTTAATAAATTAAGGTTAAGTTCGTAATATAAAATGTTATTTTATTTTTTATTTTACACTATGTAGCTGATCCGCCGAACTTCGTACCGCCAAATTTTTTCAACTCGCGTGGCTTCCGGTCACGTTCCCGCTGCACCCTCTACCATATTAATCATGTATCACACCTAAAATTACTCTATCTATTAAAAGAAACCGCATCAAAATCTGTAGCGTAGTTTTGAAGATATAAGCATACATAGGGACGGACAGACGCGGAAATCGACTTTGCTTTATACTATGTGGTGAATAGAGTATATATGATGATAGTGATGAAGTAAGTATGGATAATAGCATTGCTTGGCTTGGAGGTGCCTTTATCGCGCAGGGTGTGCTATATCCCGAGGAGGGCCGACCGTAAGGGATGACCCTGGGTCAGCCGGGGTGCGAGGGATATGTCGATGACAACCTCACCCCCGGCCTAGCACACTGCAGCAGTTTTAGTCGGTTCGAGTCCGACATAACCTCCGCTTCCAGCTCCGGCAGGGGAGGTATCCGAGGGGATTTCAAAAAAAGGTGTGCTATATGCGTACGGGCGTGGGGTGTCAAGAGGCGATGGCCAATGGCGACTCGCTGTCCGCCTACCAGCCAAAAGTGTTGCTACTATAAGAGGTGTGTGAACTCTTTGAAAGATCATAGCGAACGCCTCATAAAGTACCTCTCCAGAATGACGCTGAATCTATGATGGAAAGGATAGCCAGCATGGCTCTGACGAGGGATTCAGTTATGTCGGACTCGAACCGACTAAAACGCGCCCTGCGGGTCGACGTGCAAAGCCGAAGGTGAGAACGGACCCAGGGCAGGGCACTCTGATCTGGCCCTCTGGGAGGGAACCAGACCCCAACTCGTCCCTGGCAATGTTCCGCAGGCGCGGCCTGCTATTTTTAGGGTGAAAGGCGGCTCCACCCGTCACCCTCAGGCACGCGCTCCTAGGGGGCGGAGTTCATTCAGCGGCCTCCGACGCTCCAGTTGCCTCTGCTCGCGGACAGCGAGTTCCGTGAGTCTCGTACGCTTTTACCACCGCTCACACTGCGCCGTCTCCTTCTCAAGCATTACTCGCTCGCAGAAGGAGGCACCGGCTGCCCACGCATCCGTGCAGCGAACCATCGCCGTGAGCAAGGTGACGGGCGTGAGAAGTCTCACTCCCAGGGCCGCCACCGGGTTTCTTTTTGACCACGCGGTTTCTAAAGAATGCTTGAGTAATGTAATTACTAATGAATGGTTGTATAAGGGCGCTACGTAGCCTAGAACGAGAAGCTGAATGAGACTAGGTACTCGTTAAGTTTGCGACGACATTCGGATGCCAAAACACTATTAACCTATACCTATAGCTGCCGAATGTCGTTAACTTTGCGCCGCTAAACCGTAGTAACGCGGTGGTGAACGCGACTGCTACGCAGGAGGCGCGGGTTTGATCCCCGCTAAGTGCAAATATTTGTATGCATGAATAAGACTATTTGCATTAGTCTGGGTGTTTCTATGTATAAAATGTATGTAGGTATTTACAAAGAAAAAGTATCCAAGTATGTTTATCCGCATTCTAGATTCCATAACACAAGCTAGTTAAGCTTACCATGGGTCTAGATTGCGTTCTGTAAAATGTTGTGGAATATTTATTTATTTTAATTCCGACTATTTATTTTCCCAATACTTTTAGTGTTTTCGAACGCATGCTGAACCCTTTGCTACAGAACGGAACTCTGGTTGTCATTATCCGCGTTTCATACTTATCTATATAATTATGTTGTTCATAAGAAATTCTTACCGGGAAGAAGAAGAAAGAGCTATAGCGAACCTATATGACAGAAAGAGATAGAACTTATGTTATGTAGGTTTGTTATCTAGAATTTTCCATACTTTCCTTGCACTGGAATGTCCGGCTCAAACGAAAAAAAATCTCATTGGATTTCTGTGTTTACTTGAAAATCAAGATATATCCCAATAACTAACAACGTAAGTGAAATTTCAGCATTATTGATGCATGGATTATAAACAGGCAATGCTTTTCTTACGTTTTTACATAAAATATCTTTAAAATTCTACATCACCGCGTGTCACTGAGCTGACAACTCATTGTTAACAATCTTTTTAACCATAATTTTAGTCGTATAGTCGTATTTACACTATTTATTGTGCAATTTGGATGTACAGTTATTGTATAAGACTCTGTTCATGGTATATATAACGTAATTACATTGCTGGCTGTAGTATTTTTTTTATGTTCGGCTAATTACCGGTGCTGTTATGGTTACCTTTAAAAGAAAAAAACTCAATGCATGTAGCGTTGTCTTAACTATTTCTTGTACAAACACTAGGTACTTCTATTCGTTATAACTTATAACGTAGGTATAGAACCTGTTTTTTTTTTTTAATTACTGTCTCTGGATGAATTTAATAAAATACTACTACTGCCAGTGGGGACGCTGTTTGAACGGACGGGTGATCAGCCCGTCTGTGTGGGGCCATTTCACCCGTTTCCCCTTTAATGACTGTCATACATATTCATATGGCAACCGGGACTGACTGACAGCTGCTCTACGAGGCACGATCAGACCAATGCAAATACTCATATTCATGCATACAAACATTTACACTGAGCGGGGATCGAACCCGAGCTTCCTGCGTAGCAGCCGCGTTCACTGTCACCACGCCATGGAGGCTGTCATGAATGAATTAATGAATTTCACATAGTACCTACTAAGATTTTTCAGGGAAATGGATTAAATGGTCCACAGAAGTCGCAGATGAATCATACGTCCAGTCACACGGCGTACCCACAGTGAAATAATAGCGTAGTATAAATGATAAACAACTTGGATAGCAGGCAGTAGCCAGTTGCCAATCGTAACTATATGAAAATTAATGGCACTGTCTTATACCTACAATGATATAATAGTAACGTAATTGGAACTTGCTGCCGGAGGATGTTGCTGCCACCTCAATAAACTCATTTAAAAATCGACGTGATAACTGGCTACGACTAGACAAGTCAGTGCTTAAAAAATGACGGACAATTAAATACAAAAAAAAATCTATAGACTATTATATTTTATCACTAGAAGTGAACACAACAGCTTGTAGCTACTGGTTCATAATTAAATAAATAAATAATAAATTATAAATAATTAAATAAAAATGATTATTTCCTTTGTCTAGAATAGTACACAAATCATTTTAGTTATTGAGGTCAACTTTTAAGCAAACATATTATGCTTGTGATAGATGACCTAGTTATATAAACAGCAACAGAAATAACCACACTGTCACTTCTGCGTATATGCTGAAGCCGGCCGAATTTGTTGACATTAATGATCACTGCTCCGTTTCCTTGAGTAGTAGTGTGATGATATAGAGCCTATGTGTTATTCTGATGTATAAGCTATATTATTGTAAAGTTTCATGAAAATCCACTCAGTAGTTTTTACATGAAAGAGTAACAAACATCCACCTATACAAACATCCATCCATACTCACCAACTTTCGCGTTTATAATATTAGTAGGATTTATCATTTCATTTCAAGCATATAAATACACTCATATATTGTTAGTACATTCATATCTAAATATATATAACTCAATGGTGACTGACTGACTGACATAGTGATCTATCAACGCACAGCCCAAACCACTGGGCGGATCGGGCTGATATTTGGCATGCAGGTAGATTTGAATGAATTTTTTATAGCATTTATTATGCTAACTGTTAAGTTCGAAAAACATTGTAAAAAATGAAATGCTCAAGTGAGACTCGAACTCACGACCTTTCGCTTACAGGGCGACTGCTCTGCCAACTGAGCTATTGAGCACCACTTGAATCATTCCAAATTTTCCTTCTCTTTATATCCGTCTATAAGGGCGACGGTGCAGCCATCTACCAACATTCTTACGAACTGTTGGAAACAATGAATGATTTTTCAACCATTTTTAAACATTGAATTTTGATGATTGCGCCCAAATATTTGAATGCAGGTAGATGTTATGACGTAGGCATCCGCTAAGAAAGGATTTTTGGAAATTCTGCTACTAAAGGGGTAAAATAAAGGACGGAAGTTTGTATGAAAATCTGCCATTTTCAGAGCTAGATGCACTAAGTTTCATGAACCTGTGTCTTTTAAGAAATAAATGAACACGTGTATCAGCGTTTTTCCATATTTAACTACTAAGAGGGTAAAATAGGTTATAAAAGTTTGCATGGAAAGTTCGTCATTTTCAAAGTTAGAAGCATGAAACTTCGTACACCTACGTCTTTTGAGAGATATTTTTTCGCGATAACTGACATCCACGCGGGCGAAGCCGTGGGCAAAAGCTAGTTAAGTATAAAGGGTGTCATTTTCAGGACTGATCCAAAATGCCGCAAGCTCGTCGCAAGACCCCGTTCAGCGGGAAGGCTAAAAAGCAACAACTGCAGTCCAAAAAGCAAAATAAGACACTGCTAATGTCTAGTAAGTAATCAACATTCTTCTTCATCCTAGTGTTACACAGTAGCTGTAACACACAAAATCCCCTAGCAAGGGCCCTCATTAATGGTAGCCACCAAAGACCACACCTGCAAAGGTGCAATATTGTGGACAAAGAGCAAACTGTGCCAGAAAGGCTATTATAAAATCCAAGAATATTTAAATGATAAACTAGCTTGGAAATGAGCTGTTCGCTCAGCTATGCTACTCAAGCAAAACATTGTATCTAGACCATAAGTTTTAGGCTAAGTAAATGTTTTGTAAATAGACAAAAAAAAATGCCCGCTGAGTTTCTTGCCGGAGTCTTGTCAGGTGTAGGCCGCGTTTCGAACCGGTGGTCCATTTGCTAGTATTAGTTAGTATTTAATTTTTAAGTACTTTATATTGACGTTTTGTAAGTTCCGATTTAATGGTCTATGCAGAATAAACTATTTTTGATTTTGATTGACCAAAGACCTTGGAGGTCCTTGAATCTTTTGACCATGCTCGATTGAGCATTGGTCATTTTTAACGTGACACTACGAGCAAAAATCTGATTATGACTGGATTGGTCGATTGGTCGATTGCAGATACTGACAGGAAGAAAAAAAAATCCTCGTGTAAATCCCAGTCGCATCAGAAGTTCGACTCGGAGTCTGGGGTCGGCTTTATCAGTCTAACCGCGGATTGGTTGAACTACTTTACTTGCTGTGCAGCAATTGAGTTATCTGACCTCCACAACCCAAAATCATCATTCTAATACAGTTTATTAGTGATTTTTTAATTTCGAATATTTTAGGAAAAATGAAATGCTCTAGTGTGACTTGAACCCACGACCTTTCCCTTACAGAGGGAATGCTCTTCCAACTGAAATATTGAGCCACACCTGAATCACTTCAAGTTTACCATACCATAACATAACATAACATAAACTCACGCCCATATTCCCCAAAGAGGTAGGCAGAGGTGCTAGCACCCACATTTCGCCAGTTTATGTTTAGGTCCCAATGTAATAGGTGGCGATCCTATTGCCATTAACCGGGCACTTTTAAACCTGCGATAAATACACACATAAACTTCGAAAAGCATCGAATAGTCATTGGTGTGTGCCATGGTAAACTTGGGATCGAACCCGAGACCTCGTCTCAGCAGTCCATTACCCATACCACTAGGCTACCACAGATTCACCACAAGTTTACCTTCTCTTCATATCCGTCTTTAAGGGCGACGGTGTGATTCAGGTGTGGTTCAATAACTCAGTTGAAAGAGACTGCTGGAGAGAGCTGGAGACGCTTCTGTACAAGCATCGAAAATAGTAACCAGGCCTCCAAGGTTAAAACCTGCCTCTCCAAAGAGCAGGGAAACTCCATTGGCTGCCTCAAAAAAGCAAACAACACTTTCACAACAAATGACGCTGAAACATGCGAAATTTTACTAACTACCCATTTTCCGGGCTGCAAAATAGCAAATGAACAAACATGGGTAGACACTAACCACCGTCCAACCAGCATCCAAGACTGGGAGGTTGCTCGGGAAACCATAGACAGAAAAACTGCTATGGGCAATAAACACTTTCCTACCTCTCAAGGCAGCAGGCCTGGATGGTATTTTCCCAGGACTCCTGAAATGGAGCGGACCAATCATAGCGGACCACCTAGCCAAGTTGCTACAAGGCTGTCTCGCAAACCGCTACATACCCTTGAAATGGAGGGAAGTCAAAATAATATTCATCCCCAAACCAGGTAGAAGTGACTACACTCAGGCCAAATCTTTTAGGCCTATCAGCCTCACCTCGTTCCTGCTAAAAACACTTGAACGGCTAGGCGATAGGGTAATTAGAACCCAAGTACTAGCACTGAAACCTCTACACCCCCATCAACACGCTTACAGTGAGGGCAAATCAACAGAATCAGCACTCCACCATGTGGTGTCCCGCATCGGTGGAGCCCTGAAGTCAAAGCAAACAACCCTTGGTGCCTTCATTGACATAGAGGGTGCCTTTGACAAAACCAACTTTGACAGCATCAACAAAGCACTGCTCAAACACGACGTGCCCTCAACACTTATCGAATGGATAGATAACATGCTCAGACAGAGGGCCGTACAGCTCACAGTCAACACCACAACTCGGGGCATTGTGGGCAGAGGATGCCCACAAGGTGGGGTACTCTCTCCCCTACTATGGAACCTGGTGGTAAATGAGCTTATAACAGATCTGAACGCAAACAGCCTTTTTACTATAGGTTATGCGGACGACATCACGATCTTAATAACGGGACTATTCGAAAGTGCCATTTGCGACCGAATGAGACAGGCCTTCAAAATAATAGAAACCTGGTGCACAAAGCACGAACTTTCGGTCAACCCCCAGAAAACCGAACTAGTAATATTCACAAACCGAAGAGCACCGGGCCCATACAAGCTCCCGAAACTCTTCGCAACCGAATTAACACTTAAGGAAGAAGTAAAATACCTAGGTGTAATTCTCGACAGCAAGCTGCTTTGGAACAGGCACCTTGACTACAAACTGAACAAGTGCACAATCGCTTTCTACCAATGCAAAAGAATGATGGGAAGCAAATGGGGACTATCGCCAAAAATAGCACTGTGGCTATACACAGCGGTGATAAGGCCCATGCTAGCCTACGGGGCTTTGGTATGGTGGTCCCGCACGGAACTGTCTACCGTGATTACCAAATTAAAGTCCTTCCAAAGGCTGGCCTGCTCATCAATCTGCGGATGCATGAAAACCACTCCAACTGCAGCTATGGAGGTAACTCTGAACCTAACGCCGCTTGACCTATACATCCAACAGGAAGCCACCATCACCGCCATTAGAATGTGGCACCTGGGACTCTGGGGAAACAACCACAATAGTCCCCACACCACAATTCTTGGGCGGGCGATGGAATACAAAACACTAATAGCTGCTCCCTGTGATAAAACCTTCAAAAAACACTTCTTCAACAAAAAATACCAGATAACAACGCAAGCCGAGGAAAAGGACTACTCTGGTATTAAGGAGATGCGCGTCTACACTGACGGCTCCAAAACAAAGAATGGTTCAGGAGCCGGCGTGCACTCCTTGGACCTTGGCTTGAATATCCACCTTCCACTAGGCGAACACAGCTCAATCTTCCAATGCGAGTGTGTCGCCATAACAACAGCAGCGACGGCAATAAGCGAAAAGCAGGTTAGGGGTTTTAACATAAAGCTCCTAACCGACAGCACAGCCGTCCTAAAAGCGCTAAACCACCAAACAACCAACAGCACACTAGTGGCAGAATGCCAAACTGCTTTGAACCAGCTATCCACCCATAATGTAGTAAAGCTACAGTGGATAAAAGGGCACAGTGGGTCCTACGGAAACGATGCTGCGGACGAACTCGCGAGGAGGGGCTCCGATATGACCACTGCTGGCCCACTACCACTACTGCCGATCCCTTTTTCACAGATCCGTACCTGGATACGCCAGAGATCTGTGGAACTACATAACCAAAGATGGGTACAAACCATCGACTGCAGGCAATCAAAACAGGCTGTGCCGTCGATAAATAAACGGCTAACGAAACGTCTCCTAAGACTAGACAGAACAAGTCTAAGGACAATTATGGGGACAATAACGGGCCACTGCCCCCTCAACAAGCACCTACATACCATCGGCGTCACGGATAGTCCCCTCTGCAGGGGGTGCTTCAGCGCCGAGGAAACGGCCGCCCACGTAATACTGGAATGCGAGGCAGTGGCCGCCCAACGATCCCAAATCCTCGGCACAGTGAGGTCGCTCCGCGAAGCCTGTGAAGCCCCCAGTAAGCTTCTGCGTTTCTGGGCGGAGCTAGGCTGGCTGCTCTAGCCAGCACTCTCTACGCACAATGGCCCAAAAGAGAGGCTTAGTGCGGACAAAAGAGTCCCCTATCCTATCCTATCCTATCCTCAGTTGAAAGAGCATTCCCCCTGTAAGGGAAAGGTTGTGGGTTTCAGGTCCCACTTGAGCGCTTTTTTTTCCCGGTGTATTTCGAACAAGAGTTAGCATAATAAATACTATAAAAATTTAATTCAAATCCACAGCAACTGCAGGCACTAACGCATACGATGTTGTCTCCGTTAATTACCAGCCATCTCGCCCCAGGGGCGGCCGGGATGCTAACAGATACGCACTGAAGTTCTACAGAGAGGGTGATGAAGAATTGGCTTTGAAGAAGGAATATGCTTTGTGAGTACTTCATTCATAAAGTAAAGCCCACGAAGCGAGAGAAAAAAGGTAAACAAAGTTTCAGCGGTTCCAAACATTTATCACTTGAAGCGCATTCCAGACAGGAATGAAATTGCTCATAAGATGGCGGATCTGTGCTGACAGCTTTCTTGTACTACGAAACACGCAACGACAGCTGTCGCTCGGCCATAGTCGCGTACGTGTGACATGTGCGACAAGGACAGAGACAATAATCGCTAGTTATCGCAACGTAACTCAGTAATGGTAGCTTTGTTTACCTTTTTTCTCTCGTCTCGTTGGCTTTATTTTAGAATTCCATACAAAATTGTTAAAGAGGGAAGATCTTTTTACCACCAGCTTCCCTTTTCATAATGTTCATCCTTCACCAGCGCATACTAGTCTGTATTTCTTCCTTCTAGCGTCAATTCCTGTCGCATCCGACGCTTTCAGCTAGGACTCTGTTTGTTTTTTTTTTTATCGTGCGGAAAATCCCCAAGGATACCACCCCCACGGAGCCGGTGGAGACGGTTATGTCGGACTCGAACCGACCAAAACGCACACCGTCTTGGTTGCCGGAGGTGAGATTGCCGAAAGCATATCTCTCGCACCCCGGCAGACACAGGACCATCTCTTTGGAGATGGTTCCCTTCGGGTTGTGGGGACTATATTGTCCCCATCTAGCCCCGGGTACGGGGACCGCCGCGGCCTGCTTCTGCTAGGGTGACAGGCGGCTCCACCGGTCACCCCCAGGCCAGCGCTCATGGAGGACGGAGGTCGTTCTGCGATTCAGCTATTACTCTGGGGTCCGCTTTACCAGTCTATAGATTTGGCTAAACTTCGATATTTTCTGAGAAGCAACTGCTATATGACCAACACAAACCAAAGACGATATCGAGGCATTGCAGCTAGACCAGTTGTTGGACTTTCTTAGGACTCCAACTACCCGTGACGACTGCCATAGATGTTCGTATGACAACCGGGACCGACGGCTTAACGTGCTCACCGAGGCACAACCAATGGAAGTAACCTTATTCGTGCATTCAAATATTTACATTGAGTGGGGATCGAAGTCGCGCGTACTGCGTAGCTTAGTGGTTAAGGAGTCGGCCATACGATCGAGAGGTCCCGGCTTCGAATCTTGGCTGTTACGCTACCGACGTGAACCCACTCCTAGCACAAGCAATTTAGCTTAGTTGGAGGGGTTAGAGGGAATATTAGTAACTTCGGTTCTAATATTCTTTTAAAAAAAATAAAAAATATGTATTGTCTCCAGGAAAGAGTTGAAACCGGTGCCCGAGGAGGCCTTGGAAGTGAACCCTCCGGATTACTTCCCCGCTGATGTGTCGTTCCCTAAGCGACCGCCGTGGGACTTTAACATGACTCCGGCACAGCTCGATGCACAGGAACAAAGGTACTTCAAGGTAAGAGCATTTTCTCATTCATCTGATGTCTAAGAGCTATTTCACACTCATCCGATATCTATTGAATGAATTTTTACAGCATTAAGTATGCTAACTATACAAATCGAATACATAGGGAAAAAGAAGAATCATCTCGGGCGGGACTCGAACCCTTTCCCTTACAGGGGGAATGCCTTGACTTGCAGTAAAAATTCATTCAATTGTTTGGGCGGAGTTATCAAAAATCAATGTTTAAAAATTATTGTAACATCATTCATTGATTCCGATAGTTCGTAAGAAAATCGGTAGATGACTCCTCCACCGTCGCCTTAAAGACGTATAAGATGGGAAATTTGAATCACATCGGGCGTGTCTCGGTAGCCGAATTGGTCAAGGCAGTCCCCCTGTAAGGGAAAGACTGCGGGTTCGAGTCCCGTCTGAGATGATTCTTCTTTTACTTATGTATTCCGTCCGATATCTAATTTCTCAGAGCATTTTCACATTCATTTGATATCCAGCTTCTACTTTTACTGCTAGTGGGGACGTCGTTTGACTGGACGGGTGATCAGCCCTTCTATGTGGGCCATTTCACACAATTCCCTGTAACGACTGCCATACATGTTCGTATGACAACCGGGACCGACAGCTTAACGTGCTCTCCGAGGCACGACCAGACCATGACCAATGCAAATAGCCATATTATAAGCATACAAATATTTGCACTGAGCGGAGATAGAACCCGCATATCCGATATATAAGAGATCTTCATTGTTGGTTTCCCCTTCTTCCTACTGGAGGGAATCAGTGCCTACCTGCTGGTGGTTTTATCGGCTTGAATCACCTCTGAAGTGTTTGCGGTGACGGCTTTCTTGCTGAACACAGATCACTTGGTTGTGAATTTTTAATGTTCATGAGGCGATTATATTAAGTTTTAGAGATTTAGCACGTTACAAAATTAGAGACTATCGCCGCGGCGCCGTGGGTTTTTTTTTTTTTATCGTGCGAAAAATCCCCACGGA
This sequence comes from Eilema sororculum, assembly GCA_914829495.1. Taxonomy (NCBI): domain Eukaryota; kingdom Metazoa; phylum Arthropoda; class Insecta; order Lepidoptera; family Erebidae; genus Eilema; species Eilema sororculum. Next base: position 4,142,883 of record OU618559.1, read on the forward strand.
TACCACCCCCACGGAGCCGGTGGAGGCGGTTATGTCGGACTCGAACCGACTAAAACGCACGCCGTCTTGGGTCCTTGGTTGCCGGAGGTGAGATTGCCAAAAGCATATCTCTCGCACCCCGGCAGACCCAGGACCATCTCTGTCGAGATGGCCCCCTTCGGGTTGTGGGGACCACAGTGTCCCCATCTAGCCCCGGTTACGGGGAGGCGCATTTTGCGCCGCCGCCGCGGCCTGCTTCTGCTAGGGTGACAGGCGGCTCCACCGGTCACCCCCAGGCCAGCGCTCATGGAGGACGGAGGTCGTTCTGCGACCTCCGACGTCCGGTTCGTCTTCGCTCTGCGCGGGCTTCCCGGGCCCGGAGTCTGGTCCGGACCCGACCGGCCGCCTCCTTCTCGAGCATTACTTGCTCGCAGAAGGAGGCGGCCGCACCCCAAGCGTTCGCGCATCGTACCATCGCTGTGAGCAACGTGGCGAGTGTGAGGACTCCCACCCCTAGAGCCGCCACTAGGACCCGCCTCGGCGTGTCCCACGCCGGGCACTCGGTCAGCGTGTGCAGCTCTGTGTCCTCGCTCGCATCACAGTGATGGCACTCGGACGTTGGCTCCTTCCGGATCCGACACAGGTAACTCCCGAAACACCCGTGTCCGGTGATCACCTGCGTCACCCGGTACGAGAGGCTGCCGTGTGGCCTCTCTAGCCACTCCTCCATGATGGGTCTTACCGCCGCTATTACGGCGTGCCCTGCGGCGCCGTGGGTTGAGTTCGGTTGTTTTTGAAGCACTGACTTAGGTAGGAAAATGGAAGTTGGAAGGAATGAGTAGTGTTGCCCTACGAAACATGCGTTTTGTTATGCGTAATAAAAAATGTTTGATATGGAGTGAGTTTGTAAGCGTTTAGTTGACATATAAAAAATAAAATTAATTAAATATTGACAATGGCGCAGCCACCTTCTATATCCATCCCTTTGTCTCTGCCAACAGAACTATGTAGACCAACTGCAGGCCACTCCGCATTGGAAGGACATGTCTTACTTCGAGCTGAACCTGGAAACCTGGAGACAGCTGTGGAGAGTGCTGGAGATGTGTGACATACTACTGCTCATTGTGGATGTCAGATATGCTGTAAGTATTATTAGGACTATAAAGTCTAGCGTCCACCTACCTGCATGTGTTGGATTAACATAAATAACATAAATATGTTAGGTTAACATAGATATAGGCCTACGCTATGCCTACACCAACCCCCTATGGGGGGGGGGGGGGGTGTAGGCATTAGTCGGGCGTGTTCGTTTTGCCAGGAACACGCACCTATAAAATACTAGTCTGCCGGTAGCGTACGCCTATACTCTGTCCATTCGTTTATTTTCTTTTTGACAACTTACGCATATGAATTACTGTTTTTATTTACGGAATAATGTACTACAGTAATGTCATACTTTATTGAAGGGTAACGCCCACTTAGTGAAGTGCCCTGTGCACAACAAACAGACACAGACTGTAAAACAGATCTTGAAATATGATAATTCGATCAATTGTCTACAAATCGATTTTGTTAATATTATTTATTACATTGATTTATCAGACTCTTCTTCATAATTTACACTAGACTCGTCAGTTGAGTCCTCTGTTACTTGAATAATCTATTATTGATCCATTATATTGTAAATTACAACGTCTCGATTCTTGTCCTCTACACGACAGTCGCCCAGTTTTCAGGTGTCACTTATAATTTTAAAAAACTTGATAAACAAATAATGAATATTTATATATTATTAAAAATATGTCGATCCATAAATCGATTGAAAAATGTTCTTAAGTAAAATCGATAATTATTTCGAATCGAAACGGGCCCGTACGAGGCTGTCACTAATTTCAAATTGTGCGTGCGTGCGTGCGTGCGTGCGTGTGTGTGTGAATATTTGAAAGAAAGAAAAAAGGAAATGAAAGATGAATTTGAAGGTATTTAAAAGTTTAATTGGCATATGTTGTCAAATTGAATATCGCGCTCCCAATCTTTTTGAATCACATTTTTTGTCTTCTCAACTACCTTTTTCCAATCATCACCATTTACATGTACACAAGCTTCATGTAGTAATGTCAACATTTTGTTTGCTGTGAAAGGCGGTGCTACATTATGTCTGGCAGCGTAACCTAGAAAACAAAGGTATCCGATCAAACAAAAAACCTACTAAATTCTTTGTAAGCTTTTTATGTATGTTTTTTTAGATTATACGAACCTTTGACTTGAGCCCAGATTAGTTCTATTGCATTGTAATGGCAATGATATGGTGGTAAACGGATGACGGTGTGGCCCATTTCCTTTGCAATTTCGTTTATAATATATCTTGGAGTGGGGGGCTTATGAATGCTTACTAATCTTAGCAATTCTTTCTTGAGCATGCTGTTGTCGGCTTTTACTCCTTTGTTTTGCAGCCAAGTAATAATTTCAATTTTACGATTGCTTGTCGTAGGCGTCTTATCTTTTTGTACTGAATGATACGGAGCGTTGTCCATCAGAATAAAATGTGGTTCACTCAAATTATTTAGAAGAGTTAGAAACCACTCCTTAAATTTTGTAAAATCCATTTCTTCATGGTACTCTGTTGTTTTTACTGATTTAAACGCCAGTAAACAATTGGGCACAAAACCAGACGATGTCCCCGCATGAGTAATTATTAACCTTTGTCCTTTGCCTTCGGGCACCTTGGTGGTAGACTCCGCTTTATCGTCTGTCCACGATCTTGAAACAGTGTGGTTTGCGTTGAGCCATGTTTCATCAAGAAAAACCACTTTATGCCAATCTGTTATATTTTTGACTTTGCGCAAAAAGTCAATTCGGGTCAAAGCAATGTCTGTTCGCTCCATTAAAATTTTTCTTTTATCGCTTTTTTTATAAGCAAAGCCGATTTTTTTCAATATTTTGGACAACGATGGAGGACTTCCTTTAAATAAATCCGCGTCTTTAAGCGAAACGGATATTTTTTTTAACGTGGGAAATTCACCACGTGCGTAATACGCATATATATGATTTCGAATTGCGGCAGCATCAAAGTCGTCAATTTCGGTGACTGGCGAAACTCTCTTCCTTTTTTTATTAGGAGTCGATAATATTTTACCTCCCTCATCTTCGGCCACCATCTCCTTTGACGATTCTCCATACTTTTCTTTGCTAATTCGAGACACTGTAGCTCGTCCGATACCAAGAGCGTCAGCAACTCTATTGCACACTTGCTCCAATGGTAGTAGCGGTCCGCCATTTTGATTCTCGCGGTCAAAATACTCGCGCAAACGAATCACAAACTCGCGACTTTCGCTATTCAAAACAGTTTTTTTTGTTCTTTTCGGCATTGTGGTGCAAAAAAAACAACTAGAAATAACAACAAAACTTAACAAAGCAACAGTAATAACGACAAAACAATATTAATCACGTAGCGATAGCGTATACAAGGCGTGGGCACTCAAAAAAGATGGCGCCCGCTTGTTCGCTGCATGCGAAAGCAGTAGGTATTGCAAGACTAAAAAAATACGAATTTGTTGTGAAAAAATTATTAGATATAATCATTTATACAATTTATATTAATGAAATTGTCATACATTTATTTTATCGATATTCGCTGGCCAGTCGATTACACATCCCTACAAGGCTGCGAAAAGAGTTTACGAAGTAAGCTAACAAAAAAAAAAAAAATAATAAAATATACTCGTAATAAATATTTTAAATTACCTTTGTTTTTACTAGTATCTCCTTGATAACAAGTTCTATTTGAAAAAAGTGTTCTAGATTTCTATACAAATGTCTTATTAATATTTAAAAAATTAAAACTTTTCCAACAACAAATTTATTGTTGCAATCTTTATAAACGAAGTCTCTAAAGTCACAGGTATCAAGCTATATTTTACGAACGTTCGCCGCCACCACAACATGTTGGAATACGTATTTCTTTATAATTCCCTCAATATGGGTATCAAATGAAAGAGCTTGTCGAGTAGATCAATTTAAAAAGTATAAAATAAAAATTAAATCAAAAATTTAAAAAACCCCCGTCACAAAAAACACCTCCAAAAAGTTGAAAATAAATGAATAAATTTTAATTCAACGGTTGCCATGTCGGGGGACCTTACGATATAAAGGAGTACTTAACCAGTTAAGGTCCCCCGACCGTTGAATTAAAATTTATTCATTTATTTTCAACTTTTTGGAGGTGTTTTTTGTGACGGGGGTTTTTTAAATTTTTGATTTAATTTTTTGTAAATACATACACATTATACATAGAAACACCCAGACCAGTGCAAATACCTATATTCATGCACACAAATATTTGCACTGAGCAGGGATCGAACCTAACCTAACTGCACCACTGCCACGTCACGGAGGCTGTCAAGTATGGAAGTCTAATAAGCAATATTTTTATATCTTTTCCAGGGAATGATGTTTCCACCATCCCTCTACAAATATATAGTAGAAGAGGAGAAGAAAGACATGATCTTAGTTCTAAACAAGATAGATTTGGTACCGGCCACCGTGGTGTGTGCATGGAAGCAATTTCTCACCGAGGCTTACCCGGGACTCAAAGTGGTATACTTCACGTCGTGTCCCGGTTACAACCTGCGAGGAGCTACTAGTGATAAAGCTGGTAAGTTATTTGAATTTTTTTTCGTGCTGACATACCCTCGGATACCACCCCCACGGAGCCGGTGGAGTTGGTTATGTCGGACTCGAACCGACTAAAACGCACGCCGTCTTGGGTCCTTGGTTGCCGGAGGTGAGATTGCCAAAAGCATATCTCTCGCACCCCGGCAGACCCAGGACCATCTCTTTCGAGATAGCCCCCTTCGCGTTGTGGGGACCACGGTGTCCCAATCTAGCCCTGGGTACGGAGAGGCGCACTGTGCACACTTCTGCTAGGGTGGGCAGGCCAGCGCTCATGGAGGACGGAGGTCGTTCTTTTACCTCCGACGTCCAGTTCTCCTTCGCTCTGCGCGGGCTTCCCGGGCCCGGAGTCTAGTCCGGACCCGACCGCAGTCGTGGTGCTAGGCCGGAGGTAAAGTTGTCTTCGACATATCCCTCGCACTCCGGCTCATCCCGTTCTTTCACTTACAGGGGGAATGCCTTGACCAACTTGGCTACCGAGACACGCCATATGTGATTAAAATTTCCCTTCTATTTTTTACCCGTCTTTAAGGCGACGGTGGAGTCATCCACCGATGTTCTTAAGAACTAGTAGTAGTAGTGAATGCGACATACGCAGGAGGCGCGGGTTCGATCCCCGCTCAGTGCAAATATTTGTATGCACGATATCTATACATATAATAAATCTGTAAACGATCGATGTCTGTACATGGAAAGGAAATGAGAAAAATGGTTATAGGGGGACTTTGTAAACGTAATAGAAGCCAAATCAACGTTTTTTGGAATTTTTGTCTGTTTGTCTGTTTGTCTGTTTATCTGTTTATCTGTTTATCTGTTTCTCTGTTTCTCTGTTTGTCTGTGAGTTTGTGCACGCTAATCTCAGAATCGGCTGAACGGATTTGGTTGCGGTTTTCACTAATATTTTGTGGTAGGCTTCACTTAACATTTAGTGTTTGTTTTATTGAAATCGGTTCATAAATAAAAAAGTTATGTCAATAATAGCATATCACGGCTAACAATTTGTGAGTGTGTGAACAGATCGACCAAATAAATATGCAACAATGCTTACAAGAAGATATTATTTCGGTCATAGGAATCTGAAGAACTGCGAGAGGCCAGAGTTCTACATCTCAGCCAAGTCAGGTCGGGTTACCTACTGCAGAATCTTCAGCAAGTGCCTCGATAGAATTCACATTGTTCATGAACGATTTTCTCTCGAATCCAACAAATTAGTCAGCAGCTGGTTCGGTAAAAAGATCCTGGCTTTCATAATTAATATCATCACGCTATTAAAATAAGGAATGGGACAGAATGTTTTTATGACATAATATGTAAACGTCTATTTCACACCATGATTTCATGGTAACTGTGGCTCAATACGTCTGCGGTGGACTTATAACTTAGTTGAATCGCGTTCGATTCCATCTAAAATGTAATTTTCCTTTTTTATGGTTTTTTATTTACTTTTGTTTAATGTTTAAATTTTTTAATTTATTGTGTATTTGTTGTATTTTATTGTATTTATAGTTTTCTTTAAGTAAAAATTTAAAAAACCCCCGTCACAAAAAACACCAAAAAGTTGAAAATAAATGAATAAATTTTAATTCAACGGTTGCCATGTCGGGGGACCGTAACTGGTTAAGTGCTCATTTATATCGTAAGGTCCCCCGACATGGCAACCGTTGAATTAAAATTTATTCATTTATTTTCAACTTTTTGGTGTTTTTTGTGACGGGGGTTTTTTAAATTTTTAATTTAATTTTTATTTTATACTTTTGAATTGATCTACTAGTCAAGCTCTTTCATTTGATACCCATATTGAGGGAATTATAAAGAAATATGTATTCCAACATGTTGTGGCGGCGGACATCTTGGACCGATTTTTTTCAAACATAGCTAAGAACACTCCCGACTAATATACCTTTCAAACAAAAAAAACTAAATCCAAATCGGTTCATCCGTTTGGGTGCTACGATGCCACAGACAGACACACACACACACACACACACACACACACACACACACAGACACGTCAAACTTATAACACCCCGTCGTTTTTGCGTCGGGGGTTAAAAATATAAATTCTATGCTTAGTATTCTATAGGTAGTACATAAAACTAGGCTGTGTGACAGTAATAGAAGAACTTATTATATAATATTCTTAGATCTATACAAAATTCTTCATTTCGGAGAATGAAAAAGTGTTGTCCCACCCGCCTGAGAAGTCATAAAACTAAAACTGGTATTGATACCGATTCCACCACATCGGGGCAAGCGCAATATTGGAATCAAACCGATTAAAATTTAACAGAGGAATGGGGCATTGGGCGTATTCTGGGGTTAGGTACCCCAATATACCTGCCTTGGTTACCTATCATAAATAGGCGGTCTCAACGTGAAGAGCAGGGATTGCTTCGGCTAGGGTGATGGGTAGCCTAAGCTATCACCATCAAAGCCGCGCTCATGGAGGAAGTAAATCGTTGCACCTTCTCTGAAGCACATTACGTATTCTGGGAGATAGTTGTCCCTATCGTATTACCGTCTCTACCATGGTGAATGTTCTGATGCGCTATTCCAATTAGTTCCACCCTCTCCTTTCTTACACAGGACAACGCATGCAAGGCTCAGATGTCATCCACATACGGATCAGAATATTCCATCAAGAACCAAGTGGTTTGGTGAACCCATTCCTATGTCGCACCATTAAGACCTGAAATCCCTGCCAGCTCACGGTTTACTTCTTCCTACAGTCCCGGGTCCTTTAAGGGGAACGTGAAAAGGCTTCTGATGATCCCATAAAGATGAGTGCCACCATTGTTAAGATGGTACACGTTTATAATGGTGACCCTATTTCCGAGTCTTTGCCTTTAGCTTAACATCAGTCGAGGTGAAGTTAAATTGACGTGTCCTATAGAAGAAAAAAACTCCGAATCTTAAAAGAAGAAAACACATGTGTGGGCAGAGCAATACAGTTCTTAACCGCCTGATAAAGAAATGAAGTTCAGAACAGCTTGGTTCGAAGTGGCATTATTTCTACCGTATGTGACTGACGGAAGGAAGGAGAGATTAGTTGAAAGACTCCTAAATCCTAATAGGCTCTTTCACTCGCCGTGGTGCGGTAGAAATGGTAAAATACAGCCAGAGAGACAACGTCTTTACGCAACTGCAGACATTATACAATGTTAGTGACCTGATGAATACCAACGTACGCCGCTGCGATATTATCGATTCCATCTAATAAGTAGGTATCTAATAGTAAATACCTACGTAAATCTATCCCAGAAATGATTACAGTACGCCAGGAGAAGCCAACCTATGTATTAGGTATATAAAAGATACCGCTGCTCCTATTATATAAAAGAGACTGAATGTGGGCAGAGAAACACTCAGTTCCGGTAAATTTCATCAGACCAAAAAAATACAACTCCAGTATCAATTTAGAAGTATCTGCATCATCTGCTGGAAACAAACTTACCAATACAAGGAATATATAGCAAAACTAGCTTTTGCCCGCGGCTCCGCTCGCGTAGATGTCGGTTACGGCAATTATTCGAATTTTTCTCTACGTACAAACCTTCCCTGGACTTTCACGAATAATTCAAGACCAAAATTAGCCAAATCGGTAAAGGTGTTGTTGAGTTATAACATTACAACGAAAAGTGGCATTGTTTTTTATATATAAAGATGAGGCTATATGACCCCATCCCAGTCAATGCTGTATTTGCTCTCTTGCCCACTGCGCCCCTCTTCTCTACCTGTGTGTAAAGCAATGAACAACGATGTGACTGTGGTCTATGGAATTTATCATAAAACTGGAACTACCCACCATTGGCTCGGCAAAGAAGAGAACCACTGCTCACTGCTCAGGGCGTGCAAGGCACCGGATTTTCTTGAAACTATTTTGTGTGATACTTGATGTACTTATTTTAATTTGTTCAGTTCGTAAGTGGTGGCAGCATGTTTTAAGAATTTGGGAGGAAGGAAGAATATTTAAACCATTAAAATTGGTGAACTTTACCAAGTCCACATATAATAATGTTCATCACATACTTGATAATGATTTCGTCAGCAAAATGTTGAATTTTTCAAAATCCTTCCGCAATATTTGCCAAGCCCATAGAAGAAGTCTGTCAATTTTCGTAGTTTTCAGTAGTTTAGCCCTGTATTTATAAGTCAGTCACTCAAAAGACTGTCTTCATAATATTTAATTTAAAAATACAAGGTGGAAGATGTCAAGCGAGTTTTTGAAATGATTTGAATACAGTTTTGTTTCTTTAATAAAATAAATAAATGTTTCCTTTGCGTAAAATTCACTATTTCCAGTATTTCGAGTATTTCCGTTCCAGTTGGGATAAAAATCTTCCACCATGTTTAATAATGAGTTTGAGCTATTCCGAACTAAACGCGGACGAAGGCGCGGGTAACAGCTAGTATCAAATATATGTATTTGCATTGGTCTGGTCGTGCCTCGGAGAGCACGTTAAGCCGTCGGTCCCGGTTGTCATACGAACATCTATGGCAGTCGTTACGGGTAGTTGGAGCCCTCAAAAGTCCAACAACTGGTCTAACTGCAATGCTTCGATATCCTCTTTGGGTTGTGGAGGTCAGATGGCAATCGTTTCTCAAAAAAACAAATTATTAAAAAATTAAAAACCCGACGGCCACTGAAAAGATCGAAATAAGTTTGATAGCAGGCGGTACCCATATGCCAATCATAAACTTTTGAAACAAAATTAATGAGTACCGCCTGCTATCAAACTTATTTCGATCTTTTCAGTGGTAGTCGGGGGTTTTTTATTTTTTAGGGAAGGTTCATATCTGACGGAACTTGCGTCGCGTATTATCGGTCGCGTAACGCCAGAACAGACAAATGTATAGAAAAACACTTGACCGTTCACACTCGAAGCACTAACGTAACATCGGTTGAGTGTGAACGGTCAAGTGTTTTTCTATACATTTGTCTGTTCTGGCGTTACGCGACCGATAATACGCGACGCAAGTTCCGTCAGATATGAACGTTCCCGTAATCATTTGTTTTATTTTATATTTTTTAGTTATGATATGACATATATAGCTTTTTGTAATCTCCTTCTAATTTCCATACATACATACATAGTCTCCAAAAACATTACCCTCCTTCGGCAGTCGGGTAGAAATATCGATCTTAGACTGGCAAGTTGATCCCAACTGAGTTGGAAAAACTCTTATGATGATTCTATATTGTATTTTTATCCTTTAGGCCTCCAAGTCCGTCGTCGCAAAGGCAAACAACGCATGTGTGCGGAGGGAGCAACGAAGATCTTGGAAGCATGCAAGGAGATCGTGAAGGGAGATGTGGACCTCTCCTCGTGGGAGAAGAAGATAAGGGAGGAGACGGATGTAGAGTTTGATTATGATGAGAACGCTGAAGTCGGTGAGTTCGAAATATAAGTTTGATTTATTTTTTTATAGCATTTATTACCGCGGTAGCCTAGTGGTATGGGTAATGGACTGCTGAGACGAGGTCTCGGGTTCGATCCCAGGTTTACCATGGCACACACCAATGACTTTTAGATGCTTTTCGAAGTTATGTGTGTATTTATCGCAGGTTTATAAGTGCCCGGTTAATGGCAATAGGCTCGCCACCTATTACATTGGGACCTAAACATAAACTGGCGAAATGTGGGTGCTAGCACCTCTGCCTACCCCTTCGGGGAATATAGGCGTGAGATTATGTTATGTTTATTAGACTCTGGCCAACGAAAGATGACGTAAAAAGTTGGCGCCAAATTTGAAACCCAACAGGTTGCAACACTGATTAGACTCTGGCCATGTACCATGATAGGCTGGCTTTCATGCATGACTTACTTGACTTAAGGTCCTTTGGCCCCTAGCTGGGGTAGAGGGCGTCCAAAGTGAGTTTCCATCCCGTAAGGTCTTGAGCCTCGCGTTTGACTTCGCTCTAGGTTTTTCCTATGGCTTTCGCTTCGCCAATGATAGTCCGCCGCCAGGACTGTTTTGGACGACCACGTTTGCGCATTACTATTCTCATCTCTGGGCAGGAGCACCTCAGTGCCAACTTCTCCCTCTGGACTGCATCCAACGGAGAGCAACTCGAATCGTCAACTGCCGGGATGTTTCAAATCGGCTAGACTCTTTGGCACTGCGTAGAGATGTGGCTTCGCTTTGCATCTTCTATCGCCTATACTATGGGGAGTGCTCCGAGGAATTGTTCGGATTGATCCCCGCCGCCTCTTTCCGCCATCGTTCCACGCGACAGCAGTTCCACACTCACCATCTGGACAGCTGGCAGTCCACAACTGTGCGTTTCTCGAGAAACTTTCTGCCTCGCACAACTAAACTGTGGAATGAACTGCCACCAGCGGTATTTCCGAACCATTACGACCTTCAAACCTTCAAGAAAAGGGCGTACTCTCTTTTAAAAAGGAAGGCAACGCACTTGTGACTCCTCTGGTGTTGCGGGTGTCCATGGGCGGCGGTAATCGCTTACCATCAGGCGATCCGTCTGCTCGTTTGCCTCCCTAATGCAAAAAAAAAAAAAATTCCTTGGGGATTCCAGTCTAGGGCTTGCCTCGGTATGTGGTTTGGATCCCTTCGGATCGTGTGGCTTATCCAACTCCATTTACGGCGTTTGATCTGCTGGTCGATCCGGACTTCATCACAACGTTCCCAGAGTTGCTCGTTGGAAATTTTCTCTGGCCAGTAAATACCCAGGATTCCGCGAAGACATCGGTTGACGAAGACCTGGAGCTTGTGCGAGATGTCCTTTGTGACCTTCCTCGTTTCGCACCCGTACAGCAATACGGATTTCATGTTGGACCGGAATATTCCGTGGCGTGGTGGTAGTGAACGCGACTGCCACGCAGGGGGCGCGGGTTCGATTCCCGCTCAGTGCAAATATTTGTATGCATGAATATGGCTATTTGCTGGTCTGGGTGTTTCTATGTATAATATGTATGTATTTACAAAAAAAAATGTATTTAAGTATGTTTATCAGCATTCTAGATTCCATAACACAAGCTAGTTAAGCTATGCTTACCATGGGTCTAGATAGCGTTGTGTAGAATGTTGGAAAATATTTATTTATTTATTTATTTTGAGCTTAACTCTACGAGTCAGTTTCCGTGATTTCCATACCGGTCCAAGAAAGTTGCTCGTGCCTTGGTTATCCGCGAAGCGATAATGCATGCCTTATATGGAAAAGATTCTAGTATCGACTGCGTTATTTCGGTGTATATTCAGTGCTGAAACGTTGATTTTTTAAATTTGGCGCCACTTTTTGCGCCATCTTTTGTTGGCTAGAGTCTATGCTAACTTTAAAATTCGAATACATTGAGAAAAATCAAATGCTCAAGTGGCACAGACGTGTATAGAGAGAAGGGTAATTTGAAGTGGTTCAGGTGTGGCTCAATAGCTCAGTTGGAAGAGCATTCCCCCTGTAAGGGAAAGGTTGTTCACATCCCACTTGAGCATTTCATTTTTCCCGATGTATTCGAATTCCAAAGATTATTTTTTGTCTTTTAAACAACTTAGGTGGCAGATACTTTTATACTTATATTTCTTTTTGACAGATTTTAGCCAATCAATGACTATAACCCGCCGACCGTGGCCGGTTACGTTTAGTGTCAAGTATAGTCGTCATATTAACTGTTTTCAAATGGTGCAACCTATTTTGTACCTGCCCGGTACTTTAACAGCACTGTTAATGTTAAAGTAAGATGGTGCAACGCAGCTTTAATGCTACGAAATAGGCTAGATGACACTTTTTTCAAGTAGGCCTTCAATGCTTACTGACGTTATTAATAGACCCAAAAAAATATTACTATATTTTTGAGACCTTTTTACTTCAAAAAATATTTTTTTAAATATGTGTTTGTTAAGCTGACGAAAACGGCCGCCATGTTGATCTGTAGTTTATCCGTGCTGTGACTACATACAATTTGTAAACAGAGTAAATTCGAAAAATATCGGAAAAAATGAAATGCTCAAGTGAGACTTGAACTCACGACCTTCCCTTACAGGGGGAATGCTATTCCAACTGAGCTATTGAGCCACACCTGAATCATTTCAAATTTTCCTTCTCTTTATATCCGTCTTTAAGGGCGACGGTGGAGCCATCTACCAACATTCTTACGAACTGTTGGAAACAATGAATGATTTTTCAACCATTTTTAAACATTTATTATGCTAACTTTTAAGTTTGAAAAACATCGAAAAATGAAATGCTCAAGTGAGACTTGAACTCACGACATTACGTTTTTTTTCACGACTTTACGAAAGTTAGCATAATAAATGTTAAAAAAACATTCATTCATATATTATAAATCTGTTCCCAGGCGAGACAATTCTGGAGAAGCCGGATACTTCGTACTACACCCACGAGCGGTACAAGTCCGGTATTCTCACAGTGGGGTGTGTGGGACAGCCCAATGTTGGCAAGTCGTCCCTATTGAACGCACTCATGGGACGTTCCGTAGTTTCGGTGTCAAAAACGCCCGGACATACTAAACATTTCCAGACTATATTCTTGACGCCGCAGGTAAGAAATATACCTATATATCTGTTTCTCAATGGGGTAGGTAGAGGCTACATATTTGTACATATTCAAATAATACATGCAAGTGAGATTAGCTAATTTTATAACATTAGTGAGATTAGAGATTAGCAGGATTTAATATTTTCTAAAGATTACGCGAATGTCATTCATTGAAATAAAATCGGGTTTTATAATTATTAGTGAGAAAGTTGTTTTTATAATATTGGTAAGTAATATTAGCGGATCGACAGACGGCGTGCGGTTTTAGTCGGTTCGAGTCCGAGTTAACCTCCCTCCGACTCCGGCGGGGAAGGTATCCGAGGGGATTTCCGTACGTAAAATAAATGCTAAATATTCAAATCGAGTTAGAAAGTAAAAAATATGATCGCTCCAGGCAGGATTTGGACCCGCGATCCTTCTCGTACAGGGAGAATGTTTTGACCACTAAAAACCCGTTTTTTTTTTCAAAATTGATAAATTTTTTATTTATTTATTTATTATATGGAAAACTTACAGCTACAAAAACATGAATAGCGTTGGATTAGGCAATAGAAAGCCAGTAACAAGTTCGCTTATAGCCGCTGCGTAGGTAAAACATTGTGAACATAAACACACATTGCACAAACCTTATTTATTTAGAAAATCTACGGTAGCCTAGTGGTGTGGGTAATGGACTGCTGAGACGAGGTCTCGGGTTCGATCCCAGGTTTACCATGGCATACACCAATGACTTTTCGATGCTTTTCGAAGTTTATGTGTGTATTTATCACAGGTTTATAAGTGCCCGGTTAATGGCAATAGGCTCGCCACCTATTACATTGGGATCTAAACATAAACTGACGAAATGTGGGTGCTAGCACCTCTGCCTACCTCTTCGGGGAATACAGGCGTGAGTTTATGTTATATGTTATGTTATTTATCTACATAGTCAACACTAATCAATTTCTGGGTTTGAAAAAAGCTAAACTGAAGCACCTTCTTGCCGCGGGCACACTAGTCGAGAAAGGGTCAATATCGTGCTGCTTACATAGTCTGTTAAAGTTACGAGTAGCCCTCACTATGTAGCTGTTTTGCCTGTAATTTGTAAAAACTTTCGTAATTCGTAGCGGTGGATTAACGGCCGTTCCCAATAACATACTTACAGTTAAAGACAGATCGCAACAGTCAAATTTGACGTATCGTCTGTTTAAATTCAAAACATGGTAACAGATTTTTTGCGGGAAAGCGCATCGTGGTATAATTTTATTGTCCGAAATTCGTGTGAAATATGAGTTACTATGTTTTGAATTTAAACATCCGAGCACTTTATCCGTAGATGCGATCTATCTTTAACTGTCAGTATGGTATTGGGAACGGCGGTTAATCGAATTGACTTACATAGTACATTGATTTATTGTCATGGCTATACATTTCTCCCAGGTACGTCTATGCGACTGCCCGGGTCTGGTGTTCCCGTCGACGGTTCCCCGGCCGATACAAATTCTCATGGGATCTTATCCCATAGCGCAGCTCAGAGAACCATATACTGCTATAAGGTATGTATCTGATGAGGCCGTCAAGCTGAGTGCCACCAATGTTAACATGGTACATTTGAATGATTTTTTACAGCATTAAGTATGCTAACTATACAAATCGAATACATAGGGAAAAAGAAGAATCACCTCAGGCGGGACTCGAACCCGCAGTCTTTCCCTTACAGGGGGAATGCCTTGACCAATTCGGCTACCGAGACACGCCCGATGTGATTCAAATTTCCCATCTTATACGTCTTCAAGGTACATTTACGATGGTGACCCTCTTTCCGAGACTTTGCCTTTAGCTTACAATCAGGCGAGGTGAAGTCAAATTGACGAGTCCTTTATAAAAAAAAGTCATCCTAGCCTTAATCCCAGTCGTATCCGAAGCTTTTGTACTTGGAGTCTGGAGTCCGCTTTACCAGTCTAACTGCGGATTTGGCTGAACAACGATATTTTCTGTGAAGTGACTGCCACCTGACCTCCACAACCTATTATTGATATCGAAGGTAGACCAATTGTTGGACAATTTAGGATTCCAACTACCCGCAATGACTGCCATAGATGTTCGTATGACGTGCTCTCCGAGGCACGATCAATGGAAATAAACATATTCATGCATAAAATATTTGCACTAAGCGGGGATCGAAAAAGCGTTGCAGGAGTGTTCACTAACGCCACGCCACATAGGCAGTTAGAAACTAACATTAGTCTATTCTTTTGACGTTTTGTAAGTTCCGTTTTAATGATCTGTCCAGCTTCGAATAAATCAGGAATTCCCTTACAGGGGGACGCCCGAGCGATTCACTTTTTCTGATGTATTCGAATTGTATAAAATACAGCCAACGAAGCGAGAGAAAAAAGGTAAACAAAGCGGTTCCAAACATTTTTATTTGGAAATCATTACGTATCACTTCAAGCGCGTCCCAGACAGGAATGAAATTGCTCATAAGATAGCGGATCTGACGGTTGTACTGACAGCATTCCTGTACTACGAAACACTCAACGATAGCTGTCGCTCGGCCATTGTCGCGTACGTGTGACATGTGTGACAAGGACAGAAACAATAATCACTAGTTATCGCAACGTAACTCAGTAATGGTCGCTTTGTTTACCTTTTTTCTCTCGAGTTGGGTTTACTTTAGTTTTTTAAAAAATCATTCAAAAAAATAATTATACAGACGTACATTATGGAATGTTTTAGGTATATAGCAGAGAGGCTGGATCTTCCGAAGCTACTCCGCATGGAGCACCCTGAGGGTGACGACTCCTGGTCTCCGAGGGACATCTGTGATGGGTGGGCAAAGAAGAGAAGCTACATTACCGCTAAGGCTGCAAGGTGACTCAATCAATTATCCTATAACAGTCCACTGTTGGACATAGGCCGCTCCCAATGTTGGGAGCCTTAAAGGGCCGGCGCCCATTATCGGCATCGGCGAGCTTCAGGATTTTTTTTTGGCCAAGCATAATAGATCTTATCACTATCAGCATAAAATTGAAATTTCAATGACGATCGTCGACTATTGTCCGCATGGATCGGCATTCTGCAGCGTTATGGTTACCAATTAAAATTCAACCTTATATCTATAACAATAAGATCTATTGTTATTCGACAAATAAAAATCCTAAGGCACTGGGCGCCGGCCCTTAGCCTACTGTTTCCACGCTGGCCAGAAAGTTTGGTATAGTCACCATCAAAGAAATTGATAAACAAAGTGCTCGAAATGATTTCAATGTCTTGGTTATCCCCTCTTCTTGGGTACCTTTATTTCAACATTAGTGACAATTCACCCTATAAAAATACTAGCTATAGGTGAATTGCCCCTTTTTGAAATCCTTATTGGTTAATTCACCCACATTCGGTTTAAAGAACTTTATTTCTCATAATAACAAAAGTAGTTCGCTTAAAATGAGATACAGTGATATTACTTACAAATAGTATTAACATTTGAATCTGGCGAGCTGGGATGTCAACAGAACACATATGGACATATGCACAGTATGTAGGTACTCACACGCATGCATTCAAAAGCAAACCTAAAGGGCATGTACATACGCCTTAAGTTTACCTTTGAATGCATTCACACTCTCGCAGTTTTTAATATGGTTAAGTAATTTATTGCCTTTCGGCTGACAATGTCTCCTTTTCAATATAAACACTTTCCGTTATGTACACTTTCCGAAATATGTATTCCCAAAATGACTACTGGCCCATACGATCACTTCCCAGTTTGAGCACTTCCCAAAAAATATTTTTTCCCAAAAAGTTCACTTAACCAATATGTCCTATCATTTCCGTAAGGCTAGCTAAGTTGCATTGCAAAAAAATGGTAATAAATCACGTTTGTTATATGGGAGCCCACCTATTATCTTTTTGTTATCACACAGAGGTCTTACATTCAGGGTGATTGTACATATTGGGAATCAGACATTTTCGGAGAGTATACGACATTGGAAGTGTACTTTTCGTGAATACATTGTGAAATGCAGTCAACTTAGCCCAGTGTACATTATGGGGAGTGAGTAATCTGAAAAAGGAAAAATTGTCAGCCGAAAGGACTTATTGTATAGCTGTGCGCCTATAACTATATTATGGGTGAGTTCATCGGCGGTAGCCAAGTGGTATGGGTAATGGACTGCTGAGACGAGGTCTCGGGTTCGATCCCAGGTTTACCATGGCACGCACCAATGACTTTTCGATGCTTTTCGAAGTTATGTGTGTATTTATCGCAGGTTTATAAGTGCCCGGTTAATGGCAATAAGCTCGCCACCTATCACATTGGAACCTAAACATAAACTGGCGAAATGTGGGTGCTAGTACCTCTGCCTACCCCTTCGGGGAATACAGGCGTGAGTTTATGTTATGTTATATGTTATGTTATGGGTGAGTTCATAACGTTATAATTTAGAAGTGATCAACTCAGCCAACGCGTTTGCAACGGTGTACAAATTCTTTTGGTTTACAAAATGGTTACTAAGCGGCATGTTAATATATCCGACTAAGCGTCATTACTTATTTATTAAGAACTGGCTTTTGCCCGCGGCTCCACCCGCGTGGATGTCGGTTATCGCGACCAAACATAGCCTATGTCATTTCTCATGGTCTAATCTACCCCTATACCAATTTTCATCAATATCGGTACAGTGGTTTAGGCGTGAAAGCGTAACATACAGACAGACAGAGTTACTTTCACATTTATAATATTAGTATGGAGTATGGATTTTATGCTTATGTCATAATAAGCGGTTGATCAATATAGGTGGCGTGCGGTGGCTGCAATCTTTTCATCCTTATTAAACTGCATGTCATTTTTTCGACTAAGCGAAGTCTTTATAGATGACTTATTTAGTAAGAATTTCATATGAAAACCAAACTTGGCTGTGTGTCGTCATAATAAGCGGTTGGTCAATGTAAACGGCGTCATAATAAACGGATTCTACTGTTTATAATTTTCAGGTTAGACACATACAGGGCGGCGAATAGTTTACTGCGGATGGCGCTAGATGGCAAGATATGTCTATGGCTCCGTCCGCCAGGGTACTCCAGCCAGAAAGGTCAGTACATCTAAAGTAAAGCCAACGAGA
Source organism: Eilema sororculum (assembly GCA_914829495.1). Classification (NCBI taxonomy): domain Eukaryota; kingdom Metazoa; phylum Arthropoda; class Insecta; order Lepidoptera; family Erebidae; genus Eilema; species Eilema sororculum. The sequence continues at coordinate 4,161,147 of OU618559.1, forward strand.
CGAGAGAAAAAAGGTAAACGAAGCGACCATTATTGAGTTACGTTGCGATAACTAGCGATTATCTCTGTCCTTGTTGCACATGTCGCACGTACGCGACAATGGCCGAGCGACAGCTGTCGTTGCGTGTTTCGTAGTACAGGAAAGCTGTCAGCAAAGCGGTTCTAAACTGTCAGATCCGCCATCTTATGAGCAATTTCGTTCCTGTCTGGAACGCGCTTGAAGTGATACGTAATAATTTTCAAATAAAATGTTTGGAACCGCTGAAACTTTGTTTACCTTTTTTCTCTCGCTTCGTTGGCTTTACTATAGAGTAGTGGTGGGCAATCTTTTTTGAGGGGGGACAGAAAGTTTAAAAAATTTCAGAGGAGGGCCAGAGGGATACTAACCCCCTCCTCCCCTTATACGCGTTCTCAAGCAGTACGAGGTACAGGCAGCTCTCAATTAAGGAGTCGGCCTTACAATCGACAGGTCCCGGATTCGAATCTTGGCCATTACACTACCGACGTGAATCACTCCTAGCACAAGCAATTTAGCTTAGTTGGAGGGGCTTTTCAGCGCGGCGTGAAAAGGCATCTGATAAGGCCGTCAAGCTGAGTGCCACCACTGTTAACATGGTACATGTTTACGATGGTGACCCTCTTTCCGAGACTTTGCCTTTGCTTAACATCAGACGAGGTGAAGTAAAATTGACGTGTCCTATATAAAAAAAAATGGGAATATTAGTAATTTCGGTTGCTAATATTCCTTTAAAACAAATAAAAATATGTTGTATTCCGGAGGTCAGTTGCCAGTCACCGTTCCCAACTTACTAAAAAAAATCGGTTTTCTGTAAAGTCGGTTTACTGACGATAGTTGAACGTGACAACGTCATAAGAAAATACTGATTTTTCAAAAGAAAATTTTAATTTTATTTGTTTGATTTGTCGCTCGTTCCGCGCTCTCGCTTGCACTTCAAGCCTTAAATGGAACGCCTCAGAGCGAGGTAACGCCGCATGACGTCATGTTTTTTCGTGCGTGCAGCCGACTCCATCGAATTATAAGACGTGTCACGTCAAAAAATATAACTAACAGACATTTAATGAAATGAATGAATTTTTACAGCATTAAGTATGCTAACTATACAAATCGAATACATAGGGAAAACCTTAAAGACGTATAAGATGGGAAATTTGGATCATATCGGGCGTGTCTCGGTAGCCGAATTGGTCAAGGCATTCCCCCTGTAAGGGAAAGACTGCGGGTTCGAGTCCCGCCCGAGAAGATTCTTTTTCCCTATGTATTTAACTGACATTTAATTATTTTTTTACAGAAAAATTCGAAACAGCCGACGAAATGAAGTATATCAAATGGGTACAAGCCCTTACAGGCGAGACTGTTATCGAGGAAGTGACGTCATCAGATGAAGGAGAACACACTGATGATGATTCCGACGCTGACGAGAGCAGCGGCGATGATGAGGAGGAACAGACTGTCATGGCGAACAAATTCGCGGCGTTAGCTAGTCATGATTGAGTGTATTAACCGTTGAGGTGCGGATATGAAGTCTCCTTGATGGGGTAAGAGGGGTAATTGTATGTCTTTGTTGAAGGGGGAAGCTGAAATATCTAATATTCTACGAGGGGGATGGGGGTAATATGTCAAATTACATGAAGGGGTAATAAGTCAAATGATGTAGGTGGGAATAAGCCTACTGACATGCAAGGGGTAATAAATATGTATGCAGGGGGTATGAAGCAAAATATCATGCGAGGGGTAATAAGCCAAATTAAACGTGAAGATTGTATGTCAAATGACATGAGGGGTAATAAACAAAATTATATGTATGGGGTGTTAAGTTTAATGATATGCATGGGGTAATAAACCTAATGACATGCAGGGATAATAACTCAAAATGTTATACAGGGGGTAATAATTCAAATATTATGCAGGGGGTAATAATTCAAATATCACGCAGGGGGGAATTAGTCAAATGAGATCCAGTAGTAGTCAGGGAGTAATACTTCAAATGACATGGATGTGTTTAGGAAGAATTGAGGAGGCCTTATATTTAAAGAAAACGGCTGCTAAATATTGATTAACTAATGATTATTTATAATGTCGCTGTATGACAGATTTATTTATAAGTTCATTGCAACTATTATATTTATTAATATAAAACCTGTGATTCATCCATCCATCCATATACTCACGTCTGTAAATCCTCGAGGGGGTAGGCAGTCCCGAGGAGGGCTAGACCGTAAGGGATGGCCCTGGGTCAGCCGGGATGCGAGGGATATGTCGAAGACAACCTCACCTCCGGCCTAGCGCCACGACCCACAGTCGGCGTGCGGTTTTAGTCGGTTCGAGTCCGACATAACCTCCCCTTCCGGCTCCGGCAGGGGGGCTATCCGAAGGGATTTCCGCACGAAAAAAAAAAATAAAAAAAAGGGGGTAGGCAGAGGTGTATTAGCACCCACATTTCGCCAATAATGATTTTCGGTCCCATGACATAATAGTGGGCGAGCCTATTACCGTCTAGCGGGCCCTTTGTCTTGGGCTGTATGTTTACTGTCGGATGGAGAACAGCCCTATCCCTTACTCGCCTTTTACGACACCCACAGAAAGAGCTGGGGTGATCCTATTCTACTCCACAGGTACCAACACGTTACATGTGATACAGAATGTTATAAATTCGAAAAACATCGGATAAGCGGGGCGTGAAAAGGCATCTAATGAGTGCCACCACTGTTAACATGGTAAATGTTTACGATGGTGACCCTCTTTCTGAGACTTTGCCTTTAGCTTAACATCAGGCGAGGTGAAGTCAAATTGACGTGGCCTGTATAAAAAAAAAAAAGGATTAATATGAAATGCTCAAGTGAGACTTGAACTCACGACCTTTCCCTTACAGGGGGAATGCTCCTCCAACTGAGCTATTGAGCCACACCTGAATCATTTCAAATTTTCCTTCTCTTTATATCCGTCTTTAAGGGCGACGGTTTTTCGAACTTAAAAGTTAGCATAACAAATGTTATAAAAAATTCATTCAAATGTTATAAATGTTAAAATTTATCACAATGTTACTATTATACAGGGTGATTTTATAGTCGTTTCGGGAAAAAAGAATTTGGGCATTTCTGTAAGTATTAATTTGGTGAAAGAAAAAAATTTTTTTACAACCCCCATACATTTTTCCTTTCACCTGAATAATATTCCCATACAATAACAATAAAAAAATATTTTTCTTTCGTCAAATTAATACTTCCAGATGATTTTGCTATCGAAACTGTGCTTAAATTCTTTTTTCACGAAATGACTATAAAATCACCTTGTATAATGTCATTGTTTAAAACAAATACATATGAAATTGTTGAAAAAATTCAGTACGTATTTACTGTATTTAAAAAAATCACAGAAATATTATCAGGATGGAACGCCCATATGAGCGGGAAATGAGCGGCAACTTTTAAGACAATTGCTGTCCTATGAGACAGGAACTTTCGAACGCTTACTCAGTACTTTTAAGACTAGGCATTTTTGCGAAAGTGACATTCTAAGAAAGTGACATTTTTGCGAAAGTGACATTCTGCTTAAGTGACCAAATTTTTCACGATGACATTTTGCGAAAATGACGTTCTGCGTCACGACCCTTGTAATAACATCGGTAAAAATACCGTGAATATGCCATTTTATGCTAATTCCAACTCTAGAATAAAAATGGATGAGTAATTTTTTATCTCTCGTGATTATTGCTTATGACTATTCTATCCTAATATATTTCTCTGGTAATTTTTAAATTAAATCACTGATTTGAGTATCCATATCCATACTAATATTATAAATGCGAAAGTAACTCTGTCTGTCTGTCTGTATGTTACGCTTTCACGCCTAAACTACTGAACCAATTTTGATGAAATTTGGTATAGGGGTAGATTAGACCATGAGAAAGGACATAGGCTATGTTTGGTCGCAATAACCGACATCCACACGGGCGGAGCCGCGGGCAAAAGCTAGTATTTATATAAAGTTACTGCATTAACCAGTGAATTTTTATAAAGGTAAACAAAATGGACGCTATCTTTTATACGCTTTTTATTCAAATAAGTTAATTTTAATTTTATACTGTTAATTATAGAGTTAATAGGACGCGATTTGTCAGTAAATATTGTGATCTAATATTCTGATTCGATATTACGATCGGGTTTGCACATCAATTATATCAATGCAATAGCTGATGTCCTCAGCTTCGCTCGTAGAATCTTTTTTTTTATTGTGCGAAAAATCCCCACGGAACCGATGGAGGCGGTTATGTCGGACTCGAACCGACCAAAACGCACGCCGTTTTGGGTCCTTGGTTGCCGGAGGTGAGATTGCCGAAAGCATATCTCTCGCACCCAGACCCAGATCCATCTCTTTCGAGATGGTCTCCTTCGGGTTGTGGCGACCATATCAAATGAGGCCGTCAAGCTGAGTGCCGCCACTGTTAATATGGTACATGTTTACGATGGTGACCCTCCTTCCGTGACTTTGCCTTTGCTTAACATCAGGCGAGGTGAAGACGTGACCTATATTAAAAAATAAAATAGGTCCAAGATATGTGTCCCAAGGTATACCAGAGATATGGTAAAAACCCATTAAAAACAGTATTGGTAATAGTTTGAGCCAATGTAATACTGCATTTATTCCAATATTTATGTGAAATAATATGATTTCTTGTCTATTTTATTTATATTAAATGATTTTTTACGTATGAATTGCTTTTTTATTCACTTAAACCTTGATAATATAGATTTTCGAGTGATAGCTCTCGTATAGAACCCTTTTTTTTCGTGCGGAAATCCCCTCGGATACCCCCCTGCCGGAGCTGGAAGGGGAGGTTATGTCGGACTCGAACCGACTAAAACCGCACGCCGAATGTGGGTCGTGGTGCTAGGCCGGAGGTGAGGTTGTCATCGACATATCCCTCGCACCCCGGCTGACCCAGGGCCATCCCTTACGGTCTAGCCCTCCTCGGGACTCTCGTATAGACCCCAGTATCTCATGTTTTTTCCGATCTGTATGTCCAGAACTGTTTCGTTTCTGATGTAGTAGGCCAATACCTATGATTTGAAAGCTTTGCAAGACACAAAACTCTCAGTTAGGTGCCAGCATCTCGCCCTGTTTAACTCCACTGCTAAAAGCATAATTTTCGACTGATAGCTCTTGTATAGACCTCAATATCTCATGTTTTTTTCCACTGTGTATGTACAGAACTGTTTTGTTTCTGGTGTGCTAGACCACTATTAATGATTTGAAAGCTATCAGTCGAAGATTGTGTTTTTAGCAATGGAGTTAAACAGAATTAGATGTGTCTCATGAAGGATTTACCGCCGTTCCCAATACCATACTGACAGTTGAAGAAAGATCGCATCTACGGATAAAGTGTTCGGCTGTTTAAATTCAAAACATAGTAACTCCTGAAGGAATTTTTACAGCATTAAGTATGCTAACTATACAAATCAAATACATAGGGAAAAAGAATCTTTTCCCGATTCTTTTCCCTATGTATTTGATAGTAACTCCTATTTCCCACCAATTTCGGAAAATAAAATTATACCGCTATGCGCTTTCCCGCAAAATAATCAGTTACCATGTTTTCAATTCAAACAGCTGATACGTCAAATTTGACTGTTGCGATCTATCTTTAACTGTAAGTATGTTATTGGGAACGGCCGTTAAATGATAGATAGTGGTCTACCACACCAGAAACGAAACAGTTCTGGACATACCCAGTCAAAAAAACATGAGATACTGAGGTCTATACGAGAGAGCTGTCAGTCGAAAATTGTGTTTTTAGCAATGGAGTTAAACAGGGTAAGATGCTGACACTTAACTGAGAGTTCTGTGTCTCACGATGCATTCAAATCATAGGTTGTGGTCTACCACACTAGAAAAGAAACAGTTCTGGACATACAGAGTGAAAAAAAGATGAGATACTGGGGTCTATACGAGAGCTATCAGTCGAAAATTGTGTTTTTAGCAATGGAGTTAAACAGGGTGAGATGCTGACACTTAACTGAGAGTTCTGTGTCTCACGATTCATTCAAATCATAGGTTGTGGTCTGCTACTCCAGAAACGAGACAGTTCTGGACATACACAGTGGAAAAAACATGAGATACTGGGGTCTATAAGAGAGCTATCAGTCGAAAATTGTGTTTTAATGGAGTGAAACCCTACCAAATGTATAAATAAATCGCCATAAAATTTTCAAAATTAAATTTTATTTCAGTAATCTACATTATTTTACACGTTATTAGACTTGTGGTATAAACAGGACCAGAAATATATTGACGAACTAAGTAAGTAGGTACTCGAAAATAATGATTTTAATTACCTACTTGATTTCCCCCGTTCCTTTTAACAGATTACACCTTTATCTCGAACAATAATACCATATCTATATCCATATATCTATATATATAAAAATCAATTGCTGTTCGTTAGTCTCGCTAAAACTCGAGAACGGCTGAATGGATTTATCTTATATTGGTGTTGAATTGTACGTGGAAGTCTAGGGAAGGTTTAAAAGGTGAGAAAAATTCGAATAATTGCCGGGAACCGACATCCACGCGGGCAGAGCCGCGGGCAAAAGCTAGTATATATATAAAAGAAAGTCGCGTTGGTTACACTATTTATAACTCCAGAACGGCTGTACCGATTTGGCTGAAAATTGGTGGGAATGTAGCTTAGAACCAGGAGACGGACATAGGATACTTTTCTTCCCGTTTGACCTTTATATAGGTTCCGGAGGGTTATGGGATCAGTAGTTCTGTGCCATTGGTACATTTGCATGAAGTACCAGGCTCACAGAAACTTTAAGGTACTTTATCTGGGTCGCGGAAACAGGTACAGTGTGTTCTATACCTTTCTATTCCGAACTTAATAAATAAAAAAATAAATTAGCTAGTACAGTAATAAAAAAGTTTGATTTGCTCTTAATACGAGAGTTTTGGGATCATTTTGAGACTTCATCGTCAAGATATTTATGACACTGGCTGTACAAGTCTTGTAGCTTCCCTATACCCAGTTTCCGCCGCACCATGGACTGTCCCATAGTGTATAGTGTTCGTAGCTTCACCTGCGAACAGAACTCTTGGGTTTCCGCTACTGTCTATGATGGGTTCTGCTAGGTTGGCGCGGTCGTTAGGGTGCTGTGGCGTCTGGACGTTATCGAAGGTATAGGTTCCTCGGGTGTACGGGTTCGAATACCAAGTGGTTCTGAAAAAATAAATATGCCGGGTGTAATTATAAATACCGTTCATCTGCTTTTTGATAGTGCGCTACCAAAATAGATTGCACCTTGGTACTGTAGTACCAAAACTGCCCTTCATTACCCGTGTTATGTACCAATGCCTGCCCCGACTCGCCCCCGGAATGGGGAGGCGCCGCCGTGGCCTGCTTCTGCTGGTGTGACAGGTGGTTCCACCCGCGCTCATGGGGTCGGAGGTCAGTCAGTGCCCTCCGACACCCGAAAAAAGCTCACCTCAGCATATCAATGGGGTCCGGTATGGTGGTGACATTTCCCATGAATCTTCTAAGCAGTTGCATAGCCTTCCTCTTCACGACATCTTCGGGATAGGTTTCCATCTGGAAGTGAAAAGGAACAATGATGTACGTCATCACTATATAGTACTATATACATAATATAGGGTGTCTCTTGGGTGTCTCAGTAAGGGAACGTTCATATCTGACGGAACTTGCGTCGCGTACCTATTATCGGTCGCGTAACGCCAGAACAGACAAATGTATAGAAAAACACTTGACCGTTCACACTCAACCGATGTTACGTTAGTGCGTCGAGTGTGAACGGTCAACCGATAATACGCGACGCAAGTTCCGTCAGATATGAACGTTCCTTAAGAGTGCACTTTTTAAAATTGGAATATTTTCTTTTTCATGCAAGTGGCAACTCTGAAATTTTACAGTTGTAACCTCAGTTTATTATGTACGACAAATGGAGCGCTTTCGCAACCCGTTACAATTGTAAAAACTCGTTACAAAACAATCGATGTATTGCAGCAACGATTTCCAGAACACATTATCTCACAAAATTCTGATGTCAACTGGCCACCAAGATCGTGCGATTTAACGCCGTGAAATTGTTTTCTTTGGGGTTTTGTGAAATCTGGGGTTTGTGTGAATAAACCCGAAACCATTCCTGAGCTCAAATCGAAAATCCAACGCGTCATCGGTGAGATACAGCCACATCTCTGTGCAAAAGTCATGGAAAATTTCATGAAAATGCCGGATATTTAATTCCATACTTAATCGGAACATGTCTTCTTTAAAATACAATGCAAATATCACAACTCTGTCATAAAATACTTGTTTTTGTTTTAAAATTAAAAATTGCACTCTTATTGAGACACCCTTTATAAAGCAAAGTCGCCTCCCTATGTCCCTATGTATGCTTATATCTTCAAAACTACGCAACAGATTTTGATGTTGTTTCTTTTAATAGAGTAAGTAATTCAAGAAGAAGGTTTATATGTATAATACATGCTGTTTAGTACTGTAAGTTAAAAACTGTTTTGCTCGACGCTCGATAGATGGCGTTGACCTCAAATTAGATGTCGCTATGGTTTCGTTCACATGAACCACATATTATTGTACATTGTTGCATCAACGCTCAATAGATGTCGTTTAAGGTCAAGTTAATTGGCACTATGGTTACGTTACCAATCATTGTATAAAAGGATAAATTTAAACCAATGTATTGTGAGCAATATTATTACACTCAAGCACAGCGGAAGTTTGCGATTCACTGTTTCCAACCTTCATCACACCCCGAGATAAAGTGTTGTTCCACCGCTATCATCGGCACAAGGCTGGTGAAGGCCGGCGTGCACTCCTTGGACCTTGGCTTGAATATCCACCTTCCACTAGGCGAACACAGCTCAATCTTCCAATGCGAGTGTGTCGCCATAACAACAGCAGCGACGGCAATAAGCGAAAAGCAGGTTAAGGGTTTTAACATAAAGCTCCTAACCGACAGCACAGCCGTCCTAAAAGCGCTAAACCACCAAACAACCAACAGCACACTAGTGGCAGACTGCTTTGAACCAGCTATCCACCCATAATGTAGTAAATCTACAGTGGACAAAAGGGCACAGTGGGTCACATGCTTAATATAGTAGAGGGTGCAGCGAGCACGGAATCGGACGCCACGCGGGCGGAATGAAATTGGCGGCACGAAGTTCGCCGGGTTAGCTAGTAAAATAATATTGTAGGTCATTTTACACAGAGCTTATTTTTCATCCTAGCTTTAAACACAGTCGTATCTGAAGCTTTCAGCTTGGACTCTGGGGTCTGCTTTACCAGTCTAACTGTGGATTTGGCTGAACTTCGATATTTTCCGAGAAAGAACTACCTACCATCTGATCTCCAGAATCCATTAGCGATATCGAAGCATTGCAGCTAGACCAGTTGTTGGGCTTTTTAGGGCTAACCTTTACGCTATGTATGTCTAATACACAGTTCACCTAGCTCGCGTTATGACTAGTCAAAAGGATAAGTAGGTATAACGCTAGTTAGACCTACTGCGATATAGGTTAGAACAGAGGAAGACAAAAAGAGTTATAGACCTACTGCATTACAGTTCAACAGCGAGGAAAGGAAGGCGATCGAGAGTAAAACACTAGTCCTTTAGAAATTTTGTTATATTGAAAGCTAAACTTAAATGAAATAATAATTAGTATACTTATAGGACTTGCTTGCTAAGACATGCTAATTTACTAGGACATTTAGACTTATCGCGAGCTAGGTGAACTGAGATTTAGGCATTTGTCGAAATAGTCCTTATGCGAAATTGGCAAATAGCGTTATAGGTATACGTCCACTTAGGCTAAAAGCTATTGAAAATGATATTTAGACATAACGCGAGCTAGGTGGACTGCGACTTAGACATACATAGCGCAAAGGAACTCGACATAAAGGTAGTAGAAGCGTGGTGAAGAAACTCGACATGAAGGGAATAGAAACGGGACAGAAAACGTAGACTTGACATAGAGGGAATAGAAGCGAGACAAGGTTTTTGGCTCGACATAAAGGGAACAAATCGGCTTAACGTACTCTCCGAGGCACAACCAGACCAATGCGAATAGACATATTCTTGCATACAAATATTTGTACTCAGCGGGAATCGAACTCGCGCCCCCACATCACAGAGGCTGCATAAAAAAATCTTGAAAAACTTACCAGTCTAGCAGTGTTGCCATAAGTCCAAAGCGTAAGTGCGTTTCTATTGCCTAACGGAGTCGTTGCACCTCCCAAGTCAACTAGGTCTTTGTCCAGTGCCTGCACGTCTTCGTTCGTCCAAAAGAACATTATATCATCGCTTGAGGAATTCCCCCACCATGGGTTAGGGAACAATAAAATAATCTTGCCAATCAAACCCATCGATATGTGGTCTATGGCTGATGTTTTTGATGCTGGCAACACTGGTGTGAATAATGTTTTGTGGCTGGAAAAGAATCGTATGGAAGAAATCGTACTTATAATGTTGTTAAATTAGGCTATAGCGGTTAATCGAGCTGGCTGTAAGGAACAGGAATTGTTTATATCAAAAAAACCTATGGCAAAGATATACCGGGTGTAAGGGGAACACTCTCGAAGCTGAAACCCCTAGTAGTACTCTAGGTAGGTACGTAATAACGTAACACACTGGCATAAAATAAAAACAATTTGGGCAAAAAAATGTTTTTTCGATTTTTAATATGAATCTTTTTTATTTTGCACTAGCTGTCCCGGCAAACTTCGTTTCGCCTTAGAAATTAGAATCAATTAGCTGTATCAAATTCTCCTAATTATTTTGAGAACGGAAAGCATTTCGATTCGGGCCCCATACGCCCACAATAGGTCATCGGGGCCCATACTTACACCTACGGAGCCAATATACCTATGGGACCCATACAACCATATACCTACAGTCAACGCCATAAGTTGATTAACACTAAAATATTTTACAAATCTTTCTTATAATGGAATGCATCTGTGTAGTTTTATTATTCCCAGAAGACAAACTTAATTTACATATTCAATGTTTATTTTCACAATTTTATGTAAGGTTTAGGGGCCACAGTGTTCAATAAATTAGAATTTGTTAAGCTACTTTTGTAGTTGACTGTACTGTACGCTCAAGGCCGTTCATAAATAAAAAAATAGCCACCATAAATATTTTCGCGGCCCAAGCAACGGGCATTTTGTTAATTCAGAAGAATGTGTACTAATCACCCTCTGACGATATTTGCACGCATTATGTGAATTCTATATCAAACGTCAGATAACATAGAATATCATACAGCACTATTAGAATAATAAACAATTTTTTTTCGAATTTGTATTCTAAATTCAAAATTTAGACATGGCGTATGTCGGATCAGCTAGTTTATATGGTGGTTGTGTATTCTTAAGTTTTCTAATTTTCCGCGCAATTTTCTTCATTTTTTCTTTCATAAGAACCTTCTCCTAACAATAACAAAAAAAGAATTAGCGAAATCGGTTCAGCCGTTCTGGCGTGATGTCGTGACCAAGGGAAATAGGGGTTCATTTTTATTAGTATTTAGTAAAGCTAAATGAAACGGTAATTTCATAAAAAGAACATCATTACCTACAAAAAAAAGCAACTAGCGCCAAGCGCGTGCTATTTTGTAGTGGTGTTTTTTATGAAATTTCCCCGATGACGAAACATGATGGAGAGTAGGGTAAAATAAAAAATGATAAAAAAAGAAATCAAAAAACAATCGAAAAAAAATGTTTCTGTCCAATACGTTTTTTTTTTATGCCAATATGTTATGTGCCTGGAGTACTACTAGGGGTTTTCGGCTTCCGGAGCGTTCCCCTTACACCCAGTATATGGGGTCATTGGAGACAAGCCTTTGGTCTTCCCACCGATAGCATAACTGTCCAATGAGCTCTGGCTATTACGTCCCGGGAACACAACACGAGGTTATTATATCCGCGCTGTTCTGTAGGGCGGAGATATTTCCCCAGTCGAACTGCTCCATTGGGACGGAAATACCTTCGTGTCCTAAAGCCAACGAGACTAGAGAAAAAATGTAAAGAAAGCGACCATTACTGAGTTACGTTGCGATAACAAGCGATTATTGTCTCTATCCTTGTCGCACATGTCACACGTACGCGAAAATGGCCGAGCGACAGCTGTCGTTGCGTGTTTCGTAGTACAAGAAAGCTGTCACAGCGGTTCTAAGCTCTCAGATCCGCCATCTTAACAGCAATTTTATTCTTGTCTGGAATGCACTTGAAGTGATAAATGTTTGGAACCGCTGAAACTTTGTTTACCTTTTTTCTCTCGCTTCGTTGGCCTTACTTTAGACTATTATGGACGTATACAGATCTTTTATTTATTTAGAAATTTATAAGGACACGCCAACTCTCAGAAAACATGGTTAGCATTACAAACATGTACCATGTTAACAGTGGTGGCACTCAGCTTGACGGCCTCATCAGATGCTTTTCCAATCCCGCTTGAAGGACCCGGGAATGTGCCGGGTTGCGAGAGATATGCTTTCGGCAATCTCACCTCCGGCAACCAAAGACCCAAGACGGCGTCCGTTTTGGTCGGTTCTAGTCCGACATAACCACCTCCACCGGCGCCGTGGGGGTGGTATCCGTGGGGATTTTTCGCAAGATAAAAAAAAAGACCCGGGACTGTAGGAAGAAGGTAATACGAAAGCTGGTAAGTTCCAGTGTTGTTCTATAATGAATGGGTGCTGATACCTCTCCTTGAGCACGCCTAGCGACACAGTGACGATAACGTTCCTCGCTTTGTACACGGAGCCGTCTCTGCAGTGCACCTCCACATCCTGTGTAGGTTCCTGAGGGTACGAGATCTTGGTCACCACCTTCTCCAGTTGAAGATCTAAATTCGGTAATCCTGGTCCGCCTTGGTATGTTTTCTGCAAATAAAGATTTTTTTTTGACACGCTTTTATTAGCTTCACCTTCGATTAGGATGAAATTTTGCACACGCTCTGAGTTCTGATGACAATACATGACTAGCTAAGAAACATCATTACAAATCCAATAGGGCGGCCTCCCCAAGATGGCGGACTGGCTGTTTGAAATCCACCCCCATGATATGGGTATCAAATGAAAGGGTTTGCTGTCAGAAATACGAAAAAAATTGTCACGTGACTTAAATCCAAAATGGCGAACGTCCAAGATGGCGGACAGGCTATAATTTTTAGTGCGTGCTAAAAGCGTGTTTTTTAGTTTTTTAAACTAGATATTATTTCATATAGTTCCAAAAGTTCCATAGAAGGTTCAAAAAAAGTCACGGAATTCCACGCGAGCGAACGGGATCGGGGACAGGAATCCAGGTTATTTTTTTTTTATAAAGGACACGTCAATTTTACTTTACCTCGCCTGATCGTAAGCTAAAGGCAAAATCTCGGTAAGAGGGTCACCATCGTAAAGATGTACCATGCTAACAGTGGTGGCACTCAGCTTGACAGTCTCATCAGATGCCTTTCACGCCCCGCTTAAAGGACCCGGGACTGTAGGAAGGAGGAAAAACGTGAGCTGGCAGAGAGTTCCAGGTCTTAATGGTGCGGCATAGGAATGAATCACTGAAACGCTTGGTTCTAGCAGGTATACTCTGCACCGTATACGGATGGCGTCTTAGCCCTGCACGTGTCGTCCTGTGAAGGAAAGGAGAGGGTGGGACTAATTGGAAGAGCTCATCTACCACTATCGACTAGGTATATCAACTGTAACTAAAGAATGAAAATCACATTGCCAACAACAGTGAGTCTTGGAATATTGAACTTCAATTCGACGGTTACCATAGATTCTTACCAATAATAACTCAAAGAAGGTCTTGTATCCGTGTTCATGCCAGCTCAAATACAGGTCCCCTTCCAGGTCTTCATACTGGCTGTAAGTGCAGATGTCGTTCCAGCTGTACGCGGCCACGTTGCCGTTAATAGCCATCTCTATGATGTGCAGGACATGATGTATAAAGTCGGTGTCGGACAGCAGTCTAGGGTACTTCGTTGAGATGTACTCTGTTAATCTGGAAGTTCAATTATTGTGACTTGTGGTGAATTTAATCGCAGACTGAGTAGCTTTTTTTTTCATCGTGCGAAAAATCCCCACTGAGCCTCCACGGAGCTGTTGGAGGTGGTTATGTCGGACTCGAATCAATTAAAACGCACGCCGTCTTGGGTCTTTGGTTATCGGAGGTGAGATTGCCGAAAGCATATCTCTCGCACCCCGGCAGACCCAGGACCATCTCTTTCGAGATGGCCACCTTTGGGTTGTGGGGACCAGAGGCGGCCTTCGCGCCGCCGCCGCGGCCTGCTTCTGCTAGGGTGACAGGCGGCTCCACCGATCATCCCCAGGCCAAAGACTGAATAGCTTGATACTTCGGCTGTGGAATTCTCTAAGTATCCAGCGTGGAGTACAACGCTGCGACATTATGATTGGTCGATTTCCAGTGACGTCACCCAATCCGCCCAATGAAAAGCTCTACCAAGGCTGTTGCAACGCTGTGCTTGAGCCTGGATGCTTAGAGTATTATACAGCAGAAGGCACGTCAAAAGTCGGTCTCGGCTCTCAATTAATTAGGTTAAGACGAAGGCCTATATGGTAGTGACCTGAACAACTCTGTTAGTGGTTGGCCACTACTCAGGCTGGGTCGGACGGCAGTTTCTACCAATAAAGCCGAAAAAACCAAATCACATAATATTTAAACGGATCCCGGACTCTGGGGTGAAGGATTGATTGATTAAGACCTGATTCTTTGATTTTTGAAGGCCTTGGATGCGAACAGAACTAATGTGAGGATGATGACGAGTTGACGACTGAGTAGGGTGGAGTCTAGTTCGGGCAGATTGTATGGGCACCTTGCGGGTCCATTCCGAAGGGAATAGAAACCGGTGATGACCATGGACAAATCCTTCCCTATCTTAGGTAATTTTACACCCGGGATGGCGGCGTGGGGTTTCGGCTGGGGGGATTCGAGAGGATATTCGCACGACAAAAATAAGGAACACAATCATATTGTAGATTTCACATCGGTATCGGCGGCAAAATTTGGATAACCTTCTGGTGGCTATGGCTAATATACTTATATATACCTAATTGTCGCCAGAATGTTGCGAGTGAAGTCAGAATTAAAAAAAATGCGTAATGCCTACCTCTTCGTTACATAGGATCCCACTGCCTCAGGCTCCATCGGCGTGTTCCTAGATGTCCCCATGCCATACTCCACGAGTTCAAGCAGTAATTCCTTGTTCGTGTCTGAGCCGTCAGACCTGTAAGAAAAACTGTCTTTATTAGACCACAACAATACTTAATACCTACTTCTTCTACTACCAAAGTCTCGAGATTTGTAAATGCAGTTTAATCCATGTGGTGAGGAAGAAAGAATTGGGTTTTATCATTATCCTATAGTTAAAATAAAATATCTAGAAAGCTTTCGGCAATCTCACCTCCGGCAACCAAGGACCCAAGACGGCGTGCATTTTTGTCGGTTCGAGTACGACATAACCACCTCCACCGGCTCCGTGGGGGTGGTATCCATGGGGATTTTTCGCACGATAAAAAAAACCGAGTTTATTAAATTAAGAATGGTAACAATATGCCAAAGCCTCAACATTGGAAGAGGCCTTTATCCAGCAGTGGACTGAGATAGGCTTACTTATTACTTGATTGATTAT
Source organism: Eilema sororculum (assembly GCA_914829495.1). Lineage (NCBI taxonomy): Eukaryota > Metazoa > Arthropoda > Insecta > Lepidoptera > Erebidae > Eilema > Eilema sororculum. The sequence goes on from OU618559.1 coordinate 4,176,848, forward strand.
ACAGACCTAGCTTTAGCCCGCGGCTCCGCCCGCGTGGATGTCGGTTATCGCGATCAAACATAGCCTATGTCCTTTCTCGTGGTCTAATCTACCCCTATACCAAATTTCATCAAAATCGGTGCAGTGATCTTTCACGCCTAAACCACTGAACCGATTTTTACCCGACTACGGCGAAGCCAAAAGGAGGGTTATGATTTTGACAGGCTATGTATGTATGTGTGTATGTGTGTATGTATGTATGTATGTATGTATGTATGTTCATTTGTTCCCTCATAGCTCCTCAACTACTAATTAGAACTGGACAAATGAGGTATCGTTACAAGCGGCTTTATCGTCCAATGGTTATAGGCTATATGACGTGTCACTCAATCTTGTGTGGCGCCCTCTAGCGGTCATAAGGTACTATGTTAAAAAATAAATTTGAGATAAATATGCAGTGTTTGGTATCAAATGAAAGGGCTTAATAAGCACATTTCAAATATGTATAAATTATTAGCTTTACCTTGCCCCAAAATAATATAAATAAAAAATTAAGTTTAAAACTAAAACCCGACTTTTCTTGTTTGTTACTTTTAGAGCGTGATTTTTCGGTAGTCGGGTTTTAGTTTTATTCACTTTTAATCATCCACCCGACCTATAATAGTAACTGATTTGACTATTAAATTGTATGACGTCACTAAATCTTTTTTCATACAAGTTACCTTATAACTTATAGCCCGTCAAGAAAGTCGTGAAAATTGAGGGTGGCGCTGCTGCGCTTAATCTGGTATCCCCGTCACACTACAACTGAACAGTCTTGATCTGTTGTTTTTTATGGTATAAAGCAGTACATATTTCATTATGATAATTAATAAATAAAAGTAAAAAATATGTCACAGTACTTTTTTTTCACTTATTAAGGTATTAAGTATACAACTTTACAACTGCCTAAAGTTTTTTTAGTGTAGGTACTTCTTACTTCACTGTGTAAGAATGTACTTTTTGCCGAATTGGTAAAGGAATTGGCTGAATACATAAAGTCATACATCGAAATCAACAAATAATTTGGTTTGGAAGTCGTGGAGTGTTGTCAATACATACAAGGAAAAGTATTAATTCCTCAAGTATTCATTCCTTGCATACATATTTTTATACCACTTAGGTGGCAGATAAGCACACGGTCCACCTGATTTACATGTGTCAACGTGAACTTGAAGCCTAATAAAACTTACAGCGTAACGATTTAGGAACATAGATATTACGTTAAATTTGGCGCGCGTGATCCGAGACCCCCATTCGGTGCAACCTGTACAGCGGAGACAGCAATGCTTCTCTGCTCTCTCTTCCTCAGCACAAGGTGGATGCCACCCCTTACTGCAATTAACGACCGCCGCGGGAGTAACCCTATAGAGAGCTGCTGAGGCTCGCCACGGGTTCCTGTGACTAGCTTAGACGTCAGATGATGACACCACAGCTTCCCACACCCGAGAGGGCCATCTGAAGACCATATATGGCCCAAGGTTACTAGGGTGTGAAGGAAATGCCTTATTGGGTACGCTAATACCTCGTTAGTTGAGTATAAGACCCCAAGTACAAAGACACGGCGTGTCGAACGTTTTTAGTTTATACCTTGGCACATATCTTGGACCTAAATTGCGAGACAAACAAGGACCTGGCGCGCGCAGATTGTTTTTTAATAATCTATGCTTGGTGATTTTGAGCTCGTCCACCGCCACTGGCCACATTTTGAGCACATTTTAGGTCCAAGATACATATCTCGAGCGATTTCTTACTCAAAGCACACCCAAAGAATAAAAACGAGACCCTTTTACTAAGGTTTGTCATGAACCGTGATAGCTAGACAGTCGAAATTTTCACAAATGATATATTTTTAATGTTATATTATTAAAAAATGAGAACAAAAGATCTTATAAAAGAATAATTTATTGGTCCGAGTATTGAACACCTGAAATGCTGCTTGAAACTCCTGTGTAATTTATCTCGATAGTTTCCGACTCACTGGAAATATCATCTCATTATGAAATGATGTCATGAAATGAGCTTTTGAAAATCTGTAACAAATACAAACGTACTGGATAAATACAGCTAAATATAGCTAAAAAATACGCAGGGTATAATAATACCCTGTGATTTTTTTTATTAGTCATTAGGGCCTAAGTGGTTTATACTGTAAAATGGATCAAGAATGTTCAAAAACGTCAAAGTGTTGCACTATGATTTGTTATAATCGTAGGTCAATGACATAACCACAACAAATTGAAACAATGCTTTGAAACATAAAATATTCACTTAAAATACATAATGTTTAATAGATTACACTTCCCATACCTTGTTTAACATTAAAGTATATGTACGTACCGGCTAATTTAGCTGTTTGGCCATCAACATCGTCAAAACCAGAAAGCAGCTTGCCGGCTTGAAATTCCGCCGTGTTTCATACTATATCCCTAAAATACTTTAAATACGACATGGCTCGCACAACTATTATTCACATAACAATTCATTTTTACACTCAAAGCTGTTACACGATGAACAGTAATTATATAAACGCAAACAATATACGAAACATCTCCAACAAACTAAGATTTTCATATGATTTGACAACTCGTCACCTCAGTGCTTGTTTGTCCTATCTACCATTGGTTACATTTTACAGTGAGAAGATTTTTTATCCCTATTTTTATAATAACCTTTAGTTTGTAGATTCTAAGGAATTACTTTATAAATGAGTTGTCTATGAATACATTATTATAATGTAATGTATAAAATGGTGGTTAATTGTACCTTATTTTACAGTTAATATATGGAGATAGAACAAATTTGCACAAATATAATTACGAATGTGGACTTAGAACAATACCTCAATAAAGATAGAACAAAAAGACTGTTTTAATTTTTCGTGCTTAACTGGTCTATGTGTCAGATGTATATACAGGATGATGTATTTAGTATTTTAGATGATAGGATTTAACTCGCAAATAATAAATGCATTTTAAACAAAAGTTTTTATTTATAGTTATTTTACTAATGATTTTAAATGCTTATAGCTAATAGAATACATGTTTCCTTGCTTGCCTTTTGATGCTCCAAAAACTTTTTGTTTACCTTGAGTATATATCTGTTTGGAGTGTCTTCTATGTAGTCTTTTTCAGCAACATCGTGATTTACAAAAAGCTTTTTCTTAACTTTTTCAAGCCTGTTAAGGATATAAAACAAAAAAAATATTATAATAACTAATTATATTTTTTTAAAACATTAAATAACAGTCGATCGATAATTTGCACTGCAAAAAGCAGAAAACAAAACCCTGTAAACTGATTAAGCTTCAGAAAGTTCAATAAATTGATAAAAAATAATTCAATGTAATAACATAATCGAGCAAGGACATCAGTGTAGCTACAGAGTACCTATGCCTAAATTATATGTGGAGTAAGTAAGCTAAGTAAAAATATGACGTGATTGGCTTCGTTTTGATCAGCATTTATTTTTACATACAACTGTATTGTGACAACAAGATGAGCTGATGCTGATAAATAAATAAAATATCAATGAGAAAAAAAAAATAAAGATGCTGACAAAAACAAAAGTCAAATTGGCGTGTCCTATACAAAAAAAATCGTGCTTTTTACAATTTTTTTATAAAAATCAATAGTATATTAATCGTAGAATAATAATAATTGAAAATAAAAATCTAGGTGTAAATTATTTTCAATAAAAAAATTGCCATAGGCCACGGTAAACACTTTCCATAAGGTGGGCCATGGCTTATCTGCTAAATATGTGGTATAAAAAAATTGTTCAAGCAATCAATATCCTTCAGTGTTTTAATTTAACGCAAAACAGAGTGAAGTAGTTGTTATCGAAGCGTTTAAGCACCACAACCAATGTTAGTTATAATAATAATTTTTAAATACCTTCATTGTACATACCAAACAATTCTTTCTAGGAGTTGGCAGAAGTATGAAAAAAAAAACTAGGTTTGAAAATTAGGACACATTACATTAATCAATAAGTCATACTTCTTATAACGATGAAAAAGGATCGTTGAGCCACGCAGTCGAACATACCTGTTATGTCCGACTCATAGTTTATTAAAAAACAACACTCTGTGTAAAATTCAGAACGGAATCGAGCGTAAATCAAAAAGTACTTACTGCTCTGTTCGCGGCTGCGTTTGTTCATTTATTTTGCTCCTATAGCTTGTTCTAGACATAATTTAATGTCTGTCGAACACAATTTTACTAGAAACAACAATTTCAATAATATTTTTACATTTTTTCGGGAGCAACGAAGCGAATCTTACAATGTCTTCAGCCACAATGACAAATCAAACAAAATGGCAGACATGGCGTCATGGGCTGTGATTGGTCGATTGAGTGGACATAGAACACTCAAGCACTCAACATTTGTTATGATGTAGGATATAAAACAAACAGTGGACATAGAGCAAACAAGCACAAAATATTTATTACAGTGTTGTGTCACAGATAAAATTTAAATGTCTTTTTTTCTATATTATAGCAAAAAAGTTTAAAAAATTTCTTAACCAATAAGATTGAAATTTGAGTCTTAACAATACTACATTTAAAGTTAATTTTCTGGAAATTTGGTAGATAGAACAAATAAGCACTGAGGCGACGAACTGATAACTCAGTTTGGCAGTTATTGAGTGTTGCAAGTACAAGGAAAAATTTTAGTTCCTCCAACATTAATTTCACGACTTTCTTGACGCACTATATCGTTTTGACGTTTAGTAAAAAGTAGTAGCAATTTAAGTAAGTATCACCACTCCATCTCATCGAAGGATGTCGTACGAGGCAACTAACGGAAAATATGCAGACGATATGATATGATATCAGAAGCGTCGGTAGCTTAGTGGTTAAGGAGTCGACCTTACGATCGAGAGGTCCTGGGTTCGATCCTGGCCATTACACTACCGACGTGAACCCACTCCTAACACAAGCAATTTAGCTTAGCTGGAGGGGTTAGAGGGAATATTAGTAACTACGGTTCTAATATTCTTTAAAAAAAAAAAAAAAAATTACTTTTTTTTTCCATGCGGAAATCCCCTCGGATGCCGGAGCCGGAAGGCGAGGTTATATCGGACTCGAACCGACTAAAACCTCACGCTGATTGAGGGTCGTGGTGCTAGGCCGGATGAGAGGTTGTCTTCGACATATCTCTCGCACCCCGGCTGACCTAGGGCGTTACGGTCTGGCCCTCCTCGGGGGGGACAACGGTGTCCCCGACTCGCCCCCGGAATGGGGAGGCGCGCTTCTCAGCCGTCGCCGCGGAGTATCACCACCCCATTTACGCAGACAATATTACTGCGAGAGAAGGTCATTTCAAAATAAATAACCGACTTTTTGTAGGACGTGAGCGTCGCACTATTGCGAGTGTCGTTCTATTTTTCTCCTACACAAAGTCGATTACCGATTATCGGACGTGATGCAACCTAAGTGATTCGCCTATTAGCATTACCTGAACACTCGGAAGGGGTCAAGATTCTGTGAGCGTATGGTGATGTTGTGTCGCATGGCGAGCTCGTACACGCGACTTGATTTAGCTCCATGGATCCTGGAAGGAAGAAAATCAGTTCAGTGGTTTAGGCGTGAAAGCGTAACATACAGACAGACAGATAGACAGACAGACAGTTACTTTCGCATTTATAATATTATTATGAATACTCAAATAAAAAAGAGGTAAGTAAGTAGGTATTCTTCATTAAAATGTGTTTAATACATAAGCAAATGCATCCGTTCATTAGAAGAATTTTATTCCGCATTTGTATCACAAAAAAAATATATTTATGCACAATAATTCAAATAAAAAAATGCTAGGTTTCATTATAAAATGAGTTTTATACATAAGCAAACGCATCCGTGTAATAAAAAAAATAAAACTCACGAACAATATTACTTAATGAAATTTATGCTTTTTTGGTCCTTTGAAAACGACTCGTTACGGATTCAACATTCAAAAATTCATTTATTTGCTTATATGTGGATAAACAGGTGTTAGGTAGGTACAATAAATTTTGTGCAGTACATTTACCATTTTATGGCATGCAACCATTAAATTACACATAAATACCAAAATATTCCACAATCAATAAATCACGACGCACTATGTATGTATGTAAATATTGTATTAATATCTTTATTTTCTTTAGTTTATTTTGTCTCTAGCACCTTGTATGATTGAATAAATGTGTAAAAGAAATAATAAAAAATAAACAATAAAATATAAAAACCCCCGTCACAAAAATCATAAAATCCAAAAAGTTGAAAATAAATTGTTTGCCCTTTGACTTTGATATACCTATTAATATTTTGTTTCAACCGTTGCCATGTCAGGGGACCATAACACTGTTAAGCACTTCGTCATATTATCCGAGCGATACATGGTCCCCCCGACATGGCAACGGTTGAAACAAAATATTAATAGGTATATCAAAGTTATAGGGCAAACACAATTTATTTTCAACTTTTTGGACGTTTTTTGTGACGGGGGTTTTTTTAAATATTAAATTTTTTTTTGGACTTTTAAAATTGATCTACCCTTTCCTTTTAAAATTGGTCAAGCCCTCCCATTTGATTCCCATACCACAGTATAACGAGAGAACTTACAGTAGTTCATCGCGTTTGATGTTTGCGGAAATGCCGCCTTTTGCAGTTTTGTCAGGGTTGTCACTTCATTTTATTTATAATTTATTTTTCTTCAGATTCAGATTCAGATTCAGATTCGGATTCGAATTCGAGTTCAAATTTCAATGAAAGTTCGCTAATCGCTGGTATTGCTAAATTAATGATATATTCGTAATCAGCGACCTCAAACACTCTGAAAGCGATACCCATATCGATTTTGGTGAAAATTTCGAGTCCACCATCTTGGATTGCTAAATAGATGATAATATTTGTAATTAGCGACCCCAAAAACCCCGAAAACGATACCCATATCGATTTTAGTAAAAATTTCGAGTCCGCCATCTTGGATCGCCAAATGGATGATATATTCACAATCAGCGACCCCAAAAACCCTGGAAACGATACCCATATCGATTTTGGTGAAAATTTCGAGTCCGCCATCTTGGATCACCAAATGGATGATACATTCGCAATCAGCTACCCCAAAAACCCTGAAAACGATACCCATATCGATTTTGGTGAAAATTTCGAGTCCGCCATCTTGGATCACCAAATGGACGATACATTCGCAATCAGCGACCCCAAAAACCTTGAAATCGATACCCATATCGATTTTGGTGTAAATTACTTGTCCGCCATCTTGGATCGCTAATTGGATGTTATATTCGCAATCAGCGACCCCAAAAACCCTAAAATCGATACCCATATCGATTTTGGTGAAAATTTCTTGTCCGCCCCGCCATCTTGGAGCGCTAAATATAGAAAACATAAAAAAAAAACAATTTTAACAAACAAAACGGTTCATGAAAAAAAAAATCACGTGATTAGTTATGATTACAAATGAGACAGCCCTGAATCCTTAGTACCGAGTAAAATGTATGGGCGTACCGAGTAATACCCCGTCCCCCACCATTCCCCTGCCCCCGCACGATTGCTCTGTCTAGACGGCTTCGTCGACCAACTGTATGTAGTATGAATCGTTAGACTGTGCCCATAACATGTTGTGGCGGCGGCCATCTTGGACCGATTTTTTTCAAACATAGCTAAGAACACTCGACTAATATACCTTTCAAACAAAAAATACTAAATCCAAATCGGTTCATCCGTTTAGGAACTACGATGCCACGTCAAACTTATAACACCCCGTCGTTTTTGCGTCATCGGAGGTTAAAAATTTATTCAGCACATAAAAGTCAATTGAAATTCTCTAGTCACAAAAATATAGTAAATTAATAGGAATTCACACCACATCGCGTCCTCTTAATCACTCACCATTCGGCTCCCACTTCCACAATACCGTTTCCAAAAGGCACAGTGTTGACTCTCCCCCCCACTCTGCCCATCGCCTCAAGAGCCAGCACCTTCTTGCCAGCCTCACACAGTACCGAGGCCGCGGTACAGCCTGCGGCTCCCATACCAACTATGATAGTGTCATAGACTGTTGTTGAGCTGTTGAAACAAAAAAAATTTTATTAGTTACAATAGGAGTACCATCATGTAGACAAACTAGCCATCTTGTTTCACCCCTACTCTAGGAAAATATCGACATGTTAGACCCCTTCCCTAGTAAAAAACCATAATTATTGATCCCTTCCCTAGGAAAAGACCTTCATGTTTGAGCCCTTCCCTAGGAAAAGACGGTCAAAAAATTATTTAAAAAGCATTCAGTACCTAAATAATTGAAAAAAAATAAATTAAAAAATTTAAAAAACCCCCGTCACAAAAATTTCTTCCAAAAAGTTAAAAATAAATCGTATTGGTTCTTAGCCCTTTAACTTTGATATAGGTAATATAAAGCTACCTAGTCCATACTTAATAATATTATAAATGCGAAAGTAACTCTGTCTGTCTGTCTGTATGTTACGCTTTCACGCCTTAACCACTGAACCGATTTTGATGAAATTTGGTATAGGGGTAGATTAGACCATGAGAAAGGACATAGGCTATGTTTGGTCGCGATAACCGACATCCACGCGGGCGGAGCCGCGGGCAAAAGCTAGTAACTAATATTTTGATTCAAGCTTTGTTGTTTCGGGGGACCCATTATCGGCAAAGTACATGTGGGGGCACATGTCTTATAGAACGATCCAGGGTTCCGTTCCGTCGTAGTTAAATACTGTCTCCGTTCCGTCTTGGGTAAAAAGGCTATATAATCACTTTTTCTCGCAAATTACTTAATGAAACTTAAGGTTTGCCGTTTACATGAAGTGGTATCCTACACAAGGCGATTCCGAAATGCTATAACACGCACACCCATACGCGCCGTTTTATCCACAGCCGAGTGATGAACTTCGAGAAATTTTGATACCCTACTCGATAAGTTTGAGTCAAATATATTTTTGACAACATACGTTTTGGCGCCAAAAATTCACCATTTTTATTTTCTTGAATTTTTAATATACCTGGTGCCACTCACACAATCACGGCAAATCAAATGACAACTCACATGTCTAAATCCGTCAAGCCGTTCAGGCTGTAGGCCGTGCCAAATAAATGGACATACATACATACATAGTCTCGAAAAACATTTAATTAAATATGCCTACTGACGTCCAAGGTGTGTTATGTTAACCTATTAACTTAGATATCAAGCGAAATGTCATAGATGAGAACCTTGTGATTATTATTCCACAACATTCTACACAACGCTATCTAGACCCATGGTAAGCTTAACTAGCTTGTGTTATGGAAACTAGAATGCGGATAAACATACTTATATACTTTTTTTTGTAAATACATACCTACATATTATACATAGAAACACCCAGACCAATGCAAATAGTCATATTCATGCATACAAATATTTGCACTGAGCGGGAATCGAACCCGCGCCTCCTGCGTGGCAGTCGCGTGCACTACCGCCACGCCACAGAGGCTGTCATAAAGACTAGCTATATTATTATTTTTTTTTTATCGTGCGATAAATCCCCACGGATACCACCCCCACGGAGCTGGCGGAGGTGGTTATGTCGGACTCGAACCGACTAAAACGCACGCCGTCTTGGGTCCTTGGTTGCCGGAGGTGAGATTGCCAAAAGCATATCTCTCGCACCCCGGCAGACCCAGGACCATCTCTTTCGAGATGGCCCCCTTCGGGTTGTGGGGACCACAGGGTCCCCATCTAGCCCCGGTTACGGGGAGGCGCACTTGGCGCCGCCACCGCGGCCTGCTTCTGCTAGGGTGACAGGCGGCCCCACCGGTCACCCCCAGGCCAGCGCTCATGGAGGACGGAGGTCGTTCTGCGACCTCCGACGTCCGGTTCGCCTTCGCTCTGCGCGGGCTTCCCGGGCCCGGAGTCTAGTCCGGACCCGACCGGCCGCCTCCTTCTCTTCTCATTACTTGCTCGCAGAAGGAGGCGGCCGCACCCCAAGCGTTCGCGCATCGTACCATCGCTGTGAGCAATGTGAGCTATATTATATAGATTTGCTGAGCCGGTGAACTTCGTACCGCCAATTTTTTTCACCGGCATGGCATCCGATCCCGTTCACACTGCACCCTCTTATACAATGATATAACTATCTAAACAGCAACAGAAATAACCACACTGTCACTTCTGCGTATATGCCGATGCCGGCCGAATTTGTTGTCATTAATGATCACTGTTCCGTTCCCTTGAGTAGTAGTGTGATGATGATATATTATAGCCTATGTGTTATTCTGATGTAGAAGCTAAATTATTGTAAAGTTTCATGAAAATTCATTCAGTAGTTTTTACTTGAAAGAGTAACAAACATCCGTCCGCGTTTATGACACGAGTATTATATAAGTAGGACCAGTTTCTAAGCAGTAATATAATATTATAGGTATTATATAAGTACTTATTGTGATCTGTTTACAAAAACTTATCATTTGATTTGAACTTGGCTGACACCTAACACTTGTGGGCATAATACTTATTACTGGCTGTTGCCCGCGGCTCCGCCCGCGTGCATGTCGGTTAAGTGGGTATTACACCTTTCTGAATGTAGAATCCTAAATTCAGGAAGCTATTTCGGAAAAGAAATTCAGTCACCGAAGCTCGCGATTACACGTTCACTAATTTAGGATCCTAAATCATTTTTGAAGGACGAGCGGCAAGGGACGGACGTGTCGACTGTCGAGTGAATTGCGACAAAATGCCCTCAATACAATAAAAAAAAATTGATATTGCCATAACCTTTGCGGTTAGCTTAACGACGAACGAATTTTTTCTTTCATAATCAATTTGAATAATTAGCATACTACATGCTGTAAAATTTTATTCAAACATTTGGGCGGAGTAATCAAAAATCAATGAATAAAATGAATGACAGATCATTCATTGGTTCCGATAGCATAGCTCGTAAGAGCGTCGGTAGATTGCTCCACCATCGCCTTAAAGACGGATACAGATTGGTTTGGGCGTGAGTCTGGTAGCTAGGTGGTAAAAGCATTCTCCCTGTAAAAGAAGGATCGCGGGTTCAAATCCCGCCTTGACCGATCATATAATTTTTCCTTGATCGATTTGAATAATTAGCATACTAGATGATGTAAAATTTCATTGATTTCGTCGGTACATACGCAATATTATATTGGGAGGGAAAGACAAACGTGCGCTCTTGACGGCAGGCGAGCGGCGACTGAGCGTCCTGAATTTAGGCAACGTAATTACACTCATCCGATTTAAAGGGGTATTACATCTTCCTAAATTCAGAAACTAATTTAGAATTAGAAATTACATATGTTTTGGCGCCAAACATCCACCATTTTGATTTTCTAGAAATTTTAATGTACCTGGTGTCACTCACACAATCACGACGAATCAAATGACACCTCACATGTCCAAATCCGTCAAGCCGTTCAGGCTGTAGGCCGTGCCAAATAAATGGACATACATACATAGTCTCGAAAAACATTACCCTCCTTCCCTCGGCAGTCGGTTAAAAACCCGACTGCCGCTGAAAAGATCGAAATAAGTTTGATAGCAGGCGGTACCCATTAATTACCCGACTACGGCGAACCCAAAAGGAGGGTTATGATTTTGACAGGCTATGTAGAGTATTTGTTAGAGTAAGTGGCATACGACCACGGCTATCCTTGATATTATCTTGTTTGTCACTTTTTAGAGCGTGATTTTCGGTCGTCGGGTTTTAGTTTTAAACTTTTTTTTTCTTTCTCTTTATGATTGGCCCGCCTGCTATCAAACTTCTTTCGATGTTTTCAGTGGCAGTCGGGTTTTTTATTTTTTGATCATTTTGTTTTTTTGGTTAGTTTTAACACTACAGAATTAGCATCAATAAGCCTTTCATACAAGCCCGCCGGTTTTAACTGCTTCTGACCTTGAAATGTATCCGTGAATAGTATATAAATGTATGCATATGTATCAAAAAGAAGAGAATGGATTCCGTGTTTCTAAACGCAGATTTGGATGCAATCGAAATTGGCGCGAAGATGATTAAAAAATAATCCTTACTAATATTATAAATGCGAAAGTAACTGTCTGTCTGTCTGTCTGTCTGTATGTTACGCTTTCACGCCTGAACTACTGAACCGATTTTGATGAAAATTGGTACAGGGGTAGACTAGACCATGGGAAAGGACATAGGCTATGTTTGGTCGCGATAACCGACATCCACGCGGGCGGAGCCGCGGGCAAAAGCTAGTAATAAATAACATTCTACACAAAGCTATCTAGACCCATCGTAAGAGTTAAGCTTACGATGGGTCTAGCTTGTATTATGGAATCTAGAATGCGGATAAATAAACTTGGATATTTTTTTTTGTAAATACATATTACTAGCTTTTGCCCGTGGTTCCGCCCGCGTGGATGTCGGTTATCGCGACCAAACATAGCCTATGTCCTTTCTCATGGTCTAATCTACCCCTGTACCAAATTTAATCAAAATCGGTTCAGTGGTTCAGGCGTGAAAGCGTAACAAACAGACAGACAGACAGACATGGTTACTTTCGTATTTATAATATTAGTATAGAAGTATGGATTATACATAGAAATACCTAGACTAATGCAAATACCCAAATTCATGTATACAAATAATTGCACTAACGGGGATCGAACCCACGCCTCCTGCATACCAGTCGCATTCACTACCACCACACCCCATGATGATGATAAATGTTTTCTACTTACGGAGTGGAGCTCCCGAGTGCGGCGAGCGCTAACAAGATAACTGTTCGAACCAACATGGCCGACACCGAAATGAATCATGTAATGTAGTGTTTTCATATTTATAGACAACGACTTATCGTAATCTGCCTGTTTCCCGCGAACTCACCCGTCTAAAACGATACATTCATTGTTGTACTAGTTTTGCCCACGACTTCGTCCGCGTTAAGTTCGGAATAAAAAGGTTTAGGACAGCTCCTGCGACCCAGTTATCGTTCCTTAAAATTTCTGTGAATATGCAAATGTACCAGGGTCACAGAAATACTTGCGCCTCCCCGTACCCGGGGCTAGATGGGGACACTATGGTCCCCACAACCCGAAGGGGGCCATCGGAAAGAGATGGCCCTGATTCTGCCGGGGTGCGAGAGATATGCTTTCCCCAATCTCACCTCCGGCAACCAAAGACCCAAGACGGCGTGCGTTTTAGTCGGTTCGAGTCCGATATTACCACCTCCACCGGATCCGTAGGGACTTTTCGCACGATAAAAAAAAGGTAACAGAAATACTGATCCCGTGACTGCGACCCACAGCAACCTATACGGTTTACGGTTCTACTCAACCGATTGCCATCAAATAAACATAAAATTTTAAGTCTGATCCAGACCTTTTTAATAGAAAAACTGCATCAAAATCCGTTCAGTAGTTTTTGCGTCCATCGCTAAATTCGCTAATAAAGATTTCCAATTTACAATCTATACATACAAATAAATAAAATTGGAGTGTCTGTTTGTAATACAAATAAATAAAATTGGAGTGTCTGTTTGTAATATTAAAATAACCGCTTTCTACTACATGCATATGAATGTATATACGGTACACATACCAAAATATATATTTTTAAATTTTTTGTCTGTCTGTCTGTCTGTCTGTCTGTTTGTTTTGGCTAATCTCTGGAACGGCTGGACCGATTTGGACGGGACTTTCACTGGCAGATAGCTTATGTAATAAGGAGTAACTTAGGCTTAAAAAAAACGGATTTTTTTTTATTAAGTACATTCCACGCGGACGAAGTCGCGGGCACAGCTAGTTTATAATATAATAGTATAGATAGATAAATAACTTACCTTTTTTTTTCGTGCTGAAATCCCCTCGTAGACCCCCCCTTCCGGAGCCAGAAGGGGAGGTTAAGTCGGGCTCGAACCGACTAAAACCGCACGCCGACTGTGGGTCGTGGTGCTAGGCCGGAGGTGAGGTTGTCATCGACATATCCCTCGCACCCCGGCTGACCCAGGGCCATCCCTTACGGTCTAGCCCTCCTTGGTAGGGGGGACAACGGTGTCCCCAACTCGCCCCCGGAATGGGGAGGCGCGCTTCTCAGCGCGCCGGATAAATAACATAGCGTATGTACCTATTTATGTATAGGTACGTAGGTACCTATACATAAATAGGTACATACGCTCATGGCTGTACGCAGCCCGCCACTCGCAGAAGTTGTCTTCCATGAGCACGGGCCTGGGGATGACAGGTGGAGCTTCTTGCCACTCTAGCAGAAGCATGTCGCGGCTAGAAGGGCACCAGGTGGGCATCAGGGTCGCTTCCTCTCTGCCTTGGTCTCCATCACTCCACAGCCTTCTTCTCGAGCATAACTTACTCGCATTATAAATTATAATATATATAATATAACTAGCTTTTGCCCACGGCTTCACCCGCGAAGATGTCGGTTATCGCGACAAAACATTTTTCAAAAGCCGTAGGCCGTAGGTGTACGAAGTTTCATGCTTCTAACTTTGAAAATGACGAACTTCGGTTAGGTGGTTTAGGCGTGAAAGCGTAACATACAGACAGACAGACAGAGCTACTTTCGCATTTATAATATTGGTATGGATATAAACTCCATACAATCACTATGAATTTTCTTTCTTTTCTTTCTTTCTTTCTATGAGAAATGAGCGAGGTGTCTCACTTCAAGGGCGGCCACGAGGGACCGACTTGGCGTTTCCCACGCCGGGCACGATCATCGTGTGCAGCCCTGAGTGAGCTTCTGAATCGAATCACAGCGATGGCAATTAAGACAGAAGCTCTTAATTATGTGTAATTAATATTTGTAATTAATATTTATAATATATGTGGATGAATATAATAATATAATGATAAATCTTTATTTGCGACAAACATGGTTTTACAATTAGATGTATGGCAGTGTTTCAAAATATACAACATGTTTCACCGTGTTCGTTGTGCAAATATTTAAAAGAATTAAATTAAGACTAGACTTCCTTTCCTAGACTATTTAGAAACTAAAAACATTATACAATTAAAAATAAACAAAACAAAATAGTTACAATTATTCAATCTATAATTTTATACACTTAGTAACACAAATTATTCTTTATTCATATTAGACTAATTTACATAGATTTTTTGTATCTGTAAGTAGTGTGCGCCATAAATTCTTGTATTGTGTAGAATCCCTTCTCAATAAGCAACTTTTTTAATCGAGGTGAGAATCGATTTAGTGGCAGCTCCCGAATCTCTTTAGGATTTCTGTTGAACACCCGTATACACATACAGAAACAATTTTTCTGTAGAAGCGTTGTGGACATGTGTGCGTCTTCGAAACGCCCTTTGGCAGAGATCACCTACTTCAGTCTGGGTAAGATGGCTTATTGTTGTCTAGAAGATACAAACCACCATCCTCGATAATGTCAATTCCCAAAGGTGGTCTTTATCTTGACGGCCTCGGTAAGGTGCTTTTTACGGTCCGCTTAAAGGTCCCGGGGCTGTAAGGTAATTGTAGAGTACTAACTTTTAAACTTTCGCGTTCCATGATATACAATAATAATAACGGGAATTAACGCGATCATGGTACATACACACATCAAAAAAAGTTGCGATCAAGGGCATAAGCTCCTAGAATTCTTTAAATTTAACTTTATCAAGAAAAAATCTATGTTGTATGCTTTCTTTAAATAGGAATACCCTGTTTGAAATTAAAATATAAAACTATTTTTTATTATTTATTTAAAAAAATTGAGCCATTAATCATAATAGAATTGTGATAGAAATTTCATAGAAAGAAAAAGACTGTTTAATTAAACTTAAACTACAATTTATTATTAAAAGGTGTAAATTCAATATAAAATAACTCCTCCCCTGGCTCGAACACATGCGGAGATCCTCCTGGGCATGCTGAGGATCATATTATCCAGCATTTCCTGGGGTAACCTATCCCATTCTTCAATAGCGGCTTCCCTGAGCTCTGGAACTGCCTGGGGATGTGGCTCACGGTTCCATACAGCTCGTTTAAGAGCATCCCACGCGTGCTCTATTGGGTTTAAGTCGGGCGAGCCGGCAGGCCAGTCTAATCGTGTGATATCGTATTCTTGAAGAGCAGCATTGACTCGTTGAGCTCGATGTGCGGGCGCATTATCATCGACCAGTACAAATTGGTGCCCATGGTTTACTCGGAATGGTTTGACGATATCATCAATAGCAACTGCTTTGTACATGTCTGCTGTCATGAAGCCCCGATACGGGATCAAAGGCGTTTTAGCTCCAATCATAATGCCACCCCAAAAAGACACCGATTTTCCGCCTTCTTGAACAGTTCCAGTGGCAGTTCTTTGTCTTTCACGGTCGCCTGATCTTCTCCAGACACGGACACGTCGGTTATCTTGATGAGTGGAGATTCGAGATTCGTCAACGAAGAGACAGTTTTGCCAAATGTTTTCTTCCTCAACTTCTTCATTTTGCCGAAGTCTAGCCCACTGCAATCTTCGTTGTTGACGTTGCCGGGAATTGAGCGGAGCTCGCCATGACCTCCGTGCTCGTAATCCAGCCTGGTGCAAGCAATTGCGAACGGTCTGCGTGCTAACTTCAAGCCCAGAGGCGGCCCTGACTTCTGCTTTTATTTTAGTGGCGTTGATTGTGGGATCACTGGCTGCCAGCAATCTAATATAGCGCTTTTGGGCAGCTGTCAAAACAGTTGGGCGACCGCTGCGGGGTCGGTCAGCTAAATTCTCCATTCCGTGGTACCTCTGCAACGTAGCCACGTCACGGGATATAGCAAGTCTGCGTGCTATTACTCTCGTGGTGTATCCTTCTTCCCTCAAAGTTACTATTTTAGCTCGTAAAAACTCTGATAATCCTCTTGGCATTTTTTCAATCACTACTTTCCGCGAAAAATATCTTGAATCGGTTATAATTCACTAAATCAGATTTCTGAATGAGCGTAAGCTAGGACTGAAAGCCTTTTTGTAAGAAAAAACAATTGAACGGTGTCATGGTTTTGTGTTCTAATTCTTTATTTTTAAATAAAGAATCTAAAAAGAAGAAAAAATCATAATATATATATATATAATATATACAGTACCTAACAAAAAAGATTTCAGTTTTTCAAAGTGATCGCAAACTTTTTTTGATGTGTGTACGTACCTTTGATTTGCCTGACGTTTCGACCAGGTTACACCGGGCGTGGTCACAGGCTGATTGTCAGGTCAAGCAAATCAGAGGCAAGTATGCACCTATACCATGATCGCGTTAATTCCGGTTATTATTTGTTGTATAGAAGCCAGAGCTCACTGGAGAGTTGTTGTGCTGTCAGTGGGAAGACCAAAGGCTTGTCCTGCTTTGTCTTCTGCACTGACGGCACAGAAACTCTCTGTGCTTACAAGGTCGGCAGTAGTGTGACTCCCCTGGTATTGCACACGTACATAGGCCACGGTAACCACTTTCTATCTGAACCGTATGCTTGTCTGTCTACTAAAAATTGCAAAATGCCATCTTGGACGTCCGCCATATTGGATTTAAGTCACGTGACTATTTTTTTTCGTATTCCTGACAGCATAAGGCCGCCTATTGTCTATAGCTGAAATGTACCTACAAACAACACATGTTTTTTATCCTTAGTGTACACAATAAAGAGATACTTTACTTTACTTTTACAAACCATTTCTTTTGATACCCATATCATGAGGGTGGATTTCAATCAGCCAGTCGGCCATCTTGGGGAGGCCGCCATATTGGATTTGTAATGACGTTCCTTAGCTAGTCATGTATTGTCATCAGAACTCAGCGCGTGTGCAAAATTTCATCCTAATCGAAGACCGGGAAGTGGGTCAAATTAAGATTTCAAGATTTTCTTACATACATAGTTACAAGCGTGGTAAAATAAAAAAAAGAAGAAATAAAACAACATAATCAATTCATTTTTTCATTCTTTAGCAGTCTACGTCCTTCCCTGTACCCAGTCTCTACAGCGCCATGGACAGTACTGAGGTGTAAACTGTTGGTGGCTTCACCCGCGAACAGTACCCGGGGGGCCCCGCTACTGTCTACGAGGGGGTCTGCCAGGCTGGCGCGGTCGTGAAGGTGCTGGGGGGTTTGGACGTTTTCATAAGTGTATACCCTCGGGTGTAGGGGTCGTGTAGTGTTAGTATAGCTTTAAAAAATGAGTTACTAATTAGTGAAATTGCTCTGTAAGAACCCCTTCGCAGGTAAAGGCCTCCTCCAAATTGAGCCAGTTTTCCCTGGATTGTGCTATTTGTAACCAGTTTGGACCCGCTGTTCGTTTAATTTCATTCATCTCCTTTTGCCCACTGTCACCTAAGTGGTATAAAAAAAGAAGAAATAAAACAACATAATTAATTCATTTTTTTATTTGCAATCTCTATTCAACTTTAGGGAGCAGTCTATGTCCTTCCCTGTACCCAGTCTCTACAGCGCCATGAACAGTACTAAAGTGTAAACTGTTGGTGGCTTCACCCGCGAACAGTACGCGGGGGGCCCCGCTACTGTCTACGAGGGGGTCTGCCAGGTTGGCGCGGTCGTGACGGTGCAGGGGCGTTTGGATGTTTTCATAAGTGTAGGACCCTCGGGGTGTAGGTAAGGGTCGTGTAGTGTGTTAGTACAGTTTTATAGAATAACTAGTTTTTGACCGCAGCTCCGCCCGCGTGGATGTCGGTTATCGCGACCAAACATAGCCTATGTCCTTTCTCAAGGTCTAATCTACCCCTATACCAAATTTCATCAAAATCGGTTCAGTGGTTTAGGCGTGAAAGCGTAACATACAGACAGACAGACAGACAGAGTTACTTTCGCATTTATAATATTAAGTATGGAAGTATGGATTTAAAAAAAATGAGTTACTAATTAGTGAGATTGCTCTGTAAGAAACCCTTACAGGTAAAGGCCTCCTCCAAATTGAGCCAGTTTTCCCTGGATTGTGCTTGTAGGGACATAATACCTACTTAATTACAGTAGGCACTACTATTAC
The DNA here is from genome assembly GCA_914829495.1 of Eilema sororculum. NCBI lineage: Eukaryota > Metazoa > Arthropoda > Insecta > Lepidoptera > Erebidae > Eilema > Eilema sororculum. The sequence continues at coordinate 4,195,851 of OU618559.1, forward strand.
GAGTCTGAAAACAATAACAAGCCGCAGCAGCAGCGGGAGCCCGTGAACACGTCTGCGCGCGGCGAACGATTTCCAGGAATGCGACGCACCCGCAGAACTCGGCGCCTTTTACGTGTGTCATTTATATACCCGCTACTCAAGCGCCACACGGCAGAATTTGTAATTATTTTGTATATACATAATAGCTCTAAGGATTTCTTATAATGTGTAATTCGTTAAAATAATGTTGTATAAATGATAAATTTGGCAATATAAGTAGCCCCATTTTCTCAAATAAACACAGTTCCTCTTCGCTCTGTCTTTTCTTCCTTGGCTACGGTAACCCTCCGTTCCAAGTAGTCAGAGCATCCTAGCGACGGTACAAGGGTTCAGCAGCAAGCTGGCACGAGTATTAGGGCAGTACCTACCTCACGGGTCTGTGACCCCACTAACAGCTGACCCCAAATCAGCTGGGCTGAAACTCGGTCAGTAGTCAGCTGAGTCAGCTGTTCGTTTGTGTCACCCACCCTCGTTGTGTGTGTGTGTTGCCCACTGTCACGTAAGTAGTATTAAAACCAGAAGAAGAAATAAAACAACATAATTAATTCATTTTTTTTATTTGCAATCTCTATTCAACTTTAGGGAGCAGTCTATGTCCTTCCCTGTACCCAGTCTCTACAGCGCCATGGACAGTACTAAAGTGTAAACTGTTGGTGGCTTCACCCGCGAACAGTACGCGGGGGGCCCCGCTACTGTCGGTGAGGGGCTCCGCAAGGTTGGCGCGGTCGTGAGGGTGCAGGGGCGTTTGGAGGTTTTCATAAGTGTAGGACCCTCGGGTGTAAGGGTTCGTGTACCAGGTCGTTCTAGAAAAATAAAAAAAAAACAAATTTGAAAACTTTTTAAGTTCGAAATATATCGGGAAAAAAATTGTTTCCAACAGTTCGTAAGAAAGTTGGTAGATGGCTCCACCGTCGCCCTTAAAGACGGATATAAAGAGAAGGGAAATTTTAAATGATTCAGGTGTGGCTCAATAGCTCAGCTGGATGGAAGAGCATTGGATGCATTGGATGGGAATGCTCATCCAACTGCGCTATTGAGCCACACCTGAATCACTTCAAATTTCCCTTCTCCTTATATCCGTATTTAAGGGAAAGGTCGTGGGTTCAAGTCCCACTTGAGCACTTCTTTTCCCAATGTATTTCGAACTGAAGACTGCTGGGCAAAACTATGTTAAATTTTTATGGAACTATAACATATTCCCCATAAAACTAAAGAAAAATCACGTAAATCGTGATCATGATATCTCAGAGCAATCAAATAATACCAATCCAAATACATCGGGAAAAATTAAATGCTCAAGTGGGACTTGAACCCACGACCTTTCCCTTACAGGGGGAATGCTCTTCCAACTTTTTCCCGAATTTTTTAGCATAATAAATGCTGTAAAAATTTGAGAACCTCCTTGTTTTTGACGTGACAACGTCTTATAATTCGATGGAGCCAGCTGCACGCACAAAAAAACATGACGTCATGCGGCGTTACCTCGCTCTGAGGCGTTCCATTTAAGGCTTGAAGTGCAAGCGAGAGCGCGGAACGAGCGACAAATAAAACAAATAAAATTAAATTTTCTTTTGAAAAATGAAACCATTCCATCAGTATTTTCTTATGACGTTGTCATGTTCAACTATCGTCAGTAAACCGACTTTACAGACAACCGATTTTTTTTTAATTAAGTTTTTTCCGAGGCGATTTTCGAACGAAAAAAAGTGTGACGTCTTGCCATCTTTTTTTTTATACTGGACACGTCAATTTGACTTCACCTCGCCTGATGTTAAGCTAAAGGCAAAGTCTCGGAAAGAGGGTCACCATCGGAAACATGTACCATGTTAACAGTGGTGGCACTCGGCTTGACGGCCTCATTAGATGCCTTTTCACGCCCCGCTTAAAGGACCCGGGACTGTAGGAAGAAGGAAACACGTGAGCTGGCAGGGAGTTCCAGGTCTTAGTGGTGCGGCATAGGAATGAGTCACTGAAACGCTTGGTTCTAGCAGGTATACTCTGCACCGTAAATGGATGGCATCTTAGCCCTGCACGTGTCGTCCTGTGAAGGAAAGGGGAGGGTGGGACTAGGACCATCTAGTGGTGTTAAATCAATGGCAAGAAAATAAACTCACCTCAGCATGTCAATGGGGTCCGGTATAGTAGCCATTTTGCCCATAAACCTTCTCACTAATTCCATGGCTTTGGTCTTCACGACATCCTCGGGTAATGTCTCTATCTGTGGAGAGAAGTCAGGATTTTAACAGGTCTTATGTTTGCCAGAAAGGGTAGGCAGAGCTATATTAAACACCTAATTATAACCAACTATAATTTTATAGCCGCTGGTTCCCGGTAGAGCAGAATTTGAGCCACCCCCTATCTTCCCATGCGGTGTCGTACAAGGCAACTAAGGGATAGCGCTGTTTAACATCAGACAGATATATACAGCGCAGACTCCGCCTCAGATATAGGCTCGAGTCAACAATAGTGCCCGGAATACGGCAATAGGCTCACACCCTATTACGTGGGAATAAAATGATTGGTGAAATGTGGGTGTTAATTCACCTCTGCCTAACCCTCCCGGGATAAAGGCGTGATTATATGTATGTATGTATAATTTTCGACCCTAGAGTTTTGAACCTGAGTCAATATGGGTGCCAGGAAAATGCCTTAGGCTACTGTACACCTCCATATTTGAAGACCCGAAACAGCGTGCGGTTTTAGTCGGCTCGAGTCCGACATAACCATGTCTTCCGAGGATATTTCCGCACGAATTATATAATGATAATAAAAAATAAATATTCCACAACATTCTACACAACGCTATCTAGACCCATGGTAAGCTTAATTACAATGTAGCTTGTGTTATGGAGTCTAGAATGCGGATAAACAGACTTTTTTATAAATACATATCTACATATTATACATGGAAACACCCAGACCAATGCAAATAGCCATATTCATGCATACAAATATTTGCACTGAGCTGGGACCGAACCCGCGCCGCCTGCGTGGCAGTCGCGTTAACTACTGCCACGCCATAGAGGCTGTCATGGGTACACCACAGAAATTCTACTAAATCTAATAAAATTTAGTACTTACCATCTTCTCAGTATCTCCATAAGTCCAAAGCGTCATAGCGTTCCTATTCCCCATAGGGATAGAAGCTCCCACAAAGTTAGCCCAGTCTTTGCCAACCGCCTTCACATCCTCGTCAGTCCAGAGGAACAAGAACTCCTCGGTCTGGTCATTCCACCACTTGTTCGGAAACAGTAGAATAATCTTTCCGATCAAACCCATTGATATATTTTCTATGGCTGATGTTTTTGATGCTGGCAACTCGGGTGAGAATAATGTTTTGTAGCTGAAATAAAATGAAATTAATCAGTTTATTTAAATGAAATTTTTATAGCATTTATTATGCAAACTTTTAAATTTGAAATATATCGGAAGAGGATACATTGGAAAAGCATTCCCCCTGTAAGGTCGTGGGTTTTTTTTATCGTGCGCAAAATCCCCACTGATACCACCCCCACGGAGCCGGTAGAGGCGGTGGAGGTTGCCGGAGGTGAGATTGCCAAGGTCGTGGGTTGCAGCCCCACTTGAGTTCTTCTTTTTCCCGATGGATTTCGAATTAAAAAGTTATCATAATAAATGCTATGAAAATTTCATTCTTTCAAATATTTGGGCGGAGTCATCCAAAATCAATGTTTAAAAATTATTGAAAAATCATTCATTGGTTCCAACAGCTCGTAAGAAAGTTGGTAGATGGCTCCACGGGAAATTTGAAGTGATTCAGGTGTGGCTCAATAGCTCAGTTGGAAGAGCATTCCCCCTGTAAGAGAAAGGTCGTGAGTTCAAGTCTCACTTGAGTTCTTTTTCTTCTTTTCCCGATGTTTAAAAATGTTTGAAAAATCATTCATTGGTGCCAACAGTTCGTAAGAAAGTTGGTAGATGGCTCCACCGTCGCCCTTAAAGACGGATATAAAGAGAAGGGAAATTCGAAGAGATTTAGGTGTGGCTCAATAGCTCGCCCTCCTTCCTTCGGCAGTCGGGTAAAAATAGTGAACCACGTGAAGTCTCCGAGCAGCTTGCAGCCTTCTATAAAGCCGCTACCATATTGGTTGGAATTAATCGTTGGTGGCAACTTCACCTGAGGAGAGAGGCACTGCCATCTCCACAGCCCAAGTTTCAAGGTAGTCCCTACTACTACTACTGCCAGTGGGGACGCCGTTTGACCGGACGGGTGATCAGCTCTTCTATGTGGGCCATTTCACACAATTCCCCTGTAACGACTGCCATGCATGTTCGTATGGCAACCGGAACCGACAGCTTAACGTGCTCTCCGAGGCACGACCAGACGAATGCAAATACCCATATTCATGCTTAAAAATATTTGCACTGAGCGGGGATCGAACCCGCGCCTACTGCGTAGCAGCCGCGTTCATTACCCACCCTCTCCTTTCCTATACAGGACGACACGTGCAGGGCTAAGTTGCCATCCATATACGGTGCAGAGTATACCAGCTAGAACCAAGCGTTTCAGTGACTCATTCCTATGCCGCACCACTAAGACCTAAAACTCCCTGCCAGCTCACGTGTTTCCTTCTTCCTACAGTCCCGGGTCCTTTAAAGGCATCTGATGAGGCCGTCAAGCTGTATGCCACGACTGTTAACATGGTACATGTTTGCGATGGTGACCCTCTTTCCGAGACTTTGCCTTTGCTTAACATCAGGCGAGGTGAAGTCAAATTGACGTGCCCTATATAAAAAAAAAACTACCGCCACGCCACGGAGGCTGTCAAGGTAGTCCCTAAAGCAGTAATGACATTATTTTATTACAGACAGTTAAGTGTGCTGATACCTCTCTTTAAGCACGCCAAGTGACACAGTGACGATGACGTTCCTCGCCTTATACACGGAGCCGTCCTTGCAGTGAACCTCCACATCCTGTGCAGGGTCTTGAGGGTACGAGATCTTGGTGACTTCCTTCTCCAACTCGATTTTCAGGTTCGGGTACCCTGGCCCGTCCTTGTAGGTGTTCTGTAAGGGAAGAGAAACAGCTGCAGAGTCATTTTCCATTTCTTAAAAAATATTAGCATACAAGCAAATGTGTGAGTATGTGGTGGTGTCACCCCAGCAGAAGCAGGCCACGGCGGCAGTGTGCTGTGAAGTGCACCTCCCCATTCCGAGGGCGAGTCGGGGACACCGTTGTCCCCCCTCCCGAGGAGGGCCAGACCGTAAGGGATGGCCCTGGGTCAGCCGGGGTGCGAGGGATATGTCGAAGACAACCTCACCTCAGCCCAGCACCACGACCCACAGTCGACGTGCGATTTTATGGTCTCCCCTTCCGGCCCCGGCGGAAGAGGTATCCGAGGGGATTTCCGCACGAAAAAGAAAAAAAGTGTGTGGTGTGCATATAAAGTGTAACAAAATGAAATCTCGGAACTTCGTTTGATTACTTGGTATCAGAAAATATGTGTAGGTTCAAAAATATTGGGTGAGCCAATTCTCTGAAGTTCGGATACAGATTTCAGATTTGTGCCCTTTCACGTACCATCGCAGACCTGTGCAGGGTAACAGACAATGCTGTGGCCGTAGCCAGGTTGGTACTGGGCTGACATAATTTAATAGATTGATAAGCCATTGACACGAAGAAGAAGAAGTTAAAGATTTCAAAAATTCACATTAACACTAATGCTGCATGCATACCATCGATATGTCGAACACATGTCTTGCAATAAGCAGCTGACTTTTGGAAGTCAAAGACCCGTGGCTGTTTAGTAGGTAAGTTTAGGCCGACGGAGCCAAAAATGTTACGGTGGATGTGTGCTTTAAAGATCACGTGAGGAACTCTTGCATCCGCGGCAGCCTTCATGTCCGTGACATCGCAGATAAAATGCTGCGGAGCCGCCTCCGCTGGTGCGGCCACGTCTTGCGGAAACCGCCCAGCTACGTGGGTAACAAATGCCTGGCAATGGCGCCCCCACCCGGTCCAGGTAGAAGGGGTAGGCCCAAGAAGTGCTGGCTTGGCGTCGTGGAGGGTGACATGCGTGAAAACGGTCTCACTACCTTGGACGCCCAAGATCATGCGAAGTGGAGGAGGAAGAGCTGGAAGGTTAAAAATATTTTTTTTTTTTTTCATTTAAGTAACCCTTACGTGTGGGGTATCTATAGATAGGTCTTCAAAAATGCTATTCAGGTTTCTAACATAATTTTTTTCTAAACTGAATAGTTTGCGCGAGAGACACTCCCAAAGTGGAAAAACGTGTGCCATCCTTTAATGTCTAATATGAGATGCTATTTTTCATATCCAAATTTTGCAAAGTTTATTCAAAATATATTTATCTGAATGTCATGTGTATCGCCACAGAACACTGTGGGTATCGCCACACCTTCATGGACGAGTCCGACTCGCGCTTAACCGACTTTTTTATTTTTCGTTACGCATAGTTACCGATAATTTGATTGGTCAACACCCCAAAGTTCCGAAAGTAAATTTTATTACACCTAATGTAGCTCAAGTTACCAGTAATATCTCGAACAGCGTCTTATACCCGTGCTCGTGCCAGCTCAGTTGATGGTCTCCCTCCAGATCCTCGTACTGGCCGCCAGTAGTCAGATCGTTCCAGTCGTATGAACCTTCATAAGTATTCGACATCATCTCTAGAGAGTGCAACAGTTGCGCCATGAACTCTTTGTCGTTCAGTAATTCAGGGTGTTTCTCTGTGATGTACTCTGTTATTCTGAAAAGTTGTAGATAAAATGGTCACGACATAAACGAAACATGGGAGCCGAAAACGGGGTGTGACATACATAAATATGAGTAGTGCGCAGTTGACAGTGACGGTCATTCGGTGAGAGTCGGCTGAGACGAGCGGACGTACTGTGAACTGTGTACTTACCTACTCACTAAATAACAGTGTTTTATTGTGCAAAGTAGTGAACACCACACGGGGGTAGTCACATATACCCCACATAAAGATGTACTGCAAAAAAAAAACAAAAAACGCTACCACCACTGAATAAAACCTATATTAAAACTGATTTTTTTTAAAAGTTCTCCATGAATCAATATAATCTCACACGCACCAAATGAAAGTACTCTCTCTCCCGCAGCGAACGTGTTAAAGCTAAGTGTCCACCTACCGCAAAATTTGAAGTGATTCAGGTGTGGATCAATAGCTCAGTTGGAAGAGCATTCCCCCTGTAAGGGAAAGGTCGTGGGTTCAGGTCCCATTTGAGCATTTCATTTCTTGAGACAATAAACATTATTATTACCAATGTATTCGAGCAGTGGATTTGCTATAAAATATGCAAAATCAGGACCCCAAGCCCTACAGCTAAGCTGAATTGCTTGTCACGTCTGTGATGGCCAGGATTCGAACTCCAGACCTTTCGATCTTAAGCCCGACTCCTCAGCCATAATTACCTCCTCGTTACGTAGTGTCCTGTAGATTCAGGCTCCTTCGGCGACGTTCCAACAATTTGTGTGCCATAATTAATGAGTTCTAAGAAGACATCCTTTTTAGTATTTGTGCCGTCTGATCTGGTGGAGAAGAAATGTAATTATTAAGATTGGTGCACCAGCTAACAAGTGAGGTTGGTTTGGACCGAATTGGGCCTCAAAGGATGTTGGTAGGACTCTAGCTAGACCCCGATTACGTTAATTTTTAACCACCGTCTCCACTGACACTGCAAAAAATCGATTATTCCTCGTGTTACTACCAATCGTACTACTGGTAGTAACACCGGTAATTGAATAATCCTTCTTACCAGTAAAGTTGTTAGAACATCAAAAAAAAAACTTGCCCATGTTACTACCGCAAAACTTATATGAAATAAAAAAGGAAAACAGACAAATCACTGCAATTTCAAATGAAATAAAAATGAAAAACAGGCAATATACAGCAATAAACAAAACAAAACTCATGAAATAAAAAAGGAAAACAGCCAAAATCACCGTAAGTTCTCATAAAGTCTAAAGTTTAATGGCATTTTTTGCAGTATCAGTAGTCTGAGTAGATTAAAATTTAATGGCTTTTTTGCAGTATCAGTGGTCTGAGTAAAGTCTAAAATTTATTACCATTTTTTGCAGTATCAGTGGTGTGGATAAAGTCCAAAATTTAATCGCATTTTTTGCAGTATCAGTGGTATGACAGTTGACAGCTCGCAGAATCGGGGTCCAGTTTTAGCCATGGTTATTACCTGACCACTTCTAGCTTGGTGAGGTCCTGGGAGCGTATGGAGACGTTGTGTCGCACTGCGAGGTCGTATACTGGACTCGGGCTTTCACCGTGGATCCTGTAATGTAGAGAAACGTATTTTTTAACAATGATGTATTATTTTATAGATAAATCATTCAGGAACATGGCGGCTGTCAAAAATGGCGCAAAAACTAAGCATAAAAAATTTACTACTTAGTAATAACATACATAACATAACATAAACTCACGCCCGTATTCCCCGAAGGAGTAGGCAGAGGTGCTAGCACCCACATTTCGCCAGTTTATGTTTAGGTCCCAATGTAATAGGTGGCGAGCCTATTGCCATTAACCGGGCACTTATAAACCTGCGATAAATACACACATAACTTCGAAAAGCATCGAAAAGTCATTGGTGTGTGCCATGGTAAACCTGGGATCGAACCCGAGACCTCGTCTCTGCAGTCCATTACCCATACCACTAGGCTACCGCTCACTAATAATACGTCCATATTATTAATTTATATGCAATATACAGGGTGATTATATAGTCGTTTTGGATAAAAAGAGTTTGAGCACGGCTTCGATAACAGGGTGAATTTCCCGGGACCAAGAATTGCGTGGCATCGATGAAATCGGTACTAAAAATCATAGTTATAATGCTCTAACATTTTTTGCTAGTTAGGTGAAATAGTGATCTATGTGGGGCACTAAATATTCTATTAAATAGGATTATAAGTACTCCAAAAAAAAAACAAAATACACCGAAATCTTTCATTGCCGTGTTTGTCCACACGTCACCTACTGTGTCGTGATACCTCATTGATAAAAATCTATTGGTTATTTTTATTAATACCTATTTTTAGTTGATACGTGAATAGTTAAAGTATTGTCAGGAAATACATTTATTCAAATATTTAAACAATACAACGAATGGTTAAAAAAAATACATTTGTCCCAGAACTGCCTGTCATCGCCGTGTTCTAAACATATTTCAGAATATTGTCTTATCTAACGACTTGCGTCCTCCCTTATATGCGCTAAACGTTGCATATTGGTGCCGCCTAAGTGCTCGACGCGGAAGAACGTACACACGTACCTGCGTTTTGGCACCATAGATGTAAGTATACCATTTTTATGTTACTGGACATATTTTCTTTCATCGCCGTGGATAGGTATAACTTTCTATTTTAATAAGTTATCCTCTTGATTAAACATTGAATAGAACGCCATTTCTCTTGTTTATTTTTGTGAAGTGATTAATACTTCGAATAATTATTAGATTTTTTGTTATTTTATATTTTTGTCTTGTTTTTCATTGCCGTGCTTTCATTGCCGTAGTTTCCGTGGTCAAAATTTGCTATGGCAATGAAAAAAAAAACACGGCAATGATAAAAAAATCATTGCCATGCATTGTAAAACGATTTAGTTTCATTGCTGTGGCCTGATGTTTCATTTCCGTGACTTATGTTTTCATCGCCATAGTATGATTAGGCATTACATTATAGGTAGCACCAAATACTGACATTAGAGGATTCGAAAACTTTCTGCAATACGATGAAAGATTTGATGAGTTTTTTACTGTACAATCAATTATAAATAGTTTGATTTTAATAATGGTTTGTTTATTTTGTCAAGACTATGAAGAAGACCCATAACCGATGTGGGGTGTGACTATTTTATCTTTAGATTTTATAAAAATGTTTTGGTTTCGCTTCACATTAAATATTGATGCGTAAATTAAAAACTTGTGGTGTACTATGTATGTTGTTTGCATTTACTTTTGCATAATTAACAAAAGTATACCATATTATTTGTTTTATTCATATTAGTGTATTGTTAATTTCTTTTTTGTGTGAAAGAATTAAAATAAATGATTGGTTGTCCAATTCTTTGATTCTATTATATTTGTTTAATTGTACCTACTCCTTTTGCAGATTCTTAACGTAGTATTTATTGTATGGTAAGTAGGTATATAAAGTATTATGTTTTATATGGATTTTCATTTCTGTGATTGATTCTTTCATTCCCTTGGCATAATTCTTTCATTGCCATGGACGCTTGTTTCATTGCCGTACACACATGTTTCATCGCCGTGGCATGTAATTTTTAATCTTGTATATCTCGTTAGTCTTTTTAGTTATCTGCTAGATGTTAAGCGAGAATACATATAATATCAAAACCTTTAATTAACGCGATTTTTTTTTATTATAACACTTAAGGTAAAAAAGTCCACGGAAATGAAGATTTTAACGGACCTGTTGAAATTCACCCAACAAAATCATTTGTGGCCCGAGCACGAAAAATAATCGAATTCGTAACGTAAACGTTTCAAGAGAATGAAGCATTGTGATTGGTTCACAGTAGGCAAGCGGCCAATCGCAATGCTCCATTCTCTCGATACGTTTTTTTTTTTTTTTTTTTTATCGTGCGAAAAATCCCCACGGATACCACCTCCACGGAGCCGGTGGAGGCGGTTATGTCGGACTCGAACCGACTAAAACGCACGCCGTCTTGGGTCCTTGGTTGCCGGAGGTGAGATTGCCAAAAGCATATCTCTCGCACCCCGGCAGACCCAGGACCATCTCTTTCGAGATGGCCCCCTTCGGGTTGTGGGGACCAAAATGTCCCCATCTAGCCCCGGTTACGGGGAGGCGCACTTTGCGCCGCCGCCGCGGCCTGCTTCTGCTAGGGTGACAGGCGGCTCCACCGGTCACCCCCAGGCCAGCGCTCATGGAGGACGGAGGTCGTTCTGCGACCTCCGACGTCCGGTTCGCCTTCGCTCTGCACGGGCTTCCCGGGCCCGGAGTCTGGTCCGGACCCGACCGGCCGCCTCCTTCTCGAGCATTACTTGCTCGCAGAAGGAGGCGGCCGCACCCCAAGCGTTTGCGCATCGTACCATCGCTGTGAGCAATGTGACGAGTGTGAGGACTCCCACCCCTAGAGCCGCCACTAGGACCCGCCTCGGCGTGTCCCACGCCGGGCACTCGGTCAGCGTGTGCAGCTCTGTGTCCTCGCTCGCATCACAGTGATGGCACTCGGACGTTGGCTCCTTCCGGATCCGACACAGGTAACTCCCGAAACACCCGTGTCCGGTAATCACCTGCGTCAGCCGGTACGAGAGGCTGCCGTGTGGCCTCTCTAGCCACTCCTCCATGATGGGTCTTACCGCCGCTATTACGGCGTGCCCTGCGCTTGGTCGCCCAAGTCGTAGCTCCCATTCCGCTACCATGTCCCTGTGGAGCTGAGACCTCACGGCCCGAATTTCTTCGGGCTCGGGTTCCCGTCCCTGCTCCCGCGCCTCCTTACGATACCGATATAGCATCGAAAGGGCTCTCGCATCCAGGTTCCACGGTAGGGATCCGGCGAGGAGACTCGCCGCCTCGAAGGATATCGTGCGGTACCCCCTAATGGCCCTGCTGGCCATTGCACGCTGCGGTGCACGCAGCAGACGCGCATTGTGGACCGTCAGGGTGTCCGCCCATATTGGGCACCCATATAGGGCCATGGACCGCACGACTCCCGCGTAGAGTCTCCTGCAGGAGTCATCCGGCCCCCTCATGTTGGGCAGCAGCCGCCCCAAAGCGGCAGCTGTGTCCTTCAATTTGGGGGCCAGTCTTTGGAGATGCTCCCCGAAGTTCCACCGGCCATCGAGTACGAGCCCCAGATATTTCATCTGGGCCTTGACGCCGATGGAAATGTCTTCCACTATGAGGCTGGAATCCTCCGGTGGCACGCGCCGAGGCCCATGAAAGAACATGGCCTCGGTTTTATGCAGAGCCACCTCGAGACCCAGCCGCCGAATCCGTTCCACGACTTGGGCAACCGCGGTCGTGGCCTTCAGGGTCGCTTCGTGGTATGTAGCCCCGCACGCCGTCACCAGCGTGTCATCCGCATAACACGTGACGGCGGCACCGTCCACGAGCTCACCGCGAAGCACCCAGTCGTAACCGATGTTCCACAGTAGCGGTCCCAGGACCGATCCCTGCGGAACACCGCACGACATCTCTCGCCGACCGAGCCCGGTCGCACTTGGGTAGACGACTGCTCTCTCCGACAGATACGCCCCGACTATGCGGCGAAGGTAGAGAGGCACTTCGTGATACACGAGCGCCTCCCTAATGCAGCTCCAGGGCAGGGTGTTAAATGCGTTGGCGATGTCCGGTGACACCGCCAACACCACCTCGCCCCGAGCGACGGCGTCCTTCGCCAGAGTCCTCACGCGCATGATGGCATCCACGGTGGAGCGCCTCCGGCGGAAGCCATACTGGCCATCCGCCAGGTCAGGCCCTACCCTGGATAGGTGCTCGACGAGGCGCTTTGCAATGACTCTTTCAAAGAGCTTGCACACCTCGTCGAGCAACACTATGGGCCTGTAGGCGGACGGTGAGTCCGCCGGGCGCCCCGCCTTTCGGATGAGGACCAGTTTCCCCGTCTTCCACATCTTCGGAAACTGGCCTCGCTCCAAACATGCGCTGAGAAACCCTCTCAGTCGGGGCTCGAGAGCGTCTTCTTCGCCTAGAGCTAGGACCCACGCTCGGCCTGGAATGCTGTCTGGTCCCGGGGCGGTGTTCTTGGCCTTAAGCCTTAACACCGCCAGCTCTAGCTCTACCCAAGTGACCTCGGGCACGTCGTCGTCATCCACGCTGGGTGCCATATGCGACCTAGGTGGCGGAGTCATCTGCGGTGGAATATGTTCCACCGCCCGCGCTGGGAACAGGGAGCCAACAACTCCTCCGAGCAGCTCCGGCTGGAGACACCGGGTTAACGGCGGGGCCCGGGGGCGCAGCTTGCCCCTTACCATAAGGTAAGGCCGCCCCCATGGGTCCCGCTCCAGCGTCTCCAGCAGCTCCTTGTGAGCTGCAGCCTTCGACTGCTTTATCGCTACTCGAAGGGCCTTTCTGGCCTCCCTGTACCCCGCATGAAGCTCCGCCTCTCGGGGCTCCGTATCTGCGGGGCGGCTACGCCTCCTTCGGAGTCTGGTCCACCGGCGGAAAGCGATCACAGAGGCCTGTCGGAGCCTCGCGATGTTCGCCGACCACCAGTAGACCTGACGCCTCGGATTATAGGGCGGAGCCCTAGGCATAGCCGCGTCGCAGACACGCGTCATGGCCTCCCGGAACCACGCCGCCTCATCGTCTATGTCGACAGGCCTGTCCGGCGCAGAGGCCCAGGCCTGTACGATGGCGGCCTCCAGGAGGACCTCCCGATCCATTCGCTTAAGCACCCAACGTGGCTCGCGTGGGGCCGGTGTAAACGGCGCGGCGCCCGCAGGAGGGGAGACGTCGAACCGAATGTATCGGTGATCCGACGCTGTCCCCACCTCCTCAAGGACACGCCAGCCCTGCACACGGCCTGAGAGCGGGGCGCTCGCGAACGAAAGGTCCACAATTGAGTCACCCCAGCTCTTCACGCACGTGGCGACGGCCCCGCGATTCAGGAGAACTAGGCTGAGACTATCAGCCCAGCTCTCCACTGCCCTGCCCCTCGGATTCGTGCGCCGGGAACCCCAGTTCATAGACCAGGCGTTAAAGTCCCCGAGCACCAGAACCGGGTGAGGGTAACAGGTATTGACGACGACGGTCAGATGATTCAGCCACTGCTGGTACTCATCTATGACTCGGCTCGGCGAGAAGTAGACTGCCACGACCGCTATTCCCCCCACAAGTGCCGCTACGCAGCCATTCCCCCTTGTCACGACAACAAGGGGGGGACTGCCGGCAGCGGCGTTGTGCACCAGTGCCACCGATCCGCCCAGGTCGGTTTCCCAGGCAGGCCCGAGAAACCGGTGAATGTACGGCTCGGCGACAGCGGCGACATTAATGCCCCACTGTGCCATGCTCTGGAGCAGAAGTGCCTGAGCATCGACACAGTGGTTCGCATTCGCCTGCAGGACGCGGAGCTGAGGATACATTATGGAACCCCCATCTCCGCGCCCTGCCGCGAATCAGAGACGGAGTGCCTGCCTCCCGGCTTCGGCCTCCCCGCGGTGCAGGCCTTGGCACCAACCCTATGGTCGGCCGGCTTGCCCTCCGCTGCACACCTGATGCAGTGCAACGGAGCTTCGCAACTACCGGCCTTATGACCGGGTTGGCCACAGCGGAAGCAACGGTCACCGACTGTTACCTCCGCCGTGCACTGCACCCCTACGTGGCCCACCGACAGGCACCGGAAGCACCGTGCCGGTCGGGCCTGCAGTAGCCGCACCTGCACCTTCTGGAAGCCCCCGATGAGGAGGCTCCGCCCATCGGCAACCTTTTGGGCTGCCGCGATGGGGCAGCCAACAACTGCTGCCCCCAATCCACGCCGGCCGAAGCGTATAGCTCCGACCTATACTGTGTCTTGAGGACAGCCTCCGGCCTCCACCACGGCGAGCTTAAGCTCCTCGGCCGTGATGGAGTCGTCCAAACCCGATATGCGCACTTCTGCGCACTTGTTGGGCCTGGACACCCGGACATCAGCCGCGTCCAGCGTCTCCCTAAGCCTATCCACTAGGGCGTCGGCTTTAGGGCCGCTGGTAGCGCCGGGGACCTCGAAGATCCGAGCTCCGGTGCGCGTGGGCTTGCACACCAGATCTGGAATCTCGAGGGCTTCCAGGTCGATGCAGGCCCTTGCCTGCCTCACCACCTGTGCGTACTCCACACCCCTCTCCGACGCCTCCGCCGTCAGTGTGATGACGACGGTCGTCGATCGAGGAACGCGGAGCCTCCTCGGCGCTGTTGCCATCGCGGCAGACTTGACCCTTCTGGCCAATTTGGCTGCCTTTTTGGCGGCATTCCGTCTCTGTTTATTGGCTCCCGCTACCTCCCAGGCCCCTGACGGGGGGCTCGAGGAATTTGCTGGAGCCAGAGCCCGGGCCTGGGCTGAAGCCCGGGCTGGGGGCGGGGCTGAGGCCAGGGCTGGGGACTTCTTCCCCTTGCCCTTCCCCTTACCTTTGCCCTTGCCCTGGGCGCCCTGAGCGGGACCCGGAGGACCTGGAGGGGGGCGGCGAGCCGGCACTACCCCCGGGGAGGCTGGGCCCCCCCTCACTGCGGCGGCGTACCCGGCCGGCGTCGCGAGAGGAGGACGGCGGGCGATGTCAAGGATCGCCTCGAGCCGCCGGTTGGTGCGCTCCTCCTGCGCGACCATCTCGGCGCGTATGGCCGCCATAAATTCGGCCAACGACGCCGGCTCTGTCGGTCGAGTCGGCGGCTGCACCTGTTGCCGCGGCGGCTGTGCAGCCGGCGCTGGCCGCGGTGGCTGCGCAGTTTGCGCTGGCCGCGGCGGCTGCGCAGCCTGCGCTGGCCGCTCTGGCTGCACCGGCCGCCCCGTGAGCGCCGAGTGAGCCGACCGCTCCTGCTGCGCCTTCCGCATTGACCGAGTCACCACTCCCGGCAACTCGGTCAGGTGCTCGACCCTCTTTTTGAGGGCCTCCAGCTCCGCTGTGACCCTCTCGAGCCGGCGCTGGGACTCCACCTCTTGTTGTTGGGCCTCGTCCGCCCTCCTCGCCTGCTCGGCCACCTGCTCGGCCAGGCCCATGCTGGCGGCAACGATCTGCTGCACGACCCCGAGCATTGCAGCCTGCTCGGGAGTCGGAGACTCCGTCTGCCCCGCCATCATCCGGCCGAGCCGATGGCCGAGGATCATGGTCCTTCTGTAATTCGCCAAGACCAACGGCACCTCCTTCCCTGGGTCGGCTCCAACCCACGGGGAGGAGTCCCGAGGGGGGGCCGGGGCGGCCTCTCTACCGCTCCTCCTTTCCCTTTCGCGGCCGGTGGCCTGCACCTTGACCACTCGCTCCTCCTCGCCGCTGCCGCTGCTACTGCTGTCGCTGTCGGGGATGACATGCTCATCCACCTCGGCTACCAACGACAGGGGAACCTTTTTTCTCCCCTTCCCTTTGCGCTTTTTGGCTGCAGACCTCGTCTGCAACCCAGGCAGCGCCTGCCTGTCCTCCTTGGTGGTGACTTCAGATTCCTCTGACGTCACCACCGCCGGTGATACGGACGCCACATCGTCCATGGGTAGCGCGTCCTCCGCGCTACTGTTTTTGTTGGGGCCGGATTTAGAGCTCGGCGCCGGGCTCAGGCAATGAGTGTCCCCCCCAGAATACGGATAGGGACTGCCGTTGCCGACTGGCAACGGGAGGGACTCCCCAGCTAGGCTGGGACCCTCCTGGGTAGATTTTTTCGTAAATTCATCCATTGCATATTTTTGTTTTGAGGTTTGCGTCCTCCGACGTTGACGCCCTTGGGACTGGACTCCCTCCAGCCACTCATCCCATCGCCAGGCGTCAGAGCTTGGGATTGGGGATTTTTTATAGAGGTTAACTCCTCGCGGATCCGGAGATCCACCGGTCCTGTCAGTTCAGGATTACGGCCGGGCCGAAGGGGGTCTGCACCAGACCGAGTCCGTCCGCCCCTGGGGGTAATTTTTTATAGAGGTTGTCTTCCTCGCAGCCCACTAGGAGCCACCGTTCCTGACCTAGGTCAGGCTTACGGCTTAGCCGCACGGTGGTCTGCACCAGACCCTGTCCCCCACCTCTGGACGGAGCCAGAGGTGAAGAACCCGTCCGCCTTAGAGCGTACCCTCCACTACGCCCTCTGCAAACAGAGGGACATGTGGAGGGCCCACGAGCGGCCCCAGACAGGGCCACTCCCGCCTTGATTGTCTGAACGTCCCTCCCTTGTCCCCTCTGAAAACAGAGGGATACTGGGAGAGACGCCGACGACCACGGGCCTTGCAGGCCCGTCATCCCACGACCCCACCTCAGTGGGGTCCGCCGATGGGTTATTTGTCAACGGCCAACAGAACTCCCTAAGTGGAAGTCTGTTAGCCGTTGTCCAGGGTGCACCAGCCCTCCCGCTTCCGCTCCCCAGGACCGCGGTCCAAAGGGGGAAGAAACGGGAAGGCCAACGTGGAGGTTACCCAACCCGCACCCCTCTCTCGATACGTTTACGTTACGAATACCAATATTTTTCGTGCTCGGGCCACTGGAAGTATTACTTTGGCGCAAGTTTTTTTTTTTATAATGTTGTGAATGATGTTCAGGTGAAAGGAAAAATGTATGGGGGTTTTAGAAGAGAATTTTTCTTTCGCCAAATTAATACCTACTTCCAGATGATTTTCCTTTGGAAGCTGTGCCCAAACTCTTTTTACCCGAAACGACTATAAAGTCACTCTGGTATTATTATTTATATAAATTATTATGTTACAAATTTATTTTTAAAAACGTTACTTATTTATTTTTTCCGCTGTGCGCTGTCGCGTATCTGATTGGTGATTATGATGACCTTTTGGTCATATTTTTTTTGTCGACATGAACAACATATCTATAGTTCATAATATAATAATAATCTTTATTGCAGACCAAAGATCCATAAATTGTTAGTTACAGAAATCTTATTCTATTGTTAGTAAGTTTATGATAATATATTATTATTTTTTAACGAATTTGGTTAAAAAATGTCAGCTCTTCTTTTTTAAACGAAGGTTACTCCAATCAAGCAATGTCATACAACGTTCACTGCGAAAAGTCATAAAATTTTAGACTTTATTGAAATAATCTTAAAGTCCAAAACGAAACAAAAAAAACAAAACATTTTTTCATTCACTCTACAAGATGCCATTTATGTATCAGCATGGCAGTAAAGTCGAAAATGAAATGACATTTTTTTAGTGTCTGTGGTATTGTTGACAATCAGTAGAATTGCATTAAAAGCTCATATTTTGGAACCCAAGGCCCGATCTTCTACTAGGTACCTTCCATACTTAATTAACTTTTTTTTTTCAAGTATATAGGACACGTCAATTAGACTTCACCTCACCTGATGGTAGCAAAAAAGCAAAGACTTGGAAAGACGGTCACCATTACAAACATGTACCATGTTAACAATGGTGGCACTCAACAGCCTCAACAGATGCTTTTAAACAAACAGATACTTTTGGCAAATTACGGGAGACAACCATCTTACCTTATAACTCTTCAAATTACCCTTTCAGCTAAAATTAATTCCCTCCTGTTATTTTTCCAGGTGACTAAACTATAGAATTCTACGAATACATCGGGAAAAATGAAATGCTCAAGCGGGACTTCAACCCACGACCTTTCAGGGGGAATGCTCTTCCAACTGAGCTATTGCACCACACCTGAATCACTTCAAATTTCCCTTCTCTTTATATCCGTCTTAAAGGTCGTGCATTCAAATCCCACTTGAGCATTTCATTATTCTACATGTATTCGAATTTTAAACTTAGCATAATAAATGCTATAAAAATTCATTCAAGTAAAGAATTTTATTTTAAACTTTTGATTTATGATATGTATGACACAAATAAAATAAACTAAAGAAAATGATTAGGTATTTAAAAAAAAATATAGGGTGTCTCAATAAGAGTGCACTTTTTAATTATTAAATAAATACAAGTATTTTATGACAGAGTTGTGATATTTTTATTGTATTTTAAAGAAGACATGTTCCGATTAAGTATGGAATAAAATACCTGGCATTTTCATGAAATTTTCCATGACTTTTGCACAGAGATGTGACTGTATCTCACCGGTGACGCGTTAGATTTTCGATTTGAGCTCAGGAATTGTTTCGGGTTTATTCGCACAAACTCGAGATTTCACAAAACCCGAAAGAAAAAAATTGCACGGCGTTAAATCGCACGATCTTGGCGGCCAGTTGACATCAGAATTTCGTGAGATAATGTGTTCTGGAAATCGTTGCTGCAGTAAATCGATTGTTTTGTAATGAGTTTTTACAATTTTAACGGGTTGTTCTTTCGAAAAGCGCTCCATTTTTAATAATCGGGATAAACTGAGGTGACAACTGTAAAATTTCAGAGTTGCCACTTGCATGAAAAAAAAATTCCATTTTTAAAAAGTGCACTTTTACTGAGACACCCTATACAGGGTGTATTTTTGAAACGGGGCAGTAAGGGCAAGTACCTTAACCGTTGCAGTTACAGCAAAACGTTCTTAAAAGACCTTCCTTAACTTTTTGGGACATTTTGAACTACATTCACAGATTTTGTAAAAAACTTACAGTTAGCAAAAAAAATGCTAAATGTTCAAAAAAATTTTTAACTTTTTGCATTTTTTTTGCTAACTGTAAGTTTTTTACAAAATCTGTGAATGCAGTTCAAAATGTCCCAAAAAGTTAGGGAAGGTCTTTTATAAACGTTTTGCTGTAACTGCAACGGTTAAGGTACTTGCCCTTACTGCCCCGTTTCAAAAATACATCCTGTAAATAGAGTTCTTCAAGAGAGTTTGCAAAACTTCTGCTATATGCAAAAAACTCACCACTCTGCTCCTATTTCCACAACACTGTTGCCGAAGGGCACAGTCTTGACTCTCCCCCCAACTCTGTCCGTCGCCTCCAAAGCCAGCACATTCTTGCCGGCTTCACTGAGCACCGAGGCAGCGGCAGTGCCCGCTGCTCCCATACCGACGATAATTGTGTCATAGACAGGTGTTGCGCTGAGGAAATATTAAATAATCTATACTGCTATGCAATCTTATCTTAATCCATACTAATATTATAATTGCGAAAGTAACTCTGTCTGTCTGTCTGTATGTTACGCTTTCACGCCTCAACCACTGAACCGATTTTGAGGAAATTTGGTATAGGGGTAGATTAGACCATGAGAAAGGACATAGGCTATGTTTGGTCGCGATAACCGACATCCACGCGGGCGGAGCCGCGGGCAAAAACTAGTCTTAATATATATATATATATATATATATATATTAATTAATTAATATATATAAATCTCGTGTCACAATGTTTGTCCTCAATGGACTCCTAAACCACTTAACCGATTATAATAAAATTCGCACACCATGTGCAGTTCGATCCAACTTGAGAGATAGGATAGTTTAAATCTTAATTTAGCGATAAGTCACGTCCACGCGGGCGGCGCCGCGGGCAACAGCTAGTATATTAGAATTAAATTATCGAATTTTATTTAAGTATATAATAAAAAGAATATTAGAACCGAAATTACTAATATTCCCTCTAACCCCTCCAACTAAGCTAAATTGCTTTTGCTAGGAGTGGGTTCACGTCGGAAGTGTAATGGCCAGGATTCGAACCCGGGACCTCTCGATTGTAAGGCCGACTCCTTAATTGAGAACCGCCTGTACCTCGCACTGCGTGAGAATACATATGAGGGGGAGGGGGTTTTTTTTATCCCTCTGGCCCTCCTCTGAAATTTCTTAAACTTTGGCCCCCCATCAATAAAGATTGCCCACCACTACTCTATAGTATAGCCAACGGCTATGCAGCTACCGACGACGACGCGGCTGGTGGAGCGCTGTACTTTCTTAATTATTTCCCACATAATTTAATTGTATTTCAATTTTGTAATTTAATAAACCGCTTCTATGTATCGAATAATGTTTGAATATTGGCGCTCATTTGTTGACCACTTGGTGTTGGAGGAGGCCAATGAATGGCGCTGTGAATGGATCTGTTCGAACTGTATTTTGAGAACGAAGTTTCTATGAGCGAGACTCTCAAGCACCACGGCGGATCATCTACCCGCTCGCATTTTTAGTAAGTCACTAAAACGCCCCAGCGCCGAAAGGTGTCTTTGACTCCGCTACCGCACAAAAACGGAAGTTTGATTAATTCAACTCCTCGTTTCTTTCTGTGTAATTCTATAAGTTCCTTTGGCCACATTCTCAAGTCAGTATAAGTGAAGTGTATCGGAAGAAAACGACAAATTCAAGAAAATAACCGACCGGTCGAAATATACCTACCCACCAACACGTGCCAGGAACCACGCCTGTCTGCAGCTGAATCCTCACGAGGTGGAACACAGGTCAGTGCCGATTTTCTTACGTTTTCATTCATAGAAGCGATTACATGAGTATTTCCTTTCTTACAACCAAACGCCAGGTCATAGTAGGTTCTTTACGCTTTGTGTGCAAACCCACCACGTGGTAGGACTATATACACGTCCTACCATAATCTATGGTCCTTACGAGTCGGATAGGCCAGTAAATAACATATTCACGTAATTATTGGTGAATAATATTTCTTTCCTATTCATTTAATTAAAAGATTCACGTAATTTTGGTGAATTCTTTCCGCCATCTTAGTTTCATTACTTTCTTTCGCTAACAGATTTACGTAAATTATTTGGTAAATTCTGCATTTAAAACGCTAAATCTACGTAATAATTGGTAGATATTTATAATAGTTGGTGATTTACGTATTAATTGGTAAATAATCATCATTCTATTCGCATACGCGTAACTTTGTAGGTAGGTACCTATCTAGGTACGTAAGTACATAGTTACATTACTATTATTATACGCTCCGCCGTGCTACTTGCGCTATTATATAATAAGCCGTAGTACAATTTTCAATAAAAAGTAGGTATATCTAAACTGTTTGTGTTGAATTACTATTATATTATAGTAGGTACCTTACAGATAATCTTCTTGTTATATTTCAATAGGTAGGTCCTACCTATCGTTAATTTGCAAACATGTCGTCAGATCTCGAGACGAAGCTTATTCTGTTGAATCAAAAAAAGGAATTATTGTTTGCACGCATTAATCGTTGGTATAAATCGTCGAAATCAGTTGTGTGTTTTGACATAACAACGCGAGCGAATGAAGATTTTCTGTCTGAGACCGAGAACATCGATGTCGTTCGCGATAAGTTCGAGTCGATTGTAGATCAAATAAATAGCTTAAATTTATCATTACAATCCCCTGTAGAATCCGACTATTCTTGCCTTGACTCATTCGATGAATTGTATTCGAGAATAAAACGCATTAGAAATAAATTATCTACGCCCAAGGTCAAGGAGATCGCCTCACACGGGTCGATTAATTCAAACGCGTCTGTAGTGAAATTGGAAATGCTTGTTATTCCGAGTTTTGACGGACGCCCTGAAAACTGGAATACATTTTATCAGTCCTTTAAGGCCAATATTCATTCGAACACACAATTGTCTGATTCGCAACGTGTGCAATACCTATTCTCAAAATTAACCAAAGACGCATTAAAGTTCACTGCCGGTATTGTTCCGTCAAGTGAGACCTACAGTATAGTGTGGGACGCCTTGGTCAAGAAATACCAAGATAAACGCTCATTAGGTTCATATTATCTTAATAATATATTAGACTTAAAGAATTGTTCACCTAGTGTGAACTCACTTGATTCATTTATAGGTATATGGGTGAATATCAAAAGCAAAAAAAATACACGGCAAGCCTGAGAACGGTAGTGCAATGTGTTGGTTTTACGATTTTGATTACTTTTCATAGTATAATAGGTACTTCTCTACCATGGCAAAAAAAATTGTTGAGTAATGTCCTCTATTACATAAAAAAAATTAATTACAAAGTGTCAATTTATCATTTCGGTGACCTGTCCTGAATCGAATTTCACTCGTAAAATATCTTGCCCTGCAGTTGTATTTAACATTTGGACTAAAATCTAATTTTGTATGAATAAATTATAATATGACCCATAGAAAAAAACTAATATTGTTTGTTTATCTTATTTCTTTTACATTGTATTAAACAGTCTACTTTTGTCCTGTAAAAAGTTATCATTTTGGTGGACAGTAAGTTTTAGTTGAGTAACTTCGTCAACATAGCGTATTTGCGCCCCCCGTGCCTTTCCTTACTTCGAATCAGGCCACCTCCATTCGTTGGAGCGCACGAACGCGTAACAAAATCATCGTGGATTCCCGCCGAAAAGTAAGTATATCATTTCAGTGATATGGGGACAAAAATAGTGTCATTTCTGTGGCCGTTATAGCTCGTGTTAGGTTCATTCAATTTATTTCAAAATTGTGTTTTTAATTCGCCGCAAGATATGTTTTGTTACAGCAGTGTTGACATTTTAATATTAATTCTAATATCGGAGTTAAATGTAAAACTTATTATTTTTATTACCTCGGTGTTATCATTTCAGTGGATTCGGTGGACTGTAATACCGATAACAGTCCACTTAAATGAAATTTAACTTAGAAATGATAAAATCATAAGTTTTAGAGATCCTTGAGTCTAAGATTGAATCATAAAAATTTGGTGAGATAATTCTAGATATTGTAGGTTCGATATTTGGGATTAATTTGATGTGTTAATATTTGTTTTTTTTTTCTTTTATTTATCACAATACAATAAAAAAACAGTTAAAAATGTCTTGTTATAAAATGGATAATAGATGTGGGTGAATTTCAACATCTATGAATTTTAAGATAATTTTGGTGATTTTTTTTATTTCTAGGTATTTAGGTAATCTCTTTCAATATTTAGCTAGAAATACCTATTTAGATGCCTATTTTACTTGGATAGTCAATTAGCCCTGGGAATTACTTGTTTATTTTATACACCTGAATTGCCAATACACCGAAATTGGGGTCTAACACCAAAATTGCATATCAACTTATTTTTATTTTTTATGTATTGTTACTTATACTATTTCTTTGTTTTTTTTTTAGAATTTGGCACTTAATAGGTATCTATAACCCTTAATTTGCACCCTTTTATCACCAACTTCATTTTTATATGGCAAAACCATTTTAGTTCTTAGTAGTATCATTATAAAAGCAAAACATTTGATTGTTTAGAAGCAAGGATTATATTTTACTCTAATGGCGCCAATATTATCGACGAACTTATTCAAGATTGCTGGGAAAAGATTTAGGCAGTTATTCTCAAAGTGGGAGAGGTGGTACTCGGTATGCCTAAGGGTGGACGGAAGATAGGCCATGGACACTTGGTAGTGACAAGACAAGTTGGTAGTGTGATGTCTATTTCTGAACTTACAAGAGTCCTTCAACTAAGTTTCTCACGCGGTGAGCTGATGGGCATTGCGGTTCAAAAGGGTTCCAGAGGTTTACACCATCCGGGACCTGTACCACGATTCTGATTCCGTTGTTCGCTTTGGCAATATCAGAATCTTCCTTATCACTGTCGGGGTACATCTAGGATCGGTCCTTAGTCCATTCCCAATCAGCGTGGTATTTTGGTCGGATAGCATCAGACAATCACTCCATAACTGCCCATGTATGCTGTTAATATCGGTGGTGGACGCCGATAGATTGGTGCAACATGTGAGGAGCTTGAGGACGGTAGAGGTCAGAAGCCTTCTGTGGAGAAGATTGAGTACCTTTTACACGATAGCAAAGTGCTAGCTGCTGGAGCAACATAAGCAGGAGTTGAGTGTCCCCACATCTTCGACGTCGTCGCTTTGTTGCGTGGAGTCACGTGCAAAAGATTGCACGAGGCACTCTTGCATCCACGGTAGCTTTCATGTAAGTGAGAAAGCAGAGGAAGAAAAGCCAAATGATGTTGACAGTGGAGAGGAGGGAAGAAGGGTGGGCAGGTTTTAACGGTGTAGGCTTGGTAGTAAAGAGTGAGGCCGCCTTTCACACCAGTAGAAGCAGGTGACGGAAAGAGCGCACGATGCTCCACCACACCGGCCTGTCCCTACTGCGGCATCAGCTGACTTCACCCAACTACTCGCCTGTCTGCTGTATGGGTAGTTCATATGCTAATGGTTAATCTGAGAGAAAATTAGGAAAGCTTCCGAACAACCCTCAACAGCCAACAACCTCTTTCCCACCTAGGGAGAGAGGCGGTGCTTTCTCCATTGCCCAGGGTATACCACGTAGAGGCTACCTGACCTAGTAGCCCGTCGGACTACGTAGGAGCTTAATCAAATAACTATGAAAACAAATTTTGGTGTAAATATACAATTTTGATGATTAGTAAAACCCCACCAAATTCACCAAAATTGCTCCACCAAAATTAGTTTCACGTCTAAAAAAAATATTTATAAAAATACTATTTAGAATATAGTGGTTACATTACCAAAATTTAATACACATACTGAACCTGTACACTATACTTAAATATTAAAACATACTATGAGAATAAAACGGTTTTAATAATCAACACAAAAATTACAATATTTTTGTCAGAGGATTATGAACGACCTACTTACGTGTTTGGCAGAAAAACGAAACGGGACTGGGGACAACTGGCACTGGTGCTCATTAACACCCAACTGAACGTTTCCAATAATGATAGTGTCGTCCTTATAGGTACTTTCAATACGACTCCTTCGATGTTTTTATAAATCCCACCAAAATTTTACATTTGCCGCGGACGCATCTTATAAATTATTTTTAAGAGGAGATCCGGTTCTTAGCATTCCATGGATTCACCGTGCGGTCGCCGGGTCCATGGCGTGGTACAGAGAGGAACACTGCGACGGCGCCTGGGACTTGCGACCCAGGTGTAGGTTTAGGGTGGCCACCTTGTGATGCATCAGCGCTCACCTCCACCGTCAGTCGTGTTCCCCCCTCTACCTATCCAAATTTGGTAAGATCCTATCAACGCCGTTTTAGATATTCGTTTGAGTAAAGAGCTTACTGAAGCTCTTGGCAATCCGAGGTCTTTAAATAAGTTATACAGGGATTTAGCTGGAATTCCCCTTGCTCCCACTTCCACGGCGTAGAGTTTAACCACATAGCCATTTTTGGTTAACTCGTTGGTCAAGTCAAAGTATTTGTTTATTTTTATAGCGTGGTCTTTAGGTATGTTAGTTTCCCACGGTACTGTGAGTTCTACTAGTACTGCACGATTTTGCTGTTTTGAAAATAGGAATATATCGGGTCTGGATGACGAGGCACAAACATCCTCCGGTATTTTATAGTGTTTCTCATACGAATCTGCGAGTAATGTCCAATCAGCGGCTGCTATCAAAATTGAGTACGGCTTTTGATTTGTCTTTTTTGAGCAGCCTTCCTTTACAAACGCGACGTCATTTCTTTGGTTTGTGGTTAAACCCTTTTTCGCTCTAGCTACCGCCAAACTTACCGCCTCACGTACGATTTCTAATACCTTATCATGTCGGCGCGAGTAATGACCCCGGTCTAATAGCGTCCTACAACCCACCAGTAGGTGCCTAGCAGTACCAATTGCTTCACCACATGAGTTACATGTTTTATCTGTGGCTTTTCCCCATCTGACAAGATTGCTTTGGTCGGGGAGGGTCAACTGGAATGCATTGAGATAGAATTTAAGGAGAGCCGGTGACCAGTCGTATATTAAGGTACGCCATTTTAAGGCTATGGGAATACAAAATTCACCTAGTGTTAACCATTCGTTTTGTATTTCTAGGTTCATTGCGTGCACTTTGTAGGTATTATTTTCATCTACTTGAAGAAAAGATTTTGTTATGTCTTTGTCTGACTGCCTCCTAGTATTACCCAAACCTACCCTACCAGTCTGCGAGCCTATCATGAATTTTTTATGGAATTGGAGGCGCGACTCGAGCTCTTTAGTACTTTGGTCTTTTGGAAGAGCTTGCACGATTTCGTCTTTTGATTTCGCTAGGACGTGCATTTTGGTTACTCTTAGATGTTTATATAGTTCCGATGGTTTCTTGAACGTCATTCCAAAGTTATTTGAGGCTCTATATAATGTCGATGGGTCTGCCGACTGAGCTAGCCCCAGCCACGACTTCAATGTCTTCGTAACATTCGCATCTAGTTTTTTGAGAAGGCTCTGGCTTATATCATAAACAAGAAACGGCCAGTTAAGACGCGAGGTTAAATAGTTGTCGTAAATCCACGCTTTTTTGACATTACTTAGTGGCTGCTGGTCTACCTTTTGTATATCGATAATGAAGTTATTAATTACTTCTTCTAAAGCTGGAGTGCAACCTCTGTTATCTATTTGTCTTCCGAGAAATTTAAAAGGCACGGTTTCGGATATAGTCGAAACGTTTTCCCCGCCTATACTAAGCCCTGGATACTACGAATGACATTATCGAAGATAGCTAAAATAATGCCGAATCGAATTATTATTAAGTATACTCAGTAAACTAATAAAGTTTTGATTAAACTGTGATCATTCCCAAGAAAACAGGTTGTGGACGCGCCACCAAGCTTAGAATTTAGGTGAAAATACCTTTTTTACACACTCACAAAAATAGTTTCAATAATATAATTTATACGTGCATATAGAGCAAAACGATATCTTTCTTACAAAAAATAATCATTACTATATGTTAACTTTAAGGTATGATTTTCAATCACGCCGCGAAAATTTTACGTTTGAGAAATTCACCCATGTACTTACTTCTAGACAATGTGTATTCTCAACGATAATGTGATGTTCAATGTTTAAAAATGATGATTTGGATTTTAGGATGCCGCAACTTAAGCTAAAGACCAGAAAGGAAAGGTTAGAAAAAAGAAGGTTATATGAAAGAAGAAGAAAAGAGAGAATTGATTGAATTGAAAAAGAGCAATGACGTCACACGCGAAGAGTTTCTTAGAAAAGACAGGGAGAGATACGCTAGAAAAAAAAGAAGCAGGATCGATTCATTGAATTCATTCATTTTGTTGCAATAGTGACTAGTGATTGCGCTATTTTCATTCTTTTCGCATAAGTACATAATCGGATTATATAGCCAAACTGTTTGCAATAATTTACGATAACGTGATCTAATTTTTTTTTGTTATGTTTAAGATGAAGTGTTTAGCTCTTCTGAACATACTTAAGTACATTATTTTTATAATTTTTCTTATTAAATCATTGTGTCGTAAAAATATGAGAGTTGATTTAGTACATTTTGAAGTTTTACATACAAAACACTATTATTATTACCAGTAATTAAAAAAAACCCGACTGCCACTGAAAAGACCGAAATAAGTTTGATAGCAGTCGGTACCCATTAATTTTCTTTCGGTTTATGATTGGCAAATGGGTACCGCCTGCTATCAAACTTATTTCGGTCTTTTCAGTGGCAGTCGGGTTTTTTTTATTTTTTAATAATTTGTTTTATTTTACACTTTTTAGTTATGATATGACTTGTATATCTTTTTGTTATCTCCTTTTAATTTCCTTCAATAAAAACTTATAACTTAATAATAACTTAAAATCAATAACTAAGAAAATTAGCGACTGTTTTGTTAAATAACTTTAAATCGTTATATATCCTAAACTATTATTTTAAATGAAAAATGAACCTTAAGATGATTTTAAAATACCTATCAACGACACCCCACTTGACATAGTTCATCTACTTTTTTTTTTCATTTTGCCAAAGTTTGGCGTCTGGTTTTCGCCGTGGTAAATTTTGATTACTGTCATGTTTTTAGTGACACTCGCAAGGTTAAGACGAATCGATTGACGTAAGAATTATCAAAATCGGCCTATGCATTTGGTCTCTAGAACGCCACATAGAAACAAACATACATACATAGACTGATAAACACATTATCCTCCTTTGCGTCGCGCAGTCGGGTAAGAACACAACACTCGTTCCGCAAAAAAATTAACTTTTGTTCTCTAATATAATAGTTTGAATATCACAAATACAGTCTAGTGATATCTCTATGGAATTTATTTAGATTCGTTTCAGACAATCTACGGAATCCTCCTAAAAATAAATGATGTCCTTGGCTGTATCATTTCAGTGGGCTAATTTCATTCCGGTGCACAGTCTAGTCATTTCGGTGGACGATTTATCATTTCAGTGGACACTTTTCATTTCTGTGGGCTCCCATAAATTCAATCTTAAATATTTCAGTAAGTTTTGATGTTACATGATGTCCACTCACGCATATGTTACAAATAAGATTAAAGTTTATTTTCGTTACAAAATATATTAACAAGACATTGTAATAGAAAAATCTCACCGAAATGATACAAAAAAATCACTTGTTGAAAATCACCCATATATTCCTCATCTATCGCCGCGCTTAAAGAGTTAGGTATAAATGATTTAACGGACTTCGTGTTTCTACAATGTGCCTTGAGGAAAATGGACACGCTAACCATCCAAGCCTTCGAACTTTCTGTTCGAGGTGTCGATATCCCTACGACACAACAGCTGATCGACTTTGTACAAGATCATGCTAAGATGATTGAACGGTCAAACCCGCGGTCTTCGTCATATGCGAAGTCGTCCACTGCTGGGATGCCACAGTCTAATGATAGGCGTGTACAGCGTAATTCTAAGTCGTTTGTTGTCAGTGAGCCGATTAATAATAAGTCGAATGCGCCCGCCGCAGGTAACGCGCCCTGTTGTTTATGTGGCGGCAGTGACCACCGACACCTGTATGACTGCGCTCAGTTTAAAAATATGCAAAATGCAAAGGCTAGATATGAGTTTATTAAATCTAAGCGTGGTTGCGTGAATTGTCTAAGCACATTACATAATCTCCCGCAATGTAAAAGTACGTCAGTTTGTTTCTGTCAGAAAAAACATCATAAATTATTGCATTTTGAGAATAATATTAATAATTCGCACTCGCATGCGACGACTGTTGCCGCATCCCCGCCGCCCCAGTGCGGCCTTGACGGTCCCACTCCTGAGTCATCGCTCGCTTCAAGCACTGTGCATTCGTATGCCTCTAGCCATAAGGGTGATATTCTCTTGGCAACCGCTCAGGTGTATGCTCGCCCTAAAGGTAGCACTGGAATTAAATCTGTAGTCAGATGTCTAATTGATAATGGCTCACAGAATAACTTAATAACATTGTCCTGTTGTCGTTTATTA
Organism: Eilema sororculum; assembly: GCA_914829495.1. Taxonomy (NCBI): domain Eukaryota; kingdom Metazoa; phylum Arthropoda; class Insecta; order Lepidoptera; family Erebidae; genus Eilema; species Eilema sororculum. Next base: position 4,225,606 of record OU618559.1, read on the forward strand.
AATTTACCAATAATACCAATGAGTAATTCTGTTGTCAAAGGTGTTGGCTCCATTTCGCACACGATAATAGGCTATGTGTATTTGGACATTGAATCTCGTATTTATGCAGATCATAAGTATACTATACATGCGTTAGTTATGAATAGCCTTACGGATCAATTGCCCTCGCAATTAATTAAGTGTGATAGCGAGTTAAATCTTCGCGATTTACCGCTTGCTGACTTAAGCTGGAACATTCCAGGAAACATTGATATAATATTAGGTGCACAGCTCTTCCCGTATATCTACTTAGGAAATAGAGTCGAGTGTGGTCCCAGTGCCCCTTGTGTACTATCAACCGCGTTTGGGTATGTACTTATGGGTGATTACCCACGTAAAGTTGTTGTGCCTACAACCGCATCCTTTTCTGCGCTAGCACTAAATGATTTAGTGCAAAAATTTTGGGAACTTGAGGAAGTTCCTGTGAAGCGCCTATTGTCTCCAGAAGAAACCGAGTGCGAGAATATTTTCACATCTACTGTGACTCGCGATGACGTGGGTCGTTATACGGTTGCGCTGCCGTTCTGCAAGGATCCCTCTGAACTAGGGAACTCGCGCGGCGTCGCTCACCACCGGTTTTTGTCGCTCGAGCGTAAACTTCGTCAATCACCAACCGTACGCGAAAATTACAATAAGGTTATTCAGGATTATTTAGATAACGGTTATCTTAGTCTCGTTGATGACTCTAATTTGTCTATGGATGGTTATTACATACCACATCACGCAGTAGTTCGACATGACAAACCGATGCCGCGTATTGTGTTAGACGCGAGCGCTAAAACCCACACTGGTCTTTCGCTCAATGATATTTTACATATTGGCCCCAATTTACAGGCGGACCTGTTTTTATTATTATTAAATTTTAGGCTATTTCCTATCGCAATGAACGCTGACATAAAACAACATTATTTACGTATTGGCGTACCTGTTGACCATCGTAAATACCTGCGCATCTTATTCAGGTTCAAGGAAACGGATGAAATTCAGACCTATGTGTTTAATCGACAAGCGTTTGGTCTGAAGTCAAGCCCGTATATAGCTATACGTACTGTGCGTCAGCTGGCTACTGACATGAGTCCGCACTTCCCTGACGCCGCGAAAGTGGCAGAGACCTGTCTGTATACTGACGATTTAGTTCATTCCGCACCTGATGAGGACACTGCTGTACACTTAGCTCGCAACTTGATAAAACTGTTCAAGGCTGGCGACTTTGACTTAGTGAAGTGGTCTAGCAATTCTTCTGTGCTGCTAGACTCACTTCCTGATACTCACCGCAAATCGCTTGAGTTTGATGTTGACAGTCATGTCGCAAAGGTTTTAGGTCTCTCGTGGGAGCCGTGTGGAGATAATTTCTATTTCACATCCACCTTGGTAGATGAGAAGTGCACTAAGAGAAATATACTCTCTATAGTTGCGCGACTATTTGACGTGCTCGGGTTGGTGGCACCTGTGATACTCTACGCCAAGTTGTTAATTAAGGAACTTTGGCTTAGTAAGAGTGATTGGGATGACCCTGCTCCAGAGCATATACGCTCACGCTTTTCCGCTCTCGTTCAAGAATTAAAATTGCTTGACACTTTAAAAATTCCGCGACATATAGGTGTCGAAGTTGATTGCGAACTACGTCTTGTCGCATTTTGTGATGCCAGCCTGAATGGCATGGGATGTGTTATTTATGCACATTGTACCTACCCATCTGTCATTCAAACTCGCATTTTGTGTGCGAAATCAAAGGTCACTCCGACAAAGATTACTACGCTTGCTCGCTTAGAGTTATGTGCTATTTTGCTTATGTCAAAGTTAATAAGAACTGTACGTGATTCTTATGCATTACGCATTCCCATTACTGACATTTACGCCTTTTCTGATTCCACGATTGCCTTATCATGGGTTCACTCGTCACCACATCGGTGGTCGATTTTTGTTAGCAACCGGGTCGCTCAGTGTCAAGAAAACTTGAACGCTAAACATTTTTATCACGTCGCCGGAGCCATTAACCCGAGTGATTGTCTATCACGCGGCATGCTCCCTTCGCAACTTTTGACTCATGATTTGTGGTGGAACGGTCCAGCATGGATCCGTGGCCCCCCTGATGAATGGCCTATTAAGTCATTCTCTCCCGCCAACTGTTCTGACTTACCTGAGCATAAGGCGAATGTGTTGAGTGTGACAACAAGACACACAGAGTCGCCATTGTTATGTACATTAGCACAACGTGTTTCTTCTTGGCAGAAACTACTACGCATCATTGCATACGTTTTAAAATTCGCACGATTTAAATCTAAGATCAAACCTCATTCTGTATCAGGATTGTCAATCGCTGAGACGGCATTGATTCTCGCCGTTCAATCAGTTCACTTTGCTGAAGATATAAAATTGATGAAGGCTGAGAAGTCACCCTCGAAGAAGCTGCTGCGTCTTGCAGTCTTCTTAGATGAAGAAGGCATTTTGCGCATAGGTGGTAGACTTTCTAAATCGATGCTTCCATTTGAAGCTAAACATCCTGTCCTTCTCCCTAAACGCGATCACGTTGTTGATCTAATAATTCAGCATTTTCACGTTGTCAATTGTCATACTGGACCTGGACTCCTCATGTCTATCATACGCCAACGCTTCTGGATATTGGACGCTAGAACTGTTATCAGATCTAAGTTACGAAAGTGTAACATTTGCTTTAAATGCAATCCAACGCACCCTACACCAATAATGGCTGATCTGCCCAATTATCGTGTATCAGAAGCCAAAGCCTTTTGTCATACTGGGGTTGATTACGCTGGTCCAATAAAGACCATACTTTCTCGTCGTAGAGGTCAGCATTCTCAAAAGGCATACATTATATTGTTTATCTGCATGGCCACACGTGGCCTTCATATCGAATTGACCAGTGATTTAACCACTGATAATTTTTTAGCTGCCTTTAAACGCTTTATTTCCCGCCGTGGACCCGTTTCGTGTCTTTATTCTGACAACGGATCTACTTTCATTGGTGCGAAGGCACAATTAGATGAGTTATACACGTTCCTATTGAACTCCAATTTTAAAACCGCGCTGTCAAACGAGTTGCTATCTCGGCGTATAGAATGGAAGATGATTCCCCCAAGATCACCTAATTTTGGTGGGATATGGGAAGGAAATATAAAAAGTATGAAAACTCATTTGTTCAGAGTCATAGGTAGTCAATTACTCACATACGAAGAATTGCAAACGGTACTCATTCAAATAGAATGCATTCTGAACTCGCGCCCATTGGGCTTGCTCTCCTCTGACCCTGATCCGGAGGTGTTAACACCCGCACATTTCTTAATGACTACACCGTTGCAATACTTACCCTCGGCTGATCTATCAGATCAACGTATTAGTTTGGTAGATCGAAAAAAATTGCTCGACAACATGATCCACTCCTTTTGGAAAAAGTGGCACGTAGAGTATTTGCACACGTTGCAAGTCAGACAAAAATGGGCTACTCCCGACAAACCAGTAGAAATCGGCACTGTTGTTCTTCTAGAGCAGGAAAATTCTGCTCCGTTGAATTGGCCGTTAGGAGTCATTACTGACGTGTTCAGAGGCTCTGATGACGTGGTTCGCGTAGCAATGGTTAAAACGCGTACTGGTACTTACAAACGCGCTGTAACCAAATTGTATCCTATCCCAACGCAATAACTTACAACGCTAAATATAATCTTAAACTTTAATTTTTAACTCAAACTTTAAACATACTTTAGATATTGTTAGTCTAAGTTGTTATTTTCGCTATGTGTATTATTATGTTATGCAAATTCACTATGGGCTCTAATCGGCCAGTGTTCGCTTGTTTGTTTCGTAACGTCTTGCGACGTTCCAAAGCCGGGTGCATGGTGGAGCGCTGTACTTTCTTAATTATTTCCCACATAATTTAATTGTATTTCAATTTTGTAATTTAATAAACCGCTTCTATGTATCGAATAATGTTTGAATATTGGCGCTCATTTGTTGACCACTTGGTGTTGGAGGAGGCCAATGAATGGCGCTGTGAATGGATCTGTTCGAACTGTATTTTGAGAACGAAGTTTCTATGAGCGAGACTCTCAAGCACCACGGCGGATCATCTACCCGCTCGCATTTTTAGTTAGTCACTAAAACGCCCCAGCGCCGAAAGGTGTCTTTGACTCCGCTACCGCACAAAAACGGAAGTTTGATTAATTCAACTCCTCGTTTCTTTCTGTGTAATTCTATAAGTTCCTTTGGCCACATTCTCAAGTCAGTATAAGTGAAGTGTATCGGAAGAAAACGACAAATTCAAGAAAATAACCGACCGGTCGAAATATACCTACCCACCAACACGTGCCAGGAACCACGCCTGTCTGCAGCTGAATCCTCACGAGGTGGAACACAGGTCAGTGCCGATTTTCTTACGTTTTCATTCATAGAAGCGATTACATGAGTATTTCCTTTCTTACAACCAAACGCCAGGTCATAGTAGGTTCTTTACGCTTTGTGTGCAAACACACCACATGGTAGGACTATCTTACACGTCCTACCAGCGGCGACGGCGACCCTTCTATTATGCTGTATGCTTAGAAATAAGCATAGCACAGAGCTGCGTCAGCCTTAATAGCAATTGGTCCAGCGGTTTCGGATCTGCGTTGATGAATCAGTCAGTCAGTCAGGAGGACAAATAATTGTAAGTATATGTATAGATTTAAAAACCCGACTACCGATAAAAAGTAACAAACAAGAAAATATCAAGGATAGCCGTGGTCGTATGCCACTTTTCCCTAGAATGTATTGTTTTGCTAGAGTAAGTGGCACACGACCACGGCTATCCTTGATATTTTCTTGTTTGTTACTTTTTATCAGTAGTCGGGTTTTAGTTTTAAACTTTATCTTTAATTTATATAATTTTGGGGCCAGGTAAAGCTAATAATTGATACATATTTGAAATGTGCTTGTTAAGCCCTTTCATTTGATACCAAACACGGCATATTTGTCTCAAATTTATTTTTAACACAGCACCTTATGTGCGCTAGAGGGCGCCTCACAAGATTGAGTGACACGTCATGTAGCCTATAACCATCGGACGATAAAGCCGCTTGTAACGATACCTCATTTGCCCAGTTCTAATAAGTAATTGAGGAGCTATGAGGGAACAAATGAACATACATACATACATACATAGTCTGTCAAAATCATAACCCTCCTTTTTGGCTTTGCCGTAGTCGGGTAAAAAATAAGTAAACCGCTCCATGCAATGGTTTGTGCTCAGATAAATTGTTTGACCTGATGCCCCCAGCTACATTCTATCATCGCACCGCTGGCCCTAGACAAGGAATTCATCCCCACACATTGCAACCGAAAACGGTGCGAACCGTGCGGTATGAAAGGAACTTGGAAAAGGGCGTAAGAAGGTGCTTGTCTGCCTCCTAAGTGGTATAAAAATACTTTTCAGCAAAGATATCGAACGAAATGTCAGAGGTGAGAAACCTTGAGATAGAATATTACATAAACAAAGTCTCTAAACAATAATATAATGTTTACAAAATATTATCAATTGACTTGAGCTTGATTGACCTTGGAATATCATATTGCTAATGACATAATTATATATCCAACCTTGTCACCTGAACCCCGATTGGGCTGATTCTCAACCACAGTCATACCACTTCTTCTTCAAAGTCAAAGTATTTATTCAAAATTGTGTAGCACTACTACAGCTTTTTGATGTCAAATTCTGCTTAAAACTAAGTTTACCACCGCTTCCTAGGCACCGGTGGAGAAGAAACGGCGCAACAAACTCCACTGTAGCATTTTACAGACGTCAATTTACAAAAAGAGATTTGTTAATACTAAATATGGACGAATGTATATTTGTCTCGTGTCAAGATAATTAAAAAAAAAACTTATAATAAAATAATTAACCTAAGTTAACATAAAAATAAAGAATAAAGAGGTTCGCGTTCCTATTTAAACATTATGCCGTAATTACAGCAATTTAGAAGGGGCCTGCAAAATGCTCAAGCTAGACATTTTTGTCTTCAAGTTAGGTAATCATCTGTCTCTCTGTCTTTTTTTACATAACTTCTGCCTCCTAGCGGTCATCCCAGCCGCATCGGAAGCTTTTAACTAGCGGTCTGGAGTCTACTTTTACCAGTCTAACTGTGGAATTGGCTGAGTTTCGAAATTTTACGTCCACAACCCAAAAGTGATATCGAAGTGTTGCAGCTCTAACTGCTGCAGTTGTTGAATTTTTAGGTCTCTAACTACACGTAACGACTGCCATAGATGTTCGTATGACAACCTGGACCGACGGCTTAACGTGCTCTCCGAGACACGACCAGACCAATGTAAATACCCATACTCATGCATATAAAAGTTTGCAGTGCGGATCGAACCCGCGATGGAACTTCACCACCATCATCTTCACCATCATACCACTAACACTGCAAAAATACTCTTTAGTTTTAGAGTTTATATTTATGCTAAAGTCTAATATTAAATGGTATTTTTTGCACTGTCTGTGCTAATAGTTATAATATGAACGTGGTTGGTAATAAGGCGAGTTTTTTTTTATCATGCGAAAAGTCCCCACGGATACCTCCCCCACGGAGCCGGTGGAGGTGGTTATGTCGGACTCGAATCGACTAAAACACGCGCCGTCTTTGGGTCTTTGGTTGCCGGAGGTGAGAATACAGGGAGAATATCTCTCGCATCCCGGCAGACCCAGGACCATCTTTCGAGATGGCCCTCTTCGAGTTGTAGGGACCATAATGTCCCCATCTAGCCCCGGGTACCGGGAGGCGCAGTTCGCCGCCGCGGCCTGCTTCTGCTAGGTTGACAGGCGGCTCCACCGATCACCCCCAGGCCCGCGCTCATGAAGGACCCGAGTCGCCTTCGCCCTTCGCGGGCGGGCCTGGAGTCTAGTCCGGACCCGACCGGCCGCCTCCTTCTCGAGCATTACTTGCTCACAGAAGGAGGCGGCCGCACCCCAAGCGTTATCTGGCGGGTTGCAAGTGTAATTTCAATTCTCTTTATTTCACTTAACTTTCACTTTTCCTTTCTGACGTCTGTCGGGCGAGACGTTGTAAGAGTGCCATGATTCTTGTTCACTCTATAAGTGATAAAAAGTATTGTATTATTGGCGGTGCTACAAATAAGAAAGAACTCCAGATTTCTTTTTAAAGTCCCGGGTCCTTTAAGCGGGGCGTGAAAAGGCATATCTAATGAGGCCGTCCGCCTCCTTCTGCGAGCAAGTAATGCTCGAGAAGGAGGCGGCCGGTCGGGTCCGGACTAGACTCCGGGCCCGGGAAGCCCGCGCAGAGCGAAGGCGAACCGGACGTCGGAGGTCGCTAGTTTTCACTTCATATATCGGTCAGCTAGGTTATGTTTCATGGTTTTGTCTACTGCGCTAAAGATCTGGTTCTCTACATTCCATGGATTCACCGTGCGGTCGCCGGTCCATGGCGTGGTACAGAGAGGAACACTGTGACGGCGCCTGGGACTGGCGACCCAGGTGTAGGTTTAGGGTGGCCACCTTGTGATGCATTAGCGCTCACCTCCACCGTCAGTCGTGTTCCCCCCTCTACCTAACCCAATTTGGGAAGTTAAGCCAACGCGTGAGTAAAGAGCTTACTGAAGCTCTTGGCAATCCGAGGTCTTTAAACAAGATAAACAGGGATTCAGCTGGAATTCCCCTTGCTCCTACTTCTACGGCGTAGAGTTTAACCACATAGCCATTTTTGGTTAACTCGTTGGTCAAGCCAACGCACGATAAAAAAAAACTAGTACTGCACGCATGTATATCGCTATTATGTAACCAAACACCGATCGTGACATTATGACCTCAGCCTTGGGACAATAATCTAGTTATATTATCATTGGTTGTAAACCTTATGTCCGCTATATACGTTGGCCAGCAGCTATGTAATTCACTATAATGTCTGTTCCCAATAACGTATCTACTGTCAGTTTCGAGAAACTTTTTTGTTTCATTACGGTGTAACTGAATGGTTACCTCATAACAATTACAATCTAGCCTTGTGGCTAATAAGTAATTTAAATATAACTTAATTTGATAAAAATACATAAGAGTAAAGAATGTATCCATTGGCACTTTTCTTATAGTCTCTAGTTATAATTATAGAAAGTCACGCTGTTCTTGTGTTCTTTAAGCATAGCACTATCTGCACTACGTTACACTAATTTCACTAAACTAATTCAAAAGGCTTGGTCCTTTTCAGTCTCCTTACTATGTCCGTGGTGTCAAGGAGCTGGATAGCCTCGACATTCACATGTTGTAGAAGTCTTTGTTCATGTGCTTCGGCGTATTTTTTTATAACTTTGGTTACGAAGTCCACTTCTAAGTCCCGGTGGATGTCCTCATTTCTAATTTCGGTATACTAAAGATAGAAAAGTCATCATTGTAGGGCCTGTCCCATGAAACAGATTTTTTTTTATCTGGGTCTCGTCAATTTGACGTCACCTCGCCTGATGTTAAACTAAGGGCAAAGTCTCGGAAAGAGGGTCACCATCGTAAACATGTACCATGTTAACAGTGGTGGCACTCAGCTTGATACGGCCTCATTAGATGCCTTTTCACGCTCCGCTTAAAGGACCCGGGACTGTGGGAAGAAGGAAACACGTGAGCTGGCAGGGAGTTCCAGGACTTAGTCGTGCGGCATAGGAATGAGTCACTGAAACGCTTGGTTCTAGCAGGTATACTCTGCACCGTCATCCGTCAAAAGTCATCATTGTAGGGCCTGTTCCATGAAACACATAGAGATATGTAATTATAATATTGGGACGGCAGTTACACATATTGGTTCCGATAGTTCGTAAGAACAGTGGTTAAAGACGGGTAATAATAGAAGGGAAATTTGAATCACAACGGGCGTGTCTCGGTAGCCGAGTTGGTCAAGGCATTCTCCCTGTAAGGGAAAGATCGCAGGTTCGAGTCCCGCCCAAGAAGTTTCATTTTCCCCTATGTATTCGATTTGTATAGTTAGCATACTTAATGCTGTAAAATTCATTCAAGTTACAGATACAGGTTACTAAATATGTAGAGCAGGGTTTCTGGCATTTTTTATGTGTGGTGTGGGGCTTCGGGTGTGTGTATCGAATTTGACCAACGATAGACACTGTATTCTCAAACGTGTAAGGTAGACATTACGTGATGCTAACCGGATTATTATTAAGTAGGTACCGGGGTGAACGACCTTTGACTTTGGAAGAATAAGTATTTTATTTAAGCTCCTCACAATGTGCATCTCACTAAAGTATTATTACAATCTTATATTCAGTTGTTTATTATATTGCTTTATTTGTTATATTTACCCGGCTGCTGAAGGAAGGAGGGTAATGTTTTTCGAGATTATGTAGGTATGTATGTATACCTATGTAGGCGGCACCCATTAATTTTCTAGTCTCGGTGGCCTAGTTGGTTAAGGCGTTCCGTTTTTGGGCAAATATCGTGGGTTTGTGTCCTGCCCGAGAAGATTTTTTTTTACCCACGACGGAACGGAGACGGTATTTGCGTTTGGGGTGAGAGGATGTATGTGTGTTTGTTTGTGCAAATCCATGTTACCATTTTCTCCGAAACTACCAATCCAATTTTGAAACTGTTTTCAGTTATGGGTTCGGCTTTAATTGGAGCATGCTCTTAGATAGATGTTACAATGACAACTCAACAGGGGGCGCTGCAGTAAACATTTTTAGGGCAAAGTCGGGGGTTTTTAGCCGACTGTCGAAGGAAGGAGGGTAATGTTTTTCGAGACTATGTGTATGTATGTATGTATGTGGTACCCATTATTTTTTTTCGGTTTATGATTGGCAAATGGGTACCGCCTGCTATCAAACTTATTTCCCTCTTTCAGTGGCAGTCGGGTTTTTTATTTTTTAAACATTTTTGTTTTATTTTTGTGTACTATGTAAAGTAGCATAGATTAGCGCGAGTCGGACTCGCGCTCGATGGGTTCCGCATTCGCCTCAGGCCATAAGCTGTAAAATGTAAGGTTTGTAATCGCCAATGCAAACCAAAGGGGAAAACCCGTCTGCGCCTCGATTCAATTAAAGCAAAGCCACTGCAAAAAATGACATTAAATTTTAGGCGTTAAAGTAATATTACCTAATCAAAGTTTAAAATTCAATAGCTTTTTGTAAAGTGAATGAAAAAGTATAATGAAACTCTTTACATTTCATTTTGAATTGCTGGCCATTACACTACCGACGTGAACCCACTCCAAACACAAGCGATTTAGCTTAGTTAGAAGGAATATTAGTAACTTCGGTTCTAATATTCTTTTAAAAAAATATATATATATCTAATATATAAAATTCTCGTGTCACAGTTTTCGTTGCCATACTCCTCCGAAACGGCTTGACCGATTTTGATGAAATTTTGTGTGCATATTGGGTAGGTCTGAGAATCTGGCAACATCTATTTTTCATCCCCCTAAATGGTACAGCGGGAACGGGATCTGACGCCACGAGGGCAGGAAAAAATTGGCGGTACGAAGTTCGCCGGGACAGCTAGTATATATATATAATAGAAAACAAGTCTAAAATTCAATGCCATATTTTGCAGTGACGGTGGTGTGAATGACAGTGGTTTTGGTTTATCAGAATCGAGGGCCTTTATGCAATCATGATGGTTATTGTGACTATTGTGAGTATCAATCAATAAGCCTATAGCAATCCACTGCTGGAATAGGCCTCTCCCAATATACCAACCCGTCTGGCCATCATGGAAACAGTGGGCCAATGAAATACATAGAGAAAAAGAATCTTCTCGGGCGGGACTCGAACCCGATAAGAAGTGAAATTTGAATCACATTTTGTCTCGGTAGCCGAGTTGGTCAAGGCATTCCCACTTGAAAGATCGCGGGTTCGAGTCCCACCCGACAAGATTCTTTTTCCCTATGTATTCGATTTGTATAGTTAGCATACTTAATGCTGTAAAATTCATACAAGTGGGCCTCCCAACATTGGGAGAGGCCTATTAGAAGATGTTTTAAATAACTTACGGATTAGAGCTCCCTAACGCGGCGAGCGCTAATAAAATCACTGTTCGACCCAACATGGCGGATGTGAGACGCGGGACTGAGTCTGTGTTGTATCGCTGTCATATTTATACGCTACGGGTTATCAGAATTATTGGGGGTTACTTTAAAACATATATCCGAAGCCCGAAGCTCGCACGAAACACGAACGAAACCTAGCATTTGAATGATTTTTTATACATAACATAACATAAACTCACGCCTGTATTCCCCGAAGGGGTAGGCAGAGATACTAGCACCCACATTTCGCCAGTTTATGTTTAGATCCCAATGTAATAGGTGGCGAGCCTATTGCCACTAACCGGGCACTTATAAACCTGCGATAAATACACACATAACTTCGAAAAGCATCGAAAAGTAATTGGTGTGTGCCATGGTAAACCTGGGATCGAAAACGAGACCTCGTCTCAGCAGTCCATTACCCATACCACTAGGCTAATTTTTTATAGCATTAAGTATGCTAACTATACAAATCGAATGAATCAGGATCTTCGGGGTTCTCAAGTTCGTAAGAACATCGGTGGATGACTCTACCGTTGCCTTAAAGACGTCTCGGTGGCCTAGTTGGTTAAGGCGTTCCTTTTTTTACCCACGACGGAACTGAGACGGTATTGCGTTTGGAATGAGAGGATGTTTGTGTGTTTGTGCAAATCCATGTTGCCATTTTCTCCGAAATTACCAATCCAATTTTGATGCAGTTTTCAGTTATGGGTTCGGCTTTAGTTGGAGCATGTTCTTAGATAGGTGTTACAATGAAAACTCAACAGGGGGCGCTACAGCAAGCATTTTTAGTGCAAATAAATGTTGCCAATTTTCTCCAAAACTACTAAACCGATTTTGATGCAGTTCACCACCAGGTTAAGCCCCAATATGGTTAAGCTTTAGTAGAATCGAGGGCCAGGTATACTAGTAGTATAGTACTTACGTCACAGTACCTATTCATCATTCTTCAATCGCTTGCACTCTAAATCACGATTGCTTATTTCGCGTCGTCCTGGTACCCATGGTAGCTCCCTGCTCTCAGTTTATCGATTGGAAGAACACCTTATTAATTAATTATTAACTCATGAAATCCTGTTTCGTAAAGACTTATGAAGGAAAACCAGAGCTTCTAAATAATAATTATTGTAATCTGCTCGCTAGTTTGAAGTTCCCGCGCTTTGACGTTGGCGTTTGACAGATACATGACATTTGTTTTTCTGGCTTCTTGCTGCGCATTTAGCCAATGTCATGTATTATTTTCTGTTCTGTGCAGTTCTGTGTATATTATAACTTCAGTTAAAATGATTGATGACGATGATGATAATGGGTTAATGATGGTGATAATGACGATGAATGAGATGATTGCTGCCGCAGTAATAAAGTTGTGGGGATTTTACTAAAAGCTCCCTGGGGAGATTTGGATTGAACACGTAGAGTCACAATTCACTGTAATATGTCACTTTCCTACACGCGTGTGAGTTGTCCAAGACGTTATGTCTAAAAATCCACCATTTTATAAAAATGGTGGATTTTTAGACATAACGTCTTGGACAACTCACACGCGTTAAGGTTATAAAAATTCAAATTCACACCAATTTCGGAAAATAAAATAATACCGCGATGCGTCCTCTACGCTTCCCGCCAAAACTCTCGAGCTTCTAATTAATAATTATTGTAATCTTCTCGTAGTTTTGTAAGTTCCCGCGCTTAGACGTTGGCGTTTGACAGATACATGACACATGACATTTATGTCATGAGTGAGCGTGGCTATCCAGCACTTTTCAGTCATACCAATATGAAATCGATCTTTTTTAGGTTTCCCACCTCGTGTTGGGGGCTGAATTTTGATATTTTCCACCGGACTAATAGCAAAGCTTTAGCAAAAGCTGGTTCTACTATAAAATAAAAGCCAAACTATTTTTGTGATACTTATTTATTGGCAACACTACACTATTACTAATTTACTAAATAAAATTATTATTGGATATGGATACATGGATAGTAAAGCACGGAAGGTGGGAGTGGTACCACGTGTTAAATTTATTTATAAATCATAGATAACAAAATATTACAATGAGTTTTTATTGCATTGACTAGGACAGTGTATTTTTATCTATATGTGTAACTGTGTTATCTGTTAAAGATTATTTATTAATATATTATCATTACTTTGTGCTACTAAAAACAGCTGTAAATAGATAGGTATGTATGTTGACAGGTGTTGATTCTGCTGATTACAGAGATTACTCTGAACTACACTATGCTAAAGATTCGCTATAATTTTGTTTTGCTGACAAGACAACTTAAATAGCACAGGAAACATCTACTTATATATCAAAATTCATCTTTATTGGTACGCATATAAAGTCTAATTTTAGTTACACCAAATAGAATATGTACGTAAGGTTTCGAAAATGAAATATTTTTAGAGGATGTTTAGTGAGTAGCGCAACCTGCGCAACAGAATAGACACCTTTTTGTAGGTGTTTACATTGACAGTTAAATGACATAACGGTGTAAGCGACATCGTATATTCAAGGCAAAAATAACCTTATTGACGAGTAATACACTTGATTTAAAAAATAATTTCCTTTTCAATGGTTGATGTCGCTTACGCATTCAGTGTTTCTATCGTCGGTTTTGCGTTTAGTCTCTCGTATTTGATCTTATTTCAGTGTTGGTAATGCTTTTCATAAGAGTGTTGGAGGTTATGTTTAGTTCGTGTTGTATTAAAACTTTATAATACTGCTTGGTGAAGCATCGTAAGTAATTTTAAATTAATTAATTATTATTCTCTGAACATTTTTCCCATTATAGTTGAGGCTAGCTCTCCAGTATAACAACTGCGATACCTATATCGAAATTGGATATTTTCCATGAAGCGGCTGCCATCTGACCTTCACAACCAATTTGCGTAATCGAAGCATTGCAGTTAGACCAGTTGTTGGACTAGGGCTCCAACTCCCGTAACGACTGCTATAGTGCAGTAGTACTTCCTACAGTCCCGGATCCTTTAAGCGCGGCGTGAAAAGGCATCTGATGAGGCCGTCAAGCTGAGTGCCACCACTGTTAACATGGTAAATGTTTACGATGGTGACCCTCTTGCCGAGACTTTGCCTTTAGCTTAACATCAGGCGAGGTGAAGTCAAATTGACGTGTCCTGTATAAAAAAAATAGATGTTCGTATGGCAACCGGGACCGACGGCTTAACGTGCTCTCCGAGGCACGACCAGACCAATGCAAATACCCATATTCAAGCATACAAATATTTGCACTGAGTGGGCATGAATCCCGCGCTCTCTGCGTAGCAGTCACGTTTTTTTATAAAGGACACGTCAATTTGACTTCACCTCGCCTGATGGCAAGCTAAAGGCAAAGTCTCGGAAAGAGGGTCACCATCGTAAACATGTACCATGTTAACAGTGGTGGCACTCAGCTTGACGATCTCATCAGATGCCTTTTCACGCCCCGCTTAAAGGAGCCGGGACTGTAGGAAGAAGGAAACCGCCGTGAGCTGGCATAGAGACGTCCACTACCGCGATACCACAGTGGCTATCTGTTATATAAAACAATATATCATTACAGTCGGCGCCCTTTTAGATTTATATGCGAACGTTATCAAACTCATAAAAAATTACAACTTATTATCTATAAAGAATTATCTTAGTACAATAGGTCTCTATATCCTATTTATAATACACACGCGTGTGTCGCCTTCTACGGTCGCTTCTATCAGGTGAGCTATTAAATTCTAAATACTAGGACGAGATAAGTTTTCGTGCCTCGGAGAGCACGTTACCTGGGGGTGACGGGTGGAGCCGCCTGTCACCCCAGCAGAAGCAGGCCACGGCGACGGCGCGCTGAAAAGCGCGCCTCCCCATTCAGGGGACGAGTCGGGGACGAGGAAGGCCAGACCGTAAGGGATGGCCCTGGGTCAGCCGGGGTGCGATGGACATGTAGATGATATTCTCACCACCGGCCTAGCACCACGACCCACAGTCGGCGTGCGGTTTTCGTTACCTTCCGGCTCCGGCCGGGGAGGTATCGAGGGGATTTCTGCACGGAAAAAAAAAGATCGGTCCTGGTTTGCCATGGCAGTCGTTACGGGTACCTACTTGGAGCCGAAAAGATGTGTCTGAAGAGATTATGTTTTTTTTCCGTTTGGAGCCGAAATGTTTTGATCATCGGGTCCGAGCACCCGCAATCTCTTCAGGAAGATTGCGAAGCGTATGGTCGATAGTGTAACACTCACCGGCATATTTACCATGTTCATAGTTTTTATTTGGTAACCGATTAAAACTATTTGGTAACCAAATAAAAACTATGAACATGTTAAATATCCCGGTGAGTGTTACACTATGCATGTTAATCTTCTTCGTGTCAGTGGCAACAATTCATGTTTTTTTTTTATCGTGCGATAAATCCCCACTGATACCACCCCCACGGAGCTGGTGGAGGTGGTTATGTCGGACTCGAACCGACCAAAACGCACGCCGCCGCCGTCTTGGGTCCTTGGTTGCCGGAGGCGAGATTGCCAAAACAATTAATGATAATGACCATGTCAATCTCAAATCATACGTATGATCGACGCCTCTCGTGCCGTTTTTTGCAGTGCCACTGCCACTGCAAAAAACGGCATTAAATAATAGACTTTAAGGCGATTCGGTTAAAGTTCAAAATTAAATGTCTTTTTGCAGAGTAATTGAAAAAGTGTAATGAAACTGTTTTCATTTAATTTTGGACTTTAGACGTATAGAAATAAAGTTTGAAATTTGATGTCATTTGTTGGTTTGGCTTTAGTAGAATCGAGGCCCAGAAGGCTGGTCTCTTTTTAGGTCAGAGAATAAGCATTGCCACACAACGTGGCAATGTTGCCAGTTTTCAGGGAACGCGAAGATTGCCACAAGATACATGCTGCTGAGACGAGGTCTCGGGTTCGATCCCAGGTTTACCATGGCACACACCAATGACTTTACGATGCTTTTCGTAGTTATGTGTGTATTTATCGCAGGTTTATAAGTGCCCGGTTAATGGCAATAGGCTCGCCATCTATTACTTTGGGACCTAAACATAAACTGGCGAAATGTGGGTGCTAGCACCTCTGCCTATCCCTTCGGGGAATACAGGCGTGAGTTTATGTTATGTATGTATATTTTGCAGTGATTGTTTCACCACAATGGTTTGGTTTTAGCCAGAAGGCTGGTCTCTTTTTAGGTCAAAGAATAAGCATTGCCACACAACGTGGCAATGTTGTGTGGATATGAAGATTGCCACAAGATTACATGCGATGCTGAGAATGAGATGGGGTGGTGATACTTGTATTTTTTCTTTGTCACCACACGGATGACACACTTTATTAATATAAATTGACTTGGAGGCGTCGGTAGCTTAGTGGTTAAGGAGTCGGCCTTACGATCGAGAGGTCCCGGGTTCGAAACCTTTACACTACCGACGTGAACCCACTCCTAGCACAAGCAATTTAGATTAGTTGGTGGGGTTAGAGGGATTATTAGTACCTAACCTCGGTTCTAATATTAACATAAACATAACATAAACTCACGCCTGTATTCCCCGAAGGGGTAGGCAGAGGTGCTAGCACCCACATTTCGCCAGTTTATGTTTAGGTCCCAATGTAATAGGTGGCGAGCCTATTGCCATTAACCGGCCACTTATAAACCTGCGATAAATACACACATAACTTCGAAAAGCATCGACAAGTCAGGTTGTAATATTCTCTTTTTTTAAAGACAAAAAATAACCTGTAACGTCGTCTTTTCTCCAGAACAATGACAAACTACGACACAATCATAGTTGGTATGGGAGCCGCAGGCTGCACCGCGGCCTCGGTCCTCTGTAAAGCTGGCAGGAGAGTGCTGGCTCTAGAGGCGATGAGCAGAGTCGGGGGGAGAGTCAACACTGTACCGTTTGGTGATGGAGTTGTGGAACTTGGAGCTGAATGGTGAGTCACCATCAGAATTTTTTAACCATTTAGGGTGAGGCTCCACTTCTGCGTTACGCTTTTTTTTTATCGTACGATAAATCCCCACGGATACCACGGGGCCGGTGGAGGTGGTTATGTCGGACTCGAACCGACTAAAACGCACGCCGTCTTGGGTCCTTGGTTGCCGGAGGTGAGATTGCCAAAAGCATATCACTCGCACCCCGGCAGACCCAGGACGATCTCTTTCGAGATGGTTCCCCCAACCCGAAGGGGGAACCACAGTGTCCCCATCTAGCCCCGGTTACGGGGAGGCGCATTTGGCGCCGCCGCCACGACTCAATGGTTTAATGAAGCAATGTCTTACAAACTAAATAACAGGCTTATATACTGATTTATCCAAGACTAAACTGTGGAATGAACTGTCACCAGCGGTATTTCCGAACCATTACGACGTTCAAACCTTCAAGAAAAGAGCGTACTCTCTTTTAAAAGGAAGGCAACGCATTTGTGACTCCTCTGGTGTTGCGGGTGTCCATGGGCGGCGGTGCTCGCTTACCATCAGGCGATCCGTCCGCTCGTTTGCCTCCCTAATCCATAAAACAAAAAAAAAACAAAAAAATTGGTAGAGTGGGAGTGATACTTGTGGTCACGTCCTATCTTCTCGCTGACTTGCATGTTTTGTGTTATGGCAGAGAACGTGATTTTTTAGCTTACATTATTATTATTTGTGCATTCTTATTTCCTTATAGAAATCACGTTCCTGTCTGCCATAGTAGACAATGAAGCGCAACGCACAAGTCGGGCCTCTTTCGTAGGTGGCAGACGTTTTACCTAATAGTAAGTAGTTACTGTGGCCTAAGGACGAGTGCCAGGGACCTTATACTCATGCTGCCGACCCGCGACCCTGCTAAGAACCCTAGCGTCGCGTTGTTACCGGTTCCACCCGAAGTTTTCATCATGGAGTTTGGGCATTCTAAAACTCAAATCAATCGCGGTTTTCTAGTCTAACTATCATGCGTCTGAACTTCGATATTTTGTCCATGAATTGACTGTCATTTAATCTCCACAACCAAATGACAATATTCAAATTATGTGGTTAAAGCAGTCGAATTTTGAAGGCTCCTACTATTCATAACGGCTGCTATAGATGTTCGTATGACCACCTCCCGGTGGTCGGCGACGACGGCTTAACCTGTACTGCCTTCTTCATCTTAGCGTTAATCCCAGTGGCATCCGAAGCTTCCAGCTTGGAGTCTGGTGTCCGCTTTACCAGTCTAACTGTGGATTTGGCTAAACTTCGATATTTTCTGTGAAACGATTGCCATATGACTTCCACAACCCAAAGGCGATATCGAAGCATTGCAGCTAGACCAGTTATTAGACTTTTGGGGGCTCGTATGGCAACCGAGACCGGCTAAACGTGCTCTCCGAGGAACGACCAGACCAATACAAATAATACCCATATTCATGTATACAAATATTTGCATTGCGCGGGGATACTACCGCTACTACCGCTACGCCACGGAAGCTGTCTAGGCATACCCTGTACTGTATCTTCATTAAATAAATACTAAGTACTTGCTAACCACTCGTGTTATACTTAAACCAACATTAACTTGTCGTTCCAGGGTTCACGGTGAGACTAACAACAGCGTGTTCAAGCTTGCTGAAGAAAACAAAGTGCCGTTACAGCCCCATGACATAACCTTACAAGCATACAGGTATAAACCGACCTTCTTCCTAGCGTTAATCCTTTGAAGCTTTCAGATTGGAATCTGGGATCCGCTTTACCAGACTAACTGCGGATTTGGCTAAACCAGAACCCAAAGGCGATATCGAAGCATTGCAATTAAACCTGTTGTTGGACTTTTGAGGGCGCTAACTACCCGTAACGACTGCCATAGATGTTCGTATGACAACCTGGACCGACGGCTTAACGTGCTCTCCGAGGCACGACCAGACCAATGCAGTGACTCATTCCTATGCCGCACCACTAAGACTGGAACTCCATGCCAGCTCACGTGTTTCCTTCTTCCTACAGTCCCGCGTCCTCGTGAAAAGGCATCTAATGAGGCCGTCAAGCTGAGTGCCACCACTGTTAACATGGTACATGTTTACGATGGTGACCCTCTTTCCGAGACTTTGCTTTTGCTTAACATCAGGCGAGGTGAAGTCAAATTGACGTGTCCTATATTAAAAAAATACCTACATTCATGCATACAAATATTTTCCACTGAGCGAGAATCGAACCCGCGCCTCTTGCTTAGCGGCCGTGTTTACTACCGCTACGCCACAAAGGCTGTCAGTGTTTTAATTGACTACCAACTATTATTTGCCCACCAGATCAGACGGCTCAAGAACAGAAAAGGATGATGTCATTAATGAGATAGTGGATTTCGCCTTCGACGCCGTTGATGAACCTCCAAAAGACCCTGAACCGCTGGGCCAGTATCTAACGAGGAGGTAAGTCAGACGATTTATGCACGGGGTCGTCACTAACATACCAGCGATGAAGCACGAAACATACATGAAAACACCAGGAAAAAGCTGCGGCTGCTATATGGTTCTACTACCTCCTCTTCTTCTTCTTTTATTAAAATGGCGCCTTGCATAGGTTATGTGGGTGTCGATGATTTTGCCAAGCTCTAGTGAATGTATAATTATTATAAAATCATTAATGGCGAAACGCCAATCTCTAGTTATCCGCCATCTTCCCTGCTACCTCTTCAGCGCGGTGGAATATCCATTTTGACAGCTGTCTAATAATTAGTAGAATACCCTTTAACAAATTAATACGAAGATATTGATACCCTATGAGCTAATAGACTACCAATTGGTATAATTGACCACAATTCGTGACCACGTGACGTGTAAAAGTGCAAAAATATTCTATCACAAGACCACAATGACGCTACGCCCACGTTGACCAAAGCGCTCGCACTTAAATTTTAGGGGAATATGAAAAGGGCAAAATTTTGTCGACAGTACACCATCGCGGCTCTTTTACAGCGAATTTGCGCGTGCACACAGGTTACCTCTGTCACGCACACATTGAAGAATATCGTGTTCCTACACTTTCGACCAATCAGTCATTCTGTGCCACAGCCGGAGGAAGTACATACATCCAACAAGGTGCGCTGCGCTGATTTTTTGGTGACTGTTATGCACTATTTTACTCATAATTCACGATCACAAATACGAAATATTTATTTTCCGATTATTTCAATGATGTTTATTTGAATTTGGTGCCATAACACGACGTTTAGAATTCTAAAGGCGGTTACGTCTCTGTGCCATGTCACAAATTATTAAGAATGGTTTGTGTCCGTGAACGTGTTAAATAGCTGACTTGATAGAGTTTGGCATTTGATCTCCAGTGACGTCACACGGTCCAACCAATGACAATCTATCAAAGCTGTCGCAGCGCTGTGCTCGACGCTGAATGCTTACAGAGTTGCACCGGCTTAGATTTATCCCACCCATTCTTTTTCGAGTCTATTCTCATAAGGAATTATATTTTTCAGAATAAATGACTACATCGCATCAAAACACCCAGCGCTACTAAACGATAAGGATTTCATAGAGAATCTCTTGCGTTTCATAGACTTATTTATTGACAATCACAACGCTACGAGCAGTTGGAACGATATCACTACACATGGATACTACCAGACCCTGGACGGGGAACTGCATTTGAGCTTCCACAAAAATGGGTATAAGACCATCTTCGATATATTATTGGTAAGTAAATTTTTTTTATTTATTCATTTGTGGCGATACCACATGTACCTGGCGCCATCTAGCGACAGTAAGCTGAACTACTACGTCACTACAAATCCTGCATCGCGAAAGTGAAGTTCGCGCGCTGGTACAATATATGTTGTACAACATCCCAATGACAATCGTTGGGCCGCGACCCGCCAGGCGTGATCAGCTTGCCTGGTCGGCGGATCCTCCCTTTGTGTTGGAGGAACATAACTCCTCGTTCCTCCACACATTAAACATTTACAAAAAACTATAACAATAATAAGCAGACCATAAAGCACAAAGATTTGTCCGGCATGCTAAGTTACAAAAAGAGTTATTTAAGTTAAGGATCATTTAAGAAAGAATAGAAAATAATGTGACTAGGTACATGCACAGTTTTAAAATCGCTCTCATAGTCGAGAAGCTTAAAGAAAAGCGCCTACGCTGGTATGGACATGTAATGAGACGTCCCGAAGATCATATCGTAAAAACAGCCATAAACATTCCCACTACGAAGCGAGGGCGCGGAAGACCCATTCGCGGAAGCGCGGAAGAATCATTATTCATTCATCTTCTTCTCTTTACAGAATAAATACCAAGGAGCCCTAGGGTATCCAAACCTAAATCTTCGGTTCGAGAAGGAAGTCACCCAGATCTCGTACCCTCAGAACCCTGCACAAGATGTGGAGGTGCGCTGCAAAGACGGCTCCGTGTACAAGGCGAGGAATGTCATCGTCACTGTGTCACTTGGCGTACTAAAGGAGAGGTATCAGCACCTATCAACATCATTTACTAACTTCACCCAACACCAAAGACCCAAGAAGAAAGTATACCCCAGAGTCTATTAATGAGCAGGTGTGGCAGCTAATAAAATAAGCTGGGCCCTAAGGATCTTAGTGAAATTCCGTACTATCGGCAGTTCAGTGGGTGAGGAGTCCTAATGATCGTGAAGTCCCAGGTACTAATCCTGCAATCCAATTCTCTAACTCAGTTTCTCTAAACTGAGACCGCGTACAATACAGCTTTGACGATCCACCAATGGAAATCAATATCAAGGGTGTATCAACGTTATGCTGCAAAGCGAGCTGAAAATTAACAAATGATAATAATCAGTCTCTAGGTTGAATCAACGCCGTGCTGTCGGGCTAGCTGAGAATTGACCAATGAAACGATAATCGTGCTAGTGACGTCACCTTGTGTATATGTCAATATAATTCGCAATTAAACTTTGCTGAAGGTTTTAAAGGGTATACTAATAATTTTGTTTACAAGTACTCATTAAAGAAATTGAAACACTTATTACTACTTTCAGATACACGACAATGTTCTACCCCCCACTACCAGACGAAAAAACAAGAACTATCGAAGCGGTATCTATAGGCGTTATGGACAAAATTATATTACTTTTTCCGTATGCCTTTTGGCCTAAGGAACGCACCTTCTACGCTTTTATATGGAGAGACGAAGACAGAGGCAAAATACCGCAAGAAGATTACTGGGTTACAAAAGTATTTGGTGCTAGCAACCCCAAAGGGTCTGAAAAGGCTTTGACTTTATGGACTAGCGGTCGGATAGGTAAAATTGTGAGTATTCTATTGATGTTATAAATGTGAAAATTTGATTACTAAATCACAAATGTATCTATCTATCTATCTATCTCTCTATCTATCTATCTATCTATCTTACTGGCTGAATTTTAATGGTTGGTTAAATAGATATACTGAAGTGTTGAATATTGGGGTGACGGGTGGAGCCGCCTTTCACCCCAGCAGAAGCAGGCCACGGTGGCGTCTCCCCGTACCAGGGGCGAATTGGGGACACTATTGACGGGGCAGACCGATGGGGATGGCCCTGGGTCAGTTGGGGTGCGTGGGATATGTCTAAGACAACCTAATCTTCAGCCTAGCACAACGACCCACAGACGGCATGCGTTTTAGTCGGTTGCAGTCCGACATAACCGAATCCGATAAAAATTCCCACGGATACCCCCGCCTGAGCCAGAGGAGGAATATTCTATACGTTTAAAGTTCAGAATGAAATGAAAACAGTTTCATTACACTTTTTCAATTTCTCTGCAAAGAGTAATTGATATATGAACTTTAAGAGAATCGCTTTAAAGTCTATTATTTAATGCCGTCGTAGCACTATGGTTTGGCTTTAGTAGAATCGAGGCGCCGTTATTGTCCCCGTAATTGTTCTTAGACTTGTCTATCTAATCTTAGGAGACGTTTATTAGTTATTAGCTAAAGTAAAGACAACGAGACGAGAGAAAAAAGGTAAACAAAGCGACCATTACTGAGTTACGTTGCGATAACTAGCGATTATTTTCTCTGTCCTTGTCGCACATGTCACGCTACGCGACAATGGCCGAGTGACAGCCGTCGTTGCGTGTTTCGTAGTACAGGAAAGCTGTCAGCACAGCGGTTCTAAACTGTTAGAACCGCCATCTTCTGAGCAATTTCATTCCTGACTGGAATGCGCTTGAAGTGATACGTAATAATTTTCAAATAAAAATGTTTGGAGCCGCTGAAACTTTGTTTACCTTTTTTTCTCTCGCTTCGTTGGCTTTACTGTGATTAACCAAATGTTAATGAATTTCTTCTATATATAGGTAGAAACATTACCAGAGGACGTGGTTAGAAGGAAGCTGATGGAGCTGGTCAGACGGTTTATGGGCAAGGGGATCACAGTGCCGGAGCCTACTGATATGGTGAGGTATGTAGACTATGCATGTAAGGTTACCTACATACATACATATATACATACATAAGATCACGCCTGTTTTCCATAGGGGTAGGCAGAGATCACGGATCTATATTTGCTACGATCCTGACAGATTCTGCTCTTTTAGATTCTCTAGCTCTAGCTTTTGCCCGCGGCTCCGCCCGCGTGGATGTCGGTTATCACGACAAAACATAGCCTATGTCCTTTCTCAAGGTCTAATCTACCCCTATACCTTTTTTTTTTCTATTTCATCAAAATCAGTTCAGTGGTTTAGGCGTGAAAGCGTAACATACAGACAGACAAACAGACAGACAGAGTTACTTTCGCATTTATAATACTAGTTTTTGCCCGCAGCTCCGCCCGCGTGGATGTCGGCTATCGCGACCAAACATAGCCTATGTCCTTTCTCATGTAGGTACTAATCTACCCTTATACCAAATTTCATCAAAATCGGTTCAGTGGTTTAGGCGTGAAAGCTAACATACAGACAGACAGAGTTACTTTCGCATTTATAATATTAGTATGGATTAGTATTGATTACATAAAAATCATTGACTTTGACTAAATATTTGATGGAATTTTTACACCATTAAGTATGCTAACTATACGCCCGAGTAGATTATTTTTCCCTATGTATTCGATTTGACTAAATATACCTAACTAGCTGACCCGGCGTACTTCATACCGCCATTTTTTTCCGCCCGCGTGACCTCAGATCATGTTCTCGCTGCACCCTCTACTATATTACCATGTATTATACTTGAAAACCTTCCTTTTATATTACTCTATCTACTAAAAGAAACCGAATCAAAATCCGTAGCGTAGTTTTAAAGATATAGGCATATATATAGGGACGGGCAGACACGGAAAGCGGCTTTACTATATTAAGTACCTGATATAGCCTCAACTTTCAGATCAACCTGGCATTCAAACCCCTACACCAAAGGAAGCTACACATACGACAATATCGAGACACCACTGCATCAAAATGCTAGAGCCATTTTAGCAGCTCCCCTCACCGACGCCAGTGGGGCCCCAAGAGTCTTATTCGCTGGTGAGGCTACTCATGATAGACTGTTCTCGACAGTCCATGGAGCTATGGACACGGGACGAAGAGAGGCTAATAGGCTATTGTCGAGGAGTAAACTATGATATGTTACAATAAACCACTATTTTACAGCACACGTGTTTCCTTCTTCCTTCTTCTTCATCTTTGCGTTAGTTAGTGAAGCTTTCAGCTTGGAGTCTGGGGTCCGCTTACCAGTCTATCAGTCTGCGGATTTGGCTAAACTACGATATTTTCCGTGAAGCGACTGCCATATAACCTCCACAGCCCTAAGGCATATCGAAGCATTGCAGTTAGATCAGTTGTTGGACTTGTCATGGCTCCAACTACCCGTAACGACTGCCATGGATGTTCGTATGACAACCGGGACCGACAGCTTAACGTGCTCTACGAGGCACGACCAGACTAATGCAAATACCCATATTGGGATCGAACCCGCGCCTCCAGCGTAGCGGCCGCGTTCACTACCGCCACGCACAGAGATGCCACAGAGGCTGTCGATGTTTCCTTCTCCCTAAAGTCACAGATTCTGAACGTCTTGGTCGCCAGTGTTACCATAACCTTGTTTTTATTTTCCCCTGTCTCGTATTTTTTTTTATATAAGGACATGTCAATTTGACATCACCTTGCCTGAAGGTAAGCTAAAGGTATATTCTCGGAAACAGGGTCACCATCGTAAATATGTACCTACCATGTTAACAGTGGTGGCACTCAGCTTGACGGCCAGATGTCGTTTCACGTCCAAATTAATATCGAACAGAAAACGGCAAGCAAGAAATCTCGTTTGCTGTATGGAACCTACATAAATATATTATTTTATTCTGTTTTTACCCGACTACGCAGAAACCAAAGGAGTGTTTTAACATGCTATGTATGTTTGTATGTTCAGTTGTTCCCTCATAGCTCCTAACTAATTATTAGAACTGGACAACATTAAATGAGTTACAAGCGTCTTGATCATCCGATGGTTATACTTATAAGCTACATGACGTGTCAGTGAATCTTGTGTAGTGACCCCTTTTTTTTTTTTTTTTTTTTTTTTTTTCCGGGCGGAAATCCCCTCGGATACCCCCCCTGCCGGAGCCGGAAGGGGAGGTTATGTCGGACTCGAACCGACTAAAACCGCACGCCGACTGTGGGTCTTGGTGCTAGGCCGGAGGTGAGGTTGTCAAAGACATATCCCTCGCACCCCGGCTGACCCAGGGCCATCCCTTACGGTCTGGCCCTCCTCAGGAGGGGGGACAACGGTGTCCCCAACTCGCCCCCGGAATGGGGAGGCACGCTATTCAGCACGCCGCCGCCGTGGCCTGCTTCTGCTGGGGTGACAGGCGGCTCCACCCGTCACCCCCAGGCCCGCGCTCATGGGGGACGGAGGTCAGTCAGTGCCCTCCGACGCCCGAGTTGCCTGCGCGCGCGGGCGGCGCGATCCGCGAGTCTTTCTTTCTCGCTCGCGCCGCCTCTCCCGCTCCGCCGTCTCCTTCACGACCATTACCTGCTCGCTGAAGGAGACGCCGGCCGCCCACGCGTCCGCGCAGCGGACCATTGCTGTGAGCAGGGTGGCGAGGGTGAGAACTCTCACTCCCAGGGCTGCCACTAGCTCCCGTCTCGGTTCGGCCCATGCCGGGCACTCGGTGAGCGTGTGCAGCCCCGTGTCCTCGCTCGCGTCGCAGTGATGGCACTCGGACGTTGGCTCCTTTTCGATCCGACACAGATATCTCCCGAAGCACCCGTGCCCGGTGATAATCTGCGTCAGTCGATACGAGAGGCTGCCATGTGGCCTCTCGAGCCATTCCCCCATGATGGGCCGTACCGCCTCTATGACGGCATGCCCTGCGCGTCGTTGCTCAAGTCGTCGCTCCCACTCCGCCACCATGATCCCGTGGAGCCGGGACCTCTCGGCCCGAATGTCTTCGGGCTCGGGATCGTATCCCCGCTCCCGCGCCTCCTTACGGTACCGATACAGTGCCGCAAGGGATCTCGCTTCCAGGATCCACGGTGGCGATCCGGCTAGGAGACTCGCCGCTTCAAAGGATATCGTGCGGTACCCCCTAATGGCCCTGCAGGCCATCGTCTGCTGCGGCGCATGCAGCAGTTGCACGAACCTGGCCCGCAGGGCGTCCGCCCACACGGGGCACCCGTACAGGGCCATGGACCGCACGACGCCCGCGTAGAGTCTCCTGCAGGAGTCCTCTGGGCCCCTCAAGTTGGGCAGCAGCCGCATCAGCGCGTTAGCTGACACCAACAGTTTGGGGCGCAGACTTCGGAAGTGCTCTCCGAAGTCCCACCGACCATCGAGTACGAGCCCCAGGTATTTCAACCGGGGCTTGATGTCGATGGGAGTACCTCCTACTGTCAAGCTGGATCCCGGGGGTGGCCTGCGCCGAGGACCATGAAAGAACAGGGCCTCGGATTTGTGCAGAGCCACCTCGAGACCCAGCCGCCGGATCCGATCCACGACTTGAGCAACAGCGGTCGTGGCCCTCTGGGTCGCCTCGCGGTGTGTAGCGCCACTCACCGTCACTAGCGTGTCGTCCGCGTAGCACGTGACGGTGGCACCGAACGCGAGCTCACCGCGAAGCACCCAGTCGTATCCGATGTTCCACAGGAGCGGCCCCAGGACCGATCCCTGTGGGACACCGCACGACATGTGTAGTGACCCCTAGCGCTCATAAAAAGTATCTAACAAGAAAATATCAAAGATAGCCGTGGTCTTTCAATAGTTAGGTTTTAGTTTTAAACTGATTTTTACTATAAATAAATAAATATTCCACAACATTCCACACAACGCTATCTAGACCCATGGTAAGCTTTTATAGCTTGTGTTATGGAATCTAGAATGCGGATAAATATACTTATATACCTCTTTTTTGTAAATACATACATATTATACATAGGATCACCAAGACCAATGCAAATAGCCATATTCATGCACACAAATATTTGCACTGAGCGGGAATCGAACCCGCGCCGCGCCTCCTGCGTGGCAGTCGCATGCACTACCGCCACTCGCCACAGAGGCTTGGTAAGTATTTATTGTTCTAGCAACAATAGAAATATTTATCATCTGTGTTAATTTCAACTGTCTAGATTGTCAATACAGTTCATGAAATTCAGCCTGGTGAGAGACGAACAAACGGTCAGCGGAGTAGGTATTACCATAGTTATAGCGTTTTTACACCATCGATTACAGAACCTTAAAAACTACAACTAGTCCGGTCAAATTAGACCAACAATAAGAGTAAGGTTATATATAACCTAAATAACCTAAATTCCCACTAAGCTGAAAATCGGTAGGTAAGATTGTTTAAAATATAATTAAAAACAAAATTTGAAAGTTCCCCATCATTCCCGTGTAAGGAAAAAAAATTATTCAAGGTCAAAGGTCAAAAAAATGAGTTTTTCGTGATTTTCAGCAAAACGGTACGTTTATCATAAAAGTACTTCAGACAAAAATTGTAGATTATAAAATTATCTATAAAAAATGTATCAACCTACAGTTTTTTCCAACGAGCCACCGTTTCTGAGTTATACCGATTCAATAAGTTATAAAAGTTATTATCTAATCGTAACTATGAATGTCTAAATTGACCGGGCTAAACTACAACTACCTTAAAACCAAGACATACATATACTCACGCCTGTAAAATCACCTATAGGGTTGGCAGAGATGTAGGTATTACTATTAACGCCACATTCCGCCCACTATGATTTTCGGTCCTACGTAATAGGGGCGAGCCTATTGCCTTCAGGCGGGCACTTAGTCATGGGCTGTTATGTTTACTGTCCGATGGAGAACAGCCCTATCCCTTAGTCGTCTACTACGACACCCATTGTACAGGAAGATATGGGGTGACCCTATTCTAATCCACCGGGAACAATCACGGCATCCCAGAGAGATAGGCCGAGGTGCGAGAGATATGCTTTCAGCAATCTCACCTCTGGCAACCAAGGACCCAAGACGGCGTGCGTTTTAGTCGGTTCGAGTTCGACACAACCGCCTCCACCGGCTCCGTGGGGGTGGTATCTGTAGGGATTTTGCGCACGATAAAAAAAATCCCAGAGAGATTGACAAAAACCACAGTAGGTAAGTATTATATCGCCAGCCACAGAGTAAGTAATATACTACGTCGCCAGCGTGCAGCGCTCAAATAGCTAGCGACAGGCCTGGAAGCGCTCAGTATACAGGGTGGAAGATTTTCATCCCACTAGGGCCTCGATTCTGCTAAAACCAAACCACAGTGATGCCATCGTCTCTGCAGAAAACGATATTAAATAATAGAATTTAAAGCGATGACGTTAAAGTTCAAAATTAAATGACTTTTTGCAGAGTAATTGATAAAGTGTAATGAAACTGTTTTCATTTCATTTTGAACTTCAAGCGTATAGATATAAAGTCTAAAATTTTATGTCACTTTTGGCAGTGACTGCGGCGCCACAGTTAGTGGTTGAGCTTTACTAGAATTGAGGGCTTGGAGGGAAAGCAATCGAAATACTGGAGAAAGCGAATGTCTCTCAAAGGAAAAATTCCTTTAATTTTAAAAAGAAGCAAAAGTGCAGTCAAAGTTTTGGAAAACTCGCTTGGATTCGATTACCGGGTAATTGAACCGACTAAAACCAGAAAAAATTAAGTAGGTACATCCTGTTTTTTTATGGCTTCAAACGGTAGTGGTGGAGCGCTTATGTACTTTCTTAATTATTTCCCACATAATTTAATTGTATTTCAATTTTTGTAATTTAAGAAACCGCTTTTGTGAATCGAATAACGTTTGAATATTGGCGCTCATTTGTTGACCACTTAGTGTTGAAGAAGGCCAATGAATGGCGCTGTGCACGGATCTTTTCGAACTATATTTTGAGAATGAAGTACTATGAGCGAGACTCTCAAGCTTCACGATCATCAACCCGTTCATTTTTAATCAGTCAGTAACACGCCGCCAGCACCGAAAGGTGTCTTTTTTGACTCCGCTAACGCACCAAACGGAAGTTTGAGTAATTCAACTCCTCGTTTCTTTTTTGTGTAATTCTATAAGTTCCTTTGGCCACATTCTCAAGTCAGTATAAGGGAAGTGTATCGGAAGAAAACGACAAATTCAAGAAAATAACCAGCCGGTCGAAAACATACCTACCTGCCAGCACGTGCCAGGAACCACGCCTGTCTGCAGCTGAATCCTCACGAGGTGGAACACAGGTCAGTGCCGGTTTTCTTACGTTTTCATTCATAGAAGCGGTCACATGAGTATTTCCTTTCTATTACAACCAAACGCCAGGTCATAGGTTCTTATACGCTTTGTGTGCAAACACACCAATTGGCAGGACTATTTTACACGTCCCACCATAATTTATGGTCCTTACGAGTCGGATAGGCCAGTAAATAACATATTCACGTAATTATTGGTGAATAATATTTCTTTCCTATTCATTTAATTAGAAGATTCACGTAATTTTGGTGAATTCTTTCCGCCATCTTAGTTTCATTACTTTCATTCGCTAACAGATTTACGTAAATTATTTGGTAAATTCTGCATTTAAAACGCTAAATCTACGTAATAATTGGTAGATATTTATAATAGTTGGTGATTTACGTATTAATTGGTAAATAATCATCATTCTATTCGCGTACGCGTAACTTTGTAGGTAAGTACCTATCTAGTTACGTAGTTAGTTACATTCCCGCTCCGCTGTGCTACTTGCGCTATTATATAATAAGCCGTAGTACAATTTTCAATAAAAAAGTAGGTATATCTAAACTGTTTGTCTTGAATTACTATTATATTATAGTAGGTACCTTACAGATAATCTTCTTGTTATATTTCAATAGGTAGGTCTTACCTATCGTTAATTTGCAAACATGTCGTCAGATCTCGAATCGAAGCTTATTCTGTTGAATCAAAAGAAGGAATTATTGTTTGCACGCATTAATCGTTGGTATAAATCGTCGAAATCAGTTGTGTGTTTTGATATAACGACGCGAGCCAATGAAGATTTTTTGGCCGAGACCGAGACCATCGATGTCGTTCGCGATAAATTCGAGTCGATTGTGGATCAAATAAATAGCTTAAATTTATCATTAGAACCCCCTGTGGAGCCCGACTATTCTTGCCTTGACTCATTCGATGAATTGTATTCGAGAATAAAACGCATTAGAAATAAATTATCTACGCCCAAGGTCAAGGAGATCGCCTCACACGGGTCGAGTAATTCAAACGCGTCTGTAGTGAAATTGGAAATGCTTGTTATTCCGAGTTTTGACGGACGCCCTGAAAACTGGAATACATTTTATCAGTCCTTTAAGGCCAATATTCATTCAAACACACAATTGTCTGATTCGCAACGTGTGCAATACCTATTCTCAAAACTAAACAATGACGCATTAAAGTTCACTGCCGGTATTGTTCCGTCAAGTGAGACCTACAGTATAGTGTGGGACGCCTTGGTCAAGAAATACCAAGATAAACGCTCATTAGGTTCATATTATCTTAATAATATATTAGACTTAAAGAATTGTTCACCTAGTGTGAACTCACTTGATTCATTTATAGGTATATATTCCTCCTCTATCGCCGCGCTTAAAGAGTTAGGTATAAATGATTTAACGGACTTCATGTTTCTACAATGTGCCTTGAGGAAAATGGACACGCTAACCATCCAAGCCTTCGAACTTTCTGTTCGAGGTGTCGATATACCTACGACGCAACAGCTGATCGACTTTTTACAAGATTATGCTAAGATGATTGAACGGTCAAACCCGCGGTCTTCGTCATATGCGAAGTCGCCCACTGCTGGGACGCCACAGTCTAATGATAGGCGTGTACAGCGTAATTCTAAGTCGTTTGTTGTCAGTGTGCCGATTAATAATAAGTCGAATGCGCCCGCCGCAGTTGACGCGTCATGTTGTTTATGTGGCGGCGGCGACCACCGACACCTGTATAACTGCGCTCAGTTTAAAAATATGCAAAATGCAAAGGCTAGATATGAGTTTATTAAATCTAA
Organism: Eilema sororculum; assembly: GCA_914829495.1. Taxonomy (NCBI): domain Eukaryota; kingdom Metazoa; phylum Arthropoda; class Insecta; order Lepidoptera; family Erebidae; genus Eilema; species Eilema sororculum. Next base: position 4,257,125 of record OU618559.1, read on the forward strand.
GCGTGGTTGCGTGAATTGTCTAAGCACATTACATAATCTCCCGCAATGTAAAAGTACGTCAGTTTGTTTCTGTCAGAAAAAACATCATAAATTATTGCATTTTGAGAATAATGTTAATAATTCGCACTCGCATGCGACGACTGTTGCCGCATCCCCGCCGCCCCAGTGCCACCATGTTGGTCCCACTCCTGAGTCACCGCTCGCTTCAAGCACTGTGCATTCGTATGCCTCTAGCCATAAGGGTGATATTCTCTTGGCAACCGCTCAGGTGTATGCTCGCCCTAAAGGTAGCACTGGAAATAAATCTGTAGTCAGATGTCTAATTGATAATGGCTCACAGAATAACTTAATAACATTGTCCTGTTGTCGTTTATTAAATTTACCAATAATACCAATGAGTAATTCTGTTGTCAAAGGTGTTGGCTCCACTTCGCACACGATAATAGGCTATGTGTATTTGGACATTGAATCTCGTATTTATGCAGATCATAAGTATACTATACATGCGTTAGTTATGAATAGCCTTACGGATCAATTGCCCTCGCAATTAATTAAGTGTGATCGCGAGTTAAATCTTCGCGATTTACCGCTTGCTGACTTAAGCTGGAACATTCCAGGAAACATTGATATAGTATTAGGTGCACAGCTCTTCCCGTATATTTACTTAGGAAATAGAGTCGAGTGTGGTCCCAGTGCCCCTTGTGTACTATCAACCGCGTTTGGGTATGTACTTATGGGTGATTACCCACGTAAAGTTGTTGTGCCTACAACCGCATCCTTTTCTGCGCTAGCACTAAATGATTTAGTGCAAAATTTTTGGGAACTTGAGGAAGTTCCTGTGAAGCGCCTATTGTCTCCAGAAGAAACCGAGTGCGAGAATATTTTCACATCTACTGTGACTCGCGATGACGTAGGTCGTTATTCTGTTGCGCTGCCGTTCTGCAAGGATCCCTCTGAACTAGGGAACTCGCGCGGCGTCGCTCACCGCCGGTTTTTGTCGCTCGAGCGTAAACTTCGTCAATCACCAACCGTACGCGAAAATTACAATAAGGTTATTCGGGATTGTTTGGATAACGGTTGTCTTGGTCTCGTTGATGACTCTAATTTGTCTATGGATGGTTATTACATACCACATCACGCAGTAGTTCGACATGACAAACCGATGCCGCGTATTGTGTTAGACGCGAGCGCTAAAACCCACACTTGTCTTTCGCTCAATAATATTTTACATATTGGTCCCAATTTACAGGCAGACCTGTTTTTATTATTATTGAATTTTAGGCTATTTCCTATCGCAATGAACGCTGACATAAATACTCACCGCAAATCGCTTGAGTTTGATGTTGGCAGTCATGTCGCAAAGGTTTTAGGTCTCTCGTGGGAGCCGTGTGGAGATAATTTTTATTTCACATCCACCTTGGTAGATGAGAAGTGCACTAAGAGAAATATACTCTCTATAGTTGCGCGACTATTTGACGTGCTCGGGTTGGTGGCACCTGTGATACTCTACGCCAAGTTGTTAATTAAGGAACTTTGGCTTAGTAAGAGTGATTGGGATGACCCTGCTCCAGAGCATATACGCTCACGCTTTTCCGCTCTCGTTCAAGAATTAAAATTGCTTGACACATTAAAAATTCCGCGATATATAGGTGTCGAAGTTGATTGCGAATTACGTCTTGTCGCATTTTGTGATGCCAGCCTGAATAGCATGGGATGTGGTATTTATGCACATTGTACCTACCCATCTGGCATTCAAACTCGCATTTTGTGTGCAAAATCAAAGGTCACTACGACAAAGATTACTACGCTTGCTCGATTAGAGTTATGTGCTATTTTGCTTATGTCAAAGTTAATAAGAACTGTACGTGATTCGTATGCATTACGCATTCCCGTTACTGACATTTACGCCTTTTCTGATTCCACGATTGCCTTATCTTGGGTTCACTCGTCACCTCATCGGTGGTCGATTTTTGTTAGCAACCGGGTCGCTCAGTGTCAAGAAAACTTGAACGCTAAACATTTTTATCACGTCGCCGGAGACATTAACCCGAGTGATTGTCTATCACGCGGTATGCTCCCCTCGCAACTTTTGACTTATGATTTGTGGTGGAACGGTCCAGCATGGATCCGCGACCCCCCTGATAAATGGCCTATTAAGTCATTCTCTCCCGCCAACTGTTCTGACTTACCTGAGCATAAGGCAAATGTGTTGAGTGTGACAACAAAACACACAGAGTCGCCATTGTTATGTACATTGGCACAACGTGTTTCTTCTTGGCAGAAACTACTACGTATCATTACATACGTTTTAAAATTCGCACGATTTAAATTTAAGATCGAACCTCATTCTGTATCAGGATTACATCCTGTCCTTCTCCCTAAACGCGATCACGTTGTTGATCTAATAATTCAGCATTTTCACGGTGTCAATTGTCATACTGGACCTGGACTCCTCATGTCTATCATAATATATAAAACGCGTACTGGTACTTACAAACGCGCTGTAACCAAATTGTATCCTATCCCAACGCAATAACTTACAACGCTAAATAGAATCTTAAACTTTAATTTTTAACTCAAGCTTTAAACATACTTTAGATAGAATATTGTTAGTCTAAGTTGTTATTTTAGCTATGTGTATTATTATGTTATACAAATCACTATGGGCTCTAATCAGCCAGTGTTCGCTTGTTTGTTTCGTAACGTCTTGCGACGTTCCAAAGCCGGGTGCATGGTGGAGCGCTTATGTACTTTCTTAATTATTTCCCACATAATTTAATTGTATTTCAATTTTTGTAATTTAAGAAACCGCTTTTGTGAATCGAATAACGTTTGAATATTGGCGCTCATTTGTTGACCACTTAGTGTTGAAGAAGGCCAATGAATGGCGCTGTGCACGGATCTTTTCGAACTATATTTTGAGAATGAAGTACTATGAGCGAGACTCTCAAGCTTCACGATCATCAACCCGTTCATTTTTAATCAGTCAGTAACACGCCACCAGCACCGAAAGGTGTCTTTTTTGACTCCGCTAACGCACCAAACGGAAGTTGTGTAATTCTATAAGTTCCTTTGGCCACATTCTCAAGTCAGTATAAGGGAAGTGTATCGGAAGAAAACGACAAATTCAAGAAAATAACCAGCCGGTCGAAAACATACCTACCTGCCAGCACGTGCCAGGAACCACGCCTGTCTGCAGCTGAATCCTCACGAGGTGGAACACAGGTCAGTGCCGGTTTTCTTACGTTTTCATTCATAGAAGCGGTCACATGAGTATTTCCTTTCTATTACAACCAAACGCCAGGTCATAGGTTCTTATACGCTTTGTGTGCAAACACACCAATTGGCAGGACTATTTTACACGTCCCACCAGGTAGTGGCAATCATAAGTATCAAATCTCTCTAACAAACATGGTGAATTATATGAAAGGAAGTCCCTCAAATCTATACTTATAAATTCAATACCAACAGACAGCATTTTTACTCAAGGAATGTCCCAACACTTGAAGTTTAAAATACATTGCTATACCTACGATAATTTTAACGGGAATTAACGCGATCATGGTATAAGTACATAACTTTGATTTGCCTGACGTTTCAAACAGGTTACACCGGCAGTGGTCACAAGCCTGTGACCACGGCCGGTGTCAAAGGCATACCTTTGACACTATCTATACCATGATCGCGTCAATTCCTGTTATAATTATTGTACACTGGCTTTTCCCCGCGGCTCCGCCCGCGTGGATGTCTGCTATCGCGACCAAACATAGCCTATGTCCTTTCTCAAGGTCTAATCTACCCCTATACCAAATTTCATCAAAATCGGTTCAGTGGTTTAGGCGTGAAAGCGTAACATACAGACAGACAGAGTTACTTTCGCATTTATAATATTAGTATGGAAGTATGGATTTAGGCTATCTTGTTTTCTGATCAAGTAACTGCCTTCTGTCTAAACAGAAAAGACGAAATTCCTGCATCAGAACCAGTTTCGAAAAAAGGAAAAATGACTATGACTATGACTATTATACGTAGTGGCCGAAGCGGAAAATTTAAGATTTACTTCAACCCTTCGGTTCAGTGGCTTAGACGTAGGTAAAAGTTGAATCTTTGCTACGGTATGGATTAATTTTCTGGGGAAATTCTACAAATAAAGATGCAATATTCAAAGCTCAAAAACGATGTGTGAGGACTATGCATACTCTAAGGGACTATGTTTGGGTTAAAAATTACAGACAGCTGTCAACCATTCTTCGTTAAACATAAAATCTTAAGTTTACCATGTCTCTATATTTATGAAGTTGCTGTATTTGTGAAAAATAATCCGCAATTGTATGAATTAGCATCAGTAGCATATAATAGAAGGCAACGAGACGTACATCGTCTCTGCATGCAGCATTCTAAAACTGCTTTAATGCATAAAAGTGTATTCCACAGGGCTCCAATTATATATAACAAACTGCCAAAGGAACTAAAGGAAATGAAAGTGGATAACTTTAAGAGACATTTAAAATACATATTAATTAATAAATGCTACTATAATTTAACTGACTACAATGATATTACATACAAAAAAGAGGCAGATATGTTATTAGACTGCGCCTGGTGAAGACGCGAAAACGTCCCAATTGGGACGTATCGCATTTAGTATATGTCTGGCATACGCCGAGTTGTCACGTATGTAAGCGCATAATAAAATTGCAATAAAAATGCCACCGTGTATTTAAAAAAAAAACAAATTACGACACTAAAATCAATAAAACACGAAGGACCTTCTATCACATGTAAGTACATACAATATTACCGATTTTTTAGTGTATTTCAATAAAATTAGTTTAATAATATTTTTAAAATAATGGCGGCAAAGAAAAGGACAGAAATACTTTTTGATATGAGCACGATAAGGACACAACAATACTGCTTGCATAGATTATCAGTACAGATGCGACATAGTGTAATTTTCAGTTTACTGCCTACTAAAGTAATAATTTTGACCTGCTGTTCAGTTTTATTTGTTATTTAAAATTGAGTAACAAAATTTTTGTTTTATTCATTTGTTGTCCTTTAAATAATTGTAATAACCTAAATTTTTTTCAAGGTTTCCGACTAATGAAGTTCGACTCAAGAATGGATTGCAATTGTTAAAGAACAACGAAATGAGTTTGACTGGACACCTTCAAAAAGCAGAAGAATTTGTAGCAATAATTTTGAAGCTACTGAGAGATATACTTCGAAAAAAGGAACATTGCTCAGGAAGGATATAAATAACTGACAAATATACCACTGTTCGGCTTCATTCTGCTCATAAAAATAACCCCAAAATAAAAAACTTTCTAAGAGGTAGAAAAGAAATAAATTAAATTTATTTGAAGGAGTTTAATTTTTGATTATAACGTCAGTACGTCACTATGGTTTTATTTTCGAGAAGTTTCCTAATTATCTTTTTGAATTATTATCATTTTCCGAAATAAAAAATGACGTATTGTTTTTTCATCGAATTTCATTTCTTGCCTACCAAAGAAATAGCCCTTCTGTTCAACAAAATCATAATCTATGCTTCGGAGCGATCCGAAGTGCAATCTTCCGAATCATTCCGAATTATAGCTATCTTTTTTACTCACGTGCTTATCCCATCTTTCGTACTACTTTAACGCTAATTGTCAACTATTGTGTACTGACAGACTGCTGGATCAGATTTGAGCTGTCAGTTACTATGAACGTAACATATCTTGTATAAAATATCATTGACTGACTACCTAAATGACAACATTAAATTGAATATAAGTACAACAAAAAGACACTAATTTATTACTAACTCTTGACATTTGTTTCTCTTGATATCGACATTCATATTCTTTTTATTAAAATTGACCACATTGACACATTGCATGAATTAAAATGGATAATTAATTAATTAAATAAATAAATATAATATAAATAATGTAACTGTAAATTGACAAAGTATGTATTACTTTGTATTTTGCATGCCATCATAATGGCAGAATGTGATGAACTTTATAATAATGTAACACCTTTGTATCTACCATATTCGTGCAAATAAATTTGAATTGAATTGAAGCGTAACATACAGACAGAAAGACAGACAGACAGACAGAGTTACTTTCGCATTTATAATATTAGTATGAATATCATAGAATGCGAGCGTTGAAGAGTTAGTTTAAAATACATTGCTGACAAAAATATCTCTCGTGCGATCATCTGGACAAGGAGGTCGGACCTCGCGGTCAAAGCCATCTCAAGGCATACCTACAAAACGCTCAATCTATTCTGAGAGAAAAAAGATTACCTACTCTTGAATCAATTGACTTGGTAAACACCAAATGATTTAGTTCGGTGTCAGTCATGATTGTGCGAAGAGTGATCTTGTTAACGCTTGCTGCGCTTGGGAGCTCGACTCCGTAAGTAGAATTCTTACATAAATACGAGAGAAGGGGGGAATTGAAGCCTACTAAGGAAAAAGTTCAATAAAAGACAAATTTATGTATACGTTGGGCACTTTGTATTAGGTACAAAGTAAATCCTTACACATTTGATTATCATATAACTACTGCATTAATGTGATTTAATTATGCATTTGGTCACAAATAATCCATAAAGAAAAAAACAGAATCGCTCTCTCATTTCCTACCCAACTTTGCGGGAAATGAGAGCCTATTTTTCATATGTGTAGTGGGAGCCAATTCCTGCCGAAACATTGTTTCTGTTTCACGGCTCGCAATCCCCGAAATGATACGCAGATGCATGTTTTTTTATAATACTTGTTTAGAAACTCGTTTTGAAGACTAAAAACCGAAAGTTAGTTAGCCTTGATTATCATTATATGTAAGCACGGAAGTTACTATTTCACGTCTGAGCGGCTAAAGCGATTTTAATAACATTATTTGATGGAGTTAGCTGTCACCCTGGATTAACACATAGGCTGTTTGGTCGCGAAAACCGACATCCACGGCGGCAGAGCCGCGGGCAAAATCTAGTAAAACATATTAACAAGACACATCAAGATTATTTAGTTAGGTACCTAACCGAATGGAATGTGGTACCATATTATGTACAAAAAAGGTAGGTATCTATTGAAGGTACTACTGTTACCTACCTAAATAAAATACAAATGTTTAGTTTTTTTATCAATAGCCCCAGAACAAAAGCTAAAATCTGGCAAGATTCCAAACAACAACAAAATGTCATGTTTAAACACATATATTTTATCATATGCCCTTGGCATTAAACTTGACCTGTCATCTAATCTATATACCTACTTGGGAATTATTAATATATTTGTAAAGTGTTCGTGTCTGTACATTGGGGATATTTAAAAATAACTTGGCTTATGTATAATAATAAACATGTGGAGAAACGAAGTGTGATGTTCCTCTATTCCTCCTATTTTTTAGGGACTAAAAACACACAGACAAATATAAATAATAATTTGTCAAAACTTTTTTTATGTGCGCCAAATCACCACGGAAGCGGGGCGTGAAAAGGCATCTAACGAGGCCGTCAAGCTGAGTGCCACCACTGTTAACATGGTGAATGTTTCCGATGGTGACCGGTGATGGTGGCGTTAATTAGTAAACACGGCTTTAGTAACTGCTCCTCCAATATTTACTTTCAAAAATATTTATAACGATCTACGGAAAGTGTATAGTACAAAAAAGTGTTGATAAACTCGTAAATAAACTGTGACAATGTTGGTGAAGCATTAGATATAAAAACAACTAAGATATTGTGATAATCAAATTCTGCCCACATTCACGAACATTTCTTACAAACGGAGTGCAAAAAGTGAATCCTAAACAAAACAACTTAATTAGGTGTAAACAATATGTGCTCAGATGTGTAATACAATAGACAATCTTGAAAAACTCGTAGATTCAAAGTGAAAATCAAAATTCTAATCAAAACAAAATCCGTTATTTATTTGAAAACAGTTTTCTACAGTAACTCCACCTAGTGGTAAATCAGTGTACTACTAAGAACCACAGAGGACTAGTGAACTGAACTATCTATACAGTGCTGACATCTGTTGTTCACACAGTCATTTATCAACAAGACATACGATCGACTATTTCATGCTATTCAATTAGGCGATTGGCACACTGCGACGCGCGACGCGGCGTCGAGCGTTGTTGCGTCGACGCGGCGTCGCGCTCGTCGCCTCTACGGAGCTCAATTTGTATAGAAAAACGCGGGGTCCCACACACTGACAACGCAATCACGCGCGTTGCTGCAGAATACGCGCGTACAAGCAGAAAACGCGAGGTATGGCACACTGAAATCTGCCATCACGCGCGTGTTTTTCGAGGGATTTTTAGTCCGAGAGCTGTTAGAAATTTCTGTGTAGGTATTTGAGACGAATTTTAAATTAATATTATTGCAATGTAACATGACTATTAAACGGCAAATTTAGAGCGCTTTCACATCAACTGACGACCGTTATCCAATATCCGACATCCGAGATCGGAGGAAGTCAAATAACGATGCCCAATATCGGGTATTGGAGCCGACTCCACTGTTTTGGCTCGTTATCGGAACACGCAGAGACTGCAAGCGACTTTCAACCTAAATGGCATTTTCTTAGTTACGTCTCTTTTCGCGTTAATAGATGATGCTGATCACGAATATAAGAAAAAAAATAGTTACTATGTCATGTCAATAAGTCGAAAATAGCTTGCACTTCTAATCATTTTCTTTTCATCTCTAGCGTTCTTAATATAGTCTGGGCTATCGAGCTAATGGCCGGATGGCTTTACTTTACTTTTCTCAAAATTTTAGATTACTTCACACACCTACCTACCAAAAAAATTCTAATATCTCTCGGACTATCGCGCCAACGCGCGTCGACGCCCGACGCCGCGTCGAGCGTTGCAGTGTGCCAATCGCCTTAATGTACCGTTGGTCTCGAGGCATAGTCCGCCGCTTTATGTGCGTACGAGTCGGGGGTTCAAATCCCAGTATTCGAATACTGTTTTTGGAAAGTGCATTTTAAGCTGTGAGCCGTCTGCATTTTTAACAAATACGTAATAGGATTTGTACAGGATGAATTTCTTGGAAAACATCACATTCCGACAGCGAAGCACGCGAACAAAATCAGACTCGATGGATGATAGTGAGGCTGCAATTCCACCAACAGAGGACACTGTCACTAGTATGCCAGAAATGTCAGATGATGACGTAGATGAAATTTGTCAATTACGTGAACAAATTACGAAGTTAAGAAAAGAATTACGGAGTGCTCACTCCTTAATCGAGAACCTAACATTGGAGAATGATAGACTCGTGAATCTGAATAAAGACAAAGACTTGAATAAAAACTTAACAAATAGTCCAGATAAAAATATACAAACAAATACGAGGAAGAACCTAAGTACAGACATAAACAAGAATAATAAACATACTCAGACAGAAATAGTGTACAAAAATTCAGAAAATAAAGAAGCACTTACAATACAAAGCTCAAATACAACGAGCAAGGTACAGATGAAAACTGAGAAAAATAAAATATGTATTATAAGTGCTGATAACATACATAATGTCCTTCAAATTGCGGAGAATACTTTAAAGGATTCAAAGATCTGTCATTACATCACGCCCCATGGACGTATTCAAATTTTATTAAAAAACATACAGGCAAAGCTATTAAACTTCACTTACAAGGATTATTGTGTTATATTACTGGGTGAAGAGGACTTTAAGGTGTCAGATTGTTATTTTGATATTGTGTTGCATATTCGAAGTTTACTACAAGAAATTAAACATACAAATATCATAATATGTTCACCGACTTACAGATACGGTTACTACTCTATATACAATTCGAGAGTAGAAAATTTTAGCAACCTTCTGTATCTAGATATAATGACACATGAACACGCATATTTTTTGGATAGTAACAAAAATCTACGTTGCGATTTCACTATGTTTGGCAGACGTAATGGTGTAATAAATAATTTTGGACTAAAAACCATATTTGACGACTTATCTGAGATGATTATTGACATACAAACTTACAATATATCCAACGCCGTGTGTATTAGCCAGGAAGCAGAAGCTAATCATGACCTTTTTCGTGACTAATCCCTTATATGTACTGCATCAGAATATAGCTGGACTGGTTGGAAAAGCGAACGCTCTTACGATAAAAATAAATGAATTACTGGAAGAAGATAAACAAGTAGATATTATTTGTATAACCGAACACTTCATGAGGCAAGGAGATGAATGTCATCTATACGTGCCTAATTATAGCTTGGCTGCACATTACAGCAGAAATAATGTGAGAAGAGGCGGTTCGTGTATTCTGGTAAGAAACGGACACGAATGGAAAGAATTACCAAAAGTATCGAAAATGGCTCTATCCTCAACATTTGAATGTTGTGCAATGGAACTTGTCAAGTATGGCATTTTATTTCTGTGCATATATAGAACACCAAACACAAATAATCTTGTTGAGTTTTTTACTAAATTGGATTTTGTATTAAAATATATAACAGCAAAAAAATACAAAAATATTGTAATTGCCGGTGATTTTAATGTAGACACTTTAAAATCTAACAATCAGTCAAAGGAATTTGAATGCATTCTACTTAACTCCAATCTAAAACTAGCACTAAACCAAGTTACACGAATTGCTAGCCAAACGTGTATAGATAATTTTGCGCATGATTTTGTCAAGTCTTGTAAAGCGGAGGTGTTGAAGTTTGGTCTTTCCGATCATACTGCACAGCTACTAAAATGTCCTGTAAGTAAACTATGTGCTATCGACAAGTATTATACACTAAAACGTAATTATAACAAAATAAACATTAGAAAGTTTAAACAGTGCATTTGCGATATAAGCTTTTCTGAAATATATGAAACCGAGGACCCTAATGAGGCCTATAACTTATTTATAGAATCTTTTATGTTCTTTTATGACCTATGTTTTCCAAAGTGTAAAGTAAATGTTAATTTGATAAAGAAACCAAAGTGGATTTCAAAAGGAGTTAAAATCTGTAGCAGGAAAAAAAGACAACTTCTATGGACACAGAGATTAAAACCAAATATAATAAATAAAACACGATACAATAATTACGCAAAATTGTTTAAAAAAATTGTATTACTAACGCAACGTTCACAAAATAATTACAAAATCAAAACCTCTAATAATAAATCGAAAACAACTTGGCAAATAATTAATCGATCAAAATTTAATACACCCAAAAATTATATTTATAAAATTAAATGCAATAATACGATAATTACAAACGCAAAACAAATTGCAAATGAATTTAATAATTACTTTATTGAAAAAATACAGCCTATTTCTACAGTAAGCAATACAAAAAATACTACTTCATTGATACTAAATAGAAAAACATCAATGTTTATGGGTCCCTGTTTACCCCAAGACATACGGAGAATCATCTTGACCTTAAAAAATACCAACAGTGTTGGGTATGATGGTATCGCTACTAAAGTTTTAAAGGCTGTAGCCAGTGAAATAAGTGAACACTTAAGTTACATTTTCAATATGTGTATTTATCAAGGTGTATTTCCAGATGCCCTTAAAATATCAATAATTAAACCATTATTTAAAAAAGAGGATAGAGAAGTCATGGAGTACTATAGACCAATATCATTGATACCTATTATTGCTAAAATTTTCGAAAAATATATACATAAAGAATTATATAACTATTTGGAAAAAAATCATATATTCTGCGATGAGCAAAAGGGGTTTCGTGAAAAGAAAACAATCAATTTGGCAATTTATGACTTTTTGTATGAAGTAATGACAAACCTTGATAAAGGAACAGATGTATGCGCGATCTACTGTGATATGACGCAAGCGTTTGACTACGTTAAGCATGATATCCTTCTTAAAAAACTTGAAGCGTATGGTATAAGAGGTAATGTGCTCGATTTAATGAAATGTTATCTAAATAACAGAAAACAATATACAGAAATCGCACGAATAAATACAGTAACTAAACATGAGGAATCACATCAATCAGAACAGAGAAATGTTGTTTACGGTGTTCCTCAGGGTAGTGTACTTGGACCACTACTCTTTACACTTTATATAAATGACTTACCGAAATCTAACCGACATAATATGACATTATTTGCAGATGACAGTACATTGACTATTTCTAATGACAATAATGACTTATCTAAATATAAAATTGACATACACAATGCATTGACATCTATAATTCAATGGTTAGACATTAATAATTTAAGAATTAATTTAGGAAAAACTAAAATCATGCACTTCAACCAACGAAAAACATCACATATTATAGACATAGAATATCAGTCTAATATCATTGAAAATGTTAGTACAACTAAGTTTCTTGGGTTAACAATTGACAAACAAATTAACTGGAAATCACACATAGAGCAACTCTGTAAAAGAATTTGTAGCTCTGCCTATGCTTTGCATTTACTATCCAGCATTGTTAACCAGGATGCTCTAATTATAGCCTACCATGGCTTAGCTGCGCCTCTGCTACGATACGGTGTTATTTTCTGGGGTAATTCAACAGATACTGACGTAGCATTTAAGGCACAAAAGAGATGCATTAGGTCTATGTTTAAGTTAAAAACTACCGATAGCTGCAGAACTTATTTTCAGGACTATAAAATATTAACATTACCTTGTCTGTACATTTTTGAAGTTGCAATGTTTGTTAAATGCAGCGAGGGTTGCATTTCCGACCTTGGATACAGCAGTTCCGCGAAACAGGCGTGATAATAGTAGGCTTCGCTTGCACAGGGCAAAAACGGCTCTTATGCGCAAGAGTATAATATGTATGGCTCCTATAATTTACAATAAGTTGCCTAAAGATTGGAAGGAGCTGAATGGCAATGCATTCAAATTACACCTAAAAAACTTCCTTCTGCAGAAGGCGTATTATAGTGTTGAGGATTTTTTAAATGACAAATTGTGATTGTCTGAGAATTCTCTGAATTTCTTGACATTATGTGATTTGTTCTTAATATTTTGATTATGTTACCTTCTGACATTTTTATTTTATTTTTGACATTAATTTATATAGACATTGAACAATACCTAATTTTATTTTAAATTTTATTTTAATTTTATTTTAAATTTACAAATTGTTGGACATCAAATATTATTTCTTTATTTTTTTAATTAGTTTCGTTCATATATTATGTTTTGCATGTGACTAATAAATTCATTTACGATACATTTGCACGCCGATATGTAAACGGCTAAACATGACTGAAACAATAAATGAAACTAATACCTTGCATGCCTATGTGTGTATACTCATGTTTAAGCGAATAAATGATTATCTTATCTTATCTTATCTTATCTTGCCTTTAGCTTGACATCAGGCGAGGTGAAGTCAAATGGACGTGTCCTATGTAAAAAAAAAAGGAATACCGATACACCCTTAATCGTTGTTGGTTGCTGGAAGTAAGGTTGGTAGGCATATCCCTCGCACCCCAGCCGACTCAGGGCTATCCCTTTAGTCTCTACCTAGCGGTCCTCGGGGATGGGGACCACGGATATATTTACTTATATTAACTAGGTAGGTATTGCTTGAGACATATTAATATATTGGACCTAAAATGTGATCGCGTATGCGCAGTACGCATTTCTTGGATGTATTTTGAAAATAGCACGGGATGCTACTGCGGTGGCCGAGCTCATTCAACAAGTATTGATTAGATTTTTAAATCTTACGATTTAGGTCCAAGATATATTGCACGAGCAATACATAACACCTGTAGTGTGCATAACACAATATTACTCAGAATAGTTCTGAGTTCAGTCAGTTCTAGAGTACCTATGTCTAAATTCCCCGGATTGAAATCCCCACAGTGTGGGAATTCTCGACACGTTGGCAACACTGACAACTTGACGTTTATTGTCACTTTGTTGCCAAGTTATAATTTTTAACATAAATTTGGGAAAATTTTCAATATTGAACGCTCAGGCTTTTCGCCGCGCCCCCCCGCCCCGCTGCGTAAAATTTGAATTTCGGTTCTTTAGTTGAATTATTATTTTGCAAACCTACTGATATATACTTAATTATCTAAATGACAAGGAAAACGTATAATCTTGGACAAAACTGTCACTCCAATTTTTATAAATAGAAAATAATAATCGGTATTATTAGGTTTTATGGATCAAGTTTTTGAATGATATTAAATCTATAATCTATTAGACTCACAATTAACCACAAAATTATACACAACTCTGTGCAAAACTTGAATTTCTGGCTTATAATTTCCAATAGATACCTTCCCAGATCTCCTTAAGTCAAAAATCTAGGTAGTCTAAATTTCTAGTACGGGTATCCCCCCACATCCACATACACCGTGATAAATGTCAAAATCAAAATGATAAATAAATCTATGAATTTGAATTGGTTATATTTTAAAAATACATTATAACTTTACTTTAACAAGTATATATAGCGCTGAATATTATTAAATAATAGAATTCATATATTCGCCAACAACGTCGGCATAAGTGAAACGTGAATACGAACATATCATTTAAATAATTGCCTCTGGAAACTAATCGTCGGAATTTACATATAAACTAATCAATTTGTCCATAACGTGTTTATATTACGTCGATAAAGGTCATAGAATATAATTGTGGCAGAACGGTGAGCTGTGTAAGTATTGACAATATCCATACTAATATTATAAATGCGAAAGTAACTCGTCTGTATGTTACGCTTTCACGCCTAAACTATTGAACCGATCTTGATGAAATTTTGTATAGGGGTAGATTAGACCTTGAGAAAGGACATAGGCTATCTTTGGTCGCGATAACTGACATCCACGCTAGTGGAGCCACGGCAAAAGCTAGTCTAATATATGAAATTATCGTGTAACAATGTTTTCTTGCAAACTCCTACGAAACAGCTTGACTAATACTGATAATAGAAGTGGCCCAATTTTTTTTTTCATGTTTTGTCACTATTCTCGGGATAAAATGTATTTCTTTATACTACCTAGGTGGCAGACAAGCACGCCGCCCACCTAATAGAAAGTCGTTACCATGGCTATGCAACACCAATATACAGCCTACACTATATTTTTTTTTCTTTTAGGACTTTATACATATTCATATTATTCATATTCATTTATTTCTCGAACAATGTCACATTGTATTGAAAATATTAATATAATAACAACACAACTAGTAAGAATATAAAATCATCCAAACAATATGTAAATATACAAAGAGACTGACAGAGATGAAATAAAATAACTAATGTATCAAAGTTACATGTCCTAAGAAATCCTCCTCTGGGGCGTGGCAGTAGTGCACGCGACTCACACAGGAGGCGCGGGTTCGATTCCCGCTCAGTGCAAATATTTGTATGCATGAATAGTATTATTTGTATACAATTAGTTTAGTTAACTTTAGTTAAGTGTATACAATAAGTAATATTTGTATACAATAGTTGTAATGGGAAATAAATAAATAAATAAATATGGCTATTTGCATTGGTCTGGGTGTTTCTATCTATAATATGTATGTATTTACAAAAAAAAAGTATATAAGTATGTTTATCGGCATTCTAGATTCCATAACACAAGCTATAAAAGCTTACCATGGGTCTAGATAGTGTTGTGTAGAATGTTGTGGAATATTTATTATTTATTTGTCGCCCTGTGCTATTTCAGACTACTTTAACGAAACAATAGCTTCTAGGGAAAAGTGGCATAAAACCACAGCTATCCTTGATATTGTATTGATTAATACTCTTTGGTATGATTTTTCAGAAATCATATTTAAATATTTAAACTTACCTTTTACATACAAGGATAATAAATCCTTTTTATTTTTTAGCGAGATGCCTGTCTACGACACAATCATAGTGGGGATGGGAGCCGCAGGCTGCACTGCTGCCTCGGTCCTCTGTAAAGCTGGCAGGAGGGTGCTGGCTCTAGAGGCAATGAACAGAGTGGGAGGGAGAGTCAACACTGTACCGTTTGGAAACGGTATTGTGGAACTTGGAGCTGAATGGTGAGAAGCTGCATGAAGTGTTATAACCGTGGAGAAGGAAATGATAGCGGAGTTGTTGCAAGGCAATCGAGTCGCGTACCATCCAAATGTCAAATGGACTCAATCGGTCTTTGACGTCATTACTTACTTCTAGTGAAATTTAACTAAAATTTTATATAAAAGCATTGAGCCATCTGTCGGTATAAGGTCAAACCATTTAGGGGGCCTAAATAATTTTGCTTTAAGCCGAGAGATGACCTTATTTAAAAAAAAAATCATCTAGGTATTTTAAATTTTGTTCATCTATAGATTATTCTAGAATTCTGTGCAGCGCTTAATGGCGAGATATCAAACTACAATGATAATTTGCATGTCTGTTTCTGATCGGTTTCGCTATGCCGCACTAGATGGAGCAGGGGGAGGAACGTCATAGCTATGTCGTCCTTCGACTTTTGACACCCCGTGCGTCTCCCTTCACACCCGCATACGGCGACGCGTTTTTATTAGGAGAAATATCAATCGGGCATCTCCGTTACTTAATCATATTCTGTCCTCCGTGGTTATAACAGAGTATATATTCCCCGAAGGGGTAGGCAGAGGTGCTAGCACCCACATTTCGCCAGTTTATGTTTAGCGAGCCTATTGCCTTTAACTGGGCACTTATAAACCTGCGATAAATACACACATAACTTCGAAAAGTCATTGGTGTGTGCCATGGTAAACCTGGGATCAAACCCGAGATCTCGTCTCAGCAGTCCATTACCCATACCACTAGACTGTACCGATTAGGCTAAATATTGTTGGGGATGTAGCTTAGAACCACGCTCAACCTTTATTTTACCCAGGGTATAGGTTCCTGTGGATCTCAGTCACGGGATCAGTATTTCCGTGACCCTGGTACATTTGCATAAAGTACAAAACTGACAGATACTTCAACGAACTTTATTTGGTTGCGGGAACAGGAGCATCTATCAACGGTGTGTCCTATATCTTTCTATTCAGAACTTAACATCCCTATGTTAAGTTCGGAGGGGTCCCTACCCCTCACTACTTTATAGGCTATACCACCAATACCTTTTCTTTTCAGGATTCACGGTGAACGTAACAGCCGCGTCTACGAGCTAGCAGTTCAGAACAACGTCTCCATAATACCTCAGGATGTCTCTTTCCAAGTGTTCAGGTACTAAAAAAATATTTATATAGAATGGATAAATAGAAGGTAAATTTGAATCACATCGGGCTTGTCTCGGTAGCCGAATGCCGAATTCATCAAGGCATTCCCCCTGTAAGGGAAAGACTGCGGGTTCGAGTCCCTCCCGGCAAGATTTATTTTTCCCTATGTATTCGATTTGTATAGTCATAACATAACATAAACTCACACCTGTATTCCCCGAAGGGGTAGGCAGAGGTGCTAGCACCCACATTTCGCCAGTTTATGTTTAGGTCCCAATGTAATAGGTGGCGAGCCTATTGCCATTAACCGGGCACTTATAACCCTGCGATAAATACACACATAACTTCGAAAAGCATCGAAAAGTCATTGGTGTGTGCCATGGTAAACCTGGGATCGAACCCGAGACCTCGTCTCAATAGTCCATTACCCATACCACTAGGCTACCGCAGAATATAGTCAGCATACTTAATAGTGTAAAATTCATTCACATATTTATAATAGCGGCAGCGCGTAGACGCGATGTCAGCACGCTCAAGACCCTTGTAACGACACCTCAGTTGTCCAGTTCTAATAAGTAGTTGAAGACCTATGAGGAAACAGATGAACAGACATACCTAGTCTGTCAAAATCATAACCCCTCCTTTGGCTTTACTGTAGTTGGGTAAAATTTTAATTTCGTTAGCCTGTAAGGCCTTCATCTTGGAGACCAAGGTCCACTTAAATATGTGTGATTTTTAAAATACATCAGGAAAAAGGAATCTCTCGGGCGGGACTAGAACTTGCAATTTTCCCTTACAGATGGATTACCTTAACCAACTAGGCCCCTGAGACACGCTCGATGTGATTCAAGTTTCCTTCAAATTCAAATTATTTATTTGCATAATACAGGTTACAGAGAGCTTGTAGAAGATAACATTCATTAATTGTTAAGGTCCGCTGTATTACAACCTCTCCAAGGTGTGCAAATATTCGGTATCTATACATGCAACATTACAATTTCTATTAGAGAGCATTCATATTATTTTAATTGCAGAGTAAATGTCAGAAATTTAATAATATCAAAAGTAAATAAAGAAAATGTACTGTAATGTAAATGTCAATTAGATCTATTTAAATAATTATCCCAATTAGTATATTATGTCACACGCTCATGTCAAATAATTTATATAATATAATGTAATGAAAAAAATATGTCAATTTGAATTAACCAATTACAATTTGTCTTGGAGGAAATCTTTCACGTCATAATAACACTTGTCGTTCAGTAGCTTTCTTAGTGCCTGTTTAAAAGTAGTTATGTTTGTCTCTTTTATCTTTTTGGGTAATTTATTGTATATTTTTGGGGCCATGGCGAAAACACTATCATGCATTAGAGTAGTGTTTGACGGACACAAGCATAACCTACTTTTATCTCTTTGCATACGTCCTGATACGTCAGAGGCCAAAACAAATAAATTAGGGTTGAGTTTGACAAATACAGCTACTTCGAAAATATAGAGGGATATATTCCCCATCCCTTCCATACCCTATATACAACCCTTCCATATTTTATCCGTCTTTAAGACGATGGTGGAGCCATCCACCGATGTTCTTACGAACTATCGGAACTAATGAATTACTTTGCAATCATTTTTAAACATTGAAGAAGGAAAAGGGAAATCTGGATAGCTCAGTTGGAAGAGCATTCCCCCTGTAAGGGGAAGGTCGTGGTTCAAGTCCCACTTGAGCATTTCATTTTTCCCGATGTATTCGAATTGATTTTCAATTACTCTGCCTATATTAATGCTCTAAAGAATACATTAAAATGTGTGATTTTATTTTTCTATATCGGAAGCACGCCATGTATTTTTATGATCTTCCAGATCCGATGGTACTACCTTAGACAACGATCTAATGAATGAGCTGATGAACTTCACTTTGGAGGCAGTTGATGACCCCCCCGAGGACCCTGAGCCTTTGGGACAGCATCTAACGAGAAGGTGAGTGTTGGAACTCTTCACATTTGTATGTATTTATTTATAACAAAAAATCGGCCAAGTGCGAGTCGGACTCGCCCATGAAGGGTTTCGTACATAATATAAAAGTTCTTGTAATTCATTCAAATTTTTTTTTGAGTTAATTGAATGAAAAGCGAAAATTGCGGTTTATGACAGACATGATGAATCTATAAGGGTTCCGTTTTTGCCATTTGGCTACGGAATCCAAAAAAGTATCTAAAGTAAAGCCATCGAAGCGAGAGAAAAAAGGTGAACAAAGTTTCAATGGTTCCAAACTTTTTTATTTGAAAATTATTACGTATCACTTCAAGCGCATTCTAGACAGGCATGAAATTGCTCATAAGATGGCGGAGCTGACAGTTTAGACCCGCTGTGCTGACAGCCTTCCTGTACTACGAAACACGCAACGACAGCTGTCGCTCGGCCATTGTCGCGAACGTGCGACATATGCGACAAGGATAGAGAAAATAATCGCTAGTTATCGCAACGTAACTCAGTAATGGTCGCTTTGTTTATCTTTTTTCTCTCGGCTCATTGGCTTTACTTTATAAAAATGTATTACATCATTGCATCCAGCCATATTTTCTTAAGGTTAACAGACTACATAACCACAAACCATCCGGAACTCTTTCAAGACAAAGACTTCTTGGAACAGTTCCTTCATTTTATGGACCTGGTGGTAGACAATTACGAAGGGTCTAACAGCTGGAATGACGTCACAACGCATACCAAGTACGAAGACCTGGAGGGCGACCTGCATATGAGCTGGCACTCGCACGGGTATAGCACGCTGTTTGAGATACTGCTGGTGAGTTCTTCTAGCTTCTGTTTTACTTCTAGAATGTTCTAGACGGATAACTCCTGTGGCGTGGCGGTAGTGAACGTGGTTGCCACGCAGGAGGCGCGGGTTCGATCCCCGCTCAGTGCAAATATTTTGTATGCATGATTATAGCTATTTGCATTGGTCTGGGTGTTTCTATGTATATTAAGTAGGTATTTACAAACAAAATGTATCTAAGTATGTTTATCAGCATTTTGGATTTCGTAACACAAGACCCAAACCGATCAAAACCGCACGGCATACTTATATCTCGCACATACCGGCTGACCCAGGGCCATCGAAGGCCCCCTCAGAACTACTAAAAAAAATGTTATTTCATGGGGGTATCATGAAATTTAACAAACCGAAATCTTCCTTCTCTCTTTGAGATACTGATGGTAGTTCAGTCTAGGACGTTGGTCCGTTGTGCGTGTAAGTGATACTTTTAGTAAAGCGATTTTTTCTCTTTACAGAACACCTACAAGGGCGGGCCAGGCTACCCGAACCTGAACATCCAACTAGAGAAGGTGGTGACGAAGATCTCGTACCCCAAGGACCCGGCAGAAGATGTGGAGGTCCGCTGCAAGGATGGTTCCGTGCACAAGGCGAGGAATGTCATCGTCACGGTATCACTCGGCGTGCTTAAAGAGAGGTATCAGCTATCTATACATGATAGAATATTTACTGATGGAACCCCCCCCCCACCCCTCCTATTTTAAATGTTCTCCTATACCGCACCACTAAGACCTGGAACTCCCTGCCAGCTCACGTGTTTCCTTCTTCCTACAGTCCTGGGTCCTTTAAGCGGGGCGTGAAAAGGTATCACCACCACTGTTGGAATGGTTGCGATGGTGACCCTCTTTCCGAGACTTTGCTTTTAGCTTGACATCGGGCGAGGTGAAGTCAAATTGACGTGTCCTGTATAAAAAAAGATGTGGAAATCCCCACGGTTAAAGCTGGAGCCAGCGGTGGTGATTATTTAGGACTCGAACCGACTAAAACCACACGTCGCCTAATTTGTTGATGAAGGTGAGATAGCCACTGGCATATCCCTCGCAACTTGGCTGACCCAGGGCCAATAAGATGACCAGTCGGGTATGGGACCATGATGTCCCATTTTGCTAGGGTAGGTCATTTCTTCAGTATTTGAGCACTTCCTCTCTGCGGGCAGTTAGAAAATTCCATTCGGTTTTTATTCCACACGTCAATTTTACTTCACCTCGCCTGATGGTAAGCTAAAAGTAAAGTCTCGGAAAGTTAGTCACCATCGTAAACATGTACCATGTTAACAGTGGTGGCACTCAGCTTGACGGCCTCATCAGATGCCTTTTCACGCACCGCTTAAAGGACCCGGGACTGTAGGAAGAAGGAAACACGTGGCAGGGAGTTCCAGGTCTTAGTGGTGCGACATAGGATATTCAGAATGATTGTTCTCACATTCCCACCTGCTGTTACTACTTTTTTTTAAAGAATATTAGAACCGAACTTACCAATATTCCCTCTAACCCCTCCAACTAAGCTAATATGCTTTTGCTAAGCTCCGGTAGTGTAATGGCCAGGATCGAACCCGGGACCTCTCGATCGTAAGGCTGACTCCTTAACCATTAAGCTACTGACGCTTTAACTTTGTGGGACACCCACAAATACATAATAATTCACAACATTCTACACAACGCTATCTAGACCCATGGTTCACAATTCCTGCACATCAGAACACCAGTAGTAACCCGAACACGCCTTGACACTTCATAACATAAGTCCCAAGGAAAGTTAAACTGTCTTGAAACTGTCAAAATAATTTTTCAACCATGCAATCCTATTCTCACCAGTGTTGCCACAA
Source organism: Eilema sororculum (assembly GCA_914829495.1). Taxonomy (NCBI): domain Eukaryota; kingdom Metazoa; phylum Arthropoda; class Insecta; order Lepidoptera; family Erebidae; genus Eilema; species Eilema sororculum. The sequence goes on from OU618559.1 coordinate 4,278,956, forward strand.
TCAAAAATATCTACCACAGACAATACACTCGAATGTTTCTTGCATTTTAAATGACAGTGATGTAATGATATGTACTTGAAGTATAGTAATACTAGCTCTTGCCCGCGGCTCCACTCGCATGGATGACGGTTATCGCGACCAAACATAGCCTATGTCCTTTCTCAAGGTCTAATCTACCCTTATACCAAATTTCATCAAAATCCGTTCAGTGGTTTAGGCGTGAAAGCATAACATACAGACAGAGTTACTTTCGCATTTATAATATTAGTATGGATTAACCATTTTAATGTTTTAAAGCAATTACTATGCTAATTTTTCAGTCGCGTTCACTACCGATATGATATTTTTTCTAATCTAAATCAGCAAATCTAAAGGTGTTAAGGTTAGCTATTGCGATCCAGCGCAGAAATGCAGCCAGTGTCCGGTGCTCTTTTGCACTATACAGGGTGTATTTTTGAAACGGGGCAGTAAGGGCAAGTTTATGGGGCTTCGTGAAAAACGAGGTGTATAAGACGACGTACGCCAGTGTTCAAGAGCTCAAGGATGCATTAATGACCATTTTACGTAATATTCATCCCAGAACATTATTAGCCGCCATTCGTTCAGTGCAAAAAAGGATAGACTTATGGGATTATTCGTGAAAATGGAAATCATTTTGAGCAATTTATTTCATAAACCAATTTCTTAAATGTTTAAATGATTTTTTTTATTTAAAAAAGTTCAAAATTTTACCTGACCTATGAGTTTCGAGTTGATTTAACATATTTCCGTACGAAATGTATGGGAAACGTTTTTGGCGATTTCTGTCTTTTCTAGTACTGAAAGCTAAAATGGTCCCATAGAGTTTTTTGATCCCCACATGAAATAGAATCGATCGGCATAAAAAAAAAATTTGAACTTTTTGCATTTTTTTTGCTAACTGTAAGTTTTTTACAAAATCTGTGAATGCCGTTGAAAATGTCCCAAAAGGTTAGGGAAGGGCTTTTAAGAACGTTTTGCTGTAACTGCAACGGTTAAGGTACTTGCCCTTACTGCCCTGTTTCAAAAATACACCCTGTATATGACCCGAGTCAAGTCATTTACCTTACATAGGCTTTGTAGGCTACTTAACATTTTTTTAGGGTTCCGTGGCTAAAAAGAAAAATACTGAACACCTAGACGAGGTGATCCACTGCCTTATCCGTTTGTCACCTTTTTCTCGTGCAATTTGAAAGTTGAAATCGTCACATACTCGAGTCTGTAAGGTCTTTTGTGGTTTATGTATTACTAGCTTTTGCCGGCGGCTCCGCCCGCGTGGATTTCGGTTATTGCGACCAAACATAGCCTATGTATGTTTCTTCGCGATAACCGACATCCACGCGTGCGAAGCCGCATGTTAAAACTAATAAATTATAAATCCATAAAATTATTCATTTTAGACACTCCACACTATTCTCACCACAACTACCCACCGACAAAATCGAAATGATTAACGCAGTATCAATGGCCTACCAAGGCAAAATAGTCCTAAACTTCGACTACATCTGGTGGGACCCACTTATAGTGAATAACGAATTTTTCTGGTTCGGTGAGGATAGGAAGGAAGTACCTTATGAGGATAGATGGATGTTCAAAGTCGAAGGACTTGGTCAAGTGATGAGCCTGAACACGTCAGTCAGTTTGTGGACAACTGGAGACGCTACGATAATGGTCAGTCGTTGGGTATTTTTTTGCATGAGATGGTACGGAATGTTTTAGGTGGTGGTGGTTTGGAGACATTGGTACATAATGAGTAACTCTAACATGTACACGTGTAAAACATAACTCATATACGTCTAACATGTCTAAAACATAACTCATAGATACGTCAAAACATCTAAAACATAACTCATATATTTATTTAAAACATAACTCAGGTGTAGTGGTATATAAAATTTTGATAAATAGCGACGTCACAATATCAAGTTTATTTATTCACGCTATTAAAAAGCTTAGATGATATAAACTTACTATAATTAATGATACAAATATTCGGTCAGTTCATTGTTTTTTTATTATTTAATTCTACCAAATGGTAGTTCTTACTAGAAATATACCATTTGGTACATTTGAAGGAATTTTTACAGCATTAAGTATGCTTGATTGTTCCGATAGTTCGTAAGAAAATCGGTAGATGACGCCACGTCGCCTTAAAGACGTATAAGATGGGAAATTTGAATCATATCGGGCGTGTCTCGGTAGCCGAATTGGTCAGGCATTCCCCCTGTAAGGGAAAGACTGCGGGTTCGAGTCCCGCCCGAGAAGATTATTTTTCCCTATGTATTCGATTTGGTACATTATTCTTAGTTTGAGCTGTCAAATCAAATTGACAGATCAAACCAAAAAGAATCTTCCAACTTGCTTCTATCGTGTTGACGGCGTATCGCGTCATATTTGGTTTGCCTAGTATGCAGCTAACTCGAAAGCGTTGCGACGTTCCATTTAAGTAATTTGATTGCGACACTTCAGTTCTAGTCCTATACTAGGTACAGTAAAAAAAAGGCACAGTACACTCATTGTTTTGGATAGGAAAGGAGAGAATATAGAAAATATATCCTATTTTATAGTGTCAACTCGGAAATGGCCTGATTTAAGCTAAATTGCTTCATCCAACAAGTAAATTGCATGTAATAATGGGATATTTTAAATGGTAGGTATTTCATTTTTGATTGTGGCAAACATACTAACCTAGCAATACATAAATATGAACTAATTTAAGGCAATGTGTCAAACGTCAAAATTTACATGTTGACATTACATGTAAATTTTGACATAAAACGTTCATTTTGGAATTTGGACATTTCGAAAATTTGACATTTTGATCCTGAACGCACATAAAGCCTTTAGGGCAGGGCCAGCTTTGACCGACATCACATTAAACTAATTATCATTAACACATAAATAGCCCAAAAGATAATGAGGTTAGAATTTAAATGATTAATGGCTATAGTCCGACCATAAATGCTGTACCGCGACTTGGGTATTGTCGAGGCGGTGAGAGTACCGTCAGATTTGGTCATTTCGCTGCCAACGCTCATGGCAGAATATCAGTCGCTCTCGATGTGCTTTCTTTCTCTTTCTTCACTCGCTGCGAGTGTACCTAGCGCGCAGTACAGCGGTCACAATCGGTCAATATATTGATTGCCATTGAAATTTCAATTTTACATCAATGAAGATAAGGTCTATTCTTGTTGAACAAATAAAATTTCTTTGCCGTGCCGTCAGTCAACGCTTGCCTTAGTCAAAAACGAGTCTCATAGATAAGTTGACTTGACAAAATCGTAATTTACAGATACACAACCCTATTTTACCCTCCATTACCGGACGAAAAGGCAGCGATCATCGACACAGTATCGATAGGGGTAGTCGATAAAATAGTGCTGCTCTTCGATTATGTTTGGTGGTCTAAAAACCTCACTGTCTATGGATTTGTGTGGAAGGCCGAAGAAAGGGCTAAGATTCCCGAAGAGGACAGTTGGGTCAAGTCTATATTTGGCGCGAGTAGTCCTACAGGGTCGGAAAAGGCCTTGACGTTGTGGACTAGCGGCCGGATGGCTAAAATGGTAAATATTTCAACTGTATACGATAGACTGACTGTAACCTCTGTACCGCGTCTTGGGTAGGTGCGCGGCGAAATGGGAGTAAAGTAAAGCCAACGAAGCGAGAGAAAAAAGGTAAACAAAGTTTCAACTGTTCCAAACATCACTGCAAGCGCATTCCGGACAGGAATGAAATTGTTCATAAGATGGCGGATCTAACAGTTTGGAACCACTGTGCTGACAGCTTTTCTGTACTACGAAACACGCAACGACAGCTGTCGCTCGGCCATTTTCGCGTACGTGTGACATGTGCGACAAGAACAGAGAAAATAATCGCTAGTTAACGCAATATAACTCGGTAATGGTCGATTTGTTTACCTTTTTTCTCTCGTCTCGTTGGCTTTACTTAAGTATCAAACAATCAACCGTTAGGTTTGGCCGGTACGCTGCCAACGCTCCTTTCGACTCATGCTCTGCGTGTACCTAGGGTACGGTACAGCGGTTCCAGTCATAATTAGTAGATTAGCTATTTAGAGCAGAAATTGTGTCATACTTCTGGGATGATGCGTGTAAGAGGAACGTAGAGACTATGTTACCGTTAATGTGCGAAAATTAGTTAGTGCAGATTAACTAGGTATTCTGCAGATTACTTGCCCACGACAGTTAAAGGACGAAAAATTGTTTGACTTACATTGACTAGTTAATCTGCAGACTACCTAGGTAATCTGCACATTAACTAGTTAATCTGCAGACTACCTAGGTAATCTGCAGATTAATGACCAGGCATACGGTAAAGCGCATAAAACTTTTTTTAGTAACATATTTTAGGTCAATTTTATAATTATGAATCGTTATGCATCCGCGCGGGAGCGATAGAAGCGAGCTCGTGGTCTCCGCGCTCTTCCACTCGGATAGATTAGGTTAGAAGGGTAGGCTTCGTACCCTTCGTGGGTTTCCTTGTGATAATGCACTAAAAACGCTCTACGCACAGTGTACCATGCGTTAATCTGGATACTAGCTAGGTAAAGTGCGAAAATGAGCTTTTTAAACAAAAATTTCGCACTTTAACTGGTCGTATTAGGTAATCTGCAGATTACCAGGTAATGTAACAACTCACTTGTGCACAATAACGGGTTCCGCACTCTAACGTAACAACTATATGAAATGGAACACTCTAGAGACGTATGGACGCCTCGATGTTTCGTTTTAAAATTTTAATCTGTTTTTTGCACTAACCTTTTTCATTTAACTAATAGTCACTTCATCTCTCATAAAAAAACTAAACGTCATTTTGACAGTTGATCTAAACCCTACATATTGCGTTGGTGGCGCTTTGAGCTGCATGCGAAACAAGCACGTTTATTCGTAAAAATGGATATGTTTCTAGGTAGGTGTGCAAAATTACTTGAAAATTTGTTAGAATATAACTTTATTACTATTTTAGGTTAGTAAATGTATCACCTACAAAAATAAAACTCGCAAACGCACTCGGCAAAAACTCTTTTTTAATTTGCTCTAGATGTCTATATTCTGGGTTAATGCTGAAGAAAATCTAAAAGTTAATTAACTCGAAAACCATCGATATTTTTGATTTTCGGCCATACATGTGTCGTTTAAATTATAGCATTTTGGGTCCTCTAACCCTGTATACGAGTATAAATACATCTGCTTGTTTCATTAAAAAATACAGAGTAATTATGATTTTACAGGCATTCAAAGTTCTGCAAAATATCGAATCGCGGGCCGGCTCGCGCTAGGTGCGTATGACGTCATGTTAAACGGTCTATTCAAAACAAAAACTTGTTTTTAAATCGGACCAATGTTCCTGAGATTTCTGGTGAAACGTAAGGTAGCGTCAACAAAAAACAGTGACTGGGCTACATAACATGACGTCATACGCATTCATTTTCTTTCGGTTTAATGGGTACCGCCTGCTACCAAAATGATTGGGTTTCGATCTTTTCAATGGTAGTCGGGTTCTTTTATTTCTTAACCATTTGTTTTATTTGGTCTAAAATAGGTACCTATATGTTCCGAGCTATACCTACAAAGGGACTGTTATTTTTAACATCTACCCACATTTCAGATAGAAACATTGCCCGAAGACGTTGTAAAGAGGAAAGCCATGGAATTAATCCGAAGATTTATGGGCAAAGGCAAGATTATACCGGAGCCTATAGATATGTTAAGGTAAGTTATAATCCATATTATCACTACATAGTACAAAGCAAAGTCGTTTTCCGTGTCTGTCTGTCCCTATGTATGCTTATATCTTCAAAACTACGCTACAAATTTAGATGCGGTTTCTTTTAATAGATAGAGTAATTCAAGAAGAATGTTTATATGTATAATGCCTGCTTAGTATAGTAGAGGGTTTTTGTGAATTGAAAATTTAGTAATGTATGCTAACTATACAATTCGAATAAAGGAAAAGAGAATCGCTCGGGCATTCCCTCTATAAGGGAAAGATCGCGGGTTCGAGTCCTGTCCGAGCGATTCTCTTTTCCTTTATTCGATTTCAATAGTTTACATTACTAAATCAATTCACAAAAAAAATATCCAAATAAAGAAGAATGAAGCGTGTATTGTATTATTTAAGAAAAAGACTGCAGATTTTACACATCATCAAACACAGAACTTTGCAACTCATTATCAGAAAAATAGTGTGATAATGAATTGCAAAGTTCAAATAGATTATGAGTGAAAAAAGAGACATGCTCATTTGGATTTAAATCAATGACCAGTGCCTTAGGCCTAGCAGGGGGAAACCATCGAGCCTGGTTAAGGCATTCCCCCTGTAAGAAAAAGATCGCGAGTTCGAGTCCCTCCCGAACGATTCTCTTTTCCTTTAGGGGATAGTAGTACTCCAGGTACATAACACATTTGGGGACACCGTTGTCCCCCCTCCTGAGGAGGGCCAGACCGTAAGGGATGGCCCTGGGTCAGCCGGGGTGCGAGGGATATGTCGATGACAACCTCACCTCCGGCCTAGCACCAAGACCCACAGTCGGCGTGCGGTTATAGTCGGTTCGATTCCGACATAACCTCCCCTTCCGGCTATCCGAGGGGATTTCCGCACGAAAAAAAAAAAAGGGTACATAACACATTGGCATAAAAACGATTTGGACAAAAATATATTTTTCTTTTCTTTTTTTCATTTATTTTGCATTTTACTCTCCATCGTGTTAGTAAAACAAAATGAAACGGTAATTTCATACATAAGACATTGGCAAAAAGTTTTTTATGCCAATGTCTTATGTATCTGGGTTTACTAAGGGTTTTCGGCTTCAGAAGCGTTTCCCTTACACCCGGTAGTTAATATATTTATCATTAAAAAATTGATTCAAACCGCATCTATTCCTAAATTTGCAGGTCGACATGGTACTCAAACCCCTACACCCGCGGTAGCTACTCGTTCGACAACCTCCAAACCCCACTACACCCGAACGCGCGATCTATCCTAGCAGAGCCCCTTACAGACAGTAGCGGGGCCCCTCGCGTACTGTTCGCGGGTGAAGCCACCGACACTTACCACTTCTCCACCGTCCACGGGGCCACGGACACCGGACATAGGGAAGCGATGAGATTGTTACCGAAAGGTAAACTATAATTAAAAAAAAAATGGAGTGATGACAAAATATAGTTTTTTAGTATTTTTGACGAAATTTATGCGCATTGATGTATTGTATAAACAAGAAATAATAGTTTAAAAAAACTAAAAAACACGCTTTTAACCCTTTCATTTGATACCCATATCATGGGGGTACATTTTAAATAGCCTGTCCGCCATCTTGGACGTCCGCCATATTAGATTTAAGTCACGTGACTATTATTTTTTTCGTATTCCTGACACAAACCCTTTCATTTGATACCTATATCATGGGGAGAAGAGAATCTACTTAATAAATGAATTATTGTGATTCTGCTCATTTGAGTGACCATTTAGCGAATTTAATAGGAATCCATTGAGATCAACTGGAAACGGGAGCGGCGGCGCGAGCGAGAGACTCGCATATCGCGCCACCCTCCTGGGCAGGCAACTCCGGCGTCGGAGGGCACTGACTAACCTCCGTCCCTCATGAGCGCGGGCCTGAAGGCCTGGAGGGGTCCCCATTCCGGGGGCTAGTCGGGGACACCATTTTCTCCCCTCCCGAGAAGGGCCAGACCGTAAGGTATGGCCCTAGGTCAGCCGGGGTGCGAGGGATATGTCGACCTTCAGTCGGTGTGCGGTTTTAGTCGGTTCGAATTCGTCATAACCGCCGGCTCCGGTGGTGGAAGTATCCAAGGGGATTTCGGCACGAAAAATAAGTGGTCAGCTGGAAATTATTACTTACTTACTCGTTTTTAGCAGATTAGCTCAATGTAGCCTATTTAGTCCCGCCGAAACAACCCATTGGCGATACCGATGTATACCAATGGTATACCATAGTATACATAAGATCATTTTTGGGAAGGATATTAGTACCGAAGTTACTAATATTCCCTCTAACCCCTCCAGCTAAGCTAAATTGCTTGTGCTAGCGGGTTCACGTCAGTAGTATAATGGCCAGTATTCGAACCGGGGACCTCTCGATCGTAAGGCCGACTCCTTAACCATTAAGCTACTACAATTAGATGATTTGGATGGGTATCACACCAAATAATGTTGCCATATACATCAATGCGTAAAATAGAGATTTTTCTAATTGTACAGGAGTGTTTACATTTACAAATACATGTTTTATTAGATGATAAATTATATTATATACGTTTGTATGCATTATATTTAAGAATATTTAATAAAAATATATCATATGTATGTCCGTGTATTATTTAAACTCTACTGCGGTATAGGTACTGGCTCTTAAGAGGACTTCCTAGCTAGCGAATAATCCTATTGCCTATACTATTGCCGTCGCCCCCGTCTCACCCCTGTCCCCGTAGAGTGCGATAAGGATAGCCGTAGCTCAGACCGATTTTATCACAATTTTTTTGGGCAAGATCGAGGTTTCGTATTTCCCGTTTATGTCAGCGAAAACTTTGCCGATTTAAATATTTTTGACACCGTTTTATTAGGAAATAGCGTATCCATGTTCCTGTTCTTTTGTATAACGTTAAAACCTTTTCGAATTTGTCTGGTAGTCCTCCAAACATGCCGGTAAGAATTAGTCATTTTTTATCATCTTTAGACGATCATATTTTCTTATTTTATTGACTGCCGATAAAAATAAAATAACAGGGACATGCGTACAGAAGTACTTGATTTTACGAAAACAAAAATATTGTTTTAGAAGCATGAATATTGCTTCTAAAACAATGGGAAAGGGGAGAACGGTACTATGGAGAAACAGATGCTAGGAAGTCCTCTTAAGATACAGATTAAACCTAGTTTAAGAGGTAGTATTTCACTTTCTGTGGTAATACAATAATGGCATCATTTGTCTGTGTTCAAAAATTGTACCTAACTGTATCTTATGTATCAATAAAATATTCTATTCTATTCTATAGTTGTCGACAAAAATCATGAATCAAACATCTCAAAATTCGCGCATGTGTACAACTGCCCAAACAGTAAACCAATCAAAGGACTGATCAACCAATAGTGACAAAAGAAAGCAATACTGGTTTTTGATTACGATGAAATAACAGGAGACTAACAATACCGGTTTTCGATGGCGATGAAATAATCTGATACGGACGATACCGGTTTTCTATGTCGATGAAATAACCCACCACTGGCAATTCCAGTTTATGATTACAATTAAATAACCGGTAACTAACAATACCTGTTTTCTATGTCGATGAAATAACCTGTAACTGATATACCAGTTCTCGATTGCGATGAGATAACCGGTAGCTGACAATACCGGTTTTCGATTCACATGACATAGGCAGTAAGCACTACCGGTTTTTGATTATGATTAAATAACAGGTTACTAACAATACCGGTTTTCGATTACGATGAGATAACCGCAGCTGACAATAGCGGCTTTCAATTCAGATGACATAGTCGGTGGGAAATACCGATTCTCGATTACGATGAAAAAACAATACCGGTTTTCGATTCTGGTAACATCTGTTTACGATTATAATTAGGGTTATTTTATATCTTGCTTGCATAACAGATTGTAAAGATAATAATATAGAAAATATAGCCTTTTAATTAAATAGATTTTATCACAGTAAAGTTGTACAGTAAGCTTCAGAGAAAAGGAACCCCCCGTGGTAATGGTTTTATTCTCAAGGGGGGTTCCTTTTCTCTGAAGCTTACTGTACATAACCTTATACCGGTATTTAACGAAAACCGTAACTGACAATACTGGTATTGAAACAATAGTTACTATTTTGATACACGAAGCTTCTTAGTGGCATATAAAATCGGTCTTTGACAATACCGGTTTCGGATTTTGATCTTACAGTGTCCCATTATTCAAAAACTCCCTTACAATACCGGTCATGAAACAATAGTTAAGTACAATTTCGATATATCAAGCTTCTCAGTAACATATTAAACCGGTCCTTGACAATACCGGTATCGAATTTTGATGTTACAGTGTCCCATTATTCGAAAACTCCCAACAATACCGGTCATGAAACAATAGTTAAGTACAATTTCGATATATCAAGCTTCTTAGTAACATATTAAACCGGTCCTTGACAATACCGGTTTCGGATTTTGATCTTACAGTGTCCCAATAGTTAACGAAAACTCCCTAACAATACCGGTCATGTAACAATAGTTAAGTACAATTTCGATATATCAAGCTTCTTAGTAACATATTAAACCGGTCCTTGACAATACCGGTTTCGGATTTTGATCTTACAGTGTCCCAATAGTTAACGAAAACTCCCTAACAATACCGGTCATGTAACAATAGTTAAGTACTATTTCGATATATCAAGCTTCTTAGTAACATATTAAACCGGTCCTTGACAATACCGGTTTCGGATTTTGTTCTGAGTTTACAGTTCCATATATACATTCAGTCAACAAAGTATCGGGAATGAATGTTTTGTTTATGGTTCCAAATTCAAATTTTTGTTTTTTTTTTGTTGTTGTTTGATTGGCACAACTGCTTTCCATTTTGGCGCGGAGTTTGAGTTGCATCTGTCATTTATGTTAAAAACAGTGCTGTTTTTAGTTTTATAATATCTAGTGTGTATTGCGAATTTCATAATGGACAAAAACATCGAACAAAGAGTTTGTCTTAAATTTTGCATCGCCAATGGAATTTCATGTTCGGAGACACTGAAAATGTTACAGAAGGCTTACGGTGAATCGAGTTTATCAAAAACACGTGCTTATGAGAGGTACAAAGCGTTCAAAAGCGGTCGAGATGTGATGGAAGATTTACCTCGTTCTGGTAGGCCATCAACGTCTGCAACTGAAGTTAACATCGCAAAAGTGAAGGAAATAGTGACTGAAAATCCTCATTCAAGTTTGAGAGAGATGGCCGCCGAACTTTCTGTATCTCAAGAGTCGATCCGTACCATTTTAACTAATAATTTGGGTATGAAACGTGTTGCTGCCCGGTTAGTCCCAAAAGACCTGAATTTTCTTCAAAAACTAATCGCATGAGAGTAGCTGAGGACATGCTAGAACGGGTCAATACCGACCCAAAATTCATGAAATGCGTTGTTACTGGTGACGAGACGTGGGTTTACGAGTTTGACATGCATACTAGTCAACAAGCTTCGGAATGGCGCCTTCCAACTGAAACAAAACCGAAAAAACCACGTCAAAGTCGATCAAAAGTCAAAGTCATGTTGACTGTTTTCTTTGACTATCGCGGTGTTGTGCACTCGGATTTTTTGCCGGAAGCTCAAACGGTAAATAAAGAATATTATTTGAGCGTTATGCGACGTTTAAGAGAACATATTCGACGAAAAAGGCCAGATTTGTGGAAAGAAAATTCTTGGCTTTTACACCACGATAATGCGCCTTCGCACAAGGCCATCATTGTGAACGAATTTTTGTCCAAACACTCAACAAATACCATCGAGCAACCACCATATTCACCAGATATGGCTCCAGCCGACTTCTTTCTTATTCCTACACTCAAATTACCACTTCGTGGCACCCGTTTTCAATCAGTAGAAGACATAAAGGACAATTCGCGGCGAGAACTGAACTCAATTCCGGAAACAGCGTTTAAAAAATGCTTTGATGATTGGATTATTCGTTGGCGTAAGTGTATCGTTTCTGAAGGAGCATACTTTGAAGGTAATAAAATAAATTTGGATGAATAACAATTTTTTTGTGTATTATTGATTTTTTCCCGGTACTTTCTTGACAGAGTAGTATATACCTATATAAAACTTTTCATAAAACATTTGATCGCGTAATAAATATATAAAAAAAAACAATTTTATCACAGTGTAGTTGTACGTAACGTATAACTACACTGTTTAACAATAGCAGATTTTGCGAAAACCGCAATTTATCTCTACCGATAAACTGTACCGGGTATTCAAACAATGGTTTGTGTTATAACGTAGTTTAACTTGTATAGAAAATAGATAACATTTGCACTAATACGGTTCAGTCGTATAAACTTGTTACCGATTTTAAAACAAAATTCGTTAAACCTGACAATATAAAAAGAAACCAACAATATATACATATTCCAACAGTCCAGGGTCCTTAAAGCGGGCCGTGAAAAGGCATCTGATGAGGCCGTCAAGCTGAGTGCCACCACTGTAGGTTCATATCTGACGGAACTTGCGTCGCGTATTATCGGTCGCGTAATGCCAGAACAGGCAAATGCATAGAAAAACACTTGGCCGTTCACACTCAACCGATATTACGTTAGTGCGTCGAGTGTGAACGGTCAAGTGTTTTTCTATACATTTGTCTGTTCTGGCGTTACGCGACCGATAATACGCGACGCATGTTCCGTCAGATATGAACCTTCCCTTAACATGGTACATGTTTACGATGGTGACACTCTTTCCGAGACCTTGCCTTTAGGCGAGGTGAAGTCAAATTGACGTGTCCCGTATAAAAAAAAAAGAAAAAAATATATATGGATTTGGTTAAGCTAACATGTGTTTAGTCCTTCTAATATTACAATTTGCCATAAAGCGTTTAAACGGTACAAATTTAGTAAATCAAATATATCACAATTCTGTTGTACTCATGTACCCATGTACCGGTATTTTAACCGGTACCTAAAAATACCAACATCTAATACCGGTATTCCATACATGGTTACAAATATATAAAGCCTTTTTCATAACATCCTTCGATTAAATTCCACAACATTCTACACAACGCTGTCTAGACCCATGGTGAGCTTAACTAGCTTATGTTACGGAATCTAGAATGCTGACAAACATACTTAGATATTATTTTTTTTGTAAATACATACATATTATACATAGAAACACCCAGACCAACACAAATATCCGTATTCATGCATACAAATATTTGCACTGAGCAGGGATCGAACCCGCGCCTCCTGCGTAGCAGTCGCGTGCACTACCGCCACGCCACAGAGGCTGTCAATCGACACTAACAACACTAACGCGGTTCAGTGATATAAATTGATTACAGATATTTGGTCTAAACTTATCAAACCGATCCCTGACAATAAGGATTCTGATCAGTTTTCCCATGCCGGGTACAAACTGACAGCATGTCAAAATGTATAAAGTATCAGATAGCACGAGTGTCAATAATAATAAATAACTTAGTACTGGTATTCTACAAAAACCGTAATCAGTTTCTGACAATACCGGTGACCAAACATTGATTACGTAATTAATTAATATATCACAGTAAATTATATCACAGTTTACTCAACATAGCCTAGTATCGGTATTTAACTAAAACCGTGACCGGTTAATGATAATACCGGTATTTTACTATAACAGTAACTTCGCCTACCAATACCGGTATTTCGAACATTAATTACAACTCTAAATAACCTGCTGCGCAATTCTCTAAGCATACAGCGTCTAGCACAGCGTTGCGACAGCCTTGATAGATTGTCATTGGTCAGACTGTGACGTCACTGATATCGACCAATCACAATATCGCAGCGCTGTGCTCTTTCTCCCGAGGAGGGCCACACCGTAAGGGATGACCCTGGGTCAGCCGGGGAGCGAGGAATATGTCGAAGACAACCTCGCCTCCGGCCTAGCACCACGACCCACAGTCGGCGTGCGGTATTTAGTCGGTTGGAGTCCGACATAACTTCCCCTTCCAGCTCCGGCGGGGGAGATATCAGTTTATTTTTTTTTTAGTGCGAAAAATCCCCACGGATAACACCCCCCGGAGCCGCTGGAAGTGGTTGCTCGCAGGAGGCGGCCGCACCCCAAGCGTTCGCGCATCGTACCATCGCTGTGAGCGTTGTGGCGAGTGTGAGGACTCCCACCCCCAGAGCCGCCACTAGGACCCGCCTCGCTAGGGCACTCGGTCAGCGTGTGCAGCTCTGTGTCCTCGCTCGTATCACAGTGATGGCACTCGGACGTTGGCTCCTTCCGGATCCGACACAGGTAACTCCCGAAACACCCGTGTCCGGTAATCACCTGCGTCAGCCGGTACGGGAGGCTACCGTTAGGCCAGTCTAGCCACTCCTCCACTCCTTCGGGGAGATATCCGTGGGGATTTCCGCACGAAACCAAAAAAAAAGCGTTGTGCTTGACGCTGTATGCTTTAGAATTGCAGAGCCCGACTTTTATTATAACAGTGTTAAAATAAATTAAAATAAATAAATATAACACTTATAGACTAAAACAATCTTCTTTCTTGAGGTACACTGAGAAATAAAACGCATCTGAAAATATTAGTCAAAATTGTTTTTATGAATATTATTCATACTTATCCACTAACATTACAAATATAGTATTTTTATGAAACTATGATGGGGAATCCCATCATTACACACTGTAAGACACCGACTAAACATTAAAAAAAGTTCATTTAGGGTCATTTCAAATCAGCCAGAAAATTACTCGAGTACATTTCAAGTGTTGGTTAAATATCAACACATTATTCTAATCCAATAATCTAGCGAATTAAGCCAGTCCAGTGCTGGATTATATTGTAGTATTCTCAATATTCCAGTGTTTTAAATACGTTTGAACTGGTAGCAATTCAGTGTTTGGACTGGATTACTCAACTGGGCATAAAGGCAAAGTTTATAATTGCAAGCGACAACGCGTTACTGTGAGGCTAAAATTAGCAGCCAATATCGGCAGAAAATTATAACAGCCAAATACATATTCCTATTACAAGAAGGTCTGTGACAATTTATAGAAGTTTCACCATCATCTTTCATATTGCTGCTCTTGTATTGATTTTGGCTGCGACAATTTTAGCTGCCAATTTCAACCTCATCGCGTTACTGTCTTATCCGACTACGATTTAATGCTGCATACTATTTTCAACCTTGTTTAAATTAAATAAGGTTGATATTTAATTACCACTACTAAACTGCTCGAGTAATTTTCCACCTAATCTAAATTGAGCCTTATGTTAGTGTAAAAAGGTAGTCATTCATAGACCTAATTGTATGTATAAGTGCCGGCAAATATTTTGAACATACGTTAAAAAGTACGCGCATCTGGACGGCTAGTATTACCGATAACCGGTTTTGCCGGTTATCGGTAATATGCAATACAGACTAGGACCTGCAATACCGGTTACCGGTATTAAAAAATTATAACCGGTGACCTACCGGTAATAAGGAACGACACGTGAGTTGGCTGAGCAAATTACTAATATTCCCTCTAACCCACTCCTAGCACAAGCAATTTGCTTAGTTGGAGGGGGTTCACGTCGGTAGTGTAATGGCCAGTATTCGAACCCGGGACCTCTCAATGTAAGGCCGACTCCTTCTGCTGTATATATCATGTGTAATTTTCTATTAATAAGACGGACAAAAAAATCTTGACAAATAACTACCTTTAACAACCAACCTTATACATAAAAATCTTTACATATATACAAAATTGAATCTACACAGACTCTGACTCAGAGACGATATGATTGGTCCGTACCCTTGTGCATTGTCATATAACTCAAACAATGGTGCGGCCACCAGTTTATAGTTCTTGGGCACTGCGAAGAGGGCCCGGTCTTGAAGCTGAACGAGGAACAGGCGTTTGTGTTCTTTTGGTTTGGTGATATGAGGAGGTATGTATGGGTACTGGGGTGGCTCAAAATTCGGACGCCACCAGTTACCTGGAAAGAAAAAATTGCTTTTAAACTCTCGCGTTCCATGATCGGGAAGATGGGTTGAAATTATCTGCAACATGGAATCTAGTGATAAAAAAACATGCAGCCTCACTTTTCTGTGCAGTCGGATAAACACCGGATAGTTTGCTTACAGAATAGGGCCACTGTGAGTGTGGTATGTGAGGGTACATGGCGAAAATAATATATCGAGAATGTGCGGGTAGATGAAGAACCTACTACCTCACGGACTCGAAGACGGAGGGCGTGCGTTACTGAGCCAGTCAGCCTGTGACCACGACCGGTGTAACCTGGTCGAAACGTCAGGCAAATCAAAGGTATGTATGTACCTATACCATGATCGCGTTAATTCCCGTTAATATTATTGTATATCAAGAAAAAATAGGTTTGAATGAAATTTTTATACCATTTATTATACTACCTTTTAAATTCGAAATACATTGAGAACTCAAGAACTCAAGTGGGACTTGAACCCATGATCTATCCAGGGGGAATGCTCTTCCAACTGAGCTCACACCTGGATCACTTCAAATTTCCCTTCTCTTTATATCCGTCCGATGTATTTCGATAAAATAGGTTGCTTTTATTAAATTGTATTTACGTGGCAATACTGCCAGGCTTCTGGGAACGCTGCCACAAGAAGTATGCGATGCGGAGGAATTCTACGACGCGTTATAATTTTAGTCTTAGTTTTAGTTTTTAGTTGGTTCCTTTTATTTTTATTTGTAATAAGTAATTATATATAAATGGCTTATCATAATTTAATAAAACTAAAACCCGACTACCGAAAAATAACGCTCTAAAAAGTGACAAACAAGAAAATATCAACGATAGCCGTGGTCGTACCCCACTTTTCCCTAGAATGTATTGTTTCGTTAGAGTAAGTGGCATACATATATTATATACATAGAGGGCGCCACACAAGATTGAGTGACACGTCATATAGCCTATAACCATCGGACGATAAAGCCGCTTGTAAGAATAACTCATTTGTCTAGTTCTAATAAGTAGTTGAGGAGCTACGAGGGAACAAAATTAAATGAACATACATACATAAATAACCTGTCAAAATCATAACCCTCCTTTAAAAAAAGCCTCTAATAGAATAGAAAACAACTTCATTCAAAGTAAACAGAATGTTTTATTTGTATGGGTAATCAATTAATAAACCTATTGGAGTTCACTGCTGGACATAGACCTCTCCCAATATTGGAAAGCTTTAGCCTACACTGTGTCCACGCTGGCTGAGTTGGTACAGGGTTGTATGTCGTACCTGTGCCGGGTGGGACGAGAGCCGACCAGTGGGTGCCACCACTGTGGCGGCGATGATGACACGGCGCAGCACACCCTAGAGGAGTGCCCCGCGTGGGCTGGGGAGCGCCGTGCTCTCATCGCCGAAGTGGGGACGGACCTCTCGCTGCCGGCCGTAGTTCTGTCTATGGTCGACGGCGGCGATGAGGCGTGGGCAGCGGTTCAGACCTTCTGCGAGACGGTTATCTCGCAGAAGGAGGCGGCGGAGAGGGAGAGGGAATGTGACCCCCTTTCCCTCCCACAGCGCCGCAAGAGAACCGGGGCTCGGAGGAGGCGGTACCACCAACTCCTCCCCCCCTAACCGGGCCGGGCAGTAGACGCGGGGGCGTCTGCTGCCCTTACATAGGCCTCGAGGTTGAAGGCGCACGTCGTGTCGCGTGTGCCTTGCCTAGGCGGGTGGCAGAAGGACTCCTCTTATGCCGCACCAGAGACGGGCCTGCCGTAGATCAGCGGCGGGCGACCCACACGACGATGGCGGAAGATGTTGTTCCCGCCATCGTCGATATGTGGTGACGACGGACACCGTGGTGGTTTAGTGGGTAGTCTGGCCTCCTTCGGAGGCTAGGAGTCCCACACGAAGCCCACCCTCTGGCCCCGTGGGGGGTGAGCGAAGTGCTTAAACGCATTCCACCACGAAAAAAAAAAAAAAAAAAAAAAGGGTTGTACAAGGGTCAAACTGAAACTTCTTAGAAAATCAAAAACTGATTACATTAGCCAGTTATTTTTTATTATATATTTTCAAAATATTGTCCATTCACGTCAATACACCGCTGCATGCGATGGAACCACTGGGAAAAGCACTTTGCCCACTCGTCCTTAGGGGTCTCTTCAATGGCATCGCGATACGCAGCCACCGCTTCTTCAGCATTCATAAACCGCTTTCCTTTAAGTTTTTCTTTAATTTTTGGAAATAAATAAAAATCACAAGGCGCGAGGTCCGGGCTATACGGCGGGTGACCCAGTAATTCAACGTTTGATGTCGCCAAATAGTCGATCGTTCGCTTGGCGGTGTGCGACGAGGCGTTGTCGTGGTGAAGGAGGATCCTACTGCGAGGTCGTTCCTCTCGAACTTTTTCCAAGACAAGTGGCAAACAATTGGTAGTGTACCATTCGGCAGAAACTGTTTTTTGATCCTCTAACACAATTGTTGCGAAATGACCTATCCTTCCAAAGAACGAGGCCACCATTTTTTTTCCCGCACTTCGATCTCTCTTCACTTTAGTTGGCAACTCCTCGAAAGGAAACACCCACTGAGCAGATTGACTTTTGGTTTCAGGATCATAACAGTAAATCCAGATTTCGTCACCTGTTAGTATCTCGAACACAGCATTAGAGTCACCTCCGTTAAATCTTTCAATCATTTTACGGCACCAATCCACACGATGGAGTTTTTGAGCCTCAGTCAAATTATGAGGTATCCACCGGGCGCAAAGCTTCCTGACCGCTAAATGTTCGTGGAGGATTTTGTGCACTTGGCTCATACCGATGCCTAAGCTTGTCCGAATCTGCTGATAGGTCACTCTTTTGTCAGTCTCTATCATACGCCGCACAACACAGATGTTATTTTCAGTCGTCGCCGTAGAAGGCCGTCCCTCACGTAAATCATCAGTGAGATTAGTGCGACCACGTTTAAACTCATTAAACCAGTTGTAAACAGTCGCACGAGATGGGGCTTCATCGTGAAAGGCCAATCGTAGTCTATCATAACTTTCTTGTTGACTTAAATGACATCGAAAGTTATAAAAAATCATTGCACGAAAATTTTCTCGTGTTAAATTCATGTTAACGTGACACAGACAATTTTCAATTTGCCGCCAAATCGTAAAACAAATGATAAATGAATGAAATATATACTCAGTAATATTGGCAAAGAGTTCTATTTTCAAATTTTAGAATTATTTTTTTATTATATTGTTTATAAGTGGCCAGTTCTAAGAACTTTCAGTTTGACCCTCGTATGTCGTACCTGTGCCGGGTGGGACGAGAGCCGACCAGTGGGTGCCACCACTGTGGCGGCGATGATGACACGGCGCAGCACACCCTAGAGGAGTGCCCCGCGTGGGCTGGGGAGCGCCGTGCTCTCATCGCCGAAGTGGGGACGGACCTCTCGCTGCCGGCCGTAGTTCTGTCTATGGTCGACGGCGGCGATGAGGCGTGGGCAGCGGTTCAGACCTTCTGCGAGACGGTTATCTCGCAGAAGGAGGCGGCGGAGAGGGAGAGGGAATGTGACCCCCTTTCCCTCTCACAGCGCCGCAAGAGAACCGGGGCTCGGAGGAGGCGGTACCACCAACTCCTCCCCCCCTAACCGGGCCGGGCAGTATACGCGGGGGCGTCTGCTGCCCTTACATAGGCCTCGAGGTTGAAGGCGCACGTCGTGTCGCGTGTGCCTTGCCTAGGCGGGTGGCAGAAGGACTCCTCTTATGCCGCACCAGAGACGGGCCTGCCGTAGATCAGCGGCGGGCGACCCACACGACGATGGCGGAAGATGTTGTTCCCGCCATCGTCGATATGTGGTGACGACGGACACCGTGGTGGTTTAGTGGGTAGTCTGGCCTCCTTCGGAGGCTAGGAGTCCCACACGAAGCCCACCCTCTGCCCCCGTGGGGGGTGAGCGAAGTGCTTAAACGCATTCCACTACGTAAAAAAAGGGTTGTATGTCGAGTGTTCCTTCTCTCGCAGTGATATCGTCTGCGTATGTTTCCGTCAGTCGCCTCTTACGACACCCTTCGGATGAGATGGGGTGGCGATACTTGTATTCTTTCTCCATCACGCAATAGGGTTCCACTATCATTTTCGGGGATCAAATCAATCTTGAGCCATAATACTGCCAATGGGGACGCTGATAGGACTGGATCAGGACTTCTGTGTGGGCGATTTCATCCATTTCCCCTAACGACAGCCACAGATGTTCTTATGGCAACCGGTACGGGTTAACGTGCTCTCCGAGACACGACCAAATCCAGGCTAGTAACAATATTTGCACTGAGCGGGGATCGAACCCGCCCCTCCTACGTAGCGGCTGCATTCAGTACCGGCACTACCGCCACGCTACAGAGGCTCTCGTGTCGTGTGTATCTACTACTGTTGATTTATATTATTACTTAAGCAAAAATTAATTTATATATGTTGCGTTGTTATTTAGTGTAAGTAAACTAATATTTTAATATAAAAGTATTTTTTGCATGTGACGCTACCCGAACAACTAATACAAGTGTGTATTATTGACGGTCACTATAAATGACGGTCACTCTGTGTCAGTCTCTCATATAGAACAGAACTATTATAATTGCTTCCCTGTGAAACGATAATAAAAGTGATTATTTAATTTCAAATAGTGTTCATATTTTGTCCCCAAACCCTTATAACTACTAATACTAATGCCAGTGGGGACATCGTTTGACTGGATGGGTGACCAGCCCTTCTATGTGGGCCATTTCACTCAATTCCCCTGTAACGAATACCATACATGTGCGTATGGCGACCGACAGCTTAACGTGCTCTCCGAGGCACGACCAGACCAATGCAAACACTCATATAATAAGCATACAAATATTTGCACTGAGCGGGGATCGAACCCGCCCCTCCTGTGCAGCGTTCACTACCACCACGCCACGGAGTCTGTCGCCATAAACAGTTATAGATCAGCTACTCACCAATTGTGTCTTCGATGACCCACTCTTGTTTCACTCCGTCTTGTCTGCCAAGAGTTTCTGTCAGCAGCCGCTTAAGGCCTTCGATCTCATCCTGAAAGGTTAAGAAAATTAGGTAATATTATTGTCGTTGTCTAACGAAAAAGGTGCTAAGTGACTTAGCAGATTCTATTTGACAATATTTTAGCTCCACATAGCATAAATTTCATTACCCGTGCCGTGCCAGACCGCAAGGGAGCCTTGATAGGGTTGTCATTGGTCAGACTGTGTGATGTCACTGGACATCGACCAATCACAATATCGCAGCGCTGCGCTCTTTATCCCGAGGAGGGCCAGACCGTAAGGGATGGCCCTGGGTCAGCCGGGGTGCGAGGGATATGTCGAAGACTATCTCACCTCCGGCCTAGCACTACGACCATCAGTCAACGTGTGGTTTTAGTCGGTTTGAGTCTGACATAACCTCCCCTTTCTGCTCCGGCAGGGAAGGTAAGGAAAAAAAAAAGAAGTGCAATACCAAAATCCATACAAATATTATAAATGCGAAAGTAACTCTGTCTGTCTGTCTGTCTGTATGTTACGCTTTCACGCCTAAACGACTGAACGGATTTTGATGAAATTTGGTATAGGGGTAGATTAGACCTTGAGAAAGAACATAGGCTATGTTTGGTCGCGATAACCGACATCCACGCCGGCGGAGCCGCAGGCAAAAGGTAGTATACATATAATGCTTACCTCGCCAGGGTTAAGTTCTCCACCAGGTAACTTGAAGAATGCCGTCCCCAGCTGTAGAAGCAGCACATGTGGGAGTCCGTGTTCATGAACTAACAGTACACCTTCAACTGACCTATGGACATTTGAAAGAAAATTTTATAGTATTAATTATGTTATCTATACAATTCCATTACATCAGGAAAAGTAAATTACTGAGATGGGGCTTGAACTCACAGGGGAGTTTTTTTTTATAAAGAGATCCGGTTCTTAGCATTCCATGGATTCACCGTGCGGTCGCCGGGTCCATGGCGTGGTACAGAGAGGAACACTGTGACGGCGCCTGGGACTTGCGACCCAGGTGTAGGTTTATTCCACATATTCCACTTCATTCTACACAACGATATCTAGACCCATGGTAAGCTTTTATAGCTTGTGTTATGAAATCTAGAATTCGGATAAACATACTTAAATACTTTTTTTTGTAAATACATACATATTATACATAGAAACACCCAGACTAATGCAAATAGCCATATTCATGCATATAAATATTTGCATTGAGCGGGGATCGAACCCGCGCCTCCTGCGTAGCAGTCGCGTTCACTACCACCACACCACAGACAGCTCTTCCAACTAAGCTACTGAGCCACACCTAAATCAATTCAAATTTCCCTTCTCTTTATATCCGTCTTTAAGGGCGACGGTGCAGTCATCTTGATTCAGGTGTGGCTCAGTAGCTCAATTTTTTTTAAGCCTAGTAGGTATTCATAAGGGAACGACTGCGGGTTCGAGTCTCGCCCGAGATATTTATTTTTCCTGATGTATTCGATTTGTATAGTTTGCATACTTAATGATAAAAAATTCAGCTGTATTGTTATCTATCAAAATCAATGCCACTTTTCGTTGTAATGTTATAACTCAACAACGCCTTTATCGATTTGGCTAATTTTGGTCTTGAATTATTTGTGGAAGTCCAGGGAAGGTGAAAAGGGTGAGAAAAATTCGAATAATTGCCGGGAACCGACATCCACGCGGGCGGAGCCGCGGGCAAAAGCTATTTAATTAGAAAAGTGGATATTATTTAGATGTATTAAAACTTATGGAATTTTTTAAATACCACTTAGGTGGCATTGTTAATTAAACTTAATTACTTCATTTTATTAGGTCATTAGGTAACGACTAGCACAATTAATTTAGCTTAGTTGGAGGGGTTAGAGGGAATATTAGTAATTTCAGGTTGTAATATTCTTTTTTAAAATTAATTAAAATTAATCTAAAATTAATGAAGTGGTTAATTATATACACAGATAGTCTTTGGTATTTTTAAAATACCTCATATGGCATTGTTAATTAAATATAATAACACCATTTCATTAGGTAATGGAGCAATTATAGACAAATAAATACATTATAATTATATAATTACAAATGAACATGGTATTTTTAGGGTTGCATACCTCTAGAAGAAAAAATAGATCATTTCGTTGTCTATGTCTGTCAAGATCAAGACCTTTTTGAGGTATCAGGTTAAGATTTATACCATAATCTCAGGCCTGTAACGTCTTGAAGCTGTGCAAAATCAAACTTCTAAGTCAACGCAATCAACATATACTGCGGTTTATGTAGCTTAAGCTACGGAACCCTCGGTGCGTGAGTCCGATATGCACTTGGCTGGCTTTATAAACCACATTTTCGTTTTCACCGTTATGTTACTCAATCCATACTAATATTATACATGCGAAAGTAACTCTGTCTGTCTGTATGTTACGCTTTCACACCAAAACCACTGAACCGATTTTGATAAAGTTTGGTAAAGATTGATGGCGCTTGAACATCAATGTAAACCTTTGAGAATGCCGTAAGGCGAAACCGGTCAGGTTTAGAAATAAAATATACTCAGTGGAAAAGTACAAGTTTAGTGTGTTATTCAATATGTGTAGCAGATTCCACCAAGCGCCATCAATCTCCAGTATAAACAAATAATATTGTTATTGGAGTAAATAACGTCACCCCATTTTTTTTCCGCGGGTGTCGTAGCAGGCGACTAAAGGATGAGGCTGTTCCCAATGAAAGAGCCTGTTTGACTCTAATAAGCTCCCCCCTGTGATGTGGTACCGAAAATCATAGTTGGCAAAATTTGGATGTTAATACACCTCTGTCTACCCCTGCTAAGATTTACAAGCATGTATGAAACAAATAAAAAACTAACCTCCGCATGCCAATCTTGGTGAACTCTTCCCTCATTCTTTGAAACCTCGCTGGCACCGATGCATCCTTCTCAAATAGAGGCTCTTTCGTCCCGAACGTGTAATTAGTTAAAGGATATAAGTTTATTGCCCTGTTTAGCGTTAAATTAGGCTGATTTTGGCTGTTCTGGTGTTGGATTCCCGGCCTTGCCGGCCAATTTTTGTTGCCAGGGGGGCCTTGTACCGCAGTCATATTTGATATTTAGATAAATAATATCACTTCACAGTATTTGGTTAAGGACTAGGTAATAAATTCGCTGTATAATTGTTAATTAAGAATAAAAACAGCGTTGCAAAAATAATGAGATAACGTTACGCTAAACAAGCGGCCACAGCCCACAGATAACTAAATAATGCGACGCGTAACGTAAGCGGCCAATGATATTACATACAAAAAAGAGGCATAAAAAAATAAAATAAAATATCATTGTAAGCGGCCATTGCCATTGCTACTATAAAGAGCTGTGCATGAACTGTGACATAATTTTAGTCGATTTTGCAGTCTATTAATATTCCTCAACCCAAATGAATTTACGTTGCTTTATTCATTTGAATAATAAAATTGATAAATGTTAATTCATTTAAGCCGAGTTTTTACTGAAGTTGGCCTAAAGAAGCGCTGTGATTTATCCTTATTAAAAGTTAAAGTCAAAATCAAGAGGCTAAAAAAACCGATTATTAACGAAATAACAAATCAACTCCCACTCTACTGTCAAAAAACAGTTTTTTTTGTAATGACGTAAATGACTTTGACATTTCACATTGTTTTGATTTTGTATTTGTAATTTTGTGATTAATTTTTAATTAATATAATGTCCCAACAACTAGAACTGTTAACAGAAAGTCCGTCGCAATGGACCACAGTATCTTTGTTAACACCAGAAATACAGAGAAAGGAGATAAAACCATTTGTTATCTGTGAGTAGTCATATAAAGCTTTTTTTTATTTTATCAGCTTGGTAATAAGTAAATTAATAATAAATGGGTGGGTAGGAGTGGTACAGGATAGTCTTTTCAAAGCTAGCTATAAGTTTAGTATTAATAAAACTTGGTGATAATAAAAACTGTGAGAAATTCTAACTATGAATTTCAGTAAGAAAAGTTAACATCTGAGACGGAGTTCGAACTCCCGACCAGTGCCTTTCTAGGGGAATATCCTGATGAACTGAGCTACCTGTATATGTACAGTCAACAAAGGAGATACGGTATACACCACTGTTAACATGGTACATGTTTACGATGGGGACCCTCTTTCCGAGACTTTGCCTTTAGCTTAACAACAGGTGAGGTGAAGTCAAATTGACTTGTCCTTTATTTAAAAAAAATGGCCCATGTTACTACTTCTTAAAATAGAATATTAAAACTTTTAATGCACTATATTTTGTAACATCTGTAGACATGTTTCTACAAAAAATTTATCTTTACGCTTTTACCTACTACTTTATATCTACAACATAAATTAAAAATTTAAAAAACCCCTGAAACTCCCCATCCCCACTTTATCCCCCATTAACTTTAAACGGCTCAACCAATTTTCATCAAACATATCTTAGAACACTCGCACATAAGTCACCTCTAATACAAAAAAAAAAACTACATTGAAAATACTTCATCTGTTCGAGAGCTATGATGCCACAAACAGAGACATGTCAAACTTATAACACCCCTCTCTTTGTGTCGGGGTTAAAAAGTGCAACCATATTTCCTTTGTTGATTATATTTGGCAGTTAAGCCAACATTACCTACAAACAAATTCATCTACTGATTGATGAAGTCTCTATAAGAAATAATAAATATTCCATAACATTCTACAGAATGCTATCTAGACTAATGGTAAGCTTAACTAACTTGTGTTATGGAACCTAGAATGCGGATAAACATACTTATATACTTTTTTTTTGTATATACTTGCATATAGAAACTCCCAGACCAGTGCAAATAGCCATATTCATGCATACAAATATTTGCATTGAGCGGGGATCGTTACCCGCGCCTCCTGCGTAGCATTTGCGGTCACTACCGCCACGCCACAGAGGCTTTCCTCTCGATTGTAGAAGGTAAGACTGCAGTCTTTCCCAACCCAAGAGAAAAAGTAGGAATGTGGATTCCAGAATTTTTTATTACTACCATGATGGCAGAAAAGCATACTGTCAATGTAATGGAAAGTGAATATTACCGTATCCTATGGACATGTGCAACACCAGGGGTGTCACACTTGTACTGCTAAATTGCAGCACTGTAGGAACCTACAAATATGCTTCTTGAAGAACCCCATATTGTGGTTGCTTAAAAACTACAGCAAGGATATCATTCCATAGCTTAAGCGTGTAAGAAGACAGCCTCTGTTGTGTGGTGGTGGTGAGCGGCCGCTAGGAGGCGCGGGTCCGATCCCCGCTCAGTGCAAATGTTTGTATGCATGAATATGATGGCATTGGTCTGGTCGTGCCTCGGAGAGCACGTTAAGCCGGTCCCGGTTACCATACGAACATGTATGATAGTCGTAAATGGGTGAAATGTCCCCACATAGAAGAGCTGATCACCCGTCCGATCAAAACACTTGCAGTAGTAAGCATGTAAGGACTGTTACAAGAGGCTCGGCGAAGGGGATTAAAAAAAGATTTTGGATATAACGGAACACTAGGTTTATTCTTGAACAAGGACACAAGATCACTTAGGCTAATCAGTTTGGAACGAGACTGGCTCATGAATGGCGTACTCATTCCTAGTCTGAGCGACGGAGGAGCTGACACAGCACTTGGTCTGCAAAAGTGTATACAGGGGCCAGGCGTAACAGAACGAAGTTCCTATCAACCTAGGCTTCTTTTTTTACATGCGGAAATCCCCTCGTATACCTCCCCCACTGAAGCCGGAGGGGGAGGTTATGTCGGACTCGAACCGAATAAATGCGCGCGTCGACTGTGGGTCGTGGTGCTAGACCGAAGGTGAGGTTGTTTTCGACATATCCCTCGCCCCATTACAAAAATTAATTACTCATTTTATTATAACATTTTTTATAGCATTTATTATGCTAACTTTAAAGTTTGGAAAACATCGAGAAAATTAAATGCTCAAGTGAGACTTGAACCCACGGCCTTTCCCTTACAGGGGGAATGCTCTTCCAACTGAGCTATTGAGCCACACCTGAATCACTTTAAATTTCCCTTCTCTTTATATCCGTCTGTAAGGGAAAGGTCCTGGGTTTATGTCCCACTTGAGCATTTCATTTTCCCTGATGTTTTTCGAATTAATTAGATACTCCTTTTTCCAGTGGCTTTAAAAGAACTAGAAGGAAATCCAGACAGTCGGACCTCAAGCCTCATGAATGCGGACAAGTTCTCGGCAGTCCGAGAAGTAGTGAGACACTTCGCGAGACTGCGGTCGGCTATCAAAGAGCCCTGGTTGCAGGAAGACGTCAAGATGTTCTTAGAAGGATTAAGGTCTGTAATTAGGGCCTGTTTTTATATAGAACACGTCAATTTGACTTCACCTTGCCATGGTAAGCTAAAGGCAAAGTCTCGGAAAGAGGGTCACTATCGTAAACAAGTACCTACGATATTAACAGTGGTGGCACTCAGCTTGACGACCTCATCAGATGCCTTTTCACGCCCCGCTTAAAGGACCTGGGACTGTACGAAGAAGGTAACACGTGAGCTGGCAAGGGGTTCCAGGTCTTAATGGTGCCGCATAGGAATGAGTCATTGAAACGCTTGGTTTTATAGTCATATCTACGTTATAGTCACACTGGACATAGTAGGGGAGCCCCTTAAAGGGGTTGTGTATCAAAATCCCAAATGAAGGTAATACCGAATGAATTTTACAACATTAAGTATGCTAAAAATATTCAAATCAAATACATAGGGAAAAGCCCACGGTCGCCTTAAAGACGGATAAAAATAGCAGGAAAATTTGAATCACATCGAACGTATCTCGGTAGCCGAGTTGGTCAAGGCATTCCTACTACAAGAGAAAGATCGCGGGTTCGAGTCCCGCCCGAGAAGTTTCATTTTTCCTTATGTGTGGCACAGATAAACGAAAAGATACAAGTCACATCGTATCAGGAGGTGAAAGGATTGGCGGAGCAGAGAGAGGCCGGCGTCTCCTTCAGCGAGCAGGCGAAACGGGAGAGGCGGCGCGAGCGAGCGAGACTCGCAAACCGTGCCGCCCGCGCGCGCAGGCAACTCGGGCGTCGGAGGGCACTGACTAACCTCCGTCCCTTATGAGCGCGGGCCTGGGGGTGACGGGTGGAGCCGCCGCACACCCCAGCAGAAGCAGGCCACGGCGACGGCGCGCTGAGAAGCGCGCCTCCCCATTTCGGGGGCGAGTAGGGGACATCGTTGTCCCCCCTCCCGAGGAGGGCTAGACCGTAAGGGATGGCCCTGAGTCAGCCGGGTGCGAGGGATATGTCGATGACAACCTCACCTTCGGCCTAGCACCACGACCCACAATCGGCGTACGGTTTTAGTCGGTTCGAGTCCGACATAACCTCCCAATCCGGCTCCGGCAGGGGGTATCCGAGGGGATTTCCGCACGAAAAAAAAAGGTGGAGCAGAGAGAGGAGTGGCGATTACTCCACCGACAAGATCAAGTAGCTCTTATCTTAGAGAGATTCGATACCGAAGTTCTTAAATACCGAAAATCTGGCAAGTTAATAATTCCGAAAATTAGAGTTTTTTCATTGAACCTGCAGTTTATGTTATTTACCGTTTAAAGACCGCCGCCATACCCTTCTATCCTAAATCTATCAATATCGAAATGCTCAATGTCACCCGCCCAATTTTAACATGATTTCACTGCACCTTGCATTAATTGTGTATTCTACTGACTAATCAAATTAGTTACACTTTACTAAACGTCAAAAAGATAAGTTAAAAGGTAACTTGTATGAAAAAAGATTTAGTGACGTCATAAAATGTTTATTGTTATTGTTGTTGTTATATATTCCAGATTCTCACCAGAGTGCGTGGCAGAATTCACAACGTTGTTATGCACTGACCAAATGTATGACAACGTACCGGCTAACTTGAGAGTGAAACCAGGTCTAGTCAGTATGAGCTGGAAGATTGATGTCTCTTTAGGGTAAGCTCCGCATCCTTTTGTAGTTCCTAGTCATGTGAGGCCTCTACCTTAGAATCCAGGGTCTGAGGTAGTTTTTCGGCTGTATTGGAAGCAATTGCCCTCTGATCTCCCAGCCTGAGTTGACTGAGTTGAGTTGAGTTTTCTTCTCCTTCATCGTTACGTTGAACGCAGTCGCATCCGAAGCTTTCAACTTGGACTCTTTCTTTTTTTTTTATCGTGCGAAAAATCCCCACGGATACCACCCCCACGGAGCGGTGGAGGCGGTTATGTCGGACTCGAACCGACTAAAACGCACGCCGTCTTGGGTCCTTGATTGCCGGAGGTGAGATTGCCAAAAGCATATCTCTCGCACCCCGGCAGACCCAGGACCATCTCCTTCGAGATGGCCCCCTTCGGGTTGTGGGGACCACAGTGTCCCCATCTAGCCCCGGTTACGGGGAGGCGCATTTGGCGCCGCTTCAACTTGGAGTCTGGGGTTGGCTTTACCAGTCCAACTGCGGATTTGGCTAAACTACGATATTTTTCGTGAACCCAAAGGCGATATCGGAGCATTGCAGTTAAACCAGTTGTTGGACTTTTGAGAGCTCCAACTACCTGTAACGACGTATGGCAATCGGGACCGACGGCTTAACGTGCTCTCCGAGACACGACCCGACCAATGCAATTACCCATATTCATGCAAACAAATATGTGCACTGAGCGGGGATCGAACCCGCGCCTCCTGCGTAGCGGCCGCCACGTTCACTATCGCCACGCCATGGAGGCTGTCTGAGAGTCTGAGTTGTGGTTAGTGGCCAATTATTGACAGAGTTGTTCAGGTCACCTATATTGACCGCAGGGATAAACTTTAAACGTGCCTTCTGCCATCAAGCTGAGTGCCGCCATTGAAGCTAATTCTTTGTTGTCAATACGAACTAAAATACGCTAAAAATCTCTAAAAAAGATTTTGGACACAGTTTAGTTAGCAAAATCGTTAGGTGGCATGCTGTGGGACTCGAACCGACTACAAGGACTACAGAGAACAGAAGAACGATTTTCGACCTTATTAACATTTTCTTAATTACATTGTCATTTCGCATAAATAGATGCCGCTAATCACGAATATACGAAAAAAAACATTCTATGTGATGTCTGTAAGGGCGAAAATTGCTTGCAAAGGTCAGCCGGTTTTTAAGTCTGATCAAGACCTTTGTGATAAAAAAAACCGCATCAAAATCCGTTCAGTAGTATTTGCGTCCATCGCGAACAAACATTTCCAGTTTCCAATTATTTATTAGTATAGTTAAATTTCATTTGCCTAATTTTTTTTTCAGCCAATCTACACACACTTCTCCGAACACCCAAGAAATTCAAGCCCAACATATATTCGTGATACTTACACTTAAACTGACAGACGAACAGACATACACCTACCGACTATCGGTAAATAAGTTTAATGAACTTAGGTATACCGTAGCGAGTGCATTGAAATCTATGATTGTTTTAGAAAAGCGAAACTGTATGAGAAAAAACTGACATATGTTCTCTTGGGGTTGATTTTTAATGCATTGAGTATTTAACATGAGATTCGGATTATTCCCAGTAGTTCCATGAAGCCAATTCCACATGGAACTTTTGCAACGCACTAGTTCCATACGTGGAACAAGTCGGAATAGCTACTTGTAGCGGAAATATTATACCCTGTAGTCCCATGAAGGAGTGTTAGGAGTGGGTTCACGTCGGTAGTGTAATGGCCAGGATCGAACCCGGGACCTCTCGATCGTAAGGTCGACTCCTTAACCACTAAGCTACCGAGCTAATAATTTATACATATTTGAAGTGTGCTTATTAAGCCCTTTCATTTGATACCAAACACGGCATATTTATCTCAAATTTATTTTTTAACACAGTAACTTATGAGCGCTAGAGGGCGCCACACAAGATTGAGTGATATGTCATATAGCCTATAACCATCGGATTATCAAGCCGCTTGTAACGATACCTCATTTGTCTAGTTCTAATAAGTAGTTGAGGAGCTATGAGGGAAAAATGAACATACATACATAACCTGTCAAAATCATAACCCTCCTTTTGGCTTCGCAGTAGTCGGGTAAAAAACATCACTCGTCGCTGTGGTTTTGTTTTATGTCACGGAGGCTTTGAATAATATCGCCATTTTTGAACTATTGTAAAGGATTAGGCCTTCAAACTCAGAAATGAAACAAGATTACATAGATATCTTACGATTTCATTACAAACACTGTTAACGGTACCGTAGTCGGTATTCGAATGATAAATGTCAGTGTGGCTTATTCGAAGACAACTATCTGTCAGTGTCAGTGACACCTAACGTCACTAATGTCGCGAAGGTGTCACTGTCACCTTTGCATAGAACTCACAATCTGACATTAAAGTAACAATTAAATAAATAACGTTATAATATTATCTGTTACATAGAAATGATTACAATGAAATACAATATAAGTGTCTTAATGAAAGTAATAATCTTACAATTGTAAGGTTGCAAAAGTTCCATGTGGAACTGGCTTCATGGAACTACTGTGAATAATCCTAAGATTCGATGAGTATTCTTCATCTTAGCGTTAATCCCAGTCACATCCGAAGCTTTCAGCTCGGAGTCTGGTGTCTGCTTTACCAGTCTAACTGCAGATTTGGCTGAACTTCGATATTTTCTGTGAAGCCACTGCCAATCTAACCTCCACAGCGATATCGAAGCATTGCAGCTAGACCAGTTGTTGGACTTTTGAGGACTCCAAATACCCGTAACGACTGCCATAGATGTTCGTATGACAACCGGGAGCGACGGCTTAACGTGCTCTCCGAGGCACGACCAGACCAATGCAAATACTCATATTCTTGTGTACAAATATTTGCACTGAACGGGGATTGAACACGCGCCTCCTTCTGCGTAGCAGAGTAGCAGTCGCTTTCACTACTAAGTTAAAACAGTGTTAGGTTAAACAATATAAGCCAAGTCGGTCTTAAGATGGGTTAACTTTAAGACATTAGCGGCTTTTACACGGCTACGCAATCACGCGTTCTGAGCGTGCAGGATTGCGCGTTGGAATGTTCATACATCGCGCGGTATAACAACGCGAAATAGAAGACACGATTGCGGGTGTACCATAGTTCAGAAAGAAACGCTGAGCGCACGTTCTTTCCCTCTCTATCGCACACAATCAAGTGGTTATGCGCGTGTGCATTCCTAGACGCTCTTAAAAACAAATGACGTGTCGCGACGCCCTCTTTCACACATGAATACGGTTTTTCCTTACGAAAGAATATGCGTGTAAAGGGTGCTATTGAAACATCTCCTAGCCTCGGAGAGCCGTCAGTCCTGGTTACCATACAAACATCTATGGCAGTACTTATACTGCGTGATTTTATACCTAGTCGTTTCGGATAAAAAAAGTTTGTGCAGTTTCTAAAGCAAAATCATCTGGAAGTATTAATTTGGCGAAAGAATAAAAAAGTTTTTAATAATGTATGGGTATAATGTTCAAATGAAAGGAAAAATGTAAAGTAAAGTACAGTACAGTAAAGTAAATAACATAACATAACATAACATAAACTCACGCCTGTATTCTCCGAAGGGGTAGGCAGAGGTGCTAGCACCCACATTTCGCCAGTTTATGTTGAGGTCCCAATGTAATAGGTGGCGAGCCTATTGCCATTAACCGGGCACTTATAAACCTGCGATAAATACACACATAACTTCGAAAAGCATCGAAAAGTCATTGGTGTGTGCCATGGTAAACCTGGGATCGAACCCGAGACCTCGTCTCAGCAGTCCATTACCCATACCACTAGGCTACGTAAATAAGTATCTCTTTATTGTGTACATCAAGGATTAAAGACATGTAATAGTTTGTAGGTACATTTCAGGTATAGACAATAGGCGGCCTTATCGCACAGTGGCTGTGTGTTTTTTTTTTAAATCCCCATGGTTTAAAAAAAAAATCTTTCGCCAAATGAATACTTCCAGATGATTTTGCTTTCAAAACGACTATGAAATCACCCAGTATTCAGGAAATCCTTAAGTTAAATACTCAAAGCATTTTAGTAAGAAAATTATTAA
The DNA here is from genome assembly GCA_914829495.1 of Eilema sororculum. Taxonomy (NCBI): domain Eukaryota; kingdom Metazoa; phylum Arthropoda; class Insecta; order Lepidoptera; family Erebidae; genus Eilema; species Eilema sororculum. The sequence goes on from OU618559.1 coordinate 4,311,766, forward strand.
ACCTTTTGTGGTCAACATATCCACTGTCCAAAAAACAGACCATTGCCTTATATTGTTATTTAAGAATTAAATACACCTTGGGAGATATACCTATCTTGGACCTAAAATGTGGTATATAAATATAATAATAAATAATAAATATTCCACAACATTCTACACAACGCTATCTAGACCCATGGTAAGCTTTTATAGCTTGTGTTATGGATTCTAGAATGCGGATAAACATACTTATATACTTTTTTTTTTTGTAAATACATACATATTATACATAGAAACACCCAGACCAATGCAAATAGCCATATTGATGCATACAAATATTTGCACTTTGCGGGAATCGAACCCGCGCCTTCTGCATATCAGTCGCGTTCACTACCACCACGCCACGGAGGCTGTCGATATACCCGCCGTATGTGTTTCTTGGATGTATTTTCAAGATAGCACGGGGTGCTACTGAGGTGGATAAGCTCAAATTCACCGAGCATAGATTATTTATTACACAACAATCAGCGCTCTCAATCGTTTGTCTTGTGATTTAGTTCCAAGATACGTGTCCCAAGCAAAAATATATGTAAAAGCAAAGCCAACGAGACGAGAGAAAAAAGGTAAACAAAGCGACCATTACTGAGTTACGTTGCGATAACTAGCGATTATTGTCTCTGTCCTTGTCGCACATGTCGCACGTACGCGACAGCTGTCGTTGCGTGTTTCGTAGTACAGGAAATCTGTCAGCACAGTGGTTCTAAACTGTCAGATCCGCCATCTTATGAGCAATTTCATTCCTGTCTGGAATGTGCTTGAAGTGATACGTAATAATTTTGAAATAAAAATGTTTGGAACCGCTGAAACTTAGTTTACCTTTTTTCTCTCGCTTCGTTGGCTTTACTATAGGTAGATGATAATTTTTGAGTGCTAAGGGCACGGGTGACCGACATATATAATTTAATTGTATGAATGATCGAAGATGAAGAAATAACTTCGGAGATTTATTTAAATAACATGAAATGATTAACAAATTGTAAATTCTGAATAAATCTGCCGTGTGCTTATCTGCCACCTAAATGGTATAAAAATGTGACAGATTAAGGTAGGTACACAGACTGACCTCCGTCCTCCACGAGCGCGGGCCTGGAGGTGACGGGTGGAGCCGCCTGTCACCCCAGCAGAAGCAGGCCACGGTGGCGCCTCCCGGGGGCGAGTCGGGGACACCGTTGTCCCCCCTCCCGAGGAGGGCCAGACTGTAAAGGATGACCCTGGGTCAACCGGGGTGCGAGGGATATGTCGAAGACAACCTCACCTCCGGCCTAGCACCACGGCCCTCAGTCGGAGTGCGGTTTTAGTCGGTTCGAGTCCGACATAACCTCCCCTTCTGGCTCCGGGGGGGAGGTATCTGAGGAGATTTCCGCACGAAAAAAAAGTGATAGATTGAGGTTAAAAACTTGTCAGAGATGACACATCCACTTGGTAAGCGGTCACCGTTGGCTGCAACTCAATTAATTATATAAGTGTATTTATTTCGACGCGGTGCTAATCGCAATATTGTCAAGGGTGCTATCAGAATGATGCATATAATATATGTACAGTGAATATAATTTAAATATTCATATTCACTCAGAGAAGGCTTTCATTTCTAGAAGTATCAATCAATTAATTAGTCTATTGCATTTGAATGCATTTTACAGCATTAAGTATGCTAACTATACAAATCGAATACATAGGGAAAAATTAAACTTCTCGGGCAGGACTCGAACCCGCGATCTTTCCCTTACAGGGGGAATGCTTTAAAACGTAGACTCGACATAGAGGTAATAGAAGCGAGATAAGGTTTTTGGCTCGACATAACGGGAATCGACATAAAGGGAATATATCGCTTTGACCAACTCGGTTACACGCCCGCTGTGATTCAAATTTCCCTTCTATTTTTTTCCGTCTTTAAAGCGACGGTGGAGTCATCTACCGATATTATTTACGATCTCTTAATTGACTTGCAACCCTGATAACTTTAACCCAGCTACTAAATACACTGGTGCAACATATTTAGCAGAAACCGTTAGTCATTGTTACTGTTAATGTTAAATTTGACGTAAAACTCTTACTTTAGCAGGTAGTATGGTGCAACTAAGCCTTGAAAATTGCATAGCTCACGGAGTTTTATACTTTAGTTATACCGGGTGTAAGGGGAACGCTCCCGAAGCCGAAAACCCCTAGTAGTACTCCAGGTACACATTGGCATAAATATAAAATCTATATGGACAAAAAAAAGCGATTTTTTTGCATTATTTACTCTCCATCGCGTTAGTAAAGCTAAATGAAACGATAATTTCATAAAAAGAACATCACTACAAAAAAAAAAAACTAGCGCTAAGCGCGTGCTTTTCTGTAAAAAATCTAAACGTCGCGTCGATAAAAAATCGATTTGGACAAAAACAAATCCTTTTTTTTTGTCCAAATCGATTTTATTTTTATACCAATGTGTCATGTATGAGTATACTAGGCGTTTTCGGCGTCGGGAGCGTTCCGCTTACACCCAGTATAATACCTAGCAACAATTTTATATTATAACATATTGTTTGCACTAGCCTCCGGACGGTTTATTCCAGAAATCCCCACTAACAAATTCCCACCAGTGTGGATTTTTACTTTTTTTTCCTGAAATCCCCACCAAATAAATAGACTCAGCCTAGTGGGGATTTTTTAAAAAATAAGTAACATCCCCACCAGATGTTGTTTACGATGATAGACTTTGCCTTTAGTGTACCATCAGGCGAAGTGTAGTTAAATTGCGTGTCCTTTATAAAAAAAAACACTCACGTTTTACGTTATCATAAAAAGTTTTAATTTTTATTTATAATGAAACATATTTAATTAAATAATATATTAACGCATTTTTGTTAAATAATTTTAAAACAGCAACATCTAGTGGGGATTGTTACGTATTTTTCCAAAAATCCTCACTAGTCTGAGTTTATGTAACTAGGGGAGATTACTGGAATAAAAAATAACAATCCCCACCGGTGGGGATTTGTCAGTGGGGACTTCTGGAATAATCCCTCCGGACTAATGTCCACTCAAGTTATGTAATTCACAAATAAAATATAATTATATGTAATTAAATAAATTTAAATCTTGTTACACTATAATTTTATAAATAAATCGATAGTATAAATCTATATCTTTTATTTACAATTAACTGTTTAGAATTCTGAATTTGTTCCCGCTACCTATGGGAACATGTTCCCGGGATAGGTAATAGAAGCGTGGTGCAGAAACTCGACATGAAGGGAATAGAAATGGGACAGAAAACGTAGACTCGACATAGAGGTAATAGAAGCGAGATAAGGTTTTTGGCTCGACATAACGGGACTCGACATAAAGGGAACCATTCGATAAAAGTAGCCTATGTGAATATCCGAATGTAAATAATAAATATAAATAATATATAAATATTCAACAACATTCTACACAACGTTATCTAGACCCATGGTAAGCTTTTATAGCTTGTGTTATGGAATCTAGAATGCGGATAAACATACTTATATACTTATTGAATAACACACTTTTACTTTTCCACTGATTTTATTTCTAGACCTGACCGGTTTCGCCTTACGGCATTCTCAAAGGTTCACATTGATGTTTCAAAAATTATAATTCGGAAACGCTACAATGCATATTTAATTATTCTTATTATTATTATTCAATATGTGTAGCAGATTCCACCTAGCGCCATCAGTCTCCAGTATAAACATACTTATATACTGTTTTTTCGTAAATACATACATAAAGCTATCCCTATATCATTAAAGTTCCGAAGGCAACCTCCTGTAAAACTGGTATATCGCTCGATACTTACTAGGTGATTTTATAGTCGTTCATCGTCATGTATAGTTATAAATGAACCATTCCCGGTCCAAAAGTCCCGGGTCCTTTATGCGGGGCGTGAAAAGGCATCTAATGAGGCCGTCAAGCTGAGTGCCACCACTGTTAACATGGTACATATTTACGATGGTGACCCTCTTTCCGAGACTTTGCCTTTAGCTTAACATCAGGCGAGGTGAAGTCAAATTGACGTGTCCTATATAAAAAAAAATTGAAAAAAAAAGAAGGATAATCGAGTTCACTGAGTTTGCAAGTCTCTTCTCAGTAGAACCAACCTACCGAACCAGCGAAAGAATCATTTTCCAATGATTTATTTTATTTATTGTTCCAGTGATTCCTGACATTATTGTAAAATTCTGGCGTTCATATGTGCTCTTTGTGTGCCTAAACTGAATAAATGAAATTGATTCTTTGATTCTACACGTTTCTTGGATGTATTTTGAAGATCACACTCACCAAGTATAGATTATAACAAAACAATACGCGCCAGGGTCCCACCCTCCCCTTTCCTTCAAAGAACAACACGTGCAGGGCTAAGATGCCATCCATATATGGCGCAAAATAGAACTTCTAGAACCAAGCGTTTCAGTGACTCATTCCTATGCCGCACCACTTAAGACCTGGAGCTCCCTGCCAGCTCACGTGTTTCCTTCTTCCTACAGTCCCGGGTCCTTTAAGCGGGGCGTGAAAAGGCATCTGATGAGGCCGTCAAGCTGAGTGCCACCACCGTTAACATGGTACATGTTTATGATGGTGACCCTCTTTCCGAGACTTTGCCTTTAGCTTACCATCAGGCGAGGTAAAGTCAAATTACTGGGGTAGCCGCTTCAACTCAGCATAATAGCTTGTGTTAGGAGTGGGTTCACGTCGGTAGTGTAATGGCCAGGATTCGAACTCGAGGCCTCTCGTAAGGCCTGCTCTTTAACTACTGAACTACCAACGCATTATTAGACATTTGTTACATGTTTTATGAATGTAAGACTGACTTATTGCAAACTATTTTATTGTGGGTAGTACATATAAAAATGGATCTACCCTCAAAATTACAAAATAAATATCACACTTTTTTACATAGATAATACTTTCAACTTTCTTGTGGTAAGTTTTGTATATCCACACCCGGTACATGGTCCTTCTGCAAAAAAAAGTTATATTATATAATATACAGTGCTATCTAGAACATAGATCAATCATAAAATTGGGTATTCTACTGACTAGCCAAATCAGTTACTTTTTCTAAACGTCAAAACGATAAGTTATAACGTAACTTGTATAAAAAAAGATTTAGTGACGTCATAAAATTTAATAGTCAAATCAGCTACTATTAGAAATATTCCATTCCACAACATTCTACACAATACTATCTAGACCCATAGTAAGTTTTTATAGCTCGTGTTATTGAATCTAGAATGCGGATAAACATACTTGGATACTTTTTTTTTGTAAATACATACATATTATACATAGAAAGACCAATGCAAATAGCCATATTAATGCAATGCATGTATTCAAGTATGTGTAGAATGTTGTGGAATATTTATTTATTCATCCTATCACTCGCACCCCCTATAACATTGGACCGAAAATCAATGTTGGCGAAATGTGGGTGTTAATATACCTCTGCCTACCTCTTCAGATACTTACAAGCGTGAGTAATGTACATATCTAAAGTAAAGCCAACGAAGCGAGAGAAAAAAGGTAAACAAATTTTCAGCTGTTCCAAACATTTTTATTAGAAAATTATTACGTATCACTTGAAACGCATTCCAGACAGGAATGAAATTGCTCATAAGATGGCGGATTTAACATTTTCGAACCGTTGTCTGACAGCTTTCCTGTACTACGAAACACGCAACGACAGCTGTCGCTCGGCCATTATCGCGTACGTGCGACATGTGTTACAAGGACAGAGACAATAATCTTTTTTTTTATTATATACCGGACACGTCAATTTGACTTCACCTCGCCTGATGTTAAGCTAAAGGCAAAGTCTCGGAAAGAGGGTCACCATCGCAAACATGTACCATGTTAACAGTGGTGGCACTCAGCTTGACGGCCTCATCAGATGCCTTTTCACGCCCCGCTTAAAGGACCCGGGACTGTAGGAAGAAGGAAACACGTGAGCTGGCAGGGAGTTCCAGGTCTTAGTTGTGCGGCATAGGAATGAGTCACTGAAACGCTTGGTTCTAGGTATACTCTGCACCGCCCAATCGCTAGTTATCGCAACATAACTCAGTAATGGTCGCTTTGTTTACCTTTTTTCTCTCGTCTCGTTGGCTTTACTTTAATATCTCTAGTTATTCACCTGGCTATGCCTGGCGGCGTGTGCCCTGAGGCTGGCTCTCTGCGTGAAGGCGGCTCCACAAGGACATACGAAGGGCCTCTCACCAGTGTGGCTACGGACGTGGATCTTTAGGATACTCTTGCGCTAAACGAAATTAAGGTAAAAGTCAAAACTCATATAATATGTACAAGCTATTGCCCGGCTCCGCCCGCGTGGATGTCGGTTATCGCGACCAAACATAGCCTATGTCCTTTCTCAAGGTCTAATCTACCCTTATACCAAATTTCATCAAAATCGGGTAAGTGGTTTAGGCGTGAAAGTGTGACATACAGACAGACAGAGTTACTTTCGCATTTATAATATTAGTATGGATAGAGCATTAAAATTGAACTTACAAAAGGTCAAAATAAAATCAAATCAAATTATACTACATTTCTTTTACGCGGTCACGGGCTACAGAAATTCTAAAATCCGTACTAATATTATAAATGCTAAAGTTACTCTGTCTGTCTATATGTTACGCTTTCACGCCTAAACCACTGAACGGATTTTGATGAAATTTGGTATTGTGGTAGATTAGACTTTGAGAAAGGACATAGGCTATGTTTGGTCGCGATAACCGACATCCACGCGGGCGGGGCCGCGGGCTAAAGCTAGCAATAACATATAGGTACATACCGTGAAACTCTTGTCGCACAGGTGACAGCTGGCCGGGGGTTCCCGTTTTTGATTGTGGACTCGCCATATATGGCCTCGCAGGGACTCCTGTCAACATACAATTAAAATTAGGAAATATATTTTTTTGTCTGAATGAATTTTTCAGTATCTGCGGTAGCCTAGTGGTATGGGTAATGCACTGCTGAGACGAGGTCTCGGGTTCGATCCCAGGTTTACCATGGCACACACCAATGACTTTTCGATGCTTTTCGAAGTTATGTGTGTATTTATCGCAGGTTTATAAGTGCCCGGTTAATGGCAATAGGCTCGCCACCTATTACATTGGGACCTAAACATAAACTGGCGAAATGTGGGTGCTAGAACCTCTTTAGCTAGCCTAGCCTAGCTTATGTCCTTTCTCAAGGTCTAATCTACCCGCAAATGTCATCAAAATCGGTTCAGTGGTTTAGGCGTCAAAGCGTAACATACAGACAGACAGAGTTACTTTTCGCATTTATAATATTAGTATGGATTATTATTATTTTTAAACTCAACGTCGGCAAAATTACTTTGTAGATACTTACTTGAAACGTACTTTATACGTACTTTTATAAATATTGCACAACATTCTACACAACGCTATCTACCCATGGTAAGCTTAACTATCTTGTGTATTGGAATCTAGAATGCGGATAAACATACTTAGATACTTTTTTTTTTGTAAATACATACATATTATACATATAATTATCTGACGATAGATCTTTCGAATAATAACATATGGACAAGCATACCTTACTACTGTAGTGGTTACTGCACATATCACAGACATGCTGCTTCGCCTCGCCGTGCGAAGTACTCAGGTGCACAGACAGAGTCGACGGAGACACGAAGCGAGAACTGCAGTGGGGACAACTGTACCTGATGGTCAATCACCACATTTTAACGCTTTATTAGCTTCACTTGTAACTATGTATGTAAGAAAATCTTGGAATCTTAATTTGACCCACTTCCCGGTCTTCGATTAGGATGAAATTTTGCGCACGCTCTGAGTTCTGATGACAATACAAGCCTAGCTAAGAAACGTCATTACAAATCCAATATGGCGGCCTGCCCAAGATGGCGGACTAGCTGTTTAAAATCCACCCCCATGATATGGGTATCAAATGAAAGGGTTTACTGTCAGGAATACGAAAAAAATAGTCACTTATAATAGGGACTTAAATCATACATTTTTGTAATTTTTAGTGCGTGCTAAAAGCGTGTATTTTAGTTTTTTAAACTATTCAAAATTATTTTTTATATAAAGGGAATCTAATATATAATAGTATCAAATTGACGTGAATTTGACTTCAACTCGTCTGATAGTAAGCTTAAGGCAAAGTCTCAGAAAGAGGGTCACCATTATAAACATGTACCATGTTAACAGTGGCGGCACTCAGCTTGACGGCCTCATCAGATGCCTTTTCACGCCCCGCTTAAAGGACCCGGGACTGTAGGAAGAAGGAAACACGTGAGCTGGCAGGGAGTTCCAGGTCTTAATTGTGGATTAGCAATACAGCAAAACAATTCATACGTTAAAGAAATCATTTAATAGAAATAAAAAATAAGATTATTGGAAAAAATGAAATGCTCAAGTGAGACTCGAACTCACGACCTTTCCCTTACAGGGGGACTGCTCTGCCAACTGAGCTATTGAGCCATCATTCATTGTTTCCAACAGTTCGTAAGAATGTTGGTAGATGGCTGCACCGTCGCCCTTATAGACGGATATAAAGAGAAGGAAAATTTGGAATGATTCAAGTGGTGCTCAATAGCTCAGTTGGCAGAGCAGTCCCCCTGTAAGGGAAAGGTCGTGAGTTCGAGTCTCACTTGAGCATTTCATTTTTTCCAATGTTTTTCGAACTTAAAAGTTAGCATAATAAATGCTACAAAAAATTCATTCAAATAAGATTATTTTACTTGAATAGAAAAAAGAACGCGCTTGGCGCACGTTGTTTTTTTTTGTGATGTTCTTTTTATGAAATTACCGTTTCATTTAGCTTTACTAACGTGATGGAGAGTAAATAATGCAAAAAAAACGTTTTTTTGTCCATATCGATTTTATATTTATGCCAATGTGTACCTGGAGTACTACTAAGGGTTTTCGTCTTCAGGAGCGTTCCCCTTACACCCGGTATGTTTATTATAGATTATAGCGCCATTTGTATAAGTCAACAGGGCTAAGACGATGATAATTACCAACTTACTTGTAAGAAGAATCATCGCGATGCCTTTTCGCTTTCTTGAAATGTAATCTCATACTCTCCTGTAAAATATAATTATATTTTACAATCAACATCATTAATATAGTCCAAGGCGATTAAGGGATAGCTTTTTTTTGTTTTTAATAGTGCGGAAATCCCCTCGGATACCCCCCCTGAGCCGGAGCCTGTCGGACTCGAACCGACTAACACCGCACGCCGACTGTGGGTCGTGGTGCTAGGCCGGAGGTGAGGTTGTCAAAGACATATCCCTCACACCCCGGCTGACCCAGGGCCATCCCTTACGGTCTGGCCCTCCTCACTGCCCTACTCTAACTAAAAGGCCGTTAAGCCACAGTTGGTCGATTTTCATTTTTTAATGCAGTCTTATACAACTTTCGATGCTCTATCTTTTGGTTTAAGACTCATTCTTCTATTATTAATAGTTTTAGAGATACTGAACATTGCTGAGCAGTTAAACCACATATATTTTGTTCCTCCCTAATTAAAAAGCGGCTAAGCCACGATTCTTCTCTAGAAAGACGTTAACATACGTTAACGGCTAATTCATGTATCATTTTTTTCTAAATTTACTTAACTAAAAGTAAGTTATTAAGAAAAACTACGCTAGAAAGCAGTTATACGTCAATAGCGGCTTTTAAGTTATGTATTGAAATTAGTATTAGCTAGATATCAATCGCTAGAGAGCAGCTAAACGACAATTCTAGACTAAATAGCAGTTAATTAGTCTTGACATCGCCCAACCTTTCGATAGGGTATGGCACAAATCGCTTCTTTCCAAGCTACCAGCCTTTGGCCTGCCTCCCAGGCTGTGTAACTGGGTTGCAAGCTTCCTGCAGGGGCGCCGTATTCGCGTCCTTTGTAATGGACGAGCTTCGGAGTTCTTGCAGGTAAATGCTGGCGTGCCGCAGGGTTCCGTCTTATCTCCCACTCTCTTTCTTCTGCATATCAATGACATGCTTTCTAACGGTAGCATTCACTGCTATACAGACGACAGCACCTTACACGAGAGTTATTACGCACATCCTGCGGCCAAGCAGTCTAATATCGCGGAAAAAAGGCATCTTCTTGTCACTGAGCTGGACCGGATCCTGGACCACATTTCTCAATGGGGCGCTGAGAACCTGGTTGAGTTCAATGCCAAGAAGACGCAGGCACGTGCGTTTCCAGCAAAGATATTTCCTTTTCTTCCCCTTCCACTCTTCAGAGCACGCCACTGCCACTACAGGTTCACCTCAATATTCTCGGTATGGATGTTCGCTGCAAACTGAATAACAAAAACTATATCGAGAGCATCATCAAATCAGCCTCGCGTGAACCCGGAGTCCTAAACAAAGTGAGACGTTTTTTCACGCCGGAGCAGCGATGTCTTCTATAAAAGACTCAAATTCGTTCCTGCGTGGAATACTGCTCACACTCTGGGATGGCTCCGCAAAGTACTTACAAGATGCTCTCGAAAGGTTGCAGTGACGTGCGGTCCGCATCATTGGCAATCCTGAGGTAACGAACACCTTGAAACCTTTGCAGATGCGTAGAGATATTGCGTCTTTCGCAGCATTTTACCATCTCTACCATGGTGAATGTTCTGATGAGCTCTTCCAATTAGTCCCACCCTCTCCTTTCCTTCGCAGGACGACACGTGCAGGGCTAAGATGCCATCCGTATACGGTGCAGACTATACCTGCTAGAACCAAGTGTTTCAGTGACTCATTCCTATGCCGCACCACTAAGACCTGGAACTCCCTGCCAGCTCACGTGTTTCCTTGTTCTTACATTCCCCTGTCCTGTCCAAGTCATCTGATGAGGCCGTCAAGCTGAGTGCTACTGTTATCATGGTACATGTTTACGATGGTGGCCCTCTTTCCGAGACTTTGCCTTTAGCTTAACATCAGGCGAGGTGAAGTGAAATTGACGTGTCTTTTGTAAAAAAAGAAATGATGAAATTTATAGTTTTTTGGATAAAGTCGAATATATATTATGTTTTTACGTAATAATTATAATATTCTTTATCCTATGGTTTCGCGAATACTGATTATAATTGTTAAAGATGTAGGTAATTTTGTGACCTCATTACTGAATATGATTAGTAAAAGTTTGATTAAGTAAACTTGTTTATAATCGAAAAATACCGGAAAAATGAAATGCTCAAGTGAGACTTGAACTCACGAACTTTCCCTTACAGGGGGAATGCTATTCCAACTGAGCTATTGAGCCACACCTGAATCATTTCAAATTGTCCTTCTCTTTATATCCGTTTTTAATCCGTCTTGTTTTTATTATAAGTCTTGTTTTTATTGTTTAATTAATAAATAAGCTATAAAGTTCTGATTTCATAAAATAGTTTTTAACTTCTTAACTTTTTATCCGGAACTGCTTACTTAAAAGGCAGTTAATTGTGATTGAGATGTCTTTAACTGCCTTCTAGTTAATCAATAGGAGAACCAGTATAAAAATATATTTTACAATACCAAGCTAAAAAGCGTTTAAAATCCCATAACTGCTTTCTAAGTAAGGGAAGTTAGACCGCCAAGTGTTAACTACTAGGCTGTAAGGCTGTTACAATCCTTTAACTGCTTTATAACTATTTATATTTTGTTAACGTTTACTATAAGTACTAAACGAGACGGCTACAAAAAATTGCTTTGCTATAAAGCAGTTAAGGTATGGTTAGCGGCCTTAAAGTGCAGTATATTACGTTAAAATGAAGAAAAAATGCTCTGCTAAAAGTTAAAAAATAAATTTAAATAAAATATAATAAATATAAATTAATAAAATATATAACATATTGTGCCCAATGACTATGCCTACAATTATAACTTGCAACATTGTTCCTAGGTAGCACACTTTTCAAGAGACATCAATTCCCACTTATTTTTGCGTTTTCTCGAAAATACCTTTTTGCACTTAGCTGCCTTTTAGTTTGTGGACGGCAGCTCAGGAGGGGGGACAACGGTGTCCCACACTCGCCCCCAGAATGGGGAGGCGCGCTATTGAGGATCGACTAAGGGATAGCGCTGTTTAACATCAGACAGATATATACAGCGCAGACTCAGCCTCAGATACAGGCTCGAGTCAACAACAGTACCCGGGGTACGGCAATAGGCTCACCCCCTATTACATAGGAATAAAATGACTGGTGAAATGTGGGTGTTAATATCACCTCTGCCTAACCCTCCGGCGATAAAGGCGTGATTATATGTATGTATGTAATATAGTCCAACAATCAATTAACCTATTGCAGTCCACTGCCGGACATAGCCTCTCAATATGCATTGTCTGTCTCTGCCTACCCCTTTGGGAGTATAGCAATGTAAATCGAATACATAGGGAAAATGAAACTTCTCGGGCGGGACTGGAACCCACGATCTTTCCCTTACAGGAGGAATGCCTTGACTAACTCGGCTACCGAGACACGCCCGATGTGATTCAAATTTCCCTTCTATTTTTATCCGTCTTTGAGGCGACGGTGGAGTCATCTATTAGCATACCTAATGCTGTAAAATTCATTCAAATATAGCCATCTAAAGTAAAGCCAACGAGACAAGAGAAAAAAGGTAAACAAAGCGACCATTACTGAGTTACGTTGCGATAACTAGCGATTATGTCACACGTACGCGACAATGGCCGAGCGACAGCTGTCGTTACGTGTTTCGTAGTACAGGAAAGCTGTCAGCGCAGCGGTTCTAAACTGTCAGATCCGCCATCTTATGAGCAATTTTATTCCTGTCTGGAAACTTGAAGTGATAAATGTTTGGAACCGCTGAAACTTTGTTTACCTTTTTTCTCTCGCTTCGTTGGCTTTAAGATAAGATAAGATAAGAAAAATCTTTATTGTACACTTATAAATTTTAGTACACGGACAACATAATGAGAAATGTACAAATGGCGGACTTATCGCTACAAGCGAACTCTTACAGGCAACCTTTTGATGGACATTTTTTAATCTCAAAACAATAATAACGTTTGGATAGTTATTACTGTAGTCATAAACTTAAACTATATTCACACATATATACATACATATATATCCCTACATACATACATAAAAATAAATATACTATTTACATACATAAACATATTAATTACATACCTAAGTATAGTATTTAACATAAACCTTAGCACATACTTACATTAATTTTCTATAATATATAGTGGTATGGGTAATGGACTGCTGAGACGAAGTCTCGGGTTCGATCCCAGGTTTACCATGGCACACACCAATGACTTTTCGATGCTTTTCGAAGTTACGTGTGTATTTATCGCAGGTTTATAAGTGCCCGGTTAATGGCAATAGGCTCGCCACTTATTACATTGGGACCTAAACATAAACTGGCGAAATGTGGGTGTTAGCACCTCTGCCTACCCCTTTGGGGAATACAGGCGTGAGTTTATGTTATGTTATGTTATTTATGTATGTACTCACCGGCGACTTAAACTTGATGTCACACTCCACGCAGTAGTACTCTCTCGCTTCGTGCACCGCCTGCACGTGTTTGTGCAACAGAGACGGGTATATGAAGTACTTGTCGCACCTATCGCAATGTAGACGTTTGGATTTGTTGTGACGCCTGCGTACAAACAAAGTTTAACAAAATAAATGATTACAACGCCATCTAGCGAATACGAGAGGAACTACTTCAGAACTACTAAGGGCCGGCGCCCATTATCGGCATCGGCGAACTTCAGGATTTTTTCGCCCAGCGTAATAGATCTTATCACTTTCAACATAAAATTGAAATTTCAATGACGATCGTCGACTATCATCGGCCTCGATCGGCATTCTGTAGAGCGGTATGGTTACCAATTAAAGTTCAATCTTATTTCTATAACAATAAGACCTATTGTTACATGACAAATACAAATCCTCTTGCTTGCCGATGCCGGTACTGGGCGCCGGCCCTTAGTCTGAATCGCGCTATTAAAGTTTTCATTGCACTTTCAAAGTATCGAAAGTTTCATAATATTTATACGTTTGGATTTGTTATGACACCTGCGTAGAAAAAAGTGTAGAACGCCATCTAGCGAAAACGAGACGAACTACTTCAGAACAACTAACTACTAAGTCTGAATCGCGCTATAAAAGTTTCCAATGCGCTTTCGAAGTATCGAAAGTTTCATAATATTCCAGTCTATTATTCCCCATCTAAGAAATTAGTTGCGGGTTCAAGTTTCGTCCTAAAAGTTAACTTTTATCTATCTATCTCAATTAACTTATCGCAGTCCACTGCTGGACATAGGCCTCTCCCAATGTTGGCAGGCTCTGGCCTTTTTTTTCAGGCGGAAGTCCCCTCGGATACCTCCCCCGCCGGGGCCGGAAGGGGAGGTTATGTCGGACTCGAACCGACTAAAACCGCACACCGACTAAGGGTCGTGATGCTAGGCCGGAAATGAGATTGTCTTCGCCATATCCCTCGCACCCTGACTGACCCAAGGCCATCCCTTACGGTCTGGCCCTCCTCGGGAGGCTCTGGCCTACTGTTTCCTATTAGACTGGACCACTGAAGCAAGATTCTGAGTGACACTAGGGTGCTACTAAAGTATATGGACAAAATTATACATACATACATACATATAATCACGCCTTTATCCCCGGACGATTAGGCAGAGGTGAATTAACACCCACATTTCAGCAATAATAGTAGTCGGTCCCACGTAATAGGGGGTGAGCCTATTGCCGTACTCCGCGCACTATTGTTGACTCGAGCCTATATCTGAGGCTGAGTCTGCGCTGTATATATCTGCCTGATGTTAAACAGCGCTATCCCTTAGTCGCCTTGTACGACACCGCATGGGGAGAGATGGGGTGGACCAAATTCTACTCTGCCGAGAACCACGCGGCGCGAACAAAATTATACGTAAACTTTTTGTCTGGCACTGTAAGATCTTATGTCGGTCTTCGTAGTAAACCTTAAAACACGAGATGCCACTCACTGCACACAATATTCAATCTCCTCCTCAAATGAAACCGTAAATGGCCAGACGGGTTGATACAGATGTGGAGGAACGAGGTGTGATGTTCCTCCAACACAAAGGGAGTATCCCCCGACGTGGCAAGGTGATCCGATGACGGGCCGCGGCCCAACGATTGTCGTTGGGATGTTGTATATATATTGTACCAGCGCGAGAACTTCACTTTCGCGATGCAGGATTCGTAGTGACGTAGTAGTTCGGCTTGCTGCCGCTAGATGGCGCTGGGTACATGTGGTATCGCCACACAGGGTTGTATGTGGAGTGTTCCTTCTCTCGCAGTGATATCGTCTGCGTATGTTTCCGTCAGTCGTCTCTTACGACACCCTTCGGGTGAGATGGGGTGGTGATACTTGTAATTACTTTAAAATGTTATTTTTCCGCGTGATTCCCGGCAGAGCAGAATTTTGTCCACTCCATCTCTTCCCATGCGGCGTCGTACAAGGCGACTAAGGGATAGCGCTGTTTAACATCAGACAGATATATACAGCGCAGACTCAGCCTCAGATATAGGCTCGAGTCATAAATAGTGCCCGGAGTACGGCAATAGGCTCTTATTGGTGAAATGTGGGTGTTAATTCACCTCTGCCTAAACCTCCGGGGATAAAGGCGTGATTATATGTATGTATGTCATTAAACTCACATGGTGTGCACTCTTAGGCTCTCGATAGTGTTGAACTGTTTCCCACAAGTGTGACAAGGGTGTCTCTCACTGGCTCCGTGTTGGGACCTCACATGTCTCTGGATCACTGTCCTCTTACTGTAAAATAATATATAAAGTAAAGCCAACGAAGCGAGAGAAAAAAGGTAAACAAAGTTTCAGCGGTTCCAAACATTTATCAGCGCCGCGCATTCTAGCTAGAAATGAAATAGCTCTTAAGATGGCGGATCTGACATCTTCTGACATTTCCTGTACTACGAAATATTTTTTTCCGGAATTTGGACAACTTCTTACAAGGAAAAAATTCTACTGCGATGCGGCAGTTCAAACCGCCTTCAAAGAGTTTATTGATTTCGAAAAACCTCGGAAAAAATGAAATGCTCAAGTGAGACTTGAACTCACGACCTTTCCCTTACAGGGGGAATGCTCTTCCTACTGAGTTATTGAGCCACACCTGAATCATTTTATATCCGTTTTTAAGGGCGAATAAAAGTTAGCATAATAAATGCTATAAAAAAATCATTCAAAATAGTTTATTGATTCTCAGCCCCATGCTATTTTTATTAAAGAGATCAATGAACTACCTATAAAATGGCAAAAATGCATAGTTAACAATGGGTTATTTGACTAATTTTTTTTTACTTTCGAAAAATGACCACTGTCTTATAATATAATGAACTGTAAAAGTAAAATTTTCGTACGACAAATAGTTTTCAAGATATTTGATTTTGAAAAATTCAATTTATCGCGCCGCCCGAAAACGCTCCATACAAAATCGTATGAAATTGTGACGTCACGCTTCTGTAGCGCGTAGTGCAAATGTATGGAGTGCAAGATAATATCGCACTTATCTCGGTCTACGTTGCGTTTACACGTATATAGTTCATAATAAAAGTTATTTAAAATTTAATGAGGCATCTAAAAAGTTATATATTTGAATTGAATTTGATTGTTTATATTTTGACTTTTTTTGGGAATTTCAACTAATGAAAAGTCATAGTTTCAGTTTAGATATGCATTATTTAATTTTGCAAGACATATTTTTTCAGAACAAGCTATCATATTAAGCAATATTGGGAAGAATCGACGACTTAGTCAAATACCCTACCCTACCCTATACTTTAATTAATTCAATATATTTTACAAAAAAAAATACTTTATATTCCTCCCATACAAAACGCCAGTTTTCATATACTGGGTGATTATATAGTCGTTTCGGATAAAAAGACTGTGGGTACAGTTTCGAAAGCAAAGCATCTGGAAGTATTAATTTGGTGAAAGAAAAAAAAAATTTTTTTTTTTGATAATGTATGGGAACAATGTTCAGATGAAAGGCAAAATGTATGGAGGTTTAAAAAAAAAATTCCTTCGCCAAATTAATACTTCCAGATGATTTTACTTTCGTAACTGTGCCCAAATTCTTTTTAAACGAAACGACTATAAGGTCTTATATTTGTTACGAGTGTTAATTTGGCGAAAAAAAAAATTTTTTTTTTTGATAATATATGGGAACAATGTTCAGGTGAAAGGAAAAATGTATGGGGATTTAAAAAACAATTTTGTTTTCCTTCGCCAAATTAATATTTCCAGATGATTTTACTTTAGAAACTGTGCCCAAATTCTTTTAATCCGAATCGACTATAAAATAAGGCCTTATATTTGTTACTTTTTTGGTAATATTTTACCGCTGCACAGCTTGCACTTGTAAAGGTACAGTCAACTACAAAAGTAGCTTAACAAATTCTAATTTATTGAACACTGTGGTCCCTAAACCTTACATAAAATTGTGAAAAAAAAAACATTGAACATGTAAATTAAGTTTGTCTTCTGAGAATCATAACACTACATTTACTATAGACAGATGCATTCCATTATAAAAAGATTTGTAAAATATTTTAGTGTTAATCAACTTATGGCGTTGACTGTACTTACTTGGTGGTGAAATCGCACTTGTCACACGTGTAGGTGATGGGCGCGGAAGTGTGACTGATGGTGTAATGTTCTAACAAGTGCTGGCGAGAGAGGCGCACTTGGCCGCACAGTTTGCACTTGTATCTGGAATAGAACAAATATTATTGCAATGAAATTTTTATAGCATTTCTTATGCTAACTTTTAAATTCGAAATACATCGGAAAAAAGTAGCGCTCAAGTGGGACTTGAACCCATAAAAAAATCATTCAAATATTTGGGCGGAGTCATCAAAAATAAATAAATAAAATAAATAAATATTTCCCAACATTCTACACAACGCTATCTAGACCCATGGTAAGCATAGCTTAACTAGCTTGTGTTATGGAATCTAGAATGCGGATAAACATACTTAAATACTTTTTTTTTGTAAATACATACATAATATACATAGAAATACCCAGAACAATGCAAATAGCCATATTCATGCATACAAATATTTGCACTGAGCGGGGATCGAACCCGCGCCTCCTGCGTGGCAGTCGCGTTCACTACCACCACGCCACGGAGGCTGTAAATCAATGTTTAAAAATGGTTGAATGGTTCCAACAGTTCGTAAGAAAGTTGGTAGATGGTACGTCGCCCTTAAAGACGGATATAAACAGAAGGAAATTTTGAAGTGATCCAGGTGTGGCTCAATAGCTCAGTTGGAAGAGCATTCCCCCTGTAAGGGAAAGGTCGTGGGTTCAAGTCCCACTTGAGCGCTTCTTCTCCCCAATGTATTTCGAGATATTATTGGGATTTAAGTGGGATTACGATAATGATTAGCCGCGTGGTTCTTCGTAGAGTAGAATTTGGGCCATCCCATCTCTTCCCATGCGGTGTCGTACAAGGCGACTAAGGGATAGCGCTGTTTAACATCAGACAGATATATACAGCGCAGACTCAGCCTCAGATATAGGCTCGAGTCAACAATAGTGCTCGGAATACGGCAATAGACTCACCCCCTGTTACGTGGGACCGAATACAATTATTAGTGAAATGAGGCTGTTAATTTACCTCTGCCTAACTCTCGTACTTAGCTTATATCAGAGTGGCAACAGAAATAACCACACTGTCACTTCTGCGATGCCGGCGGAATTTGTTGACATTAATGATCACTGCTCCGTTCCCTTGAGTAGTAGCGTGATGATATATAGCCTATGTGTCATTCTGATGTATAAGCTATATTATTGTAAAGTTTCATGAAAATCCATTCAGTAGTTTTACGTGAAAGAGTAACAAACATCCACTCATACTCACAAACTTTCGCGTTCATAATATTAGTAGGATTTCGGTTCTAATTATTATACAAAAATTTACAGCAGGCTATAAAAGCAGCAAATAAACATAAAATATGAAGTACTAGCTTTTGCCCGCGGCTCCGCCCGCGTGGATGTCGGTTATCGAGACCAAACATAGCCTATGTCCTTTCTCAAAGTCTAATCTACCCATGTACCAAATTTCATCAAAATCGGTTCAGCGGTTAAATAAAATCATTTATTTTCATTTATTTCAGGCCATTTAGACCCATATTAAAATTACAAATTACAAATCACAACACAAAAAATTACAAATCAAACATAATTAGCTGTAATATTGAGGGCTATGTATGAGCGTGAAAGCGTAACATACAGACAGACAGACAGAGTTACTTTCGCATTTATAATATTAGTATGGTTTGTTTAAAACAAAAGTACACTTACCTAGTAGTATGTGACTTTAGATGTCCTCTCAGTGATACAATACTCGGACAGTACTGCGTACATATACTGCATCGGAACGAGCCATTCTCCTGAAATAGTAGTTTTCCACAGTTAATATATTGACACTCAACTTAATGAATAAATTTAAAAAACTAAAAAACTTTTTCGTATTTCTGACAGCAAACCCTTTCATTTGATACCCATATCATGGGGGTGGATTTCAAACAGCCAGTCCGCCATCTTGGCGAGGCCGCCATATTGGATTTGTAATGACGTTTCTTAGCTAGTCATGTATGTATTGTCATCGGAACTCAGAGCGTGTACAAAATTTCATCCTAATCGAAGACCGGGAAGTGGGTCAAATTAAGATTCCAAGATTTTCTTACATACATAGTTACAAGTGAAGCTATAAAAGCGTGTTCAAAATACTATGAGAGTGGATGACAAAGGGCCTACTTGGCGGCAATAGGCTCCTCTCTTATTACGCGAGACCAAAAATCATATTTGGCGAAAATATATCTCTGCCTACCCGGGAAAAATCCTATTGAACTCGCAACCCCGTTACCGAAACCATAAATAATACCGGGTGTAAGGGAAACACCATTACAAAAAAGCACGCGCTTGGCGCTAGTTGTATTTTTTGTAGTGATGTACTTTTCGTTTCATTTAATGCGATGGAGAGTAAATAATGCAAAATAAATTTTTTTTTTTTTGTCCAAACCGATTTTATTTTTATGCCAATGTATTATGTACCTGGAGTACTACTAGGGGTTTTCAGCTTCGGGAGCGTTCCCCTTACACCCGGTATAATATAGTTCTATACAGATGCAGAGCTTAGTAGTTAAGGAGTCGGCCCTACGAACGAGAGGTCCCGGGTTCGAATCCTGGTAATTACACTACCGACGTGAACCCACTCCTAGCACAAGCAATTTAGCTTAGTTGGAGCGGTTAGAGGGAATATTAGTAACTTCGGTTATAATATTCTTAAAAAAAAACAGGAAAAAAAAACGGTTAAATACACTCGTAACTTCCAAAAGCAGGCAGGCAACTTTTATTTCCAAACGTTGTTACTAGATGGCGACAATGCTTTGGCAATTTTTTCTAATTTTTACTATTAAAAACAAACTAATTAAGGGAGGAAGGGGGGCTTGTGGGGCTGGAACTGAAACCTGTCACATCCTGTAACATCTATGACTGACCTGTCGATGTTTCTCCATATGTGTGTACAGCACATCTTCAAAGTTGAACCCTTTGACGCAACGCTCGCACTTGAAAGGCGCGCGAGTATATGCATCGGTCTGGGCCTTCTCAGATAACTCCAGGCGGACCTGCAACTCAATAAGTATGTTTTAATAATAAATCCATATTAATATTATAAATGCGAAAGTAACTCTGTCTGTCTGTCTGTCTGTCTGTCTGTCTTTCTGTCTGTCTGTCTGTATGTTACGCTTTCACGCCTCAACCACTGAACCGATTTTGATGAAATTTGGTATAGGAGTAGATTAGACCATGAAAAAGGACATAGGCTATGTTTGGTCGCGATAACCGACATCCACACGGGCGGAGCCGCGCGCAAAAGCTAGTAATAAATAAATATTCCACAAAATTCAGCACAACGCTATCTAGACCGATGGTAAGCTTAACTAACTTGTGTTATGGAATCTAGAATGCGGATAAACATACTTATATACTTTTTTTATATATAGAAACATCCAGACTAATGCAATAATAATAATAATAGCCATATTCATGCATACAAATATTTGCACTGAGCGGGGATCGGGCGCATGTCACACATTATGAGATAACCGAACTAATAAAATGTTTTAAAAAAAAATAAAGTTTAAAACTAAAACCCGACTACGGAAAAATCACACTCTAAAATGTAACAAACAAGAAAATATCAAGGATAGCCGTGGTCGTATGCCACTTTACCCTAGAATATATTGTTTTGTTAGAGTAAGTGGCATACGACCACGGCTATCCTTGATATTTTCTTGTTTGTTACATTTTAGAGTGTGATTTTTCCGTAGTCGGGTTTTAGTTTTAAACTTTATTTTTTATTTACATTATTTTGGGGCAATGTAAAGCTAATAATTTATACATATTTGAATTGTGCTTCTTAAGTCCTTTCATTTGATACCAAACACGGCATATTTATCTCAAATTTATTTTTTAACACAGTACCTTATGTGCGCTAGAGGGCGCCACACAAGATTGAGTGACACGTCATATAGCCTATAACCATCGGACGATAAAGCCGCTTGTAACGATACCTCATTTGTCTAGTTCTAATAAGTAGTTGAGGAGCTATGAGGGAACAAATGAACATACATACATACATACATACATACATACATACATACATAGCCTGTCAAAATCATAACCCTCCTTTTGGCTTCGCCGTAGTCGGGTAAAAAGCCGGCCAAGTTCGAGTTAAATCTCATCCGTGGATTTAGCAGTACCTATTATATGTATAAATTAAAAAATTTAAAAACCCCCGTCACAAAAACACACACAGCCTTTTAACTTTTAATATACCTAGTAATATTTTTATTCAACGGTTGCCATGTCGGGGGACCTTGAATTGTTCCGATAATATAACGGAGTGCTTACCAGTTTGGGTCCCCCGACATGGCAACCGTTGAATAAAAATATTACTAGGTATATTAAAAGTTAAATGGCAAACTCCATTTATTTTCAACTTTTTGGAGGTGTTTTTTGTGACGGGGCTTTTTAAATTTTTAATGAAAATTTTATTTTATACTTTTTAAATTGATCTACTAGTCAAACCCTTTCATTTGATACCTATATTGAGGGAGTTATGAAGAAATATGTATTTCGACATGTGGCGGTAGCCATCTTGGACCATTTTTTTTTTTCAAACATAGCTAAGAACACTCCCGAGTAATATACCTTTCAAACAAGAAAAAGTAAATCCAAATCGGTTCATCCGTTTGGGTGCTACGATGACACATACACACACACACACACACACACACACACACACACACACACACACACAGACACGCACGCACGCACGCACGCACGCACTTGCTGCACTTTTTGCTTCGGGAGTTAAAAAGAAGTATTGTCTCACCTGATCAGCTGTGAGCTTAATAACTAAATATTCATCAGTCTCTTGTCTCATTCTAGAAGTGAACCCTTCTCTAATCACTTGCTTCTTCGACTTTCTCTTGCTTAAAGGCTTCTCTTCTTGCGTCTCTAACTCACTCTTTACGTCTTGTTCTTGTTTTATATCTGGTTCTTGTTTTAACTGTAAAAAATTATACAGGATATTATTGAAGTGAAAAACACCTTTTCAGTAGAAACCCATTAAACTTGCGACACTGTCACCGCTACCGACACTTCTGTATTAAAGTTTAGTACAGCGCCATCTAGTAGAGGGTTTGAGAACTACTAGCGTATGCAGTGAAAATTGTGTTCCGTTTTCTATTTTGTTTGGTAGTTGGACAGTTGGACTTGGAGCCATAAAAGTTATAAGACGATAACTGAGTAAAGTAAAATGATTTGAATTTGAATTTGAATTTGAAAAAATCCATACATCCAGTGAAGGTCAAATAAATGATTTTGGTTGTTTTGAGAACTATGTCATTTGTATGCAAACTTGGTTGACGACGGTCCGTGTACACTTTGTACAATGCCGACATATTGTATAGAACAAGACGTCCGCTCGCTCGCGCGGACGTCACATTATGAGTTATGACTAGTTGAGCAAAAAATCCGAAAACAATCGGTTTTTTTTTTATTGATAGCCTCTGTGGCGTGGCGGTAGTGAACGCGACTGCCACGCAGGAGGCGCGGGTTCGATCCCCGCTCACTGCAAATATTTGTATGCATGAATATGACTATTTGCGTTGGTCTGGGTTTTTCTATGATGTATGTATTTGAATGTTGTGGAATATTTATTGATTTGTGTACATAACGGAGATGGTGGGGCATTACTTGGGCTTAGACTAGCACTACCCTAGCAAACAGTAACAGACAGCCTTTGTGACGTGGCGGTAAGAAGTAGTAAGAAATACTTCGGGAAAAAGAAGCGCTCAAGTGGGACTTAAACCCACGACCTTTCCCTTACAGGGGGAATGCTCTACCAACTCAGCTATTGAGCCATACCTGAATCACTTCAAATTTCCCTTCTCTTTATATCCGTCGTTATGGATGACGATAATAAATGCTATAAAATTTTAATTTAAAAAAAAGAAGAAGAAGATGTTCCACTCTTACCTCTTTTCCCTTTCTCCTCTTACTCTTGAAGTCTTGTAACATAACTAGTGGTATCTCATCGTCATCTTCTATGTTATCTTCTCCCATATATTCTTCTGTAGCGTTAACTTCTGCTTCTTCTTCTGGTCCGATGTGGACTATTACTGGGGCTGTTGTACCAATATTGTAGTCTGATATTTGTATGTATAAAAATGTTTTTGACTCCTAAAAAAAGTAAAATTGTCAGTAAAAAGTCTAGAATCCATAGACTTACTCCAAATCCAGAAACATACTTAGATAAAAAGAATATTTTTTCCATACTTCAATTTGTAATCGGCTGATGAGTTCCAGAATCAGAAAATTTGAGTGTCCCTGCAGCTTCAACAAATTACAGACGCGGTGGGTTTCTTATTCGCAGTCTAAAAAAGTTTAACGAGGTCTCGGTATCCTTGGACATAGATTTGTTCTGTACAAGCTCGAACACAATTAAAAGACGCCATGCGTCTTTCTTCAAGTTCTTTGGCGAAGGTGCTAGTAGCCGTCGCAGAACTCAGTCAGTGTAATGACACCAGCTGCAGACTATTCTTGGGCTTTGTTCTATATCTTCTACCTACATTATTATTATTTAATCTTCGTATTTTTTTTTTGTTGTTGTTAGTCATTTTAATTTACTAGCATTCGTAATAAATAAGTAAATATATAATAAGTTTGGGCTTGTAATTAGCAATATGTCTACACACTTTAATCAAGATATTAATATCTTGATTAAAGTGTAGTCTGACTATTATCTTTGATTAGTCTGTAAGCCTTCCTAAAAGTAATAAATAAATAAATAAAAAATAAATAATGTCATCAAAGCCTAATACACCTACTTTTTCTGAAACCTGTTCCAATATCTGACTAGCTCTCTGCAGTTGCTCGGTAAACTTTATACATTTCTTGAGCATCCACTTGCATATTAAACATATTATCATGTTGCATCCGTTTGTGTTCACCTGAAAATATATATTGTGGATTAAAAAGCACATAACACCAGATTTTGATCACTAAAACATATCCTGAAAAATAAAGAATTCTCACAAGGATCAAAAGAAGCATATTCAACACCTGCATCCTACCCATTCTAACATATGGCTGCGAAACATGAATCACTAAGCAGAAGTATGGAAAGGAGTATACTGGGCTACACAAGAAAAGACCGGCAAAGAGCCGCAGACATCAGGATGATCACCAAATGGGAAGATGTCATAACCAAAACAAGAAAACGAAAATGAAGATGGACAGGTCACCTGCTCAGAGACCAAAGGCCAAAGTGGTCCAGGAAAGTAACAGAATGGACACCCCGCCAGAATACCAAACGTCGGAGAGGCCGACAACACGCACGGTGCTCGGACGACCTGAGAAAGACAGAGGCTGGCGAGAAACAGAGGGAATTGGAGGTTAATGGCGAAGACCTTTGTGCCGCAGGGGCAGATTGATTTAGAGGACTGTGCAATATCTACTACACTCTCAAAATTTGTAATTTACTATGTAAAATCTCATTCAATTAATAACAAGGTTTGAATTGAATTGAACACCAGCCCTCAAAAGTCCAACTGGTCTAACTATGTACTCTGCCCTATGTACTCGCTGAAAAGATGGGAAATCATGGGAACAGACAGACTAGAACAAGAAGACATCGGAAATCTGAAGGTGGAACAGATCGTAAGTTTTTGCAAGGAAACAGGTAGGTTCAACGAAACGCTGTGATTGCCGGATATCCCACATCCCACCCAAGGAAATAGAGGAAATGGGTGAAATGGCCCTACGCAAGAGGGCGGATCACCCGTCCGGCCGCGGCGTCCCCTGCTGGCAGTAAGTAAGTAAGTAAACTACAGAACTTCGATATCAACAATTGGGTGTGGAGGTCAGGTGGCAGTCGCTTCACAGAAAAAGTTGCGAGTACAACCATATCATAGTTAGCGAATAAACTGACCTCTAATATGTTGGGATATGGCTCAGAAAATGAATTTCAAATAGATCTACATGTATTGAATAACACACTTGTACTTTTCCACTGAGTTCAACTCAGTGGAAAAGTACAAGTGTGTTATTCAATATGTGTAGCAGATTCCACCAAGCGCCATCAATCTCCAGTATAAACAGTCAAATAGATCTCTTTACACAAATTTAATACAAAGTTGTAATATAAGCTCAAGTGGCAATAGGCTGTCCGTCTGTTGAAGGACCGATGGCTGTTGGAGCAGACGAGTCCAAAAGTGGCCACATATTGAAAACACTTGTATTTTTTCCACAGTATTGTGGAAAAAGTACAAGTGTTTTCAATATGTGTAACAATGGATTCCACCAAGTGCCATCAATCAACAGTGTAAATATTATACTAGAGTGGAGACCGCGAGAAGGCAAACACGAGGTACCCCCTAGCCAAACGTACAATGGCCCAAGAAGAGAGGCTAAGTTTCTTTTTTTTTTTATATAGGACACGTCAATTTGACTTCACCTCGCCTGATGTTAAGCTAAAGGCAAAGTCTCGGAAAGAGAGTCACCATCGCAAACATGTACCATGTTAACAGTGGCGGCACTCGGCTTGACGGCCTCGTTAGATGCCTTTTCACGCCCCGCTTAAAGGAAGGACTGTAAGTGCGAAAAAGAGTCCCCTATCCTATCCTACGCCCTAGCCAAATGGACTGACAACCTGTAAAAGGTGGCTGGGACAGACTGGATGCGAAAGGCGGAGGATCGAGTGAAATGGCGCAGATTGGGAGAGGTCTATGTCCAGCAGTGGACTGCGGTGGGCTGATTGATTGAATTCAAAGTTATCTTCTGTATTGGTTCCTGTGGAGTAGAATACCGCCACCCTATATCTTTCTGTAGGCGTCGTAACAGGCGACTAAGGATAGGGCGGTTCCTTCAATAAACACCTTTATATTTTAGGTATCACCGACAGCCCTCTCTGCAGAGCCTGCATGAACGAGGACGAAACTGCGGCACACGTGCTTCTACACTGTCCTGAAACCGCCACATACAGGGCTAAGTACTTCGGAAACACAGGTACGCTCCGGGAGATCACCAGCAGTGTGAATAGCCTGCTGGTGTTCTTCAACGAGTTGGGGTGGATCGAATAAAATGCCCACCCTCACCCAAAAACCGCGCCTTGTCGTGGAGTTGCGGATAATAGCCCGTCATACCATACCATAGGGCTGTTCTCCATCCGACAGTAAACATACAGCCCATGACATAATGCCCACTTGACAGCAATAGGCCCCCTGTTATGTGGGACCGATTATCATAATTGGTGAAATGTAGGATACACCTCTGCCTACCCCTTCGGGGATTAACAGGAGTCAGGATCTGTTTATGATTACATCTCTAACAGAAACATAATACAAGGTTATTAATCTATTTTCTGAATAATAGCAGTGAGATACACCAATGGCTGGTAGTTCTACTAAGTTTCAGCAATAATTCTACGTTTAATTAAGTATTTTGATAATATTAATATGTTTTCATAACATAACATAAACTCACGCCTGTATTCCCCGAAGGGGTAGGCAGAGGTGCTAGCACCCACATTTCGCCAGTTTATGTTTAGGTCCCAATGTAATAGGTGGCGAGCCTATTGCCATTATCCGGGCACTTATAAACCTGCGATAAATACACACATAACTTCGAAAAGCATCGAAAAGTCATTGGTGTGTGCCATGGTAAACCTGGGATCGAACCCGAGACCTCGTCTCAGCAGTCCATTACCCATACCACTAGGCTACCGCAGATCTTATTTAATATGTTTTCACGATTAAAAAAAACAATATAACATAATAACCTTTTCTGTGAACTTTTGGTACGCGTTTATTTCCTCAGGGCTCATCGGAAACACATTTTCAGTAACTTTCAGACAAGCCCGGCACGTATTATTTATATTATCCATATCAAAACTATTGTATTCAGTCATTATTTAAGATAAATATCACGAAAATTACAAATTACAATACAAACAACAATATGTTTTTTTTTTTATTTGATATCCGGATTAACTAGAGATGTGCTACATGTTTACAAAACATCTGACAAGTTACGGTTACGGTTCGCCACTAGAGTTCTCGTGGCTCTATTTATTATTTAGTTGATTTTTGAGCTTGTCATCAATAAGGTGTGCATTTTTGAAATAATATCCCAGAACAGATATAATTTAGTATTTTTGTCCTTCATCATTATCACTCTGCGTTAGTCCCGGTCTCACTCATATATATATATATATACACTTTACGAATTCGAGACCTTCGGTCACGCGGTCCGCTAAAAATAATAATATTCTGACCTTGTTCTTGATTCAAAAGCATGACATTGAATAACATAAATTAAATAAATAATAATTCAGTAGATTATGTATTTAGGTACTTGTTGAGGTTGAAACAAAACAGCTTTCCACAGAGGAAAGGGTCTGTACTCTGTTGGTTATGTACGTTCATTCTTTCGTATGATCATATTTTCGGTCCCGGTCAGTCGAATCCGACAGAAACTTTCACTGGAAACTGGAACTCCCTGCAAGCTCACATGTTTTCTTCTTCCTACAGTCCCGGGTCCGTTCAGCGTGGCGCGAAAAGACATCTGATGAGGCCGTCAAGCTGAGTGCGACCACTGTTAACATGGTACATGTTTACGATAGTGACCCTCTTTCCGAGATTTCGCATTTAACTTACCATCAGGCGAGGTGAAGTCAAATTGACGTGTCCTTTATAAAAAAAAAACTTCGGAGTCTTGAGTTCGCCATTCCAGTTTGATATGATTGCACCAAGCATACTACATCCCCTAGCCATAACGTTCTGGCTACCTAGGTACTGTCCAGGTCACCATACTACTGCTGCTGACGATACACCCATACTTGTAATTTTACTGCTGCGCAGGAGGACATATTTCGAAATAATATTAATCTTAAAGTGTGTAATCTCTTTTATGTATAATAATTATTAACTTAAATATATGTATGTACAACTGAGGTAAGATTGGTTTCTCTGAAGTCTTCCCCAGGATTCCCACACGCACGCACATCTCTTCTGTTTCCTCTGCTGATGAAAAGATGCAGATGTCCCCTCGGACAGATGCACGAGCTCTAAAAACAATACCTCAGGGCGGTATTGTTTTTAGAGCTCGTGCATCTATCCGCGGGGTCAGCTGGTGAGTAGACCCTGACACGTTCAGAGGTTACAAATTGGCTTTATTGATGAACTAGATTGATATTTTCCGTGAGGTGACTGCCATATGAACTCCACAAGCTATTAGCGATATTTAAGTACTTATTGCAATTCCAGTTGTTGAATTTTTTAGGTCTCCAACTACCCGTGCCTAACAACTGGCATAGATGTTTACCTATATGACAATCGGGGTCGACGGCCTAACATGCTCTCCGAGGCACGGCCAATGTAAATAGCCATATTCCTACATGCAAATATTTGCGCTGAGCGAGAATTGAACACACGCTCCCTACGCTACGTGGCTTTCGCGTTCGCTACCGCCACGCAACAGAGGCTGACTTACCACATTGAATAAAACACAAAATGGAAAACAAAATGCATTTTATTTAACAAACCACACGTTTCATAATGTTTAAATTACAAATAGCAAAATAAATAAAAATAAAATGCAGAATATAAAATTATAGGAACATATTTACAGAAAAATTGCATGGTTATTTATTTATTCAATGACTTCTAACCTTTAGTATAGCTCGAACTAATCATAATGGCGGCTCGAAGTTCGTACGAGGTACGAGGCTCGCTCTATTCTCAAACGGCCTGAACCCTCACTTGTACTGAACTTCCGGAGTACGGGGTATGTTGGGCCAAGTGACAGAATGTCCAAGAAGGCTTAACGTCCAGTTGTTAGAAAGACCATAAGCTAAAACGTACAAGTGTCATAATGACCAAGAAGGCATAGCGTCCAGATGTTATAAAGACCGTGAGTCAAAACATACAAGACTCTGAATGTCCAAGACGTCATAACGTCCTGATGTTAAAAGGCCGTATTTCAAAACGTCCAGCTGTTATAAAGACTATTTCAAGCGTTTTTAGGTACTCGTAGTCTTGGGGTTCCTTAACCAAAATTTTGTCATATCAGTTCATATTGGTTGGTAGGATGGTTTTATTCAATAAACGTTATAATGAAAAATTAAAAGACATGATAGAAGAAAAAACTACGCCGTTGCAGTTTCTTAAAGACTGTATAAAATTACGGAAACAATGCAACTCGGCCTAACATGCCCTTTATAATTATATACTATTATATAATGTGTGTTCTGATCGTGTCCGTACATTGCAGGTATCTAAAAAAAATACTTAGGTTATGTTATATTCATGATACTGAACACATATGACAATAAGTGCCAGCATAAGTTAATTAAGTATGTATACTTATAACATTCTCTGCCTATCAGATAATGTAAAATTAGGCATTATGTCCAAATGGCCATTTTTTGTTATATTTTCTGTTGAAAAGAAATACATTTGTTTTAACAATTAATTTGTGGTTTTCATAAGTCATTATAGCTAATAGACGTTTTGGCAATTTGTTGTTTTGACACCTGGATATTATGATAACTGGGCCTTTTGACAATTGGACATCGTTTTCAATTAGAAGTTTTAGCAATTGGTCGTTTTGGCACCTGGATATTATAACAACAGGGCATTTTGACAGTCAGACATTGCTTCCTTGTCATTTTAATACACTGGACATTCTGTCACTTGGCCCAACATACCCCGTACTCCTTCCGGAGTACGGGGTATGTTGGGCCAAGTGACAGAATGTCCAAGAAGGCTTAACGTCCAGTTGTTAGAAAGACCATAAGCTAAAACGTACAAGTGTCATAATGACCAAGAAGGCATAGCGTCCAGATGTTATAAAGACCGTGAGTCAAAACATACAAGACTCTGAATGTCCAAGACGTCATAACGTCCTGATGTTAAAAGGCCGTATTTCAAAACGTCCAGCTGTTATAAAGACTATTTCAAGCGTTTTTAGGTACTCGTAGTCTTGGGGTTCCTTAACCAAAATTTTGTCATATCAGTTCATATTGGTTGGTAGGATGGTTTTATTCAATAAACGTTATAATGAAAAATTAAAAGACATGATAGAAGAAAAAACTACGCCGTTGCAATTTCTTAAAGACTGTATAAAATTACGGAAACAATGCAACTCGGCCTAACATGCCCTTTATAATTATATACTATTATATAATGTGTGTTCTGATCGTGTCCGTACATTGCAGGTATCTAAAAAAAATACTTAGGTTATGTTATATTCATGATACTGAACACATATGACAATAAGTGCCAGCATAAGTTAATTAAGTATGTATACTTA
The DNA here is from genome assembly GCA_914829495.1 of Eilema sororculum. Lineage (NCBI taxonomy): Eukaryota > Metazoa > Arthropoda > Insecta > Lepidoptera > Erebidae > Eilema > Eilema sororculum. The sequence continues at coordinate 4,342,709 of OU618559.1, forward strand.
TAATATTCTCTGCCTATCAGATAATGTAAAATTAGGCATTATGTCCAAATGGCCATTTTTTGTTATATTTTCTGTTGAAAAGAAATACATTTGTTTTAACAATTAATTTGTGGTTTTCATAAGTCATTATAGCTAATAGACGTTTTGGCAATTTGTTGTTTTGACACCTGGATATTATGATAACTGGGCCTTTTGACAATTGGACATCGTTTTCAATTAGAAGTTTTAGCAATTGGTCGTTTTGGCACCTGGATATTATAACAACAGGGCATTTTGACAGTCAGACATTGCTTCCTTGTCATTTTAATACACTGGACATTCTGTCACTTGGCCCAACATACCCCGTACTCTTACAAATATGGTACAAGAGTCTGGCCAACGAAAGCTGGCGCAAAAAAGCGGCGCCAAATTCGAAATACCACCAATTTGCAACACTATACTAAACCGAAATAATGGAGTTGATACTATGACTTATTTCCTATTAGGTATGCATGAAAACTACCATATTATGGTAAATGGCCAGATTCTAGTCAGTATGGCAATCTGTTGGTTTTTTTTTTCAAATTTGGAGCCGTCTTTTTGTGGCAGCTGTCATTTGCCAGACTCTAAAGCACGGCGTAGTGGGGGGCGCCAGGCTTTCGGCGGAACATCGCTCGCTCTCAGCTAATGCTTTTTCCATCTCTTTTATTACCTCCTCCCCCGCCACGTCAAGTAAAACATTGTAAAGCACAGCGCTCGCCTATAGACTAATATTGCGAAGGATCACGAAGAGGTCACCAAAAAACTTAGTGCCCTGTCTCACCAAGATGCCATTGCCAAGTCGCCAGCCACGTATCCAAGTAAAGTAAAGCCAACGAGATGAGAGAAAAAAAGGTGAACAAAGCGACCATTACTGAGTTACGTTGCGATAACTAGCGATTATTTTCTCTGTCCTTGTCGCACTTATCACACGTACGCGACAATGGCCGAGCGACAGCTGTCGTTGCGTGTTTCGTAGTGCAGGAAAGCTTTCTGCACAACGGCTCTAAACTGTGAGATCCGCCACCTTATGAGCAATTTCATTCCTGTCTGGAACGCGCTTGAAGTGATACGTAATCATTTTCAAATTTTGGAAACGCTGAATCTTGTTTACCTTTTTCTCTCGCTTGTCTTTACTTTACATGACTTCTGGACTCTCTGGTAGCCTGGCAACGAGGCCAGTGTCACCACTATAATTTACACGTAGGTATAAACTGCACCTCATTCACTCAGTCGCCATTTGTCAAAAAAAAAGTAGAAGAATACGAAAATACGAAAATGAATCGACTGTCGAGTCACAAGTCACAATCGACTTTCAGATGCCAGAAGTAGCCAGGCCTGTGTCGCTGACGACGTAGCTATGGCGTGGGCGTCCTAGTGAGGCAGGGGACTTACTGTAGCTGTCCTATACTTGACATTAAATAAAGGCGCGCTATGCTATACACATTGGTGTCGGAATAGACCTCTCTTCACGTTTGTCTGTTGTGCATTGAAGTCATTGAAAATAAATAATTCTTGGAATAAATTAATTTAAAAAGATTACAATCCAATAGTGTTGACAGAGTAGATCTTATTCAAAGCCAGTTCTATAAATAAAATATGTACATAGAATTCAATATTATGTTTTTGGAGAATGAGACAACACACGTACACACACAAACACAACAGATCTCTCTCCTACGCACACGCACGCACGCAGGCATTCATGCACGCACGCAGGCATGCACGCACGCACGCAGGCATGCACGCACGCACGCACACACGCTCGCACGCGTGCATGCACGCACGCACGCGGGCATGCACGCACGCACGCACACACACTCGCACGCGTCACACGTCATACAAAACAGTGTTGCAATAAGATAGGTTAAATTGAATAATGTAATATATAATTAATTATTAGAATTATTATAGGCACCGATAAATAATAATATAGTCACTCACACACACAAACACATACTCACTCATTATTCTTTTATATCATGCCTAGTGCCTACGCATAACTAAGTCTTACTATTTTTTAATTATGATAGGAGTAAATTGTATTGTGCTTAGCTTATATTTAAAGATATCAAACATATATAAATGACAAAACATATTGCTTATCTAGCGTAAATCGCACTAACTCTCACATATACACTCTCAAAAAGGCACACACCCAAAGACCACAGATAAGATAATATACAAATACACAAGCTCAAATAGTTCACCGTTCAAACTTTTCACCTCTAAATCTAAGCATAGTTACTGGCATAGTAAGATCATTTTGAGTATATCTACCCACATAATGGTTCAAATAATTAAGTAATTACATATTTCATTTGTGATGTAATATTTTGTGATGGTAACATTTTACAATATATTCATTATGGTAACATCGGAAGCTTCATACAATAATCTAAGCGTCCATGTTCCGGCGAGAGAGATAGCGATAGCTATATAGAAGGTATAGTGCCATCTCCCTTGCTCGTCCTGCACACGGAAGGTTCCATACGTTATGGTAAGCCTTTAGAAATGTCAACTCAGTGGTGGATCATTAATGGGCACCGACTTGTCGGAGGTCACTCAACAATCTCCGTTCTCCTGGGGGTGACATGTGAAGCCGGACAACCTCCGTGGCGTGGCGGTAGTGAACGCGGCCGCTACGTAGGAGGTGCGGGTTCGATCCCCGCTCAGTGCGTACAAATATTTGTTGGCATGAATATGAGTATTTGCATTGGTCTGGTTGTGCCTCGGAGAACGCTAAGCCGTCTCTCTGTTTCTATACAAACATGTATGACAGTCGTTATAGGGGAAATGGGTGATTTGGCCCACACAGAAGGGCTGATCACCCATCCGGTCAAATAACCATCCCCACTGGCAATAGTAGTACTGTAGTAGTAGTAGACAGGTGAAGCTGCATGTCACCCTAGTTAGTTAGTTTACCTGGGCTGTCCTGCACTTAGCTTCTTGATTGGGCCATTGTGCGTACCATCTTACCTGTCATTCCAACCAACCCAGGCCATGGGCCCTACCTTTCCAGTGCAAGATGGGGACACCATGATTTCCATAACTGAGAGGGCTCCTTTAAACCGGGAATGATCCATGGTCAACTGGGGTTCAAAGACCTTAGTAGGCCCCTGTACACTTGAGCCCCGATAAGGCGTGCGATTTTTGTCGGTTCAAGTCGGACATAAGTGACATAACCCACCTAACCTCCCACCCCCTTCGCGCGCCAGCGGCGTATCCGTATTCGGTTTTTCCCATTGGTTAGATTTATGGTCAGATTAGTCTGACCAACGGGAATTTTTTTTCCCGTTGGTCAGATCAGCTTAGGATTTAGTAAAGTACTGCTAAACACAAAATTCGATTCTTCCACTTCTTGTAAATACATAGTCATTTAAATAGGTTTTATTTGTGATATTATGGAGTTTGTTGACACTGGTTGAAACTCTTTGCAAGTTCTTTCATCGTTATTTATAACAAAATTTTCCTGTTTGTCATTAAATGTCAATCGCATCATTTACCAAAGTAAAGTACCGTGTTTAAAAAAATGGATTTTAACTTTATAAACAGAAAGGGAGGGGTTGTTTTGCTGTACAATGGTTATCAATACTATAAAAACAAAACGTATACAAACGGAAATGAATATTGGCTTTGCGGTCAGTTCAAAAGAAAACGATGCCTGGGATCTGTGACGATTCAAGTGAGTAAAGGGGCTTGTAACCTTAAGGCGGGTTTGTTACTTTTCACATTATTGACCATGATTCCATCTCAATACCCGAGTGTAGCTATGTATACATATACTCGTGTACACATGGGTCTCACCTGCTAATTTCTACATTTTTCAGAACCGCGTTATACTTATTAAGTCAAAAAATCACACCTGCGTTCAAGATGTTGGCAAAAATGACGTAGAACTTTCATTCCATAAAATGCGGGAACAAGCTTGCAAAGAGTATCAACCAGTGCCAACAATTTACAAAAAGTGTGTTTCAAAACTAAAAGATTCCGGCTTACACTTAACAAACCATATACCTGCTTTTGAATCTATTAAAAGTACGGTGTACCGTCATCGAAATAAAGCCGCTAAAGTTTCCAAACTTTTTCACGAAAACCCTATTGATGTTGAAGTGCCTGACGAATTTCGAGATTTCATATTGGCCAATTTTATTGATCAGGAAATGCGTATAATTATTTTTTGTACGCCGCAATCAAAAGAATATTTAAAACAAATAAACCATTTTTTTGTGACGGAACATTTAAAAGCGTTGCCTTTACATCATTTTCGCAGTTATATAGCATCCATGGTGATATCGGAAGTAGCATTGACTCCACTAAAATTATACCACTAATATATGTATTGATGTCCCATAAATCAGAGCGAGCCTACATCAGTCTTTTTAGCATGCTACGATCACAACTGCCGTACATGGAACCAAAACAATTCACCCTGGATTATGAAGTCGCTGCTTCTAATTCATTGAAAAAAGTATACCCTGATGCGGAAATAAAAGGTTGCTATTTTCATTTTACCCATAATGCGTGGAAGCAAACAAAAAAATTTAAATTGACAAAATCAAGAGAAACAAAACGCATAATTGCACTTTCGGGAATTTTGCCATTGCTACCGCCTCATTTAGTGGACGAAGGTTGGCAGTATATAATTAATGATGCTCCCGATTCAGCTGACATAAAACGATTTATAAAAATTTTTGAAAAGCAGTGGCTAGAGAAGTCTAATTTTCCACCGTGGGAGAGCCATGCTTCGGCACGAATGGGCCGGCTCGACCGGAGTGATACCACGGCCTCACAGAAAACCGGCGTGAAACAACACTTGTGTTGTGTTTCGACGAGTGAGTGAGGGCACCGGAGGCCCAATCCCCCCTTCCCCCCTCCTATAATGGCGCAGTCAGAAAACTTTATTGTACCCCAGGAGGGTACCAACTGCGTTGGAGAATCCCTCTCTGGACGTCCACGCTGCCTCTCGTATTCTGGGGGGGGGGGGCAAAACTGCGCGAAGGAATGCTCGAAGCAAGAGCAAAAACTCTAGGGCACCCCCTGCCACGCTGACCGTGGACTTTTGTAACATCAGGGGATTACACACTAACCTAAATGCTGTCCACCACCACCTTGAGACAGCACAGCCAGCCTTGTTCTTCCTGACCGAGACGAAGATATCGTCTCCGGCGGACACATCCTACCTCACCTATCCTGGGTACGGACTACAACACTCCTTCCTGTCTAATGCCGGAGTGTGTGTGTACGTCAGAGACGATATCAGTACTCGTCGCCTCAGCAATCTTGAGGGTAGGGACCTCTCCATTCTATGGCTCCGTGTAGACAGCGACGACCATCCCCGCGTCTACGCATGCCTCTATAGGTCCCACAGCGGTGATGCCGAAACAGACCGACTCATAGAGCATATCCAAATGGCCTCAGACCTCGTGCAGCAGCAGATCCCATCCGCAGAGTTAGTCATACTTGGTGATTTTAATGCCCACCACATCGAGTGGCTCAATTCCAAGAAGACCAATCATGCGGGAAGATCTGTTCACGACTTCGCCCTGGCTTATGGCCTGACACAACTGGTTACCACGCATACGCGAATCCCAGATGTGGAGAGCCATAGTCATTCACTGTTGGACCTTCTGCTGACTTCACATCCGGATAGCTACCAAGTGTCTGTTGGGGCCACACTAGGTACTTCAGACCATTGCCTTATCCGGAGTACAGTGCCTCTTGCATGCCCGCTGCGTTCGCGAGGCGCACGCAGCCGCCGTGTGTGGCACTATAAGTCGGCAGATTGGGATGGGATGCGGTCCTTTTTTGCATCCTACCCATGGGGTCAAGTATGCTTCTCGCCGGATAGTCCCAACACCGCCGCCAGCTCTGTCGCTGATGTGGTGCTACAGGGCATGGAGCTTTTCATCCCATTCTCTGTGGTTCCCATTGGTAGCAGATTTCGGCCTTGGTTTGGTCAATCTTCCAAAACGACTACTCGCAGGAAGCACGAAGCTTACCAAGCCTGGGTCAATGCGGTGACGGCACGGGACCAAAATACCAGCGCACTAAGAAAAGACTATAACTTTGCCTCCAGGTCCTTCAAAAGAGACATAGCAAGGGCGAAGTCGGAGCACATCCGTAGAATTGGCGAGAGGCTCGAGCGTCTACCTTCGGGAACTCGTGCATTCTGGCCTCTCGCCAAAGCTATCGAAGGGAATTTCTGCAAGCCATCCTTCCCACCTCTGCACATGGGAAATGATTCGTTGGCCCACAACGCAAAGGAGAAAGCCGATCTTCTGGGCAAACTCTTCGCGTCTAACTCGACCTTGGATGACGAGGGACAGGAACCGCCCAGTATACCGCGTTGCGAGAGCTGTATGCCGGATATCCGGTTTCACCAACGCTCAGTGCGTTTAGCACTTACGTCCCTCGATATCCATAAGTCGAATGGGCCTGATGGAATCTCTCCCATAGTGTTGAAGATGTGCGCTCCAGAGTTGGCACCGGTCTTAACGCGTCTTTTCCGGCTCTCTTACTCTTTTGGCGTAGTCCCGACATTATGGAAGACAGCGCTGGTCCACCCGATCCCTAAAAAAGGCGACCGCTCAAATCCATCCAACTACAGACCAATAGCCATTACCTCCCTTTTCTCGAAGATAATGGAGTCCATTATCAACTGCCAGCTCCTTCGGTATCTGGAGGGTCATCAGCTACTCAGTGACCAGCAGTACGGTTTCCGTAAGAGTCGGTCGGCTGGTGATCTTCTAGTATACCTGACGCATCGTTGGGCACAGGCGATCGAGACCAAGGGAGAAGCCATGGCGGTTAGTTTGGACATAGCGAAGGCCTTTGATCGGGTCTGGCACAAAGCGCTTTTATCAAAGCTTCCTTCTTATGGGCTTCCCGAGAAATTGTGCAAATGGATTGCTAGCTTTTTAACAGACAGAAGCATAAAAGTCGTAGTCGACGGTGAATGTTCTGACTCTATGTCTGTGAATGCTGGTGTCCCTCAAGGTTGTGTGCTATCGCGCACTCTGTTTCTCCTCCATGTCAATGACATGCTGCAAATTAGCAGCATTCATTGTTATGCGGACGACAGTACGAGCGATGCCCTCTATACCGGCTGCGCGAACATTTCTCGGGAAAACGTCAACGAGAGCCGAAACAAACTTGTGTCTGAAATTGAAACCTCTCTAGATAACGTTTCAATTTGGGCTAGACTTAATTTGGTCCGTTTCAACCCCACAAAGACACAAGTTTGTGCGTTCACCGCAAAAAAACAGCCGTTGGTCGTATTCCCTCGTTTTGAGAGCACCCCCTTAACTGTCTCCAGTTCAAGTCCAGTTTCGCGGTCATTTAGAGGGTAAAGCTAAATTGGCCTCGAAGAAGCTGGGTGTACTCAATAGATCGAGACAGTATTTCACTCCGGCTCACCGCCAACAACTTTATAAGGCGCAAGTACGGCCACATATGAAATACTGTTCTCATCTCTGGGCAGGAGCACCTCAGTGCCAACTTCTCCCTCTGGACCACATCCAACGGAGAGCGACTCGAATCGTCAACTGCCGGGATGTTTCAAATCGGCTAGACTCTTTGGCACTGCGTAGAGATGTGGCTTCGCTTTGCATCTTCTATCGCCTATACTATGGGGAGTGCTCCGAGGAATTGTTCGGATTGATCCCCGCCGCCTCTTTCCGCCATCGTTCCACGCGACAGCAGTTCCACACTCACCATCTGGACAGATGGCGGTCCACAACTGTGCGTTTCTCGAGAAACTTTCTGCCTCGCACAACTAAACTGTGGAATGAACTGCCACCAGCGGTATTTCCGAACCATTACGACCTTCAAACCTTCAAGAAAAGAGCGTACTCTCTTTTAAAAGGAAGGCAACGCACTTGTGACTCCTCTGTTGTTGCGGGTGTCCATGGGCGGCGGTAATCGCTTACCATCAGGCGATCCGTCTGCTCGTTTGCCTCCCTAATCCATAAAAAAAAAAAAAAAAAAAAAAACAAATTTGGTCTGTGTTTGGGCAGAGGCACAGAACCACAAACTCTTTGGAAAGTTGGCATAAAGAGTTAAATAAAAAAATAACAAGAAAAGGACCCGGAATTATCAACTTACTGCGGATTTTACTGAAAAATGATTTTAGTAAAATCACAAATAAACGGACGAAAAAAAATATAGTGAGAGACGAATTCATAATGGATTCACAAATGAAGTTAACTAATGGAGAATTAAACGTTGGTCATTTCTTAGAATGCTTAAGATAAAATTGTAATTATTATATTATTTTACTTTGCCAAAGTCTAAACTGTATTTCATTGTACTTTTTTCTACGTCTTTTCCAGTTGTCAAATAAATCTGTCCAGCGGGAAAAAAATTCCCATTGGTCAGACTAATCTGACCATCAATCTAACCAATGGGAAAAACCCTCCGATTTCGTCGCGGTATTCCGCACGAAAAAGCCATGGGCAGCATTTGCTCAGTTAAATCATATAACTAACATATTTATTATCATGTCATTATTTATACTTATCTAAATTAATTAATTAAATAATTATATTAATAAGGTTATAAATATTCCATTATATTTTATTAATTACTAGCCTAGCTTATGCCTTATGCTTCCTACCTTTTCTGTACAGTTCATGCCTACAGTATGCAGAAACCATTTGAGAGCTGAGATCTCAGCTATTATGAATAACATTATAAAACCCGACTACCGAAAAATCACGCTCTAAATAGTAATTAACAAGAATATATCAAGGACAGTTGTTGTTGTATGCCACTTTACCCTAGAATGAGTTGTTTTGTTACAGAAAGTAAGTTCTAATAAGTAGTTGAGGAGATATGAGGAAACAAATGAACGCTCATACATACATAGCCTGTCAAAATTATAACCCTCCTTTTGGCTTCGCCGTAGTCGGGTAAAAATAGATTGGCATCCCGTACATAAATTTTGCATAGTAACACTATCTGCTGTCTTGTGCGTCTCACAATTGCAAATTGTATGTATTTTGTCAAAATTATATGCACAAGGCAGCAGACAGCTAAAGTAACTCAACTTAATTTAATTTCAATTAAAATATAATATACAAATGATTCCAATGAAAAAGTCACTGGTTGACTAATTCTGCATCGTTATATTTCAAATGTATATCATTAATATGTTTATTAATGTACACTTTATCGTAACTTTTCAAACAGAACTTACACTGTACATTATTTTTACGTTGTGTAGGGTATAATTCGTGTAAATCTATTACTTCTGTTTTATGATCACTTACTTTCATAGCCGTATTCTTATCCAGTTTCCGCATTACCAACATATTTTCAGCTACTTTTTTAATTTCTACAATGTATTGCGAGTTTATTACCTTCTCGAACCACACTTGGTTGACTTTTTTGTAGTGGCAGTACGGTATTTGAGCGAGTAAGTTAAAATGAAACTCCCGTATGTGATGTTTGAGGTCTTTCAGGTGAAAAAAGTTGATTTGACATGCTTGACATATGTGTCTGTATTTATTTTCAATTATTGGTACACTGGAAATAAAATAACAAGGAAGGTTAAGCGAATATCACTAATTGATAAGAAAAAAATATTCCTCAAGCCATGTATCCGGCTGAGTCTGGGCTGTATATATATGATTTTAAACAGTCCCCAAATTCATTCTGAAAATTTTAGTGTTAACCAACTTATTCCTTTGACAATACTAAGCCTAATGGAGTATAGATTCAATATTAAGTTTGTAGGCAACTTCTCTCGATTTCACAACTCGCGATTGTAGCAATTGATTAAAAAAAAAGTACAAGTCAGTAAAAAAAGAATTAAATGATATCAATATTTTAAAAATAGAATACCTTTCTTTTTTTTGGTGTATCTTTCGGTTGTGGCACACCAGCAGTCCTTTATTTTTAAAAACCATATTGCATTGGTCACAAGTTAGGCCTTCCACTCTAGGCATTGACTCTTGGGTGGTATGCATCATTAAATGTTTTCTGAGGATCGCCTTCCATTGGAAACTTCTTCCACAAAGGTCGCAAATTACTGGCTTCTTGTATTTCAATCTTTTAGACATTTTAGTAGAATTTGCGCGAAACCTATTTATTTATATGGCTTGCGGTTTGCATTTAAGAAAATAATGAAAATGCTGACATTGCTGACAAAACTAAGCTGTCAAATTTTGTAAACATACTGTCACAGAATATACAAGCGTCTCTCAGCTGATGTTTTTTCTCATGAAAATATTGAATTATTGATATTAACAAATACACATAATTATTAAAGAAAGCGGTCAATTTTTAGAAAGAAGCTTTGTCTGGGTTCCTGGGATATGGCAACCAGGGCAACATGTCTCCGATCCGATCCGATATCTACTGTAATAAATAAATAATAAGTTAATAAAGGCTGTGTAACCATGCCAAAAATATTTAAAAACATCCTTCACTGGCAAATGTCAAATATGTCAGATTTGAGCATGGACCTTAGAGTATCAAGAGCTGCCATACCTACGAAAAAAAACTGCCTACCTAAACTTGGATTTTATGAATGAATGGAAAGCAGTATGGCGGCCTAGTAGGGAATCCAGTAAACTGTCGATAACTACTTATCGATATAAAAAGGGCACAGACTAAAAATTTATACATTTGCAAGAAAAAATTAAGTGGTTAGCTTAAGTGGATGCCGATTATTTGTATTCTCAGGTTGCAGTGTGCTTAGGGCTTTCTGTCAGACTTTCCTTGTGATAGCCGGAGTTTCGAATAATTCGCCCAGAAGGACGTAAAATCTACAAAGATTCTTTACAGTCTTTGAGTAATGATATATATATATATATTTACATATATTTATATATATATATATATATATATATATATATATTTGGTAGTACTCCAGGTACATAACACATTGGCATAAAAATAAAATCGATTTAGACAAAAAAAAAAATTTGCGAAAAATTTTATTTAACATTTTTGTTTTTTTTTTATTTTGCATTATTTGTTCTCCATCGTGTTAGTAAAGCTAAATGAAACGGTAAGTTCATAAAAAGAACATCACTACAAAGAAAAAACAACTAGAGCGCCAAGCGCATGCTCTTTTAGCGTAGAGTAAGAATGCAAAATAAAAAATTAAAAGAATCCAAAAAAAAATCGAAGCATTTTTTTTTTGCCCATATCGATTTTATTTTTATGCCAATTTGTTATGTACCTGGAGTACTACTAGGGGTTTTCGGCTTCGTGAGCGTTCCCCTTACACCCAGTATATATATATACATTTGTACTACCTTTGTTATAAAAGATATTTACTTCAAAATAGAAGTGCTCGACTTGCCTAGTAGGTACCCGAATGAAAAGTTATGTAATCCGCCATTTCAGTCCTATGTTCTTACTGTACCGTACAAAGGTCGCGCGAGGGTTTCGGAATTAAATCAAAATCAAGGAGATTTGTATAAAATCATACTTTTAATTTTAAAATGGAAGTAATTTCTTGTTCAACTAGTTATATCATATTGATTTTGTAGTTTCATAGATGTAAAAAATGTTTTAGTATCTATTCATCAGTAATACCAGTACCATTATGCGATAGACTAATAAAAAGTCAACGGCATTTCAAAAGTCATTCACTATGTATGGAAAGTGGTCTTCGTTCTTTAAATATTTGGGAAAATATCGATAATTAAAATTCTATCACCGCATCACTAGCAATTTTATTTGACCAATCAGGTGCTACTACATCCCCACTACGTTGGAAAGCAAGATGGAGAATTGGCGTTTTCCTCATATGATTTTATGAATGAATTTCGTGGTAGCTTCACGTCTTTATATTTACTATGTCTATGGCATAGACATAGTAAATCACAGGGTGGCCCTATTCAACATATACAAATTTTAGTTATACATATATGAGGCAAACATGAGACAGACCATGAAACATCACTTTGTCTCTTTTTTTCTAATATAAAGTTTTGCCTGTAAAAAAGAGACAAAACATTTAAGTTATTTCTCACTTGTGAAAATGAGTGTATAGATTTGACAGCGTGCCGAGTTTTGGCAATATCCATGAATGATTTGTTACACTCATTCATTACTTTCCTCTACACGAAACTACAAGAAGCATGATAGTGTTGTACTCCAACAAATGATTTGTCGACGAAAATACTCTTTTTTCACATAAATTAACTAATAGCTGGTACAGATAACTCACGGTCTGGAAAATCAACAATCTAACTCAGTTAAGTTCCTTAAGTTAGAGAGATTAACCTCTGCATACCTACAAATTTGTCGGCCTACGGTTATTATTATTTCCTTACTTCGCAGTCGCTCGGCCACAGCCCGCCAAAAATAGCTTAGTGGAGATCGCCTTAGATTTGTGTTAAAACAAATATTGATGCGTATACAGAGAGTATCACGCAATACAAAGCTGGCTTTATCACAAGGAGTTTTATTTAAAAAATTAAATGCGAGGTTTTGCATCATTACTGCTCGGAGAAGAAGACGTGAAGAGCCTCATTTACAAAAAATCAAGAGGAGGCCTTATATACGCCTCATCGAGCGTGGTAAACATACACATATCACAAAAACAGAAAAAATAATTAAAATGCACCTGACAAACAAGAGAACCCCCGAAAGTTATTACTTATATATATTTAAATTTATGTGTGAATTTTATGATATGAAAAATATTTTTGCCGATTCTGATGCAACACATAGCACTAATCACAAGTTTCTTTTAATTAAATGTGTAATATAGACTTTTCTAGACATCACGTTTAGACACCACGATCGTACACAATGCGATAAGCTGTCACATCGACAATATTTAAATAAAAAATGCTTATAATATTTTTATTGTTATTTTCTTCGCATAAACCGTCATGATGATACCACAGTATAACGAGTGATCTTACAGTAGTTCATCGCGTTTGATGTTTGCGGAAATGCCGCCTTTTGCAGTTTTGTCAGGGTTGTCACTTCAGTTTTTATTTCTAAATAAATTAGAAATAAAAACTTCCGTAATTTCGTATAACCCCTATTTGATCTCTTTGTTCTGTCAAAGCACATCAACTAGCTGATGCCCGCGGCTCCGCTCGCATGGATGTCGGCTATTGTGACTTTTGGTTAAATCGTTGGTTCTACTCAACCAATTATGACAATCAAACAAAAAACTTAATATTTTAAGTCTGAGTTTTTTAATTTGGATTTGGATTTGTGGGTTTCGATTTATTTTCGATTTCGGTTTCGGTTTCAGATTCAAACTCGAATTCGAATGAAATGGCTTTTGTGTGTGGGTGCTGTCGGCTTAGGACTGCAGGCCGTCCATTACGATCTGAAACTGTCTGATCGTGGGTGGGCTCCTTAAGAATATATAATCCATTTTGCGATTCAAGATGGCGGACGTGACATTTCCAACAAAGTCAATTTGGGTTTCACTTTCGAGGTTTTTGGGGTGGCTAATTACGAATATATTAACCATTTTGAGATCCAAGATGGCGGACTTGAAATTTCCAACTAAGTCAATGTGGGTATCGTTTTCGAGGTTTTCTGGGTTGCTAATTCACTTTGGATCGCTTAATGAATAATATGTTTGTAATCAGCAACCCCAAAAACCCCGAAAGCGATGCAAATATTGATTTTCGTGAAAATTTCGAGTGTGCCATCTTGGATAGCGAAATGGATGATATATTCGTAATCGGCGACCCCTAAACCCTCGAAAACGATACCCATATCGACTTTGGTGAAAATTTCGAGTCCGCCATTTTGGATCGCTAAATGAATGATATATTCGTAATTGGCGACCCCTAAAACCTCGAAAACGATACCCATATTGATTTGAGTGAAAATTTTGTGTCCGCCATCTTGGATCGCGAAATGGATGATATATTCGTAATCAGCGACCCCAAATACCCGGAAAACGATACCCATATTGATATTAGTGAAAATTTTGTGTCCGCCATCTTGGATCGCGAAATGGATGATATATTCGTAATCAGCGAACCCAAAAACCCTGAAAACGATAACCAAATTGATTTTAGTGAAAATTTTGTGTCCGCCATGTTGGATCGCGAAATGGATGATATGTTCGTAATCAGAAACCCCAAAAACCCTGAAAACGATACCCATATCGATTTTCGTTAAAATTTCGCTTCCGCCATCTTGGATTGCTAAATGGATGATATTTTCGTAATCGGCTACCCCTAAAACCCCGAAAACGACACCCATATCGATTTTAGTGAAAATTTCGTGTCCGCCATCTTGGATCGCTAAATATTAGAACGAAAAAAAAAAAACAATTTTATCAAACAAAACGAGTTATGAAAAAAAAATGTAGGTATTAAAAACGTGATTAGTGTGATTACAAATGAGACAGCCCTGAATCCTTAGTACCGAGTAAAATGTATGGGCGTACCGAGTAATACCCCGTCCCCCACCACTCCCCTGCCCCCGCACGATTGCTCTGTCTAGACGGCTTCGTTGACAGACTGTATGTAGTATGAATCGTTAGACAGTGATGATACCATGCGCCTAGCATTTTTCTATACTCCTAAATATAAGATATCGACAAATATTACGATACTAGAAGCTACAGCCCTAACGTAGTAACCGTCGGCCATACGTTCATTCATGAAAATGGAACATAGGTATACACGCCTAATCTGTAGGTATGGCCTATCTACTAAGCGCGCGAGCGTTCTTCCTATATCTATGTAGTAAATATAGATTAATTTGAGATTTGTTATCTGTCTTCTGTCATCTGTCAGTCCAGTCCAGTCCATTGTCCTGTCAGACTGTGTCAGACAGCCGTGTATAAATTCGTATTAATTATTTTTTATATGTATATTTTCATTTATTTGTATTTTGTTCTCTTTCCCTGGAATTAAATAGTTATTAGCTTATCTTTAGCCAGTTTTAATAATTGCATTAATGAGTTTGTTATCATGAGGTCGAGATAGGAGATAAAAAGCAAAACAATGGGGAAAAATAAAATGATTGCAAAGAGTTGCCCGAAATGCGAAATGCAGGCAAGTATTATAGTAATTTGCAGAATTTCGATGGTCTTCTAGAACATGCTAAGTGCAAATTTGTGTTCTATGCCATTAATATAGTGTTCATAATTGGGACAGACAAACTTTGCTCTTAGCATGTTTCTCTTCTAGCCATCGAATTTTTAGGCTTAATAAAACATAGTCATTATTCCAATGCATCTTTCGAGCCTTCTCCTAAGTCAGTTGGAGTCCGCTTGTAGTCTGCCATCTGACCCTCCCATGTTGGACGAGCAATCGGACTTTGTACAGGCTCCAATTACTCGTAACGACTGCCATATGACTACAGACACCAAGACCTGGAATCCCCTGCCAGCTCAATGTATCCTTCAGTCTCGGGTCCTTTTAGCCAGGCATGAAAAGGCATCTGATGGGCTCATTCGTCTTTGGACAGATTCTGGTTTGGACAGATTCTGGTTACGACAGATTTAGATCACCCGTACAGAAGCGGCATCCTGTGCTGGCAGTAAGTAGTTGTATTTAATAATAATATAAAATACTAATAATCTAAGCAAATATGCTTAGATTATTAATGTATAATACCTACATATTGTTTTAGCATGGAACATTTTAGTTTCAGATGTACAAGTAAAATGAGTAGGTATGTGTTCAAAAAGAAGGAAGTTCTCAATTCATCTGCTTTTTTTGTTTGTTTCTCATAAGTTACGACAGAGTGAACCGATTTCGATATTTTTTTAATTTAAATGCTGGTGTCTGTCCTGTGGCCTAGTTTTAATTTGGCCCAGAACTACCAAT
The DNA here is from genome assembly GCA_914829495.1 of Eilema sororculum. Classification (NCBI taxonomy): domain Eukaryota; kingdom Metazoa; phylum Arthropoda; class Insecta; order Lepidoptera; family Erebidae; genus Eilema; species Eilema sororculum. The sequence goes on from OU618559.1 coordinate 4,358,506, forward strand.
AGGGTCTATGGGAAAACCATATAACTCTCAAATTTGCATTCTGTTTAGTAATGTTTTTTTTTTTAATTCTTTAGGAGTCCTATTACTTTGCTGTGTCTTTCAAGCTATCCCAAAACCTTTTCTTCTTTAAATTAATTGTCAAACACAAACAAACGCGTGACGACTTCGCAACCCACAACATATGTGTTTTCCAGTCTGCTTGTAACGTCTTTTAGAATACGCGCGTAGCGTGTTCGCCCGCACCCGCGTCACGAAATCTTTATAGCTCGATACGTATGTGCGTAATACAACATTGGTGTGTTTTTTCAGTATAGCTGCATTTATTTTTCCTATTAAGGCAGCAGTGAATGTGTTAAGCTACATTGGTCTTAAACGGGTGATTTTTCAGATTTTTAACACAAGGATACTCCATGTTCCGAAACATGGAGTTTAAAACTCTCAAATTAAGAGCAAATCAAACTGTTTTATCAATTTATATAGTACTAGCTTTTGCCCGCGGCTCCGCCCGCGTGGATGTTGGTTATCGCGACCAAACATAGCCTATGTCCTTTCTCAAGGTCTAATGTACCCCCATACCAAATTTCATCAAAATCGGTTCTGTGGTTTAGGCGTGAAAGCGTAACAAACAGACAGACAGACAGTCAGACAGAGTTACTTTGGCATTTATAATATTAGTATGGTTTATTGTCTGAAGTAAAGGTTGTCTACCAAGTATCAGAACAATCACACTACTGCAAGGGGTTAAAAAAACGAAATTAAGATCTTTCTGAGGCTGACTGTACCTACTACTAGTACTACTACTGCCAGTGGGGACGCCGTTTGATCGGACGGGTGATCAGCCCTTCTATGTGGGCCGTTTCACACAATTCCCCTGTAACAACTGCCATACATGTTCGTATGGCAACCGGGACCGACGGCTTAACGACCAAACTAATACATATACTCATATAAGCATACAAATATTTGCAATGAGCGGGGATCGAACCCGCGCGTCCTGCGTAGCGGTCGCGTTCACTACCGCCACGCCACAGAGGCTGTCTGATTGTACAATCAACGCCAAAAGTATTTAAAATCCTTCTTACATTGGAGTGCATGTGCCCACAGAGGTTTAGGTATATAGTTTTAAAATCCCCGAAGGGCAAAGTTCTTATATTGCACGGTTTATTTATAATTTTATAATCAGTTTAACAGTTATGGTAATCAATAAATTACCATTTGTTAAGCTACTTATGGCGCTGACTGTACCTATCTCAGAAAATAAAAAAATTGTAAATATATGCAGGTAGCAGTAGCATCAAAATCTTGCAAATGCGGCCACACTTTCTTCGCATCTCGGAGGGGAGCAGACTGCTTACCTGCAGTAGAAGATATCAGGAGGAGAACAGGTCGAGTGAGGAGGTCCCAACCGCAGTTCTATGATGCACAGCATTATCAGAAGCAGATAAAGAAACGGGTGAGTAGTTTTCACCTGGATAGCGATTCGAAATACACTGGGAAAAAGAAGAACTCAAATGGGACTTGAACCCTTGACATTTCCCTTACAGGGATCTTATCACTTCAAATTTTCCTTCTCTTTATATCCGTCTATAAGGGCTACGGTGCAGCTATCTACCAACATTCTTACGAACTGTTGGAAACAATGAATGATTTTTCTACCATTTTTAAACATTGAATTTTGATGACTGCGCCCAAATATTTGAATGAATTTTTTTATAGCATTTATTATGCTAACTTTTAAGTGTAATAATAAAAAAATATATACACATGTGTGTTTTGTTGTTTGGGATAAAGTTAACAAGTGTGTTCTCCTGTAAATTAACAAAATAGATAGGTACATTACCTTAAAGATTCGGGCGCCTTGGAGAAGCACATGCCTAAGATAGTCAATCAAGTAGGTTGAAGACTTTTAATCTGCCGGAGGTAAGCTAAATAAAACCACCGCACTGAGGTTTAAGGTTTTATTCTCTAGTGCTCCAGTGTGCTTATTATAGTAAGAATTTTATGCTAGTAGATTAAATTTAAGAACTACATGACATATTACTCTTGTCACCAATGCAATTTTTTAAGGTTTTTAAAGTTAAATTTTAATTAAAAGTAAACGAAAGCTCACGGCATCCCTCGGCGAGTGTGTGAAGGTTCACCTCAACCAGCGAAGCATAATATTCCGCTCAACAAGCCATTATTCCAAGATATTGCACATGCTTGTTCGTATGGTTGAGAAATCGTTCAAACCATCAGAGGCAAGTTCCAAGAAAAGCCAAAGTTAAACAAAGAAAAAGGAAAAAGGAGAAGGAAAAGGAAAAGGCGGCTCCAATGGAGACCTGAAATAAAATTTTAGGTTATTAGAACAATTCCTATCAGAATACACTAAGTCCTAATTTTTGAGAAAAACGTGTGACTTACCGCCATAATTAGTTGGTTAAATGCCAAACACACGATAAATCATGGTATTTTTGAAACAAATACTGAAACAACAGAATTTAAAATATTATTTTTCAATCAGAAAAAAATACGTCGAAATGAATCTTTTGAGAAAATGTCAACTCACCAGAAATATGGGACAATCCTACACTAACGTCATAGCGGGGACATTTTATAATATCATCCTGACAAGAATAACTTCAATCCATTACAATGGATTCAGATTATTGAAAATTATGATATAATATCGACCATCTTGCTCGGTCGTAAGGAAGAAAGGTGACGTGCTGTCAAAAGACAAAATTGACAATCGCCTCAAACGTTCGGAAATTAGCGAAATCTCGACTAAAAACCGTTAAAGACCACCGATGTAACGAGATTCACAAACGCGACGTTACATTACATCCCTCCCCAAAAAAGAAAAAGGTATTCCTTTTTATTTTTAAAGAAAACAATGAGATTCAAAGACCAAAATATAAAAACCTCAAAAGAAAATAAAATCTCTTGCAACATTCTACAAAAAATAAAATGCAAAAGCTTCATGCAAGCATATTGCAAAAACAATCCACAAAAAAAGTAAAAGAATGTGAAAACATTCAAAAATAAAATTTAAGTTCGGAAACCAACTTCCAAATACAAAGGAAATTAGAGATATTTTCCAACTCAATGGAATAAACCAAAACCAAAACAAATACTCCGAAAAGAGTGAAAAGTAATCTGAAAAATAAAGTATTCAGAGAAAATGAAACAAATCCCAATTCAATTCCAATTCCAGATATCGATTAGGCAACCAACGCCATCGAATCTAATCCTAGATCTTAACCAGCCTTCCAGCATCAATACAAAAGTGCGGTTGAGCTCCTACGCCACCGACTCTATACCAGCAATTCCTAAATAAATATCAAACGAAGAAGATATCGGTTAAGCACCAACGCTGCCGAATCTGAAACAAAATTGGCAAAAACAAAGAAGTTTTCCCATTATCGGTTAGGTGTAAAACCGCCGACTTCAATTCAAATCCAAACTCCAAAATCCAAACGTCAAAACAAAATCACAACAAAAGTGTGAGGTTAATATATTTATAAGCATTGTGATCGGCATAACACCACCAACTTTCCGAGCACAAGCAAAATATAAAGAAAATATGACAATTGTGACCAGTACAACACCACTGACTTTCTGAGCACAACCGCATAAAAAAATATGACATTTGCGACCGGCTTAACACCACCGACATTCCGTGCGCAAAGCATAAAAAATGTTACTATGTGTATAGAAACACAATAGTACAAAAAAGAAAAACGACAATTGCGACCGGTACATCACCACTGGTTTTCCGTGCGCAATGCGTAAAAAGGCGTGACTATGTGTATGAAACACAATAGCACAAAAATGTAAAGTCCAGAAAATCCCAGGTTTCCCAAAAATGGTATAACAAGGTATAAGGTAAGTGCATATAAAATGCGTCCAATCCGAGAATCCTAATATTAAGACAATAACTCAGAACTGTACAAAAAACTAAGTTCAAGAAACTTAAATTTCCATTCCAAAAGTGAGTGGAAATAAGTCAAGTGAATTTAACACAGAAAATGAATATTAGATTTCACTCCTAAAACTAGAGCAGAAACTAAATTCCCAAATTTGTACAAAATATACAATTTTACAAAAATGTAAACAAATATATATACAGGACAATAATCCTATTATACAAAAACAAATAAAAATATAAGATCTTTTGACGTGGAACAATTTGTCAATATGGAGAAGTGAGTATAAGAAACAAGACCTAAAATGACCTAAGTAATTTTTAATGTATCTAAAATTGAAATTAATAAATTGATGTGAAGTTCCTAGCATACATCTCCTTTCAAGACCCTAAAACTTTTCAAACATCACCATTCAATAGGGTCATACTTCAACCAAAGTACAAAAAAACAAAGATAGATATTGGTAAAACCAGTAAACAATTTAATATTTAATAATGTCTTTAATGTGATAACGACCTGTATAGTTTTTGTTAAGGTCTTTCAAGACATAAACATTAGGGGAAACTTTATCTAATATTTCACATTTAATAAACTTAGGTGCTAACTTAGCCGAAAAGAATGCAGGAGCATTAGACTGCACAAAACTTCTCCTCCATACTATATCTCCCACTTCAAAAGAAATGACCTTTCTCCCTATATTATAATAACGCGCATTACGCTTATAAGCTTTAAGCAATGAAGCTTGAACTTTAACAAAAATTTCACTAAGAGATTTTAGTGAAAAAGCAAAAGAAGACCTTTCAACAACATCAAGTTGATCAAGGTTATCAAAAGAATTACTAAAACGGTGCAATGAATCATCAAAAATAAGTTCTCTACCGAACATGAGAAAATTAGGAGTGAAATCTGTGGCTAGATTCACACTATTATTCAAAGCTAATTGAACATGAGGCAAATATTTTGACCAAGTTCTATGATCATCTTTAACAAAACAAGAAATACATGTTTCGACCGTTTTTGTTATATCTCTCTACAGGGTTATTTTGAGGGGTATATAAAGTATTATAAAATATTTTATTAATATTATAACTTTTCAGAATATCAACGAACTGCTTCGCTGTAAACTGGCTTCCATTATCACAAACTAAAATTTTAGGCGTTCCTGTTTCTCAGACGGAGAAAGTTCGGAAACAGAAGTAACCGCATTAACACAAGTTGTGGATTCATTTTCAAAAGTAATTTTATTTAATAAGTCTTTAGCAAGGTTAAATTTCAACCAAAAGTCGAATCCCAAAATAATGGAAGGTTTAAAAGAAGGTATTATCAAAAAATCTACATTTTTAGTTATATTATCACAAGTGATAGGTAAAACCATAGTTCCAATAACCTTGTGTGGAGAACCATCCGCAGTAACAGCATTACCTTGGTGAGGTTTAAGTTTAAATCCTAATTGTAAAAATGTTTGATGAATATTAGAACCGAGTACACAACTACAAGCTCCGCTATCTAACAAACCAGAATAAAGTTTATTATTAATATTAAATTTTAAATAGGGTCTAGTGTCTTTATTTTTAACAAACAAAACAGGGGCAGCCCTGATATTACTAAAGAAAACTTTCAAATAATCTAACCAGTCACTAAAGTCTTTTTTACAAGTGGCATCATCCGGTGCATTGCAAAATTTTTTCAACATCGAGTCACCTGAGGTTTTATCAAAAACTAGGGCTCGATGGGGCCTGATACGTTTTTTGACTGTTCAGTATTACAAACTTCGCAAGTCTTCGTAGTGACACCAGCTTTGTGACACTTAAAACAAATTATGCCAGGAAACTTAGGGCAATTTTTATAAGAATGTCCAGAGGACTTACATTTTAAACATATTAATTCATCTGCTTTAACAGCATTAACGTGAGCAGAAGGTTTTTCTTTTTTAATACTTCTATTCTCACTTAAGTTCTTTCTAGACACAAAATTTTCTAATTCTCTGCTGAGGTAAATGAACTCTTCAATAGTAGAAATAGTTTTACCAAACACAAAAGGTGTGTAAATATTTAACATATTATGTTTAATAATAGTTATGAGGGTAGCATCACAAATAGGCATAGACAAACGGCTTGACATATCCATTATATCTGTAATAAAGTCTGGTAAGGACTCAGTTATCTTTTGTTTACGAGTGCGGAGTTCATGTTCTAAATGATAGTCAAATTCAATCCTATCAAAACGTTTCAACAACGCAGCCTTTAATTCCTGCCAAGAAGCAATACGAATACGCACACTACGAAACCATTTAAGCGCAGTGCCTGACAAAAGATCAGCAAATGAACTAACTAAAAAATGTTCATTAAAATTTTTAAACAAGAAATATTCTTCCACTTCAGTAATAAATTCCCTAACACACGATTTACCATCATACAAAAGCTTACAACGTTTCAAATCGGGTAACTTTGTAACAGAAGGCAAGTTTTTCTTCAAGTCTTCATTCAATAGAACATTCATCATATTAAACGAAGATGCAGCTCTCGGACTATAATCACCAGCTCCCCGACTATGTGAAAACGGATCAACAACTTCAGTCAGATCAGCCATGACATGGGGCATCTCGTGAGTAGATGTACCAACCGGGACAGTATTATCAATAACAAACAATGTGAAATCTAAAAATAGTTGTATAAAATGCACTAAGAACTTCCAATGAATGCAATGAATGCAGCTATAAAAGTTAGAAAAGTAAATAAGTTATGAATGCAACTTAATTGTTATTGTTGAAAAATGCTAACCTCAAAAGTAGGTCAAACAAAAGAAAGGAATGTTATTGTTAAGTTATTTAGGTCAAATGCCTTTAAGTAATGATAAAAAAGTGCATCAGTGATTCACAAAATAAAGTATTTCTGTTTACTTGAGGTAAACATCAAAGATTCAAATATTACTATACTTTCACATATTAGTTTGAAGTTTATAAACTTTTCATTATATATTACTATGTAGATAATGTAACTTGTTATAAATTAAGGTTATACAAGATAAAACAATGATAACAATAACTGTGAATGTTATACAAATTGAAATATTCACCTGTAATTAAGAGATATAAACAACAGCGTACCAACCTGTAGTAAGATTAGTTTTGTAAAGTAAACAAACAATAATATTTACTGAAACACAGAGTTATGCAGTAATATACATGAAAGAAACATTGTTCTAAACATGTTAAATTAAATTAATAATGCAAAGGTGACAAGGAATAATGATATTTGCACACTGTCAAGTCCCTGTTCGCGAGCGACAATTGTAATAATAAAAAAATATATACACATGTGTGTTTTGTTGTTTGGGATAAAGTTAACAAGTGTGTTCTCCTGTAAATTAACAAAATAGATAGGTACATTACCTTAAAGATTCGGGCGCCTTGGAGAAGCACATGCCTAAGATAGTCAATCAAGTAGGTTGAAGACTTTTAATCTGCCGGAGGTAAGCTAAATAAAACCACCGCACTGAGGTTTAAGGTTTTATTCTCTAGTGCTCCAGTGTGCTTATTATAGTAAGAATTTTATGCTAGTAGATTAAATTTAAGAACTACATGACATATTACTCTTGTCACCAATGCAATTTTTTAAGGTTTTTAAAGTTAAATTTTAATTAAAAGTAAACGAAAGCTCACGGCATCCCTCGGCGAGTGTGTGAAGGTTCACCTCAACCAGCGAAGCATAATATTCCGCTCAACAAGCCATTATTCCAAGATATTGCACATGCTTGTTCGTATGGTTGAGAAATCGTTCAAACCATCAGAGGCAAGTTCCAAGAAAAGCCAAAGTTAAACAAAGAAAAAGGAAAAAGGAGAAGGAAAAGGAAAAGGCGGCTCCAATGGAGACCTGAAATAAAATTTTAGGTTATTAGAACAATTCCTATCAGAATACACTAAGTCCTAATTTTTGAGAAAAACGTGTGACTTACCGCCATAATTAGTTGGTTAAATGCCAAACACACGATAAATCATGGTATTTTTGAAACAAATACTGAAACAACAGAATTTAAAATATTATTTTTCAATCAGAAAAAAATACGTCGAAATGAATCTTTTGAGAAAATGTCAACTCACCAGAAATATGGGACAATCCTACACTAACGTCATAGCGGGGACATTTTATAATATCATCCTGACAAGAATAACTTCAATCCATTACAATGGATTCAGATTATTGAAAATTATGATATAATATCGACCATCTTGCTCGGTCGTAAGGAAGAAAGGTGACGTGCTGTCAAAAGACAAAATTGACAATCGCCTCAAACGTTCGGAAATTAGCGAAATCTCGACTAAAAACCGTTAAAGACCACCGATGTAACGAGATTCACAAACGCGAACATAACGTTACATAAGTTCGAAAAACATTTCGAAAACAGAATTGGCCAAATCGGTCCAGGCGTTGTTGAGTTATGCGCTTACCAACACATTTAGCGATTCATTTTTATATTAGAGATTTATATCCTTCTTTCAGTCACCAAAGAAGAGGTCTCTCTCTAGATCCATGGATGAAGATGTGAAACCCAAAGACAAAAATGAAAGTGGTAAGTAGCGTTTAATTTATTTTTTTATTTGTTGTAATTGTTTTTTACCAATTTCACTCCATTACCAATTTCATCTTGTTTAAGTTATGATTCCGAAGATAACTGCAACTTCAAATGCACTCAGCAGATCTAGTACATTGCTGCTTCTCAATGGTCCCCTTTATCCGTATCAGAGTTTAACATGTATTGTATGTTTGAATGAAATTTTTATAGCATTAATTATGCTAACTTTTAAATTTGAAATATATCGGGAAAAATGAAGCGATCAATAGCTCAGTTGGAAGAGCATTCCCTCTGTAATGGAAAGGTCGTGGGTTCAAGTCCGTCTTTTATACGTCTTTAAGACGACGGTGGAGTCATCTACCGATATCAAAAATCAATGTTTAAAAATGATTGTAACATCATTCATTGGTTCCGACAGTTCGTAAGAATATCGGTAGATGACTCCACCGTCGCCTTAAAGACGGATCAGAAGGGATATTTGAATCACATCGGGCGTGTCTCGGTAGCCGAGTTGGTCAAGGCATTCCCCCTATAAGGGAAAGATCGCGGGTTCGAGTCCCGCCCGAGAAGATAATCTTTTTCCCTATGTATTCGTTTTGTATAGTTAGCATACTTAATGCTGTAAATTTCATTGTCTCTATATTTTCTATAGCCCGCGCACGCCGTCGCCGCGCCCTCAGACGAGCCCAAAGACCCCCGCCAACGAACTCCGGCGATCGAACCCGGGACCCCACGCCACAACTGCGACCCCCACAACTAGCGAGGTGTCGACTCATACTCGAGGAGATCAATAGGAAAATATCTGCTGTAACATGGCAACCGCCTGGTGACGTCTAGAGAACTTTTTGAATTAAACATGTGTAGACCAAACAAGCCTGTTAGGGTCTGTGCTGTGGCGTTTTGTGCAAATAAGGGCCGGCGCCCAGTGCCGGCATCGGCAAGCATGAGAATTTGTATTTGTCATGTAACAATAGATCTTATTGTTATAGAAATAAGATTGAACTTTAATTGGTAACCATACCGCTGCAGAATGCCGATCGATGCCGACGATAGTCGACGATCGTTATTGAAATTTCAATTTTATGTTGATAGTGATAAGATCTATTACGCTTGTCAAAAAAAAGCCTGAAGCTCGCCGATGCCGATAATGGGCGCCGGCCCTAATAGTAAGCTAATATTGTGCAAATAATTTGTACATAATCGTGCAAAAACTTACCCGGTGGCGCAAAAGGTGGTGATAAAAGGTTTACTATAGGTTTAGGTAAGGTACGTACATATTTTTTTAAATAAACACACCTAAAGATAACATAGTCGTTTTAACTAACTATATGTTTACAGTCACTTATAATAAATCAAGTAATAAGCATCAACAAGATTATTATAAGAATTAACTTTGCTTATAAAAATTGACGTCGTTAAGTGCGAGCGCAGGTCAATTCAAGATCAAATTGTGCGCAATTTAGTAGGTAATATCATTTGTTCCGTGTGACCCCGTACGCGTGTGTCGCTCCGCTCGTTGTGACCCGTACGCGTGTGACACTCCGCTCGTTGTGACCCCGTACGCGTGTGTCTCTCCGCTCGTTGTGACCCGTACGCGTGTGACACTCCGCTCGTTGTGACCCCGTACGCGTGTGTCTCCGCTCGTTGTGACCCGTACGCGTGTGATACTCCGCTCGTTGTGACCCGTACGCGTGTGTCTCTCCGCTCGTTGTGACCCGTACGCGGGTGACACTCCGCTCGTTGTGACCCCGTACGCGCGTGTCTCTCCGCTCGTTGTGACCCGTACGCGTGTGATACTCCGCTCGTTGTGACCCGTACGCGTGTGTCTCTCCGCTCGTTGGGACCCGTACGCGTGTGACACTCCGCTCGTTGTGACCCCGTACGCGTGTGTCTCTCCGCTCGTTGTGACCCGTACGCGTGTGATACTCCGCTCGTTGTGACCCGTACGCGTGTGTCGCTCCGCTCGTTGCGACCCCGTACGCGTGTGCCACTCCGCTCGTTGCGCCCCCCTACGCGTGTGCCACTCCGCTCGTTGTGACCCCGTACGCGTGTGTCGCTCCGCTCGTTGTGACCCCGTACGCGTGTCCACACCGCTCGTTGTGACCCCGTACGCGTGTGTCGCTTCGCTCGTTGCGACCCCGTACGCGTGTGCCACTCCGCTCGTTGTGACCCCGTACGCGTGTGTCTCTCCGCTCGTTGTGACCCGTACGCGTGTGATACTCCGCTCGTTGTGACCCGTACGCGTGTGTCTCTCCGCTCGTTGTGACCCGTACGCGTGTGACACTCCGCTCGTTGTGACCCCGTACGCGTGTGTCTCTCCGCTCGTTGTGACCCGTACGCGTGTGATACTCCGCTCGTTGTGACCCGTACGCGTGTGCCGCTCCGCTCGTTGCGACCCCGTACGCGTGTGCCACTCCGCTCGTTGCGCCCCCCTACGCGTGTGCCACTCCGCTCGTTGTGACCCCGTACGCGTGTGTCGCTCCGCTCGTTGTGACCCCGTACGCGTGTGCCACACCGCTCGTTGTGACCCCGTACGCGTGTGTCGCTTCGCTCGTTGCGACCCCGTACGCGTGTGCCACTCCGCTCGTTGTGACCCCGTACGCGTGTGTCGCTCCGCTCGTTGTGACCCCGTACGCGTGTGCCACACCGCTCGTTGTGACCCCGTACGCGTGTGTCGCTCCGCTCGTTGTGACCCCGTACGCGTGTGCCACACCGCTCGTTGTGACCCCGTACGCGTGTGTCGCTCCGCTCGTTGCGACCCCGTACGCGTGTGCCACTCCGCTCGTTGTGACCCCGTACGCGTGTGTCGCTCCGCTCGTTGTGACCCCGTACGCGTGTGCCACTCCGCTCGTTGTGACCCCCTACGCGTGTGTCGCTCCGCTCGTTGTGACCCCGTACGCGTGTGCCACTCCGCTCGTTGTGACCCCGTACGCGTGTGTCGCTCCGCTCGTTGTGACCCCGTACGCGTGTGTCGCTCCGCTCGTTGTGACCCCGTACGCGTGTGTCGCTCCGCTCGTTGTGACCCCGTACGCGTGTGTCGCTCCGCTCGTTGTGACCCCGTACGCGTGTGTCGCTCCGCTCGTGCTTGGGACGACGGGTGATCTGTTGGGTCTCCCACATTTAGGCAATGGATTGTAATGTTGATATGAGATGCAAAGTGACTTGTAGAGATATATTGGGTGTTACTACCATCTCTAGCAGTATAATTTTAATTATAGGTAATCAGAAAACTTTCATAGTGTGATTCAGACGGTCAGCGTCCGTCAGGATACTATTATATGGTCAGAGGCAAACAGTATCTCTTACTGTAGTAGATATATTTATAAACTATCGCGGCGTATACACATGGTTTACAGTAGTTCGTGACATCACGCGTAAAATTTTTACTTTTGCCGACGTTTCAGGTGCAACGTTTTCCAAAATTTATAGCGTGAAGTCCCGAACTATTATAAACCATAGATATATTTATTTGTTTAATTTGTTGGATATTATACTTTTTAACTCCCGACGCAAAGAGAGGAGTTTTAAAAGTTTGAGATGTCTGTCTGTTTGTCTTGCGCATCATAGCTCCCGAACGAATTAAGCGATTTCAATTTAGTTTTTTTTGTATTATAGGTGACTTATGTGCGAGTGTTCTTAGATATGTTTGATGAAAATCGTTTGAGCCGTTTAAAAGTTATGGGGTAAAGTTGGGATGGGGAGTGTCGGGGGTATTTAGATTTTAAATTTGTGATGATAAGCCGTTGGCGTAAAGCTGCTGTTCCATTGACGCGGAGTGGAGCGAAGCGGAGATAGATTAACCAATAGCATTGCATAATAAACTCCGCTCAGCTGCAGGGCCGGAGTTTTATGCAATGCTTTTGTATAATATTTCTCCGCTCCGCGTCAATGGAACGGCGGTCTACACCAACCTACTTGTATGAATTATTTTGTATATATTTAAATAATAAGTATTATGTGATGTTGTTGTTAATTAATTAATAATTATTTTAATAATAGATTGTGTTGTTCTATTAAGATTTGACTTATTTTTTCTACAAATTTAACAACCGAAATTACTAATATTCCCTCTTACTCCTCTAACTAAGCTAAATTGTTTGTGCTAGGAGTGGGTCCAGAGACGGGCCTGCCGTAGGTCAGCGGCGGGTGACCCACACGACGATGGCGGAAGATGTTGTTCCCGCCATCGTCGATATGTGGTGACGACGGACATCGTGGTGGTTTAGTGGGTAGTCTGGCCTCCTTCGAGGCTAGGAGTCCCACACGAAGCCCGCTCCCTGCCCCCGTGGGGGGTGAGCGAAGTGCCTAAAAGCATTCCACCACGTAAAAAAAAAAAAAAAAAAAAAAGGAGTGGGTTCACGTTGGTAGTGTAGAGTTGAGTGTAATCTGATAAATAATCAGGCATTGTCGTCTTTTTCGTCAATTCCAACATCTGATTCAGGCCACAATTCTCCTAAAGCCAAACCACAGTAGTGCCAGCACCACTGAAAAACGGCATTATTTATTGGACTTTAAAGCGGTGCAGTTAAAGTTCAAAATTAAATGACTATTTGCAGAGTAATTGAAAAAGTGTAATGATACTTGACAGCCTCCGTGGCGTGGCGGTAATGAACGCGACTGCTACGCAGGAGGCGCGGGTTCGATTCCCGCTCAGTGCAAATATTCGTATGCATGAATATGGCTATTTTGCATTGGTCTGGGTGTTTCTATGTATAATATGTATGCATTTACAAAAAAAAAAGTATTTAAGTATGTTTATCCGCATTCTAGATTCCATAACACAAGCTATAAAAGCTTACCATGGGTCTAGATAGCGTTGTGTGGAATGTTGTGGAATATTTATTTATTATACTGTTTACATTTCATTTTCAACTTTAGATATATAGAAATGGCGTCTAAAATTTAATGCCATATTTCGCAGTGACTTTAGTAGAATCGAGGGCCAGGATTCGAACCCGGGACCTCTCAATCGTAAGGCCGACTCCATAACCGCTTACATCAAGACCCGTTAACCCAATGGTGGATGAAGCGGAAGGGCGATTCCAGTTTCCCTGTGTTAGCAGCTGTGAAAATGTATAATGCTATAATTCCCTTAAAAAACTTATGCCTAACCCTTCGAAAATATACGAGCGTTAAAACATAACCGCGTAGTTCCCGGGAGAGTAAAATTTGGTCCACCCCATCTCTTCCCATGCGGTGTCGTACAAGGCGACTAAGGGATAGCGCTGTTTAACATCAGACAGATATATACAGCGCAGACTCAGCCTCAGATATAGGCTCGAGTCAACAATAGTGTCCGAAATACGGCAATAGGCTCACCCCCTATTACATGGATTCGACTACATTTATTGGTGAAATGTGGGTGTTAATACTGTTAATTCACCTTTGCCTAACCCTCCGGGGATGAAGGCGTGATTATACAGTATGTATGTATGTGTATTAGTACCTAACACAACATCCATACTAATATTATAAATGCGAAAGTAACTCTGTGTGTCTGTATGTTACGCTTTCACGCCAAAACCACTGCACCGATTTTGATGAAATATGGTATAAGGGTAGATTAGACCTTGAGAAAGGACATAGGCTATGTTTGGTCGCGATAATCAACATCCACGCGGGCGGAGCCGCGGGCAAAAGCTAGTAAATAATAAAGTTTAAACTAAAACCCGACTACCCAAAAATCACGCTTTAAAAGTGACAAACAAGAAAATATCAAGGATAGCCGTGGTCGTATGCCACTTACTCTAACAAAACAATATACGAGTAACAATATCCTTAATATTTTCTTCTTTGTCACTTTTTAAAGCGTGATTTTTGGGTAGTCGGGTTTTGGTTTAAACTTAATTCAATTCAATTCTTGATGAATGGCTCTGTGCTCTGAGCATCAATTCCGCCAATGTCCCGTAGTAGAGCTATTAACGAAGGAGACAAAGTGGACCAGAATGTGACCGGTTGACTCGAGTTTGTAGTTACTTCCCGCAGAATCTAAACAAAAGGACAACACAAATATCATTACTTATCATATAAATAAATAGGTATACACATAGCATAATAACAACTGATAGGAGGATATAATATATATATAGGAACGTCATAATGAATTTACCTACAATTTTAGTGAGTTAATTTCTATAAACTTTGCAAGGATTTTAACAAAGGGTGTGTAGACTAAAGCCAGCAGAGATTTGACGGATGTAGGACGAGGGATATGTGAGGGCAGAATGTCGTACAATGAGATACGCTGGTTGGGACAACGGAAGAAGATATGATCAACATCTCCCTCCTCTAAACCGCATTCGCAAAGTGAGTGGTCCCTTATCCTAATTTTTGCCAAATGAACAGGTGTGCAAGCATGGCCCAGACGGAGGCGAGAAATAACAGATGTCGCATGTTTACTAAGGAACCGATATTTTTTAAACCAGGGCTTATTGGGGATGTCAGGTTGAATATCCGCGTAATATTTACCCTTAATCCTTTTGGATTTACGCCAATCCTCACTCCACGTACGAGACAGACTAGCCTTCAGTACTGGGACTAAGTCGTGCGTGAATAATTGGAAGTGCTCAAGTGTACCCATTCCAATTGCACTTTTTGCACAAGAATCCGCCGTCTCGTTACCTGGAATATTGGAATGGCCGGGGATCCATGCCACTGCAATTTCCAAGCCTCTCTGATGGCAGAGGAATAGCGCCTCTCTAATTTTAAATATTATAGAGAATTTGGACTTGGAACGGAAGGGATGGGAAAGGATGGCCTGCAGACAGCTTTTGCAGTCGGAAAGGATGATAGTCTTATTAAGGTTATGGGATAGGGCATATCGGACGGCCTCAAGGACCGCAATAGATTCCCCAGTAAATACCGAAGCCATAGGAGGGCACTTGTAACTCAAGATTACCTTAAAAGCAGGAATCCATACCGCTACTCCAATGGGATCACTGGAACTCACTTTGGAGGAATCCGTGAACATTTTGAGCCATCCCTCATAATTGTTCTCCATGCTATTGTTGAAAGATAGATTAGAGTCCCTAGAGCCTTTTTGTACTCCTAAATCAATCACAACCGGGGGATGGAAAGTTATGGCTTTGAAAGGGAGAGAATAAAGCGGGTTCAGCCGATACTGAATGACTGGGTTAGGAAGGCGGAGGAATTTGATGAAACTATTCACAAGACAGGGAAGGTTGCTGGGGCAAGAATTAGAGTTTATGTTGTATAGGTCACAAAGAGTTCTGAGTTTATCTAATAGAATATGTTGAGAGTTTTGAATGAGCTTAAAAAGGGATCTGTCGCAAAGGTACTGCCTTCGTGAAAAAAGAGGGGGATCAAAGGCTTCTAACTGCAAAGCATTAGTTGGAGATGATTTCATTGCGCCCAAGATAATGCGTAAACATTTATATTGAATTTTGTCCAATTTAAGCAAAGCACCTTTATTACAAGGTTCTAGAAGGAAGGAACCATAGTCCATATGACTGCGGATAATTGCATTATACAGGAGCTTTTGTGTGAGAGGGTGACTACCCCACCATACACCAGATAAAGAGCGAAGGATGCTAACATTTTTCTCACACTTACCCAAGACATACTCCACGTGAGGGTTCCCAGTCATTCTAGAGTCAAGCCAGACTCCAAGAAACTTTGCACTAGAGCACTGAGGTATAGTCTCACCCTCAATTTGGAGATTAATAAGGGGGATGCTCTTTCTCCTTGTAAATACTACTGCTCTACTTTTGGCTGGAGATAGGCCTAAGCCATGCTCTCTTAGCCACACATTTAGGTAATTTAAAGCACTATTCAAATTATCAGAGATGACGTCCATCGAGCTAGCTGACATGTAGAGAGCCAGGTCATCAGCATATTGCAGGATCTGGCAAAAGGGTTGGACTACCAATTCCAAATCATGTGTGTAAAGACTATATAGGAGGGGGCTTAACACAGAACCCTGGGGGAGGCCCTTCCAAATGGTCCTAGGGGGCAGGTGGTTATGCTGGTTCCTGATAACTATCGATCTTTCCATTAACAGCTTAGCGCAGAATTGAACTAGCCTCTCAGGGATGCTCAGCTTAAGAAGTTTATTCCTGAGTACCGGAAGCAGTACATTATCATACGCAGACTGCACATCCAGAAACACAGTCACCAGATAGTGCTTCCGAAGGAAAGTTGTACGGATATCAGTGGTCAGGATGCCGAGACTGTCCAAAGTGCTCATACTCTTCCTGAATCCGAACTGGGATTTAGCCAACATAGCCTGGCTCTCCACATACCATTCCAGTCGATGTTTGATTAGATGCTCTGTCACCTTGCACAACACTGCTGAGAGTGCTATTGGGCGCCTACTATTGGGGGAAGTGAGGTGGTTTAAACTTTATTTTAATTGATTCAAGAAGAAGACTTATGTGTATAATACATGCTTTATATATTAGAGGGTGCAGCGGGAAAGGAATCGGATGCCACGCGGGCGGAAAAAATTGGCTGTACAAAGTTCGCTGTGTCAGCTAGTTTTTAATAATGCCGTGTTGGTTAGAAAGAAAGAAAGAAAACACATTTTATTATGGACTAAACTGGGCCTCGATTCTACTAAAGCAAAACTATAGTCAAACCACAGAGATTGCAAAAAGCGGCATTACAGTTTAGACTTTATTTCTATACACTAAGGTCCAAAATTAAATGACAAAAGTTTCATTACACTCTTTTATTCACTCTGCTAACAGTTATTTAATATTGAACTTTAAATGCATCGCTTTAAAGTCTATAATGTATTGCCGGTTTTTGCAATCTCTGTGGTTTGACTATAGTTTTGCTTTAGTAGAATCGAGGCCCTGGTATATGTTGGTTCCCGGTGGAGTAGAATAGGACCACCTCAGCTCTTCCAGTGGGTGTCGTAAAAGGCGACTAAGGGATAGGGCTGTTCTCCATCCGACAGTAAACATACAGCCCAAGAAAAAGTGCCCGCTAGACGACAATGGCCCCCTACTACGTGGGATCGAAAATCATACTTTACGAAATGTGGGTGATAATACACCTCTGCCTACCCATTTGGGTATTTACAGGCGTGAGTTTATGAGAGTTTTTATATGTATAGGACACGTCAATTTGACTTCACCTCGCCTGATGTTAAGCAAAGGCAAAGTCTCGGAAAGAGGGTCACCATCGTAAACATGTACCATGTTAACAGTGGTGGCACTCAGCTTGACGGCCTCATTAGATGCCTTTTCACGCCCCGCTTAAAGGTCCCGGGACTGTAGGAAGAAGGAAACACGTGAGCTGCAGCATGTAATATATTTATATGACAAAATATAAAAAAGAATTTTATTGTTAAGTATTATTTATTCAATAAAAGTTGTTTGAAGCAATTTTATGATAAGGTTTCCGTTGCCAATTTGAAATCAGAATTGCACGGAAGAATGTTTCTATTGTTTATAACTTTTATATTTAATCTGTATATTCAAAATGGGGAAGGCTTATGGAAGAAGGGAGTCGTCCATTACGCTATTAATAAAAAGGATTATGGTATGTATAATATATAGTATAGAGGGGGTCCATCCCGTTTGCCACCTCCAACATTGCCACCTCTGATGGCCACTGGGACCCTTTCCAAAAAAAAAATTCCCGATTGACACCTCAGGTGGCAACTGGGATACGTTAATTCCCAGTCGCTAGCCCTAGCATTCCTTCATCCGGTGGCATAAGGGAAAAAATCATGTTAGATTTTGCAGTTGCCGCCCCGAAATTTGGTTGCGTGGGAGTGTTTGAGTGAAAGACGGTATGCTCAATGAACGTTTATTACAACTTATCGTTTTGACGTTTAGTAAAAAGTAACAAAATTTGACTAGTCAGTAGAATACCCAAATGTATAGAGCACACAACGCTTTTTGAAAAAAGAAAATGACCCCCATCTTTTCATCGAGAAGCAGGCCCTCGATTCTACTAAAGCTTAACGATAGTCAGCGCAAGAAATGACATTAAATTTTAGACTTTATTTCTATACGCATGAAGTCCAAAATCAAATGAAAAAAGTTTAATTCCACGTTTTCATTCACTCTGCAAAAAGTCATTTAATTTTGAACTTTAACTACATTGTATTAAAGTCTATTATTTACTGCTGTTTATTGCAATCGCTGCGGCACGATTATGGCTTTAGTAGAATCGAGGCCCAGGACATGATGTGGTGTATCTACCTCGAACCAAAACCTAAGTAATGGTGGCTCAGAAGTCCTTACTAGTGCGGGTTCAGGCCAATGGCGTTTGAGAAAAGAAAGTTAATCAAACGCCGATTGGCTTGAATCCGCCGATTGTATACTTTACAATCCTTACATGGTTTACCTACAGGATAGGATAGGATAGGGTAGGGGACTCTTTTGTCCGCACTTAGCGTCTCTCTTGGGCCATTGTACGTAGAGAGTACTGGCTAGAGCAGGTAGGCTAGCTCCGCCCAGAAACGCAGAAGCTTACTGGGGATTCACAGGCTTCGCGGAGCGACCTCATTGTGCCGAGGATTTGGGATCGTTGAACGGCCATTGCCTCGCATTCCAGTATTACGTGGGCGGCCATTTCCTCGCGCTGAAACACCCCCTGCGAAGGGGGCTATCCGTGACACCGATGGTAAGTAGGTGCTTGTTGAGGGGAGAGTGGCCCGTTAATGTCCCGATTAATTGTCCTCAGACTTGTTCTGTCTAGTCTTAGGAGACGTTAGCCGTTCATTTATGATTTACCTACATGAAAATAACTGCTTCTTAGATCTCCACTCCCAAGAAATAATAGTGTCAACCCTGGACAAGATTCAGCGGGAGATCTGCGTTAAGTTCTTTAACACCCCAATGAACTACAGCGCGAATGACGAAGACAAGATCTTGTACATCAGCAACGCGGACAAAAGAAAGGATTGTCCACCTGAAGAGTATGACTTCGAGCAGACTGTGGTGGTGAGTTCGTCTTTGATTATTTCTCCTTGGGATTGGTGGGATTTTTATTCGTGTGGTGACGGAGAAAGAATCGGTATCACTGCGAGAGAAGCAATACTCGACATAATAGTAGATTGTACACCAAGAGGATAAAGCACTGGATAGAGCAGTGAAGGATTTTAGCGCGCCCAAGGCAAAATCAGTTTTATCCCTGAGGAGTATACTCTACTTTTCTCACCTTTTGCGAGACAATAAAAACCAGGGCTACTGAAAAAAGTATTTTAATTATTAAAATACTATTTCGTCACTCGACATTTTCTTAATGTTTTATTCTATCTTCTTTTGCAGTTTTGTCTGATACTGATTGCACCGTATTGAAATACTCGCGGCTTTTGTTTTAAGTATTGATTTTTTTTCGTTCGGCTTGCCGTGGCGTGGCCAGCTCGATTTTCGAATAAGTTCTATTTTCAAATAAATGAAATATTTGACGAAATTAGACTTTAAATGCATAACAATAAGAACTAAGAGAAGTGAGAATCTCATTACTGCCCGGCGGATTATAATGAAATTCAGTACAACATTACACCCCGGCAAAAGACAAGGGCTATAATGATTTACTTTGAGTAAGGTTTGCATCATATATAATGAGGCATTGTCGAGCAGGTGGTGTGAAAAACCCTTTTCAACCCGTCTGGCCAGCGCAGAAATAGTATACCAAAGCTTCCCAACATTCGGAGACGTCTAGATCCAGCAGTGGACAGCTAATTGATTTATTGGGACTGGTGGAAAGAGCGGATACTCCGACCCAGGGCATTGATTCTGTTTCCCAAAAAATAGTTGCGGCAATTTCCTGACATATTATATTTCTTGAACATTCTTATGTTACGCGCAGAACCCTTCCCTTCCCCAACCGCACTAACTAAAACTGCACATCATATGAGGTCTTCAGATGGGTGTGAGATTTCTAAGGCTTGTTGTAGATGGCACTTTTGATCGTGCGGCGATGGTGTTCGCCATAGCTGGCAATAAGCTTCTTCAGTGCTACCGCGAATTTTTACGATGAAAAAAACGTGTGTGTACAACAGCGCGTAGGCTTCTCCCTCGTGCCACGGCTGACCCAGCACCATCTGCAGTTTTGATATAGTCCCCTTGAATGTGGGAAACACGGTGTCTTCACCCTTCCCCTGGATAAGCCTACCTTTTTTTTATCGTGCGAAGAATCCCCACGGATACCACCCCCAGCGAGCCGGTGGAGGTGATTATGTCGGACTCGAACCGACTAAAACGCAAGCCGTCTTGGGTTTTTGGTTGCCGGAGGTGAGATTGCCGAAAGCATATCCCTCGCACCCCGGCAGACCAAGGACCATCTCTTTCGAGATGGCCCCCTTCAGGTTGTGGGGACCATAGTGTCCCCATCTAGCCCCGGGTACGCCGCGGCCTGCTTCTGCTAGGGTGACAGGCGGCTACACCCCCAGGCCCGGATAAGCCTACCTCGGTCTGTTTCTACTGGTGACAGACGGCTCCAAGGCTCACTCTCACATTGAACTCCGATGTCTAATTCGCTTCCGTTAAACAGGATATGAAGATTGGCTACAAGTGCCTAAATGAGAATGACATCGCGAGGCTGGTGGTGGACATGCTGCGGGCCAGCATCTCTATACAAGGTGAGTCTTCCCAAGATAAACAAGACTGTAAAAGCCCCTATTGTGGCAACCTTTACTTCTGTACAATGATAAAATTGTTTAGCAGGCCTAGCTGTGCAAATCTCTAAGCATACAGTGTCGAGCACAGCGCTGGGAACAACGTGGCACGTCATATTTAAGGTCTTGGAAGCGACCGCAACTGATATAAGGACAATGATGAAGCGGTAGCCTAGTGGTATGGGTAATGGACTGCTGAGACGAGGTCTCGGGTTCGATCCCATGTTTACCAGGGCACACACCAATGACTTTTCGATGCTTTTTGAAGTTATGTGTGTAGTTATCGCAGGTTTATAAGTGCCCGGTTAATGGCAATAGGCTCGCCACCTATTACATTGGGACCTAAACATAAACTGGCGAAATGTGGGTGCTAGCACCTCTGCCTACCCCTTCGGGTAATACAGGCGTGAGTTTATGTATATGTATGTATGAAGTGTAGCTAATTGCCGCGCGGTTCCCGGTAGAGTAGAATTTGGTCCACCCCATCTCTTCCCATGCGGTGTCGTACAAGGCGACTAAGGGATAGCGCTGTTTAACATGAGACAGATATATACAGCGCAGACTCAGCCTCAGATATAGGCTCGAGTCAACAATAGTGCCCGGAATACGGCAATAGGCTCACCCCTATTACGTGGGACCGAATACATTGATTGGTAAAATGTGGGTGTTAATTCGACTTTGCCTAACCCTCCGGGGTAAAAGCGTGATATGTGATATGTATGAAGTGAAATCTAAGTTTTTTATGTTATCATGAATTAAGTAAGTATGTCTTTTGTTCGCATAGAAAATAATCCCATATAATTGTTATTTTATTTGGTTGCAGGGCGCCCAAACGCCTATGATCTGGTGCGTATATTTGAATGGTCGAATTTCTGGGAGAAAGTCGCGTGAACAGGATGCCCATCCCTGGGGGCGTGGGAGGGGGGAGGGGGGACAATACATAGCCTGGAGCTAGGCTATAGTTCAAATAAATTATCTAACCGAGCTTATTAAATTAAGAATGGTAAAAGAGCGGTAAAAATTGCGTCGGTTCTTATTTTATAGTATTTATTTATTTTTAATCATCCACCCAACCTATAATAGTAACTGATTTGACTATTTTTTTATGACGTCACTAATTCTTTTTTCATACAAGTTAACCAACTTATCGTTTTGACGTTTAGTAAAAAGTTACTAATTTGACTAAAGTAAAGCCAACGAAGCGAGAGAAAAAAGGTAAACAAAGTTTCAGCCGTTCCAAACATTTTTATTTGAAAATTATTACGTATCACTTCAAGCGCGTTGCAGACACGAATGAAATTGCTCATAAGATGCGGATCTGACAGTTTAGAACCGCTGTGCTCACAGCTTGCCTGTACTACGAAACACGCAACGACAGCTGTCGCTCGGTCATCCGGTCATTGTCGCGTACGTGTGACATGTGCGACAAGGACAGAGAAAATAATCGCTAGTTATCGCAACGTAACTCAGTAATGGTCGTTTTGTTTACCTTTTTTCTCTCGTCTCGTTGGCTTTACTTTAGTCAGTAAAATACCCAATTGCACAGCAGTAGGTACACTACGTTCAAATCTCGGAATGTTAACTCTCGAAATAGTAATCTTTCTCTAGACCCAGGATCAGAAAGGCGCATCGGAATTATTATCATCAAAAGACAAGAACTTCATCAATTCCCATTATAACGAGGAGTGCGGAGACCTGATTCTGGCGAGACCAGCTCCGAACTTGAGGCGGACTCATGGGTCGAACATGGAACTGTCACCAAGCACTCAGAGTTACTACAATAACAAGCTTTGGCCGCTAGGGATTGTCTTATATGGGATTCCAGACGATGTTGGTAAGAATATTTGTAAATTACGCGACAGCCCTTACTGTACTCGACAAGACGGTAATAGGAAGCGTTAAATATTAATACTTTGGAGAACAATAGACTCCCAGACTCGACATAACGGGACTCGACATAACGGGACTCGACATAAAGGGACTCGACATAAAGGGACTCGACATAAAGGGAACCAACCTTCTTTAAGTATATTGTACCTATTAGAAAGCATAGACAAGTTAGTAGGTACATTCTTTGCACGTCCGTGGCGTTACTTAGGGTGCCATCTGAAAACCAGCGCTGCGCAACTTTTGGTTGTGCAGCTTTATGCTGAGATGGCGACCTATTTGGCACTCACGCAATTTTGAGTTTTAAGTTGCCTAATTAATCATTAGTTTAAAGTATGTGATTACCAAATAAATTTATTTCTTTCTTTCTTTCTTTCTTTCTTTCTTTCTTAAATATCTATAAAAAACGAACGAGTGACTACTTTCTCTCTCAACAATAGCAGACTTAGGTAATATGTATTTAAGTATAATATATAGGTATGTATTTGTATATATGTACGAGTATTTATGTAGGTATAAGTGTGTATGTAGGTTTAAGTATGTTTATATAAGTTTATATAATTATAAACATAACATTACATAACATAAACTCACGCCTGTATTCCCCGAAGGGGTAGGCAGAGGTGCTAGCACCCACATTTCGCCAGTTTATGTTTAGGTCCCAATGTAATAGGTGGCGAGCCTATTGCCATTAACCGGGCACTTATAAACCTGCGATAAATATACACATAACTTCGAAAAGCATCGAAAAGTCATTGGTGTGTGCCATGGTAAACCTGGGATCGAACCCGAGACCTCGTCTCAGCAATCCATTACCCATACCACTAGGCTACCGCAGTTTTATGTATTTAAGTATGTATATAATTATTATATTCTTAATTATTTCCACTGTACTGTTGTACTGTGTATGTGTATGTAGGTCTAAGATGTTTAAACATGTACCTAAGTATTTATTATATAATGCCTTTGTCAGGACTATACCTTCATTATAAAACTTGACATTTAATGTACACAAGACTTTTGCCTCTAACTGGATTGCTATTCCTATGTACACTCCCGGGTTTGCTGGAAGAGAACTCAACCTTGAGTTAAGCTCGCCTTTGTACATACTATTTCTTTTCTTTGTTTAAATGCCTAGTAAGTGTAAAATACAGTATAAAAAAAAATAACTTTTAAACTCTTGTGTTCCATGATATACAATAATAATAACGGGAATTAACGTGATCATGGTATAGGTACATACGTACCTTTGATTTGCCTGAAGTTTCGACCGTCAATTGAGAAGATGGGTTTAAATTATCTGCAACATGGAATCTAGTGATACAAAACATGCAGCCTCGCTTTTCTGCGCAGTCGGATAGACACCGGACAGTTTGCTTGTATAATAGTGCTGGCTTGGCGTCGTGGAGGGTGACATGCGTGAAAACGGTCTCACTACCTTGGACGCACAAGATCGTGCGAAGTGGAGGCGGAAGAGCCGGAAGGCGGACCCTGAGCTCCGAGGGCACCGTGGCCTCGGATGCAATCAGGACTAATGTCTTAATGTGGATGATGAGTTTGCTTGTATAATAGGGACACTGAGTGTGGTATGTGACGGTACATGGCGAAAACAAAATATCGAGAATGTGCGCGAAGATAAGAACCTACTACCTTACGGACTCGAAGACGGCGAGCGTGTCATCAAAAATCAATCTTTAAAAATGGTTGAAAAATCATTCATAGGTTCGTAAGAAAGTTGGTAGATGGCTCCATCGTTGCCCTTAAAGATGGATATAAAGAGAAGGGAAATTTGAAGTGATTTAGGTGCGGCTCCATAGCTCAGTTGGAAGAGCATTCCCTCTGTAAGGGAAATGTCGTGGGTTCAAGTGCCACTTGAGCATTTCATTCCATATGTCTGGTTTCACAAAAGCAATTTTGATAAAATATGCGGTATTTTTCATTTTATGTCTGATCAGGCTCCTTTTATTAGAAAAAACTAGGTAGGTACGTCTTATTTCGTTCAGAAACAGTAATTATAAAAGAATACGGAAAAAAAATTGTGTTCGAAAATTTTTCAAAAATCGTTAATTTAACATAACCCAAGTATTTATTTTAAATATTTCCTATGTACCGACACGACGAATTTTTAATTTTACATTAGAGCTAACTGTTGGCCGCGGCTCCGTTCGCGTGGATGTCGGTTATCACGTCCAAACATAGCTTATGTTTTAGTCTATTATAAAATATACCTAAAATTCAATTCAGTTTATTGAAGTATACACTGTATCGTAATCGTAGGTATGTAAGTATAACAATGCAAGAAACTTTTCTCCCTCGCTATTTTTGGCGGGACTTGTCACACTGTGATCAAGTGTTGCCACTTAAAATGTAATGCAAGCATACACTAGAAAAAGACAAAGTATGGTACCATGTAGTGTAGTACAATGTGTAAAGTACCACGTAGGCTGATTTTATGTGCGCCTTAGAAAAAATAAAAAATATCATAGCATCAACTTCGTTATTTCGGTATATACAGGGTGTATTTTTGAAACGGGGCAGTAAGGGCAAGTACCTTAACCGTTGCAGTTACAGCAAAACGTTCTTAAAAGACCTTCCCTAACTTTTTGGGACATTTTGAACTGCATTCTCAAATTTTGTAAAAAACTTACAGTTAGCAAAAAAAAATGCAAAAAGTTCAAATTTTTTTTTATGCCAGTCGATTCTATTTCATGTGGGGATCTAAAAAATTCTATGGGACCATTTTAGCTTTCAGTACTAGAAAAGACAGAAATCGCCAAAAACGTTTCCCATACATTTCGTACGGAAATATGATAAATCAACTCGAAACTCATAGGTCAGGTAAAATTTTGAACTTTTAAAATAAAAAAAATCATTTAAACATTTAAGAAATTGGTTTATGAAATAAATTGCTCAAAACGATTTCCATTTTCACGAATACATAAGTCTATCCTTTTTTGCACTGAACGAATGGCGGCTAATAATGTTTGAGCCGCCTATTCGGTACACAGTGGATAGGTACACATGGTCCAACACAGTGGCCACCTCGTAGCCCCGATCTAACACCACTTGATTTTTTTTTATGGGGCTTCGTGAAAAACGAGGTGTATAAGACGACGTACGCCAGTGTTCAAGAGCTCAAGGATGCATTAATGACCATTTTACGTAATATTCATCCCAGAACATTATTAGCCGCCATTCGTTCAGTGCAAAAAAGGATAGACTTATGTATTCGTGAAAATGGAAATCATTTTGAGCAATTTATTTCATAAACCAATTTCTTAAATGTTTAAATGATTTTTTTTATTTAAAAAGTTCAAAATGTTACCTGACCTATGAGTTTCGAGTTGATTTATCATATTTCCGTACGAAATGTATGGGAAACGTTTTTGGCGATTTCTGTCTTTTCTAGTACTGAAAGCTAAAATGGTCCCATAGAGTTTTTTGATCCCCACATGAAATAGAATCGATTGGCATAAAAAAAATGAACTTTTTGCATTTTTTTTGCTAACTGTAAGTTTTTTACAAAATCTGTGAATGCAGTTCAAAATGTCCTAAAAAGTTAGGGAAGGTCTTTTAAGAACGTTTTGCTGTAACTGCAACGGTTAAGGTACTTGCCCTTACTGCCCCGTTTCAAAAATACACCCTGTATAGTTAGTGTTGCAACCCCTAGATTTTTGCAATTTGGCGCCAATTTTTCGCTGGCCAGACTCTTTGTATCATGAAAATCGCTTCAGTGGTTTAGAAAAGCGTAACAAACAAACTTACTTTCGTATTTCTTACTAAGTAATTACTTTTTCCAGCGCAAACGAAAGACCTGGCCATGCTTCGCTACGCAATGTCCACCATAGAAATGGCTACCTGCATAATGTTCCATAAGATGGACGTCTTCAACCCACCCCCTAAGGGCTTCCTCTGGTTCTCTCTAACGGAGGGGGAACCTATGCCAAGACTTGGCTTCATGCAAGGGAATCAGGTAATATTTATTATTCACCGAAATTATCTATAACCGATGATGCCATGACGGAGAAAGAATCCACCACCACCTCATTTCATCCGAAGGGTGTCGTAAGAGGCGACTGACGGAAACATACGCAGACGATATCACTGCTAGAGAAGGAACACTCGAAATAAAACCCTGTACCAACTCACCCTAGTGGAAACTGCAGGCCAGTCTTCTAACATTGAGAGAGACTTGTGTCCATGGACTGCGATAGTTTAATTAATTGATTGAATCGAAATAACTATGGTATGACCGCGAACGTAGTACCACGCCCAAGGAAAGCTCGGCGTAGCGGGGACAGAAGTAAAGAAAGAGCATGAGTTGAGAGCGAACGACATACCGCCGCGAGCGCTGGCGGCGAACTAACCAAATCTGACAGTTGATTCGGGTTTATAGGGGACTGGCTGGAGAGGCACGGTAGCCTCTCGTACCGGCTGACGCAGGTGATAACCTCACACGGGTGTTTCGGGAGTTACCTGTGTCGGATGCGGAAGGAGCCAACGTCCGAGTGCCATCACTGTGATGCGAGCGAGGACACAGAGCTGCACACGCTGACCGAGTGCCCTAGCGAGGCGGGTCCTAGTGGCGGCTCTGGGGGTGGGAGTCCTCACACTCGCCACATTGCTCACAGCGATGGTACGATGCGCGAACATTTGTCGTGCGGCCGCCTCCTTCTGCGAGCAAGTAATGCTCGAGAAGGAGGCGGCCGGTCGGGTCCGGACTAGACTTCGGGCCCGGGATACCCGCGAAGAGTGAAGGCGAATCGGACGTCGGAGGTCGCAGAACGACCTCCGTCCTCCATGAGCGCTGGCCTGGGGTTGATCGGTGGGGCCGCCTGTCTCCCTAGCAGATACCGTCTCACATACCTAAGGCGCGGTACTACTTATGACCACATTATGATCTTACCACTTTCGTATGGTGAATGTGAGCTCGTCCACCGCAGTAGCACCTCGTTGCATCTTCAAAATATATCCAAGAAACGTGTACTGCGCGTATAGATCACGTTTCAGGTCCAAGATTGAACCGAGCTAAATATATTACGGTAGCTCTAATAGTTCACCCTGCTGTTACTAGATGGCGCTAGGCTTAATTTCCATTATCATTCCAGACGTTACTCCTCCCCCCTGTGATTAACGGCGCCCCCGGCCATACAGCTCATACCCTCAACATGCTGCTCCGCATCCTGGGTATACCCATGATGTCGAACCGCTACGACAGGGATAATTATGTTACAATACATTGGAAGAACATCTGGAAAGGTACAGTACAGTATCAATATAATTTTAAAAAAAACGGCTACAGTATAAATATAAATCATTTTCATCCTCCTTTTGTATCTGGTCCGTCAATCCCCGTGGTACACGGCAAAAAGCTGAGGTGCAGTCCAGAAGATATGGACCACCATTTGCCGATGCTTTTGGCAATATGTCTTTGATTAAGTCTCACCCACTTACGGTGCAGAATATTCCATCAAGAACCAAACTGTTCGGTGACTCTTTCCTATGCCGCAGGTTTAAGACCTGGAACTCCCTGCCAGCTCACGTGTTTCCTTCGTCCTACAGTCCCGAGTCCTTTAAGAGTCCTGAAAAGGCATCTGATGAGGCCTCTGGTGACCCTCTTTTCGAGAATTTGCCTTTAGCTTACCATCAGGCAAGATGAAGTCAAATTGACGTGTCCTTTATAAAAAAAAATACCTGGGACTGTATCTAACGATTGGTGAAATGTAAGTTTTAATTCACCTCTGCCTAACCCTTTCGGAGATAAATGCGTGATTATATTAGGTCCTTACATATGAAATTGGCGTTTTTCGTACTGGCCACTTTAATCACGATTTTCTCCTCTATGGTAAGGAATTCCAAATTCAAATTTGTACAGCTATTTACTCATGTATTTGTGCTTCGATGACCGTCTTTCATGTTTTTTTTCTTCTGTTTTTTTCTGTTTGCGTCACTCATTTTACAAAATGGAAAACTTAAAATATCGCATTATTTACGAATACGAGTTCCGCCGTAGCACTAGTGCTGCGGAAACGACTCGAAGGGTGAATGATGTTTATGGCGGTCATGTTGCAAAAGAAAACACAGTTCGTTTTTGGTTCCAACGTTTTCGTTCTGGAAATTTCGACCTGCAGAACAAGCCCCATGGACGGCCTGAGACCCAAGTTGATAATGAAGTATTGAAGGCTATTGTGGAAGCGGATCCATCGCAAACCACGTCCGAGTTAGCTGCAGGCTGCGGTGTTAGTGATAAAACTGTTTTAATTCACTTGAAGCAAATTGGGAAGATTAAAAAGCTTGAAAGGTGGGTACCTGACGAATTGACTGAATCAAACCGGCAAAAGCGCGTCGACTGCTGCGTTACATTACTGAACCGGCACAATAATGAAGGTATTTTAAACCGAATCATTACCTGTGATGAAAAATGGATTCTTTACGATAATCTGAAGCGCTCAGCGCAATGGTTGGATCCTGGCCAGCTAGCCAAATCCTGCCCCAAGCGAAAATTAACCCCAAAAAAGTTACTTGTGAGCGTTTGGTGGACTAGTGCCGGTATTGTTCATTACAGTTTTCTCAAATCTGGCCAGACTATTACGGCTGATGTCTATTGTCAGCAATTGCAAACAATGATGGAAAAGCTAGCGGCTAAACCACCTAGGCTGGTCAATCGCTCCACGCCACTGCTGCTTCACGACAACGCTAGACCACACACCGCACAACAGACGGCTACCAAATTAGAAGAGCTTCAATTGGAATGTCTAAGACATCCTCCGTACTCCCCGGCCCTTGCTCCAACAGATTACCATCTTTTTTCGAAATTTGGACAACTTCTTGCAAGGGAAAAAATTCAACAAACTCAAACTCAAACTCAAACTCAAACTCATTTATTCAAAATTGTGTAGCACTACTACAGCTTTTTGACGTCAAAACTGATGGGGCAGTCCAAATCGCCTTCACAGATTTTATTGATTCCCGTTCGACTGGTTTTTTTAGTAAAAGGATCAATGAACTACCTATGAGATGGCAAAAGTGCATATAAAACAATGGTTCATACTTTGATTAATTAAATATATTATATATTTAAAAATATTCGACTTTTTGTTCCTCCTATACAAAACGCCAATTTCATATGTAGGGACCTAATATGTGTGTATAATGTATAGATTTAGATCAGAAAAGTCAATCAACAAAAATAAGTTAGCTGGTTTTCTTGACCTCCATAACCCTACATTGCTTCAGTAAGTGTATATGGACAGCTGGCGGTCCACAGCTGTGCGGTTTCTCGAGTAACTTTCTGCCTCGCACAACTAAACTGTGGAATGAGCCGTCACCAGCGGTATTTCCGAACCATACGACCTTCAAACCTTCAAGCAAAGAGCGTACTCTCTTTTAAAAGGAAGGAAACGCACTTATGACTCCTCTGGTGTTGCGGGTGTCCATGGGCGGCGGTGATCGCTTACCATCATGCGATCCGTCTGCTCGTTCGCCTCCCTAATCCATAAAAAAAAATTACAGGCATGGAACATTACCTTGAGCGTATGCCCCCAGAAGCCATGATCTTAGATGCAGAAGGTGAACCTATACCTTATGACTACACAAGCGCCACACACGCCCCCTCTAACTACCTGTGCGCTGACTGTTCCCTTGGCCAGCAGACTGTCACTCCTGTACAGGTAAGAAGACTTACAATAATTATAACGGCAATTAACGCGGTCATGGTAAAGGTACATTACCTTTGATTTGTGTGGTATGTGCCGGTACATGGCGAAAGCAATTTTTTTTATACCACTTAGGTGGCAGACAAGCACACGGCCCACCTGATGGAAAGTGGTTACCGTGGCTTATGGACGTATGCAACACAGGGGCGTTACACTCGCGCTGCCTACCCTGAAGAAATCTTCTAATGCCCCTCTTGAAGAACTCCATATTGTAGTCGCTTGGGAAAACCATGGCAGGGAGTTCATTCCACAGCTTGAGCGTACGTGGGATGAAGTTCCTTTCATACCGCACGGTGCGCACCGTATTCGGATGCAATGTGTGGGGATCAATATATCGAGAATGTGCGGGAAGATGAAGAAACTACTACCTCACGGACTCGAAGACGGCGGGCGTGCACTAGGGAGCCAGTCAGCCTGTGACCACGGCCGGTTTAACCTGGTGGAAACGTCAGGCAAATCAAAGGTATGTACCTATACCATCGCGTTAATTGCCGTTATAATCTACCTATATATATATAAATGAATTGCTGTTCGTTAGTCTCGCTAAAACTAGAGAACGGCTGAACGGATTTATCTTATCTTGGTCTTGAAATGTTCGTAGAGGTCTAGGGAAGGTTTAAAAGGTGAGATAAATTCGAATAATTGCGATAACCGACTTCCACGCGAGCGAAGTCGCGGGCAAAAGCTAGTCTATATATATATAAATCAATGCCACTTTTCGTTGTAATGTTATAACTCAACAACGCCTTTAGCGATTTGGCTAATTTTGGTCTTTAATTATTCGTGGAGAGTGTACGTAGAGAAAAATCCGAATAATTGCCGAGAACCGACATCCACGCGGGCGGAGCCGCGGGCAAAAGCTAGTTGTTGTATATTATGGAACGCGAGAGTTTAAAATTTAGGTAAGAAGACTGCCATTGCTTTACAATTTTCTGAGCATATAACGTCCAGTAAAGCGCTGAGACAGCCGTGATAAAGATTACACGCCTTTTACATGGCCACGCAAACACGCGTTCTTGCGTATCGAAATGCTCTTACGTATAATCGAGATTATCTTTTGAAATTCAAAGTTCATGTAAGCTTTCACACGGTAATGTCCACGCGAAACTAAAGAAGAGATTGCGTGCGATAGTTAAGACAAGCGCTGAACGTACCTACGTTCTTTCCATACTCATACAATCGTGCGGTTATGCGTCCCTGCTCCCCGCCACGCAATCATTGACGCTCTTAAGAATAAGCGACGTCTGGCGACGCGCTCTTTCACACGCGAATGCGGTTTTCCCTAGTTATAGACTAGTATAATATGCCAACTTTTACCAAAGTAGTAGATCTTTTTTACGTCACGTTTTAGTGACACTTTCTATGTCTATAGAGTGTGATACATAGTCTAAGTGAAAGATAAGTAGGTACACTAAATACTGTAACATTGTCCCTATATTTCCCTAACTCCTTGAATGTTTAAAACTATCGGAAGTCTATGCGAATATCATCAATTGAAGTAAAACTATTTTTAACGATTTCTATTGCGATTTATTTGGCTGATCCAAGAAAAGGTAGAATATAACAAAACTTAACTATTTCTGTACGTTATTATTAGTACTTATTAGTGTGTATATTTATATGTGCAAACACGTAAAATAACGTTCAAAATGTTGTTAAAATTATTGTTTAAACACATTTTCTATCCTTTTCTTACATGTACAGCCATCCCTTTCATTTCTTGTGACGTCATCGATATTGCTTTTACATTTTTTCGTGACAATACGGCTCTATTAGCCGTAAACTGTCAAATTGCATTCGTTAGAAAAGATTACGAATACTTAAAAATTAATACGTGTAAATACAATGAAACAATACCAAATAAATGTTAAAAAATAGTTTTATTTCAATGCATTAACATTCGCAGTAAACTTCCGGCAATCCAATATGGCTGATAACTTTTTTTTTAATTTTCAGGATCACTTATGGCAAAAGACTCTCACCATGGGACACCGCCAAGACCTCAACCCTACTGATACCGATATGGTTAATCTATTGTACGGAAATGAATGCAAAAATAGAAATACGTACAGTACTAACAAACTTAATGAATATAATTAAATGCAATATTGAATAAGCATTCTTTTAAGTATTTTATTACCTTCATTTGTAACATGTATGTAACAGAATCTTGGAATCTTAATTTGACCCACTTCCCGGTCTTCGATTAGGATGAAATTTTGCACACGCTCTGAGTTCTGATGACAATACAAGCCTAGCTAAGAAACGTCATTACAAATCCAATATGGCGGCCTCCCCAAGATGGCGGACTGGCTGTTTGAAATCCACTCCCATGATATGGGTATCAAATAAAAGGGTTTGCTGTCAGGAATATTTTGTAATTTTTAGTGCGTGCTATTTTCATATAAATTTAAATCGAAATGAATCGATGGACGGGATTTGGACAAGTCAAACCACTCACTGTTCTTACATCGATTCTGCATCACGTTTAGTCGATTTTCTGCGTTTGACTGCGGCAGCTAAATCGATTTTACAACCATATCGATACTCAAGTTTAGGCGATTTTTTTCATCGACTAATTGGAGTGAATAGCTTTTATGTTAAATAATAAGATACCATTTAACAAAACAGGTTTTTAATACAAAAATGGTAACGTTATAGAGTATTTGCGGTGCTGCTATGCTATTCTTTAAGCATTTAGACCCACAGTACCACCAGGAGTACGACCAGGTATTTTTTTTCGTGCGGAAATCCCCCGGATGCCTCCCCCGCCGGAGCCGGAAGGGGAGGTTATGTCGGACTCGAACCGACTAAAACCGCACGCTGACTGAGGGTCGTGGTGCTAGGCCGGAGGTGAGGTTGTCTTCAACATATCCCTCGCACACCGGCTGGCCCAGGGCCCTTACGGTCTGGCCAGGGGTACCGTGGGTCTGAAATGGACGCTGAATGCTTACGAGAATTATACAGTTGGTAATAATCTCATATTTAGTCTTCGTGTCAGACTCGTCTTAGGAGGGGCAGCATAAATTTTGAAGCTCGACTCACGGAAAGTAATTAATAAGGTACGCCCTAAGCGTTGGCGCTCACCGAACAGCAATTTGCTCGCGCACTTTTTAAGTGTTAGTTAAATGATAATCTTATGTATGTATAATACATTGCAAAATTGAATATACGTCTAAATTATATATTAGTTCATGCTCGCGGCAGCTTCAATTCAATTTTGCAATGTACATAAGGTTGATTGTTGCTAACCGAATGAAGTATAGATAAATGAATTTGACACATATCTGTATGGTCATAGCGCTCCTTTTTGCAGTATCAACTGTATGACAGCTATAAATGACCAAATACAGGAATGAATTGCTCATAAGATGGCGGATCTGACAGTTTAGAACCGCTGTGCTGACAGCTTTCCTGTACTACGAAACACGCAACGACAGCTGTCGCTCGGCCATTGTCGCGTACGTGTGGCATGTGCGATAAGGATAGAGACAATAATAGCTAGTTATCGCAACGTAATTCAGTAATGGTCGCTTTGTTTACCTTTTTTCTCTCGTCTCATTGGCTTTACTTTACATAAAACTCGATGTAAATTATGTATTTATGGTTATGCCATGAGTAATGAACAAAGTACGGATCTTTTAACTAGTATTTAACTATAAGTAAATAACAGGTATGGTAACCTAATACATGTAAAGCGGCGATACAAAAAGTACCCTATATCTTTATAATATGTTCACTATATAGGTTAAAAATGTAAAATGACAGTTCAATTGAGGTATATTTTTAACAGAACAGTTTATTAGGCCAGTTTGCGATAGAAAAAAAATGGTTGCTTAGTGTAAGCGGCGGTTAAGGCAAATTAAGCTTCATTACATTGGCAATTGAGTATAAAATGGAATACACAAGCAAACTTTATGCAATATTGTATCAAACTGAAATTGCCGAGTTGGTATTTTGCACTCTATTGTATAGGTGCGAGGGTTGCTTTTATTTAGTCTTTGAATATAGCGAATACAAAATTTAATATTCGCGTTCGAAATATCACAATCCGAATATTTAAAATTTTTAAACTGAGCCGTGAATATTTTCGTATGCAGCTCATTAAGTTTGACTTGTAATAAAACTATTTTTCCATGATATTCTACCCGCATTAGACATATTACATTCGGAAATATGTTTTGTATAAAGTTCTTTAGTATCTGTAAAAAAATTGCATAAATCGCAAGCAAATATTGTAGCCTGTTTACATTTATCGCATGAAACCTTTTTCATTCCATTTACGGTTTCCATGACACAATAATCGCATGTTTTTAGTCGATTTTCTTCGTTTCCATTACATTGGGCATCACTATTCTTTTTTATTTTTAAATCATTGATATTCCTCACCGAAATGGCGGGAAATGAACTGTCAGTTTTCTTTAAGCGTTTGTTGCTTTTGCACTTTTTAAAAAAATTGTTCAACTTGCCTCTATCTTTTTCGAGTTTACTATTATTATCTGTACTACTGGGACGTTTAGTCGATTTTTCATTATTTATTTCATTATTTTCAGAATCGTTAGATAGTATTTTGTAAACTGTTATATATTCTGACAAATCATTTATTATTTTTCTTGGTACAAATTCATTGTTTTTATCACTACCATCTATTTGTTCTTTTTTCATTTCATAGTCTTTAATATCTATGTTATCTACATCTATTATTGAACTATTTTCAGTTAAACTTGAACTTATATCAACAATTTTCATTTTTTTAGCATTATTTGTATTTACATTCATTTCTACAAGACTAATATCATCATCGGATATAAACCTGAAGTTTGAATGAGATACAATGTCTAAATTATAATCTAAATTATCTGAATCATCAGATTTCATTTTATTAACAACTTTTGTGTCTGGTTTTCTCTTCAACGGTGGGAGTACATCTGGAACTATAATCTCATTTTTAATTTCCATTTGTTGAACAACTTCTTTTTTAAGTTGTGTATGTTGAACACCTTCTGTTTTAATGTCCGTTACTTGTATATCTATATTATTTTGTGCGACATTTTGTTCTATCGGTATATCCATGTTTTCTAGATTGTTTAATACCTCCTCTTCATTAAAACTCAAGTCTGATAGATCTTCTTCATCTGTCGTGTGAGACACGTTTTTTGTTTCACTTTTAACAGTTGTTATTTTGTTCTTAATGTCATCTGCATTTTCTTTATTTCCATCAATCTTATCAGAATTAACTTCATTGCCTTTTTTACAATCGTTTTGTTTGTCAGTTTTAATGTTTCGTAATAAACTTTCTAATTTTTGTTTCTTTTTAGTGAATGCTTTCGTATTTGTAGATGTGGTTTTAAGTCCTTTGATTTCATGTTCAAAATTGATCGTAGGAGTACTGTTTTCTGGTGTGCTTACTCTGTCATCTTTTTGTTCTTCTACCCTCGTGATGCCATCTTGGTTTTTAGTTGTATGTGTAGTAGGACTAGGCACTCGTGTACAGATTGCATCTAAAACAAACACAACACGAATCAGTCGTATTACCGTATTTTTTTTTTTAAAAAGGACACGTCAATTTGACTTCACCTCGCCTGATATGCTAAAGGCAAGGTCTGGGAAAGAGGGTCACCATTGTAAACATGTACCATGTTAACAGTGGTGGCACTCAGCATGACGGCCTCATCAGATGCCGTTTCACAACCCGCTTAAAGGACATGGGACTGTGGGAAGAAGGAAACTTTTAATTATTCAAGACAAGAAAGCGTCGGTAGGTTAGTGGTTCAGGAGTCGTCCTTACAAGCGAGATGTCCTGAGTCTTGGTCATTATATTACCGACGTACACTCCTAACACAGTAATGATTTTTTCACTTTTTCAGGGGGAATGTTCGTATTTTCGGTTGTGGGAGCATTTAAAAAAAAAATTCAGAAGCTTGGATATTTTAATATTTTAGTCACCATTCTATAATGGAGGCACTCAGCTTCACGACCTCATTAGATGCTTTTTCACGCCTCGCTTAATGAACCCGGGACTATCTATACACATAAAATTACTTGTCCCGACTGACTTTACTGACTGATTCATCAACGCAGAGTCTAAACCACTGGTCCTACAAACTTGAAATTTTGACAGTAGATGCATTTTATGATGTGAGCATTAACTAAGAAAATATTTTTGGAAATTCTGCTACTAAAGGGGTAAAATAAGGGATGAAAATTTGTATGATAGTCCATCTCTTTCAGAGCTAGATGCAATAAATTTGATAAACCTGTGTCTTTTAAGAAATAAACGTACACGTGTATCAGCGTTTTTCAAAATTTAACTACTAAAAGTATACAATAGGTGATACACGTTTTTATGGAAAATTCGTCATTTAAAGTAAAGCCAACGAGACGAGAGAAAAAAGGTAAACAAAGCGACCATTACTGAGTTTCGTTGCGATAACTAGCGATTATTTTCTCTGTCCTTGTCGCACATGTCACACGTACGCGACAATAGCCGAGCGACAGCTGTCTGTTTCGTAGTACAGGAAAGCTGTCAGCACAGCGGTTCTAAACTGTCAGATCCGTCATCTTATGAGTAATTTCATTCCTGTCTGGAACGAGCTTTAAGTGATACGTAATCATTTTCAAATAAAATGTTTGGAACAGCTGAAACTTTGTTTACCTTTTTTCTCTCGCTTCGTTGGCTTTACTTTAGGTCACTATAAAATTATGGAATACGAAATTTTGCCGGGTGGAGCCGGGACGGGTCATTGTATAATATACAAAAAAAATTATCAATACCTTCAAAATATCCTTCATCAGGGGGATCCTCCCACCACACAGGGCTAGGGCAGGTCAGTATCTCCATGAAGTCTTCGTCGCTAAGGCTATGGTTGTCCTCAATGAGCTTCACCATATCTACCATGGATATATCTGAACTGCTACCATTGCTGCTGGATTTTATGTATTTAGGAGCTTTGATACTGGAGCCACAATGCTCCCTTAATGGTGGGATTGATTTTGGGCCTGGAATCAAAAATATACAATTTCAATACTTATCTTTTTTTTTCGTGCAGAAATCCCCGCGGATATCTCCCCTGCCGGAGCCGGAGGGGAGGTTATGTCGGACTCGAACGGATTGAAACCGCACGCCGACTGAGTCGTGGTGCTAGGCCGGAGGTGAGGTTGTCTTCGACATATCCCTCGAACCCGGCTGACCTAGGACCATCCCTTCCGGTCTGGTCCTCCTCGGGAGGGGGTCAACGGTGTCTCTGATTCGCCCCCGGAATGGAGACGCGCCGCCGTGGCCTGCTTCTGCTGGGGTGTGCAGCGGCTCCACCCGTCACCCCCAGGCCCGCGCTCATGGGGTACGGAGGTCAGTCAGTGCCCTCCGACGCCCGAGTTGCCTGCGCACGCGGGCGGCGCGATCTAATTTCAATACCTCATTGATTTATATTTTACACTAGTGTTCCCGGGAAGACATTGTCCTCTTAGGGTGGGATGTCACAGGTGGGAAAAAGGGAGGCAAAAAATTATCTCCCGTCATCCATCCCGGGTCACAATTCTGCTAAAGCCAAACCACAATGATGCCACCACCACTGCAAAAAACGGCATTAAATAATAGACTTTAAAGCGATGCGATTAAATGATATTTTCTGAAGTTTACGCGAATGTCAATCATTGAAATAAAACCACTTTTTACGAATTCTATCGCGATATATTTGTTATTGTTACTTTTTAACCCGACGTTTCGGCTGCTTTGCAGCAGCCATTTTCGCGGTGTGACTCACGATGGTAGTTGTCACATAGTTTGAAGTATAAGTTATCTCAAAATACCCGAATCATGGTGAATTATTGGTGTTCATATTTACGCAGAATGAGCTCACTGTGTTGTTAAGTCTTGCTGGATTTTGCTGCTTACTGGGTTTGATTAAGTGGATGACTGGGTCCCAAGCTGGTGGTGGTAAAAAACACCCAAATTTTTATAGAGAGGATGGATGGACCGTACCACCAGCTTGGGACCCAGTCATCCACTTAATCAAACCCAGTAAGCAGCAAAATCCAGCAAGACTTAACAACACAGTGAGCTCATTCTGCGTAAATATGAACACCAATAATTCACCATGATTCGGGTATTTTGAGATAACTTATACTTCAAACTATGTGACAACTACCATCGTGAGTCACACCGCGAAAATGGCTGCTGCAAAGCAGCCGAAACGTCGGGTTAAAAAGTAACAATAACATATATATCGCGATAGAATTCGTAAAAAGTGGTTTTATTTCAATGATGCGATTAAAGTGCAAAATTAAGTGACTTTTTGCAGAGTAATTGAAAAAGTGTAAAGAAACTGTTTTCCTTTCATTTTGAACTTTAGGCGTTTAGAAATAAAGTCTAAAATTTAATGTCATTTTTAAAGTGACAGTGGCACCCCAGTGTTTAGCTTTAGTAGAATCGAGGGCCCGATTTCAACCGACGCCTTTACCTCGGACAGCGGGATCCATTTTTTTTAAGATATTTTCCGTGATACGACTGCTATCTGATCTACATTGGTGATATAGCGGTTCTTCAGTACGACCTGTTGTCGGACTTATCTGCCACAAAGCGTCGGTAGCTTAGTGGTTAAAGAGTCGGCCTTACGATCGAGAGGTCCCGGGTTCGAATCCTGGCCATTACACTACCGACGTGAACCCACTCCTAGCACAAGCAATTTAGCTTATTTGGTGGGGTTAAAGGGGATATTAGTAATTTCGGTTCTAATATTTTAAAAAAATACCTGTATTAATTGATGAAGAATGATAAGATAAAGCTTTAAATTTTAACTGATTTTAAATTTTAATAAATATAAAATCAATTGCTGATCTTTAGTCACGCTAAAACTCGAGAACGGCTAAACAGATTTATCTTATCTGGCTCTTGAAATGTTCGTGGAGGTCTAGGCAAGGTTTAAATGGTGAGGAAAATTCGTATAATTTCCGAGAACCGACATCCACGCCACGCGGGCGGAGCCGCGGACAAAGCTAGTTTTAAATAAATTACTTATAGTTACCTCCTTTCCGCGGCACAGATAGTTTCCTTCTGCTAGTAGAAGCAATTAGTTTTAAATTAGGCTTCGGTTTCAAAAAAGTCTTCTTTTCACTGAAATCCCTTTTCAACTTATCTGGATAATAGTCTACTTGCTCAACAAGCTGCACAAAATTCCTTACTTTAGTCTGAAGTGGAGTATCTTTCACGCATGTTTCAGTAGTAAGTAAATTAGTCGATTTTGTCTCTGGTTTCTCTGACTTTTTAATTACCGGTATTACGGTTTTCTTGTTTTTGGCGCGAAGCTGGCGGCCATTTTGTGCGGATTTGTTTCTTGTGACAATCGCGTTATTAGTTTTTGTTGGGGTAACATTTTTCTTAGCACATTTTGCTGACATTCTATCTGAAAATTAATAATAATTATGATATTATTTAATTATTATAAATGAAAAATGTCGATGCAAGCAGGAATTATGCTCTTAATTGAACTTCATTTAATGAAAAGTACCCAAGCGACTACAATATCTTCAAGAAGGGCATTAGAAGGTTTCTTCAGGGTAGGCAGCACGAGGGTAACGCCCCTGGTGTCGCATACGTCCATAGGCAGCGGTAACCACTTTTCATCAAGTGGGCCGTGTGCTTGTGTGCCACCTAAGGGGTATATAAGAAAAAAAAAAGAAAAAAAAAAAAGATCTTCGTTGTCAGTCTATCTGTCTGTCAAGACCTCTCAGGAATGCGTGGAGGTTTCAAGTTGAAATTTATACCACATATTCAGGTCTATAACGTCTTGAAGCTGTGCAGAAGTCAAACTTCTAACCACGGAGGACAGAATATGATTAGGTAAGTAACGGAGATGCCCCATTGATAATTCGCCTAATAAAAACGCGTCGCAATGCGGGTGGGAAGAGAGACGCGCGGGGTGTCATCGAAGGACGTCATAGGTATAACGTTCCTACCGAATGAGTCCATTTGACGTTTGGATGGCACGCGACCCGATTGCCTTGCAACAACTCCGCTATCATTTCCTTCTCCATGCTTCTAACTCAACGCCATCAAAATATATTGTGGTTTATGTAACTTAAGTTATAGAACCTTCAGTGCACGAGTTTGACTCGCACTTGTTTTCTTCTACTGAGGTTGCAAACACCTAAAATGGGGTCTTCCCATGAGAAATCCCCATCGAGTGAAACCCCCCACAAGGCATATCTCTCGACCACCCCCTGCTGACCCAGGGGCAGTTGCGCGAATGCCCGTCGAATGCGAAAACAACGGTCCTCACCCCTTTCTTTTTTTGTGTAGAAAATTCCTGCGGATAGAGAGCCGGTGGGGGAGGTTATGTCGGACTCGAACCGACTAAAACGCACGCCGTCTATGGGTCGAAGTGGTCGGCTTCTGTGGCATGGCGGTAGTAAATGAGGCTACTACGCAGGAGGCGTTCGATCCTCGCTCAGTGCAAATATTTGTATGCATGAATATGAGTATTTGCATTGGTCTGGTCGTGCCTCGGAGAGCACGTTAAGCTGTCGGTCCCGGTTGTCATACGAACATGTATGGCAGTCGTTACAGGGGAATTGTGTGAAATGGTCCCATATAGAAGGGCTGATCACCCGTCCGGTCAAACAGCGGCGGCGTTCCCAATGGCAGTAGTAGTGTGTCGAAGTACAAAGCCGAAGGTAAGTTGTTGGACATACACATATCCCATCTCACCCCCAGAGCGGGAGGTGTCGACCTCTTCTGCAAGCCAGAATACCCGCTGATTGATAGACAAGGCTTCTTCTCTGAGGGTTGGGGGACAGGCGGCAGTTGTTTCAATGAAACTCCAAGGTGAAAGGCAAAGAAAAAGATAAATCGATACTAATATTATAAATGCGAAAGTAACTCTGTTTGTCTGTCTGTATGTTACGCTTTCACGCCTAAACCACTGAACCGATTTTGATTTATAGATATAGATTAGATCTTGAGACAGGACATAGGCTATGTTTTGTCGCGATAACCGACATCCACGCGGGCAGACTCGCGGGCAAAAGCTAGAGTGATAAATAATAAATATTCTACAATATTCTACACAACGCTATCTAGACTCATGGTAAGCTTAACTAGCTTGTGTTATGGAATCTAGAATGCGGATAAAAAAATTATTTTTGTAAATACATACATAATTATACATGGAAACACCCAGACCAATGGAAATAGCCATATTCATGCATATAAATATTTGCACTGAGTGGGGATTAAAACAGTGTGTGAAAACAGACAAGATAGGTTATGTTTAACTGGCAAGAAACAATAAGAATTGTATTTATTGTACACCAAAGATATTGTTATATCTTTGGTGTACAATAAACAACACATAATGTCAATTTGGTAGGTAAATATAAGAAACCTGTCAGTCAGCTTCCAAAGCTCACGGTAAATGCTTACCATCAGACGATGCATGCTCTTGTTTGCTACCTTAATACTATAAAAAAACTAAATGATCTTATCAAGTTCATCCATACTAATATTATAAATGCGAAAGTAACTCTGTCTGTCTCTCTGTATGTTACGCTTTCACGCTTAAACTACTGAACCAATTTTGATGAAATTTGGTATAGGGGTAGATTAGACCATGAGAAAGGACATAGGCTATGTTTGGTCGCGATAACCGACATCCACGCGGGCGGAGCCGCGGGCAAAAGCTAGTTGTAAATAAATAAATAATTGAAGTGTATATTTGTAACATTAAAATAATCAGTATTTTAATGAATGCATAAAACAAGTTTATTTGTACTGTTTATACTGGAGATTGATGGCGCTTGGTGGAATCTGCTACACATATTGAATAACACACTTGTACTTTTCTACTGAGTACAAGTGTGTTATTCAATTCAAGTTTCTTTTTTTGACCTAAATATTTTTAGGTCATCAAATTGACTGCACTCTGCCTGATGGTAAGCTACAGCAACTTATTTAAATGGATTTTTTGCAAATCAACCCAACTTTATACAAATAGTTACTTTAATTTCAAGGTGTTCTAAGGTGAAACCCCATTAAAGTAGAGAACAATACAATATTACTTTTCTAAATTGTTCTGAATTCCATAGATTACATCATTCTACAGATTTTTTTCTAAATAGGACACATGACTTGACCTCGCCTCATGGTAAGTAATTAAGAAGAAGATTGTTAGTGGCTATCCATTAATTACATGCGGTTCAACAGGTGGGGAGGAGCCTTAATATAACTTGTATCAAAAACAACGGACAGACAACAGGACTTTCATTCCTTATTTTACCCCTTAGTTGTAAAATCTACAGAAATCCTTTCTTAGCAGGTACTTATAATAAAAAAGCATCTACTGCCAAGATTTCCAGCTTGTAGGTTCAGTGGTTCAGGCTCTGTTAATGAAATCAGTCCGGACAAGTAATTTTATATGTATACATAGATTTAACTAGACAAGACCACATAGTCAATATAAAAAAAAATAACAGCACAATTGAAGTGTGTATTCCAACTGCTGTGATATCTGTGTTTAAAAAAAAAAAGAAAAATTGAGAGATATATTTTAAAATTCAAATTCAAAAATGGAATGGAATGGAAAATCATGCTATCATAGATGATTTATTTCTTTTAAAGTATTCTTATTTATTTAAGATTGATGCATACACAAAGCTAACTTAATATAAATATTGGGCATAATATATTCTGTAAGTGTATAACCTGTCCAAATCATAACCCTCCTTTAGGTTTGCCGTAGTGGGATAATAAAAACAAATTGTATTTCTTTCTTTGTTTTGTTACCCATGAGATATTTGTCTCAGCCTATCCTATTAGAAGAGATGTGTGTATGTATCTATGTAGAGATTATAAATGATTATAACATACCTATATACCTACATATTATGATATGCCCTTTCTCAATTTCATCAAAATTGGTTCAGTGGTTCAGGTGTGAAAATGTAACAGACAGACAGATTTCGCATTTTTATATTAGTATTGATGATTATGAATTATTGTGCCCAACAAATTGCATTATTTGATTTTATTTTTCAACATTTTTTTTTTAAATAGCTACATCAGTATAACTTCAGCTTACACTATTTATACTGTTATAACACTTGGTGGACTTGCTACACCGCCCCACCTGATGGTATAGTGTGTATAGTTAGGGTCACCATTTCAGACACTATACAATACTGGCCATCAGCTGAACGGCCTACCACAACTTTTTTAGACCCCGCATGAAATAATCAAGAATAAAAGATAATGTTAAGTCACTATTATGTTAGAATAGCATTTTGTGATCAATATATTCAAAAGATTCTAAGTATGTACAAATAAGTAGGGTTTTCTTGATAAGGTCACTTTATATAACCACCTGGTCATACTTCAATGCCCATAGTAGATATACTTGGTTATAATAGATAATAAGTAAACTAACTTACTGAAAAATACAAGCAAACCCTGCCTAGTAATTAACAGATATATGAGAAAACAAGTATCAATTCAATTTTTCATATAGCTTTGAGAATTTTCCTAGAACTAAATTACTTCACTTTCATGTTCCTAGATGGCGTAACTTGTCGTAATAGTAAAAGTACGACATATTTTATACTTTTTTATAGTTATTGTGATTAAAATATTCCAGTTTTAACCAAATTAAGAATTAATTAGCATCAAAAATAGATATTAAGGTGCTCACGTGCGATTTCTAGATGTAATACTTTAATAATAATGATAACTATATATCTATCCTTCTCATAGTGGAATGTTAGAGCGAGTTCGAATCTAGGTACAACATGATAGGTACGGAAATATTCAACCTGACCTCATGGTATACATTCTA
Organism: Eilema sororculum; assembly: GCA_914829495.1. Classification (NCBI taxonomy): domain Eukaryota; kingdom Metazoa; phylum Arthropoda; class Insecta; order Lepidoptera; family Erebidae; genus Eilema; species Eilema sororculum. The sequence goes on from OU618559.1 coordinate 4,403,009, forward strand.
CCTATATGAAAAGATGTATTTACACAACATACTAGCATATCAAATTCAAATTTCAGACATAAGCACGCAATAATAGTTCAAAAACACATTATTTACGCAACCAAAACAGTATTACCTGTGCTGAAGACTCCAGGTGTGAATTCGTAGATCAATAGAAATGTGCAACAGACGTATCAATGTTTAATATAGGTATTTCATATATTCATAATGAGTTCTTTTGCTATCTATTATCTAATTTACAATTTTAACAATTCTTCACATCGAAAACCCACACGACAACGACGGGGATTTGAGACGACTAGTGATGTCCATTATGAATTTATGACACACTAATTATAAGTTATACTAAGATATCGACTAACCTAAAAATTATACATCGAGAAATAAAACTAACGCTCATACCTATATAATTTAAAATATAAAATTTATATAAAAATATCAAGAAACAGAGTTGACATTTTTATAATTTATTAACTGTAGAAAAGAAGTTATACTTAATAAGTTTTATATAGAGATGGTGAAGTGATCTTGTACTACACTACTATAGTTAATTTTTGGACCCCAGAGAAGTACAAAATGTATTCTAACGTTTTCTGTTGTCTTTTGAGGATATCGCAAGATGCTGTAGCAGCATAAGTAGGAGCGCAATCAGATTATATCAAACCAAAACGTGGGCACCAGAGCCTCGTTTCATTCGCAACTTAGGGTCACCGCAAGGTTTATAGTCCGGGATGATACCTGTTTTATTATTATGTATGGTAGGTCACCAGAATTATCAGCTCTGCCCGTGTGTATGTCAGTTATCGTGACCAAATATAGCCTATGTCCTTTCTCATGGTCTAATCTATCCCTATACCTAATTTCATAATCGGTTAAGTGGTTTAGGCGTGAAAGCGTAACATGCAGACAGATAGACAGACAGACAGAGTTACTTTTGCATTTATAATATTAGCATGGATTATTTTTATGGGCTAGGGCTATTGAATCATAAACATTTCCAATCTATATTTATATGATACTCGTCCGCATGTTTCTATGGAGTTATACCTACGTCTATCATTTCGATTTCGGAATCCGACGAACTTTCATTGTTACTTTCTTGAAGAACTCTTTTTTTCACCTTTTTTACAGAAGCTTTAGCTGGTCTTTTCGCTGTCGTCTTTTTTCCTGTATTTCTTTTGGCACCTACTTTATTTTCTTTCTTTTTTTCTCTGGTTGCTCTTCTCTCTTCCTTTTCTATTAAAGCTTCTTTATTAGGAGTACTAGTTAGGACTTTTGCATGCTGTTTTCGAGAAGCTTCCAGAACTTTTTTATTACTTGCGAGTTTCTTCGGAACTGATAAAATATCTTTGGCGGTTACTCCAGAAGTTGTGGGAACGGAATTGTCCATTATTGATTGTGAAACTTGAGAGGATGCCGTTGTAGCTATTGGGATGGAATCATTGAGAATCGATGGTGAATTCGGTGTTGATATGTTGTACTCTGTGGGTAATGGGATAATTTGATCTGGTGTTCTATTGCTCACGTCTCTCTCTTCTACCGATATCACCACTTCACTGCTATTCAAAATTTCAGCAGCCAAAAAGTCTTCTTCAGTAAATATATCCGGGTTTAGGGGATATATGCCGGTAGCAGCGAATCCTGCTTCGGCCTTTGGAATGGTGGCAATCTTTTGGAAAGCTTTTCTGAAAAGCGAGGCAATATCGTTTTGGGTGATCTTGCGCCCCAATTCTGTTTTCATCATTAGGTTACACTCCTGTTTGTAGGCAGCTTTAAATGGACCGTAAATGGAAACGTCTAAAGGCTGAATTCTATGAGATCCATGTGGGGGTAATGATAACATTATTATGTTGTTTGTTTTGCAAAGTTCATAAGCCGCCAATGAGATATGACTGCTGTGATTATCTAAAATAAGTAGTATTGGTTCGTTCTCTGAAGGTTTTGTAAAATTTATAAAATGTTTCAACCAGTCTACAAACAACTCTTCATTTATCCACCCGTTCTTTGAGCACCTATATATAGCACCACGTGGACCATCGTTTTCTAATGCTGGTGAATGTCTCTGGCGGGGAAATATCAACATTGGTGGAAGGTAAACACCAGTAGCACTTACTGCACATACGGCCGTTACATTTTTTCCTCTTTCGCCAGACGTTATAGAGCCCACACGTTTTTGACCTTTCTCAGTTACAACTTTGCCTGGGTCTTGTACAGAGGAGATTCCGGTTTCATCCACATTGTAGATATTTCTTGGTAAGAACCTATATTTTTCCATCAATTCCCCAAGCAGCTTAAAAAATAAACCAACTTCATCCTTGTTAAAAGCAGTTGCTCGATTTAAGCTAGTGCCTTCAGCTTTACGGTTAGACAAATTGTTTCTTTTCATAAAAGCCTTTAGCCAATCTTTTCCAGCCATACCAAGATTTTCATTAAAGTTGTGCGTTATATTATTTTAAACAGCATATTCGTAAGCCATCTTTCTTATTTGTATTGAAGTGCAGCCATAAAATATCTTACCTAAGAATTTTACTTGGTCTGCCATTTCAGATTCTTGTTCCTTTGTGAAGACTGGATTTCTCCCTAAAGATGGCGTTTCCGAGTCCTTTTTCTTTAGTCGTTCTTGAAGGGTCGAAAATGGGATACCCATAGAACGCGCTGCTTCTCTTATTGGTGTTCCTTCAGCGACGAGTTTGAATGCCCTGGTTAAATCATCTTGGCTCCAATTCACCTTCAATCCTTGGTTCCTATTCCGAGGCATCGTATCGAATACTGAAAATAATATAAATATACATAATTATAAATATCACAAACCCAACTTACAAAGAATCAAAAATATTGTTTCTTGTCTAAAAATATCATCTACTTGTATACGTGACCCGCGGGTAATACCGGTCAGAGGTGACCGGCATTGGCCACCCGTGCTCTTTTAAGGTTAGTAATAATTTTACAAAAAACTTGTCACCAATAGCTTGAAATCTACAATGTAATAGATAGTCAGATAACTGATTGCTAGAAATTATTATAGACAAATAATAAAATCGGAATAATATGATACTCACCCCTTATGTTTTGCGGCTAAAAAATTATAAGAAAGTGGCGCGAAACAAACACAGGTCATATTCTCGGAGACGCGCGGTCGGAACTGAGCGGGGTGCGGTGCCTTGGAACGGGGTGCGGTGCCTTGGAACGGGGCACGATCACGCCACCCTTTACGCATGTGTGAGTTCGCGTAAACGAAGTATTTTTTAGTATAGTGTGGTGACTGGTATTGTCACCTGACCGGCAATACCCTTCCTTACCCTAATACATTGATATAGTTTAGTAAATATGCATAATAAACGTTTTTCAGCCTAAAATAATTGTTCGGTTTCCATGCATATTTATGTACCTTTGATGCTAAGTTTTGAATGACATAGGTACCTTAGTACCTACCTTCCCGAAGTACATAATATACCTACCAATTAAAACTACATAGGTACCTAGGTACTAAATATATTTGTTATTTTGTATTTTTATCTCAGAATAATATATCTGTACCTATAGGTCTTCTGAGGTGAATTACGTAATTCAGTTTTAAAACAGTAGATAATCGACTAATTTCACAATAAGTTTCGCGACTGGCACGTGACTATTGACTAATAGAAAAAAAACTACTACTACCACATACCTACTTATATTAAAGCAATATTATCATGATTTTGCCGTTTGAATGCTTTTATTTCGTTGTAATATTTTAGATAATACACCGTGACCTTGATAATTTTAATCTTTATAGCTGCTGGCAAAATACTATCATCCACCGTCCCACCGTCCAAGACTTCTAAATTTTTTTTTGCTATGCCATGAATTATCTAAGATGCCATGCTTACCTGCCAGTATTCATTCCAATATCCAATACATAGATTATTATATATACTAGAGATCCAATATGTCTGGTCTATACATATTGCATTGTGCAGAAATGTGCCGCTAATCTTTCAAAGAATTGTCTTGCAATTTTCGATATGCATATGCAATAAATATACTTATAATTATACATTGGTAGTTAGCTGAGGTACCTATCGTGACATTCGTGACGTGGATTTTATTGTAGGGCAGATTACCTGCGTTGATTTTCTTATTGTACATACTGACCTGTATAACGTATACTTACATAAACTGAATTAATTCCTTTATCAAATTATTAACTTAGGTAGGTAGGTACATACTGGAATAATAAATATTTATGGAAGTGCGAGGGCAATGCCTTAATGGGCAAACTGGGGCAAACTTACACCTCAGTAGTTCGAGTCCAAAATTACCACCCCCGCCGCGGGGAGGAGGGTCTTTTATACCTACCTGGAGACTACCTACCGCACGAAAAAAAGTAATTTTAGTAATAATCACAGATAAGTTTAATACCCAAGTTCCAACTTGGCGAGTTTTCATACTTTGCATACCTACTTTACTTGTATTGCATGCTTTATTGATCAAATCTTATATTATCGAGATAGGTAGATAAGTGAGATAACTTAGGTATGTATCTCTACTTCTACCTCAGTAAGATCATTAGACCTATAATAGGTAGGAAGTTAAGCTGATCTAACCTACAGCTTACCTCAGCCTCAGCAAAAAAAAACAACCTCCTCTAGCTTGGCCATCATCATTCATCAATGATGTTCAAGATCACAGAGTAAGTAATATACTACGTAAGATTCAAGATGGCGAGGCATCTAAGAAAATGCCTAACATCCTAATATTATTTTCTGTTTGGTCTCTGGCGATGTACGGTATCTACCGTAGCGTAATTACTTTTTTCATGATTCACCTAAAATCTTATCAATAAAAGTCACATAGCATATCATTTCAATTACAATTAAATAGGCAGCCATATTGCAATTCAAGATGGCTGTCAAATTATACTTTTATTTTTTATTAGTTCCATTTTTAAAATACATTAAAACAAACGTCATTCAAAATAGTACTGAAATTGAAGAAAAAAGTATTGATTTAAAATCACATTTAGAACTGCCGAAGATTAAAAAAATTTGCTCGAATAGGGATGTCCTGTGTCTGTCCAATAATGCTGTTGTATGTACGCTCAAATATGTTAATAACAGCAGCGTATATAAAATGTTTAAAAATGCATGCTTTTTGTTTTTGAGTAATATGTGCGATAATCCTGGTGAAGGTAAGCTTTGCTTGTTACTTAATAAATATTATCGACTATGTATCTGCAGGTTGGCTTTAGGTTGGGTGTGTCTTGGCCGCGAAGATATTGATGAGGCCTTACATGCCTACTTTTGGTAAGACCTATCATGGAGTATCGGTTAGAGCCCGGGACCTCTCGTACCGTGCTCGTGCTAATACAGGTGATGATGACGTCTGCCACTAAGAAGTCTGTGATGCGAGGGCCTCGTGTATTCGTTGCCGAGGCTGCACTCGTTGACCGAATGCCTGGCGTGGGAAACGCCGAGGCAGGTTACTTAGTTATTAGGCGTTTAACGACCTTTGTCCTCCATAAGCGCGGGCCTGAGGTGACAGATGGAGCCGCCTGTCACCCTTACAAATTTCTGCACGTTAAATAAAAGACTTCGTAAGCTCTGAGAGTAATAAAAAAATGTTTCTTACCAAAAAACATACTTAACGTATCATCCATCACTGACCGCGGGTCATAATTTTGAATGTGATTTTTTTTCTTTCTCGTTAGAGTTTTACATTTTGAGCGCTGGTACTTGCGAAGATCACTTCGGAGCAAGACGAAATGATGAGAATACACCGGAAACAACCACACCTCTTGAAACTACTAAGGATGCAACAAATACACCGGTTGAAAACAAAAGCGAAGAAACTAGCACACCCGTTGAAAATGACAACGGAGAAGCAACCTCACCTACAACAGTTAGCAATAGCAATGACGAAGCCACCACACCCGTTGAAAATGCCAACGATGAAGTAATTACCCAAGTTGAAAATAACAACGAAGAAACAACCACAGCAATTGAAAATAGCAATGACGAAATAACAACCGTTGAAAATGTTAACGAAGAAGTAATCGCAACTGTTGAAAATGGCAATAACAGCGAAAATGATAATAGCAATAACGAAACATCAGTTAATTCAGGTAAAATTATATAGCTACTTAATTCTATCTGCTCAATCAGAATGCGAAAAAGGGATTTATATTGATGTACTTAAATTAAACATTTAATAACCTGTTTATTTAAATAAAATAAATATTATATCCTACAACATGAAACGGTTGGCGGGCGTCCGTGTCCGCTTTCCTTAGAATATATCAAGAGCTGCCATACCTACGAAAAAAAAAACTGCCTACCTAAACTTCGATTTTATGAATGAACTGAACGCAATATGGCGGCCTAGTAGGGAATCCAGTAAACTGTCGATAACTACTTATCGATATAAAAAGAGCACAGACTAAAAATTTATACATTTGAAAGAAAAATTACATAATTACGTGGGTAGCTTAAGTGGATGCCGATTATTTTTGTGTTCTCAGGTTGCAGTGTGCTTAGGGCTTCGGAATTAAAATCAAGGAGAATTGTATAAAATCATACTTCTAATTTAAAAATGGAAGTAATTTCTTATTATCTAAAATTTATATTTATCAATTTAATAGCTCTATCACCAGGCAATATTAATATCCTACTTATATTATAAACGTGAAAGTTTGCAAGTATTGAAGGATGGGTGGATGTATGTATGTTACTCTTTCACGTATAAAGTACTGAATGGATTTTAATGAAATTTGATACGGAGTTAGCTGACTCCCTGACTAACACATAGGCTGTTTGGTCACGATAACCGACATCCACGTGAGCGGAGCTGCGGTGGAGTCACAAAAAAATATTATTTAAAAAACGTGATTACAAATGAGAAAGCCCTGAATCCTTAGTACCGAGTGAAATGTATGGCTGTACCGAATAACACCCCGTCCCCACCACTCCCCTCTCCCCGCACGATTTCTCTGTCAAGACCGCTTCGTTGACAAACTGTATGTAGTATGAATCGTTAGACTGTGGTATAGTACTTTAAGTACTCTAAGGCTGGCCTACCATTGTAGAAGGTGATATTCCAAATACACATTTTCTTTTTTTTTTTTTTTTTAATTTATCTTTTTATAGAATTTATTTTTCGATTTTCGATTATATTTCGAACACATTTTCTGGTTCAACTATTTATATCATTATTGATATTGTAGTTTTATAGATGTAAAAATGTTTTAGTATCTATTAACCAGTAATACCAGTACCATTATTCGATAGAATAATAAAAAGTCAATGGCATTTCAAAAGTCATTCACTATGTATGGAAAGTGGTCTTCGTTCTTTAAATATTTGATAAAATATCGATAGTTAAAATTCTATCACCACATCACTAGCAATTTTATTTTCCAATCAGGTGCTACTACATCCCCACTACGTTAGAACGCAATGTGGAGAAACTTTCTCACCAAAAAAAAAACAAAACGTACAAAGTTGTTGTACCCAACTGCTGTGCAATTCACTAAGCGAGCACAACGATGCGAGTCGCAACGTTGTGCTCGATAGAGATTGTCATTGGTCGGATTGTATCACGTCACTGGCGATCGACCAATGACAATCTCTATCGAGCACAACGTTGCGACTCGCATCGTTGTGCTCGATTAGTGAATTGCACAGCTTTAACACCGATTTATTGGCTGCGAACCGAGAACCTGTACCGGGTACTATTACCTCAATAACGTGTTATTCGTTGCGTTGCCGTTGTTATAACCGTTATTCTAACAACGACCATTACTAGGTTTGTTGTGTACCTAACCTATCTAACAATATTCTTTGTTAGCAAAGCAGATAATCGCTGATTTATCGGCAGATCTACTATTTTAGGTGGCAGGTTTACCATATTAGGCGGCAGATTTACCATTTTCAAGCACCAAGACCAACATTCGATGATAAAATATTTGCTTCTTTGCTTCTTGTTTTTTAACCCCCGACGCAAAAACGACAGGGTGACGTGTCTGTATGTGTGTCTGTCTGTGGCATCGCATCGTAGCACCCAAACGGATGAACCGATTTAGATGTAGTTTTTTTGTTAAAAAGGTATATTAATCGGGAGTGTTCCTAGCTGTTTGAAAAAAATCGGTCCAAGATGGCCGCCGCCACATCATGTCGGAATACATATTTCTTCTTCTTCTCTACATTTAAAACGTGTCAAATAAACGCATTCAAATTCAATAGCTTCGTTTTGTGTAATTTAGTTGTTTCGTGAGTTCCTATGGAGTATGAAGATGAACGGATTTTCAGACCCTTATTAATAAACCATGTAAAAAGTATTATCTTATAAATAACAAGTTCCTACAGTCACCTTCCTACTCCATCTTCAAAACCTTTTCCAAGTGACAGTTTTCAAAGACAAAACTTGTATGTACCTTAACTCGGTGATTTATGGTTTACATTACAAGTTCCTAAAATGCTGTCACACACCCATTTTTTTTTCCAGAAGGCTCAATACTACGCAACGGAGCGGTCACAACTCCCAGGCCCACCGAGCCTATAACAGAAACAGAAACAGCTGACGGGCGTCCATGTCCGATATCTTGTCCAAAGATATACGACCCTGTGTGTGTGAATGTGAACAGAGGCTTCGGCAAATATTTCAAATTGTTCATGTTTGTTAATAGATGCATGTATGATTTGTATTACTGCAAGCATCCTGTTGGTGAGTAGCTCAGACTAAAAGAATATATAACACTATCATTATATCAGATAAGTATCACTATCAATCATCATCACTACATCATCATCATTCTCATTCCTATGCCGCACCATTAAAACCTTTTTTTGTCGTGCGATAAATCCCCACGGAGCCGGTGGAGGTGGTTATATCGGACTCGAACCGATTAAAACGCACGCCGTCTTGGGTCTTTGGTTGCCGGAGGTGAGATTGCCGAAAACATATCTCTCGTACCCCGGCAGACCCAGGACTACGGCCCCTTTCGGGCTGTGGGGACCTTAGTGTCCCCATCTAGCCTCGGGTACGGGGAGGCGCACTTTGCCGCAGTCTGCTTATGCTAGGGTGACAGGCGGCTCCACCGATCACCCACCATTAAGACCTAGGAACTCCTTGCCAGCTCACGTGTTTCCTTCTTCTTACAGTCCCGGGTCCTTTAAGCGGGGCGTGAAAAGGCATCTGATGAGGTCGTCAAGCTGAGTGCCACCATTTTTAACATGGTACATGCTTATGATGGTGACCCTCTTTCCGAGATTTTGCCTTTAGCTTACCATCAGGGGAGGTGAAGTCAAATTGACGTGTTTACTTTTTTAATTTTTTTTTCTTTCTTTTAATCGCTCCCATACAAAGTGGGCCTGAAGTTTCGAATATTTTATAGTAACCTCCCTGGTTTATTTGTAGAATTTGATCCTCCGCCGAACGAAGACTACGACGATAGCCCCGGTCTGTCCTTGCAGCCTTCACCTTTAGGCATGTCGTACTGCGCTGCGTCCAGGTATGCTCATCAAAACCAATGACACGACTTCTTTATGCTTGATTCAATACAATATTAATAAAGGGAATATAGGTACACCTTTGATTTGCCCGACGTGTCGACCAAGTTACACCGGCCGTAGTCACAGGCTGACTGGCTCAGTAGTGCACGCCCGCCGTCTTCGAGTCCTTTAAGCAGTAGATTCTTCATCTACCCGCAAATTTTCGATATTTTGTTTTCGCCATGTACCGTCAGGGAAATCAAAGGTGTGTACCTATACCATGATCGCGTTAATTCCCGTTATTATTGTATATCATGGAACGCGAGAGTTTAAAAGTTAGTTGATTCATATAATATCTTGGACCTAAAATATGCTCTTTACGCGCAGTACACGTGTCTTGGATGTATTTTGAGGATATCACGAGGTGTTACTTCGGTGGACGAGCTCGAATTCACCAAGCATAGATTATTACAAAAAAATCCGCGCGCTCCCGGGCCTTTTATATAATAGGTCCAAGATAATATGAATGGGGCTAATAATTATTATGTTATTGTATTACCTAGTACCATATATTAATATAATTACTTTTTTAAGTTCCTAAGTACTTACTTAGGAACTTAAAAAAGTTAGCCTATTAAATGCTATAAAAAATTCATTCAAATATTTGGGCGCAGTCATCAAAATTCAATGTTTAAAAATGGTTGAAAAATTATTCATTGTTTCCAACAGTTCGTAAGAATGTTGGTAGATGGCTGCACCGTCGCCCTTATAGACGGATATAAAGAGAAGGAAAATTTGGAATGATTCAAGTGTCGCTCAATAGCTCAGTTCGAAGAGCAGTCCCCCTGTAAGGGAAAGGTCGTGAGTTCGAGTCTCACTTGAGCATTTCATTTTTTCCAATGTTTTTCGAACTTAAATAAATTAGCGTAATAAACATACATACATACATACATAAAATCACTCCTGTTTCCCATAGGGGTAGGCAGAGATCACGGATCTCCATTTGCTACGATCCTGACATACTACTCTCGCTTCATTCACTCTCATTACATTCTTCATACATGCTCGTCGGTTTAGGGTACTCCTGACCTGCCCCTTTTCTAAAACTTCCCCGATTTGGTCCAGGTATGTGCGCCTAGGTCTTCCCCTACCGACAGTACCCTCCACACTCGCCTCATACACCTGTTTCGTTAGTCTTCTTTCATTCATTCTCTCAACATGACCGAACCATCTTAACATTCCTTTCGCAATTCTCGTCACTACATCTTCTATTACTCCACATCGCTCTCTTACCACGCTATTTCTCACTCTATCTCTCAAGGTCAATCCACACATACTTCGCAACGCACGCATTTCTACTGCATTCACTCTACTCTGATGCTTTTTCTGCCACACCCAACTTTCGCTACCATACATAAGAGTCGGCACTAACACTCCTCGATGTACAGCCCGTCGTGCCTTTTCGGACAGTTTCCGGCTGCTCATAAAGTTGTGCAGTGCCCCATTTACTCTATTTCCAGCTGTCACTCTCCTTTCAACATCTTCTTCATGCTTTCCATCTCTTGTAAACAATGTTCCCAAATATATGAACTCATTCACTTGTTCCACTCTTTCCCCATCTATACAAATCTTACACTCTGTCACGCATTCATCTCTTTCAAAAACCATAACTTTTGTCTTACTATCATTCACTTTCATTCCTTTCCTCTCAAAAGCTCCATGCATAGTTGTTACCATCTCCTGCAACTCATCTGCCGATGACGCAAGTAAAACCTGATCATCAGCATAGAGAAGACATTTGACGAGTAACTCATTCATTCTTAAACCACATTCTTTATCTTTCAAATCTTGCAAACAACTGTCCATGAATAAGTTAAACAGCCATGGCGTAATAAATGCTATAAAAAATTCATACAAAAAAAAAGAAAAAATAAGTAGGAATACACTATACACAAACTGTTAAACAAAAACGCGGGAATTAATTTTGAATTTCGAACGGTTCACCCGTTCCAAATTCAAAATTAATTCCCGCGTTTTTTATACATAAACACATATTACACACACGAACACGCACCTAAGCGGCAATACACGAAGCAGTCACCGATCCAAATGGCAACCGCGCCTAGGTAACTTAACCCACTGATAGCACCTGGCCACGGGTTGCAAGAAGGAGCCTCCCCGCGGCGCAACTGGAAGCAGCTATACCCGACTGCCACTGAAAAGATCTAATTAAGTTTGATAGCAGGAGGTACCCATTTGCCTTTCTAGAAATTTTAATATACCTACCTGGTGTCACTTACACAGTTACGGCGAATCAAATGACACCTCACATGTCCAAATCCGTCAAGCCGTTCAGGCTGTAGGCCGTGCCAAATGAATGGAAATACATACATACATAGTCTCAAAAAACATTACCCTCCTTCCTTCGGCAGTATGATGTAAGTAAATATAAAGCAAATATACAACATTATTCCACCGCAGGTACCTCCAATTCGCCCGTTTCGCGGAAGTGACGTCATCTATGGCCCACTACGGCTGGCTGACTGGGAACTACCGGTATTCCCACATCATGGAGCCTTACGAGCGGTTACCCGGCCATGGATAGACTATTTTAATAATACTTTATTTAAAGTTTAAGCTACTTAAATAATACAGAGTATTAAGAGAAACGCACAAACAAAAACAGGCGAAACTAATGACGATTTTAAAAATTTTGAGTTGTTTTATTTTTATTTAGTGATTTAGGACCTTATTAGCAATATTCATATTCTAATGACTAATAAAAGGTTTTTTTTTTAAGTTTAAGCTACTTAATTAATACAGGGTATTAAGGGAAACGTACAAACAAAAACAGGCGAGACTAATGACGATTTTAAAAATTTTGAGTTGTTTTATTTTTATTTAGTGATTTAGGACATTATTAGCAATATTCATATTCTAATGCTAATAAAAGGTCTGTGTGCCTCTGTGGCGTGGCGGTCCGCGGTAGCGAAAACGACTCCTACGTAGGAGGCGCGGGTTCGATCCCCAATCAGTGCAAATATCTGTATGCATGGATATGGGTATTTGCATTGGTCTGGGAGTTTCTAAAAGTATCTGAGTATGTTTATCGACTGTTTAGATTCCATAACACAAGCTAGTTAAGCTATGGTTACCATGGGTCTAGATAGTGTTGTGTAGAATGTTGAAAAAAAAAAGTTTTAAAATCGCGATTTAAAAAAAATTGCTAGTGGAACATTTTTTTTTAATTTGTTGCGTTACTAGCCTAAATCCTCATAAAAATCGAAAACAGACAATGTTTTTGGTTTTAGTTGGAGCGTTTCTTAACACCTTAGATCGAAAAAAAAAACAGAAAAAATACTATAAAAAAAGAACTATAATAAATTAAATTGATAGATGAATTGACCATACATATTTAGGATTGTAATAACTCTTTTGACATTCATCACTATTTTATTATTGCTTGTCAAATTTCTTATGCATGTAATAGTTTTAATAACAAATTAAATTGTTAGTTGAAAATTTGCATGCTGCAGTAGGCAGCTAAACATGCTGTGCTTATACATATTGTAAGATCCATGTTACCATGTTTAAAGGCAAATAAATTATTCTTATTCTATTCTTAAAATATTTTTTAAATATTAGTTTTAGATTATTCATCACACTATTTAATAAAGAAAATAAATAGTCATAATATAGTTCTGTTTTATTATTCTTACAATTACTCATTACCCTATTAGTATTTAAAGTGAAGCCAATGAGACTAGAGAAAAAAGGTAAACAAAGCGAACATAACTGAGTTGCGTTGCGATAACTAGCGATTTTTGTCTCTGTCCTTGTCGCACATGTCACGCGTACGCGACAATGGCCGAGCGACAGCTGTCGTTGCGTGTTTCGTAGTACAGGAACGCTGCCAGCACAGCGGTTCTAAACTGTCAGATCCGCCATCTTATGAGCAATTTGGGTAATACTAGGAGGCAGTCAGACAAAGACATAACAAAATCTTTTCTTCAAGTAGATGAAAATAATACCTACAAAGTGCACGCAATGAACCTAGAAATACAAAACGAATGGTTAACACTAGGTGAATTTTGTATTCCCATAGCCTTAAAATGGCGTACCTTAATATACGACTGGTCACCGGCTCTCCTTAAATTCTATCTCAATGCATTCCAGTTGACCCTCCCCGACCAAAGCAATCTTGTCAGATGGGGAAAAGCCACAGATAAAACATGTAACTCATGTGGTGAAGCAATTGGTACTGCTAGGCACCTACTGGTGAGTTGTATGACGCTATTGGACCGGGGTCATTACTCGCGCCGACATGATAGGGTATTAGAAATCGTACGTGAGGCGGTAAGTTTGGCGGTAGCTAGAGCGAAAAAGGGTTTAACCTCAAACCAAAGAAATGACGTCGCGTTTGTAAAGGAAGGCTGCTCAAAAAAGACAAATCTAAAGTCGTACTCAATTTTGATAGCAGCCGCTGATTGGACATTACTCGCAGATTCGTATGAAAAACACTATAAAATACCGGAGGATGTTTGTGCCTCGTCATCCAGACCCGATATATTCCTATTTTCAAAACAGCAAAAGCGTGCAGTACTAGTAGAACTCACAGTACCGTGGGAAACTAACATACCTAAAGACCACGCTATAAAAATAAACAAATACTTTGACCTGACCAACGAGTTAACCAAAAATGGCTATGTGGTTAAACTCTACGCCTTGGAAGTAGGAGCAAGGGGAATTCCAGCTAAATCCCTGTATAACTGATTTAAAGACCTCGGATTGCCAAGAGCTTCAGTAAGCTCTTTACTCAAACGAATATCTAAAACGGCTTGATAGGATCTTACCAAATTTGGATAGGTAGAGGGGGGAACACGACTGACGGTGGAGGTGAGCGCTGATGCATCACAAGGTGGCCCCTAAACCTACACCTGGGTCGCAAGTCCCAGGCGCCGTCACAGTGTTCCTCTCTGTACCACGCCATGGACCCGGCGACCGCACGGTGAATCCATCGAATGCTAAGAACCGGATCTCCCTGTCTAGAATGCACTATAAGTGATAAATGTTTGGAACCGCTGAAACTTTGTTTACCTTTTTTCTCTCGCTTCGTTGGCTATACCTTACACATTTTATCTATCACTAGCTGTTGCTCGCGGCTCCGTCCGCGTGAAATTCTTATCCCGTTCATCGCTAATATTAGCGTGATGAGAATATTTATATAGCCTATGTTGGTACCTAGCAATGTAGGTTTCTAATGGCGAATTTTTGAAATCGGTCCAGTTGTTTTTGAGTTTTATTTGTTACATAATAAATACAAATCTCTCCTATAATATTAGTACAGATATAAAGTAAAAACCATAGAAGCGAGAGAAAAAAGATAAAGTTTCAGCGGTTCCAAACAGTTTTATTTGAAAATTGTTACATATAATTTCAAGCGCATTCCAGACAGGAATGAAATCTGGATCTGACAGTTTAAAACCGCTGTGCTCACAGCTTTCCTGTATTACGAAACACGCAACAACAGCTGTGGCTCAGCCATTGTCGCGTACGTGCGACATGTGCGACAAGGACAGGTACAACAATCGCTTGTTATCGCAACGTAACTCAGTAATGTTCGCTTTGTTACCTTATTTTCTCTGGTCTCGTTGGCTTTACTTTAGATATAGATTTATTTATTCACCACTGGTCTTTGCTATTAATATTACCACCCCGGGCCAACAATACCACATTGTTTTAAAATATTCACGTCTACAACATTGGGATCCACGGGCTGATTCGGATGATGAATCAAATGCAACAACACCTTAGGCCTCACATTTGAAGACCATTTACATATCGCACAAACAAAATCACACTTTGAAAGTCTATTTTTTTCACCATGAACTGTCAACATATGTTTTTTTACTAAATATCTGTTGCACAATAGAGTTGAGCACTCCGGACACTGTTTACGGTTTCTTTCATGAGTTTCTATATCTTCAAATTTACGATTGCAATGTGGGCATAGAGAAGTAGCCCTTTTCCCGCCTTTTTTATCTGTGGCTTGATGCTCTGCGTTGATGTGACATCTGAGGGATTTAAGATGGCGGGCGATGAAGCCGCATTGTTGACATTTGTGTGGATTGTCTGGACGGTGAATGAGTTCGTGTTTTTTTGTGTTTTTCTTGGATGCGCTCCGGTATGGGCAGTGGGAGCATTTGAATGGTTTTATACCTGTAACAAAGTAAAACAGTAAAAGTAACAATTTCCAAACAGAAATCTATGGAGGTGATGAAATTAAAATGTGGGTAGTTTTAGGGTAGGCAGCGCGGGTGTAACGCCCCTGGTGTTGCATACGTCCATAGGCCGCGGTAACCACTTTCCATCAGGTGGGCCGTGTGCTTGTCTGCCACCTAAGTGGTACAAAAAAATTAGACTTGCTATACGTAGAGTAGTCACAGTATTCAACATTGGAACGGGTTCTCTACGCGATGCATCTTCGCCCGCTGAGTTGGACATAGACTCGAAGGAAAACGATGACTGTTAAAATTCGCAATACATTTTTGAGTACAGCGCCATCTAGAGAAATCTGGTCGAACTACGTAGTAAAATAGATCCTGAATCGCGGTATCACGATCATCATCCTCATGGGGACGTATTTTCTTAATTGCATCCGAAGGCAAGGTGACTTTGGAAGCTCTGGGTCCGCCTGCCGGCTCTTGCTCCTCAACTTCGCACGATCTTGGGCGTACATAGTAGTGAGACCATTAGACTTCGGCCGTCAAGGAAACCGGAGTTTGGAAACCGGTTTCCTTAAAGGCTTTTTTATACATCGTCGTAACTGGTTTCCAAAAGGTTTTTTCAACGTTTTTTCTTTTTCGAAAACTTCGGGACAAATTAAATGCTCCAGTGAGACTTGAACCCACTTTCCCTTACAGGGGGAATGCTCTTCCAACTGAGCTATTGAGCCACACCTGAATCACTTCAAATTTCCCTTCTTTTTAGATCCGTCTTTAAGGGCGACAGTGGAGCCATCTACCAACTTTCTTACGAACTGTTGGAACCAATGAATAATTTTTCAACCATTTTTAAACATTAAATTTTTGATGACTCGGCCCAAATATTTGAATTTTAAAATTCGAAAACACCGGGAAAAATGAAACGCTCAAGTAAGACTTGAACCCACGACCTTTCCCTTACAGAGGGAATGCTATTCCAACTGAGCTATTGAAGAAAGAGAAGGGAAATTTGAAGTGATTCAGGTGTGGCCTTTTTTCAGAAGAAGTAGCAACTTTTTTCTGTCCTTTCGAGAATCATATTATTTGAGGCGAGGAACTCTCCTCGTCCAAACGAGCCTTAACGTATACTTTCTTACCTTGATGTATCCTCACATGCTCCTCGAACAGGGACTTGTTATACGTAGAGTAGTCGCACATATAGCATTGGAACGGGTTCTCTCCGCGGTGCATCTTTCTCACGTGACGGACCATCTTCTCCTCTGTCTCCGCTGAGTATGAGGAGCATTCTGTGCATTTTATTCTGCGGCGCTGGATGTCTATGAAGGGGGCTAGGGGAGATGTTGAACGCCTGGTAGAAAAGAGAAAGAGTATTATACTTGTGGCAATATCACATGTACCCAGCGCCATCTAGCGACAGCAAACCGAACTATTACGTCAGTAAGAATCCTGTATCACGAAAGTGAAGTTCTCGCGCTGGTACAATATTATGTACAATATCCCAACGACAATCGTTGGTCGGCGGCCCGCCAGGCTTGATCACCTTGCCTGGTCGGAGGATCCTCCCTTTGTGTTGGAGGAACATCCCACCTCGTTCCTCTACTTACTACTAACAATGACGCTAATACTGTTGTGTTAAAACTAAGTAAAATACGCTAAAAATGTCTAAAATTCATTATACACCCAGATTGTATAATCATTTCTTAGAAAAAGATTATTACAGTGTGTGGCCGATTCCGGTCAGCGCCGATATATTTTGGCCGGTTAATGAGGAAAAAGAAACCCCAATTAGCAGGTAGCCGGCCGGCCGACTAGTGTAACCAATTTTCAACCTTATTGACAGATCACATAGAACAGAGATTTTATGCGAAATGACAGGGAATTAAGAAAATGTTATAAATCTTCTTAGTATTCCTTGTAGTCGGTTCGATTTCCCACATAGCATGCCACCTAACGATTTTGCTGTCTTAACTGTGACCAAAATCGTTTTTTTTAAGAAACGGTTGTACAATCTGGGTGTATTACCATTGTTTTTTATAAATGGCCGCGTCAATTTGACTTCACCTCGTCTGATGGTAAGCTGAAGGTCTCGGAAAGAGGTCATAGACATGTACCATGTTAACAATGGTGGCACTCAGCTTGATGGCCTCACCAGATGCCTTTTCACGCCCCGGTTAAAAAGTGAAAAAAAAAAACCTCTGCACTCACTCAACCACGGATTCCTTCTCAACTTTAACCTCCTTCAGGGCTTCCATCACCACAGGGGGGGTATCACCGATAACCACACTAATTGGGTACTGCTCCGAGCTCATAGCACCGGCAGCCACATCAATGAATACTGGATCAGACTGGAGGCTTGCTTCAGCCATATTGTACTGTAACTGAATTTAAATAATGAGATTTAGGTACCTAATTATTATCATGCCTCTGTGGCGTGGCGGTAGTGAACGCGACGAAGGAGGCGTGGGTTCGAGGTTGTACTTCGAAGAGCATGTTAAGCCGTCGCGTCGTTCCCAGTGCCATACAAACATCTATGGCAGTCTTTACGGGTAGTTGGACCTTGGGCTTTTCGCAGTGCAGCTCGTGCCTAAGTAGTTTAACATATTGCATATGGAAGTAATGGGTTTACCACTGATGACCGAAATTCATTTGATCATTTGACGTGTGACCGATAAAACATTAGGCAATTCTACTACTGATCGAATGAGCAATAATTGACCAAAAGTTTTTATCGAACCAACATTTGGTATTTTTACTACAGATCGGGCCGGAGGTGAGGTTGTCTCCGACATATCCCTCGCACCCCGGCTGACCCAGGGCGGTCCCTTACGGTCTGGCCTTCCTCGGGAATGTACTTGATACCAGCGCAGCGTGTTTAATGAATAAACTGTATGGCATGCGGTTTAAGATAAAAAAAAGCTTACTTGAGAATCCGAACAATGTATTTATGCACTTTTATTTCACTTATTCTTCTGGAGTAATTAATTATTACGAAATATTAAATAGTAAACAATAATACACATCTGTCAAACATTCACAACAGTATTTTGACAGAAAATCACACAGATAAATTTTGTATTGTAACAGATGATATAAAACAGATATGTACAAAATTATTTTTTATTGGGCGCTTTTATGTTATTCAAGACACGACATCATTTTAAGATAATATGAGAGATAATATAAATGCACCCATTCAATGCTTCGTGTGGAGAGTAAGTGTCCGATGGACCTTTTTCGGCTTTAAATGGAATGTTCAGCAGCAGAGCAGGATTTCTAATTTGATTTTTATCATGCATGCTATGCTATGGTTTCTTAGCGAACTTTTTTTCTTAAGGATGTTTGTCAGGAGTGGTAACACTGAATTAAACCTGCCCTTTTTAAAAGTTCGATGTGGTTCTGTAAGTTGTGTTATTTGTGCGTGAAGTAAAATAAACCGTGAAAACTAAATATTTGAGCTAACAATAGACATAACACGTTCCTATTACAGTTACTGTTAATTAAATTCATCACAAAAGTAAGTTTTGCATTATATTTAGAATTATTCAACTACCTACATAGGTTTTTATTGTATTGAAAACTGATGTTCATGTATGAAAAGTTGTTCAGAATAAAGAATATCGTTCCGGTGCCTGATTCCAAAGGCGGGAATTGATTTTCCATTTCTAATTTGGAATGGAATGGCCAAACTATCATAGTAGTACATTTTTGTAATGTCATCTATATACGACGGCAACAAAAAGTCGCACATTGTTGCTAGTGAAACGGTGGTCTTTCGGTATATCAAATGTTGTGTTCTATAAAGGTAAATTATTAGGTATAAAATTCATTGGTTATACTTATAACTGTCATGATGTCCACAAAGATTGTATCTGGAACCTGGATTTTATGACGTCATAACGTCAACTTCTGATAATTATTTCTTCCTTATTTTCCTGTAAACAGTGTACAGAAAAAATCTTTATAATTTTATCGTAGTTAGATTGTTATTAATTCATATTTCAAGTTTGCAACTTTATACAATAGTGTGGGGAAAAGTATTTCAAGTCCTTTTAACAGTATCGGTAATCGATTCAAAATATCGATTCCCGAATGTATTTTTTTTTTGTATAACAATAAATTATTCTTCTATTACTATTACCTCCTTATTACTATTTTTTATATTTTTAAATAGTTTTTTAATGTATTTAAAAATATAAGTTATAAGTTTTATTTAAATGATTATTATGGAAAATTATTATTCTTCCATATTGTAAGCAATCACAGTATGTGAAATAATACAGATTATAGCCACGGCGGGCGAAAGGGTTCCGGAGTGAAATAAATTACTGCGTACTGGTTGATTTAATTGTTATTATTAGTTATTTTGCACTTTTACAGACAGATTTAACTTAACTTTTATGATAGTTCAAATGTCACACGCAGAGAGAAAAAATTGTATCGAGTGCGCGGGAAAGAAGTGACTGGTGTTGCCAACTTTAAATTATTCCCTATACTAGGCTGGGAGCCGTCGCTCGCGAACGGGTCGCTCCAAACAACGCTTGGCTATAAGATAAAGAATATCATTATAGAATACATACATATTCATACTCACATACACATATTCTCAAGCCTGTAAATCCCCGAAGGTCTAGGCAGAGGTGTATTAACACTCACATTTCCCCAACTATGATCTTCGGTCCCACGTAAGAGGGCGTGAGCCTATTGCCGTCCAGCGGACGTCATAAAATACTCCCTCATGATTTGGAAGGTCAGTCAAAGCCTCTGTGGCGTGGCGGTAGTGCACGCGACTGCCACGCAGGAGGCGCGGGTTCGATTCCCGCTCAGTGCAAATATTTGTATGCATGAATATGGCTATTTGCATTGGTCTGGGTGTTTCTATGTATAATATGTATGTATTTACAAAAAAAAGTATATAAGTATGTTTATCCGCATTCTAGATTCCATAACACAAGCTATAAAAGCTTATCATGGGTCTAGATAGCGTTGTGTAGAATGTTACAAAAAAAAAAAGTTAAAGTTAAAAAGCGTTTATTCTGCATAGACCATTAAATCTGAACTTACAAAACGTCAATATAAAATAAATATTAAATAATAATTTAGCAAATTGAGCACCGGTTCGAGACTTTTCGCTTCTAGAACATACCCAACAAAACTAAGAAGTTGCAAACTAAGAACATGCTCCAAATTGCAAACTTTGGACGCAACTGGGGATATCGTTATGACTATGATGACCCGACGAATGAATTTAGAATACGATAGGATTTTTTTTGTATTGGTCCAGGCAGGGTTTGAACCCTCTATCCATCACTTACATTTAATCTTTCGTCGGTAGATCCGACGAAAGATCCTTCACCGTCCTTCAACCTCCACCGTCACCTTATAGATAGCTATACTAATATACCATATATATATAATAACTATAGCTAATCCGGATGGTGTCCTGTAGCTTAGTGGTCAGAGCACAAAGGGTTTGAATCCCGCCAGAACTGATCAAAGAAAATCCTATCTTATGAAATTTGAATAGTTATCAAGCATACTTAATGCATTAAAACCTACCTGTAAGAGATCGCTCTTAACGATAAGGCCGCTATTTGTACATATTTCAAACATTGTCCATACATTTCTGGTATTATTGGTGTACAATAAAGATTTATCTTATCTATTTGATTGAATCTTTTTCCCCGATGTATTTTGCACTTAATCTAATCTAATCTAATTAAAACTTATTTTGTTTTATTTAGCTGATCAACAATGGCATCATCAAGCCAAGCAGGACATAGCGGAATAGAAAATTCTAATATCAGCATTTGGATTTCTGATCATGAAGGTAGTGATGAAGAATCTGAACTTATGGGCCTTACAGATGAAGAAGATAGAGCAATGGGTGTTTCTCATCCGGGTGGCCCAATAGTGCCTCCTTGGAAAAACTATGAAAGCACTATTGACTTGGAAAATATTACTGATATATTTAATGACCTATCAATATTTGATTCAGATGATGAACCAGATCTGGATGAAAATAATCCATTAAATTGGAGTGATAATTTCGATACATTCACTGGCCAACCGTTTGCGTTTACCGCCGAAACTGGACCGACGCTTTCTTCTACAGATCCTTTGGTGATATTTACTCAAATTTGGGATAAGAATATTATGAGATTGATAGCGCATGAAACGAACAGATACGCCAGACAAATCGCTGAGTTACAGCATAACCAAGAAATTGACACAAACACTTATACTTTAATCGAATGGAAAGATACAACCGTTGAGGAATTATATGTTATGTTTGCTTTAATAATATTTTCTTCAATTACGAGAAAAGTTAAGTTATTTCAAGGCCCTTCTGCGTTACCAGTTTTTAAAGAAATAATGAGTATGAAAAGACTCAGGGCATTAAATCGTTGCTTGCACTTTGTAGATAATAACAATATCACCGAACTAACCAGTTTACAAAAGATGCTAGCTAAAATTGATCCAGTAATGAACCATTGTAATAAAAAATTTGCAGCGTTGTATCAACCTACCCAGTTTTTAGGTATAGATGATTCACTTATTTTAGGCAAAGGAGATGAAAAGAGAAAAGATCGTAAACTGGCCAATCACTTTGGCATAAGAACATATGAACTGACTGAAGCATCCACAGGATACATACTTAAGAATCTACAATATTGTGGCAAGGACGAAAAATTTACTTCTAGGGACAAAACGCATATAGTACTAGATTTAGTAAACGGATATTGTAATAAAGGACATATAATAGTAGCAGACGAATACTTTACGAGTGTATATCTTGCTCGAATGCTAAAGGCAAGAGGCTTTGATAGTTTATGTGAAATAAGAAAAAAAAGTAAAGAGCTACCAGAAGTTATACAGCAGCTGGAAGAAGCCGCTATTGAAGTTGAAAATGCAGAAGGAGATGATCCAATGGAAAATCAATTAAATGGAAACAGGATAACTACAATTAGTCGACACTGTGGGGACATAACTGTGGCTACGAACACCCCTTATAATTTGACAATATATTCAACTTTCCATACATCACAAATGATAGAGAGCAAAGGAGGTGTCAGAGGTCATGTAGTAACAATGGATTATTTTAATTTAAGAGATAAAATGTATGAAAGAGAAGACATATTATCAAATTACTTAAAACCAGTAGCAGGACGTTGGTACATCAAACAATTCAAGCGGCTTTTGAATATAAGCTTAGGAAATAGTTATATCATATTTAAGAGTAATGTTCAGAATGAGCCGATGACTCAAATTTCTTTTCGACGCAAGATTGCTCACCGATTACTATATCGTTATGGCGATAAAAATATGGTGGCTAAAGTTAAGTCGGTAAGCAATAACTACAGTGATGATACTAGTGACGATTCTTTTTCTATGTATGAAATGTTTAGTGATGAATCTCTTGATGAGAGTTAAGAAGTATAATTAATTCAACAATGTAATTCTTTAAAATATAATGTTAGTTGTATTGTTGTGGGTAAAGAAAGGGAGACCAGATGCCCGATACAATTTAAACAACGTTTAGAAAACGCGTGATTTTAAAACTTCTGACAACATAATTAAATTAAGATCTAATTTGAAAACGCAGTCGAACTGAGTAATTCCGATGTTTAACAGCCTTACAAAAACATAGGTAAGTTAAGTTTGACCAATCTTAATGAATATCAAAGTTTTTTTACGTTTTCCTTCTACATGAATTCAAATCACGCGTTTTGGAAACGTTGGGTAGCAGAATTGGGTTTTAATCTTGTACTAGATAATTGTAATAGCACTAAAATTCTACCAAGTCAGTTTTTTAAATAAAGGTAAGTTAAAGATGATATTTAGTCCAGTCACGATGTGGTGCTTAGTTTGCTAGTAATCCCAAGTCTCTGTCAATGTTGTTGTGATGTCCATGCATTTAATGTACACATTAAATTTAGAAGTATTATGAAGTTAAATTGTATAATTTTCATTTGCTCTATGTTTAATTTGATCTAATTAATGTTATTCACATGCCTATTGGAATCGATCGATAACCTTTCGGCCACTTTACAAGCGGCTAAAGAAAAATGAGATCTCGTAAATTATAATAAGACACATTTTTTCAGTCTTTAAGTGTTTAACCTAAGGAGATGCTTTCTCTGTCTGCGGCGCGAGAAAATTTTTCTGCCACCCACCAGCGATAGTACAAATTTATTACGCACACATATGAATAGAAATTCCATTTATCGCCAAGACGCTTAATATTATGTAGGTACCTACTTTGGCAAGACGGGAGCGCGCGCAC
This sequence comes from Eilema sororculum, assembly GCA_914829495.1. NCBI lineage: Eukaryota > Metazoa > Arthropoda > Insecta > Lepidoptera > Erebidae > Eilema > Eilema sororculum. The sequence goes on from OU618559.1 coordinate 4,426,984, forward strand.
AAGGCATCTCCCGTGTTGAATACTCAAAGTCTCCAGTACTGATGTATAATGTAAGATGTACTTTGTATTCTGATGAGTCATGTATTTTGTATTCTAAAATGTAAGGTGTTTTTAATAAAATAACAATTGAAATTTTGACGATAAGTCGTTTGTATCTTTTCCTTCTATATTGGTCCCGGTGGAGTAGATTAGAGCCATTACATCTCTTCAAAATTCAAATTCAAATCATTTTATTGTGAAAATGGGTACATAGTGGTGCTGTGATAAAATGAGGTTTCTCCATTCTCCGCCTCAAGGCATACAATAGAATCTGTTACAAAATATGCAATATAATAATTAAACAATTATGTGGGCTACTATAAATCATACTAATAATTGATTGAGTTAAAAAATTATGTCAGTATGAGTAAATGTCAAAAAAATAAATGTCATCTATATAATAAAATCATAAGGAGTCATACATGCCATTATCAATTGAATATTTCAAATTACACAAAAAAAATATTATTTAATCAAATCATAACAAAACAAATTACAACAATTCAAATCACATTAAATCTCATTCTGTCTAGTTCCAATAAATTAAATTACAGTAAATTACTTTATTTTGTCTTCTAGGAATTCATTTACACTATAGTAAGTTTGTTCGTGTAGAAATGATTTAATTTCATGTTTAAATTTATCAATATCTCTTACGTTTAAAATAACCTTAGGTAAGTTATTGTAGATACTAGGCGCCATACAGAAAACGCTACTATCCACTAACGCGCTCTTATGCTGAGGGCAACATATACTAACATATCTTCCGTTGGGTGTCGTAAAAGGTGACCTAGGAATAAGGCTATTCTTCATCTGACAGTAAACATACAGCCCGTGACTAAGTACCCGCTTGATGGCAATAGGCTGACCCCCCATAACGTCGGATCAAAAATAAAAGTTGGCGAAATGTGGATGTTAATACACCTCTGCCTACCCCTTCGGGAATTTACATTTGAGGCGTAAGTATATGTATGTATGTTAATAAAAGATACTGATATCTTTGGAGCTCAGGCCAAGTTTACCTGCTAGTTGGTTTATCTGCTAAATAACCGACGAAGGTCAGACGTAGGCTTTCTTTTCAAGGTTGGGAGGTCAAATAGCAGTCGCTCCCGAAAACACCGATATTCCAATCAATAATCTGGCCTCTGTGGCGTGGTGGTAGGGAACGCGACTGCAACGCAGGAGGTGCGGTCGGGTTCGATCCCCGCTCAGTGCAAATATTTGTGTGCATGAATATGGCTATTTGCATCGGTCTGGGTATTTTTATGTATAACTAGCTGTCCCGGCAAACTTCGTTTCGCCTTAGAAATTACAATCAATTAGCTGTGTCAAATTCTCCTAATTATTTCGAGAACAGAAAGCATTTCGATTCTGGCCCCATACGCCCACGGAGTTCCCGACACTAATAAGTCACCGGGGCCCATACTTACACCAACGGAGCCTATATATTTACCTATAGGACCCATACAACCATATACCTGTACGCTCAAAGGCGTTCATACTTCAAATAAAAAAATTATACTAAAATAGATATAAACATAGAAGAATATCATACAGCAGTATTAGAATAATAAACACATTTTGTTTCCAATTCGTATTCCAAATTCAAAATTTAAACATGGCGTATGTCGGATCAGCTAATTTATATGGTGGTTATGTATTCTTAAATTTTCTAATTTTCCGCGCAATTTTCTTCATTTTTTCTTTCATAAGAACCTTCTCCTAACAATAACGAACACAACAAAAAAAGAATTAGCGAAATCGGTCCAGCCGTTCACGCGTGATGTCGTGACCAAGGGAAATAGGGGTTCATTTTTATATATATAGATATGTATGTATCCATACTTCCATACTAATATTATAAACGCGAAAGTAACTCTGTCTTTGAATGAGTTACGCTTCACGCCTTAACCACTGAACCGATTATGATGAAATTTGGTATAGGGGTAGATTAGACTATGAGAAAGGACATATGCTATGTTTGGTTGCGATAACCGACATCCATGCGGGCGGAGCCGCGGGAAAAAGCTAGTTTACAATATAAAAAAGTATCTAAGTATGTTTATCCACATTCTAGATTCCGTAACCAGCTAGTTAAGCTTACCTTGGGTCTAGATAGCGTTGTGTAGAATGTTGTGGAATATTTGTGGTTTTTATTGTTGTGAATAATGAATGGGTTCCGGGCTTCAATTTGGTTACAACTGGGTAATAGCTATGAGGATGATGATGATGTAAATGTTTGACTTGAGCGATGCCTGACCACCAAAAACATTCTGTACAAAACTAGCCAAGTCTCGATGGAGCTGCTTGTTTATCTCTAAAAAGTAATGAAATCTAGACATAGTCGTGCCAAGTAATTTAAAAAATACTTACTGCGAGTTCTTTATTATTATAGTTAATGTTGTGTGACTTGGCCGTTGATGGGACTTCTAATCATTGATAGAAGCGCGTCTGTACGTCTATTTTATGTTAGATCGGTGGTTGATTTGACGCTCCAAAAAGAAGAGAGCAGAAGTCAGCATTGTCAATGCTGAATGTATGTGTTGCACAATCAACAACAGCCTAAAGCGAGACACTAGCGTTGAATTACCAATACCAGTATGGGCTATTATATCGCTTAAAAAACATAGGCAATAGATATAACATTACGTGTAAACAAAATTGACTTGTACACACTAACGTATCAAGAATATTCAACGGCCAAGTCACACAACATTAACTATAAAAATAAAGAAATTGCAGTAAGGAACCTTAGACTTGGCACGACTTAGTCTAGATTTCATTACTTTTTTGAGATAAACAAGCAGCTCCATCGAGACTTGGCTAGTTTTTTACCGAATGTTTTTGGTAGGATACTCTTTTTCTTCAATAATATTGTAGTGTGATGTGGCTTTCGAAACTCTTCGATTACTGAAATGATGGAAAAAAAATTTTTTTTCAATAGTTTACAAGAACTTATAAGAGATTTAACAAAAATAATTGGATCTCCATATTTTATGTGCCTATAGGATAGATTGAAATTCAATTGATGTTCAAGTTCAAAGATAACGATAACTGTGTAATTGATTTTTTTATCGTTTTCTTGAATCGATTTAAAATATCGGTTCTATGCTAAATCGATATCAAGTTCCATACTAACTTTTCAAGGAAGAACTGTCAATAGTCATTGACCTAAAGGTCTTTGCTACCAGGTCATAAAATCCCACAAAAGAAAATGTCAAATGTCAATTGTCATTTATCATTTTAACTTCTGCGCGCTAGAGAATTGAGAAATTCAACTTAAAAAAATCGGTTATAAAGTTCGGTAAGTAAAATATTTACCTTTGTTAAAAGTAATTATAAGTAGGTATGTGTTATTTCGAGTATTCATTTTGTGTTATATACCGAAATAGATTTAGTTCTTTACATTACAACAAAGTTACAAAGTATACAGGCGTTACAGTACAAAAATTTGTTTTCTTTTCGATATTCAAAGTTATTCGAATCCATAGCTTTATTATTATTTTACATAGAGTTCATCCATAGACGGTTTGCATACATTCATGAAGAGTTTTCTCTACGACAACTTGAGTCTTGAGTATTTTATAAAAAATATCGGATTTCAGACCATAACAATATTATTTGCAAATTTTTAAACAAAAGTAAGTTTATTACAGCAATCTTTTATTTTTTCAGTGTTATTTTGTAAAGTTAGCATCTATCCCTAGGCCAATACTAATCATTTAAAAAAAAACTTTTTATTTTAATTTACCTCCAACCATTCAGTTAATAAAGTAAATATATAACAACTCAAATATTATAATTTTTTATGTAAATAAATAAATAAAGTTAGGAACACCAAGAATATTGATTAATATTGGAAAAAAATTGGTTCTTCCAAAAGGGATTCAAGAAGGGAATTGGAAGGGTTCCTATTGGTGGCTGGCCCAGTATGAGTATGACTCCCCTGGTGTTGCAAACATCCTTAGGCCACGATAGCTAATTTCCATCAGGTGGGCCTGTGCGTGTCTGCCACCTAAAAAAAGTTATTAAAGACAGCACATATACTGCATTTGGTTGGTGAAGCAAAAGTTATTTTTTTATTTCATTATTTAAGGACTTCATAAAATATGTATATGTCGCCCTGCTAGTATGTATCTATTGTATTATCTTAACAAGTATTAAAACTAAAACATGCTTTCTAATAGGTATTTTTTGAATACAAGTTTACCACCACTTCCAAGGCGCTGGTGGAGAAAAAACGGTGCAACAAACTACACTTTTTTGCATTTTTACTTTACTTACTTTTTTGTACTCTTCTTTAGGTACCTTAAGGCTAAACGTTTAGAAATGCACATTTGTCTGGTATCTGAATGATCAAAATACTTGTTGAAAAAAATATATCAGAGAATTAAACTAACTTAATCATGGTAAAATGAAGTTGCATACATAATACAATATAATACTATAATTATAGTATTTTATGGAGGGCCTGCACTATGCTCAAGCTAGAATATGTCACCCTCTCTAGCGTTCACCCTGTCTCAAATAAATTAATCTATATTACTCCTTTCATCAGATACAAAATGGCAGCTTCAAGTGCAGAATCCAAAAATGAAGACTCGACTATCGACCTCTGGATTTCTGAAAATGATGACAGTGAGGAAGACCCTGAAATTGTGGAAGACGGACTACCTCCGGGCCTACGAGAATTCATAAAAAAAATTGTAGCTAAGCACAAACCACCCTCAGCAAAAAAAACTCGTGGCAAAGGTAAACTGCAATCCAAACCACGCTGGAGAAATACAGAGAGCCAAGCGAATCTTAGAGACTATAAAGAAACAGTTCTCGCAGAACTGCGTTTGGATGCATCAGATGAAGAGGAGGTAGATGAGGATGATACACCGGAATGGACACATAATTTCAAAACGTTTACTGCCAAACCATTACCATTTACGGGCACAACCGGACCTAGGACTAATTCTACGGACCCGTTGACTCTATTTACTAGTGTTTGGGATAAGAATATTATGACTTTAATAGCAGAAGAATCCAATCGTTATGCAAAACAAATGGCTGAGTTGCAACAAAAAGAAGAAATACCAGAGAATTATACTTTAGTCAAATGGAAAGATGCAACAGTTGAAGAATTATATATTATGTTTGCATTAACAATTTTTGCATCGATACGGAGCTCAAATGATTTTAGATCTGATTGTAGAGCACTTAGATTACCAGATTTCACTGAAATAACGGAGTTAGAACGATTTGTAGCCCTATGTAGATGCATGCATTTTGTAGACAACACGAAATTGGCTGAAAAAGACAAGATGACAGCCAAAATTAAGCCTATAATGGACCATTGTAATACCAAATTTGCTGCTATGTATCAACCTAGACAGTTTTTAGATGTAGACGATTCCTTGCTTCTATCAAAAGATGGTTCTGAGAACTGTATACGTTTGCAAGCGAATTATTTTGGTGTACGAACATATGAACTGGCCGAAGTATTTACAGGGTATGTGCTGAAGATCTTACAGTATACCGGATCAGATAAAAAGTTTACTTACAAAGACAAAGCGCAGATAGTATTAGATATGGTCAACGAATATTCGGGCAAAGGACATAGAATAGTAACAAACACTTATTTTTCTAGTGTATATCTAGCTCGGATATTAAAATCAAAAGGTTTTGATAATATCGGAGAAGTAAACAAAGGTCGTAAAGACCTACCAGAAATTATACAACAACTCGAAAGGCATGAAAACGATCCAGAACTGTACCAACTTAACGGAAATAAAGTCAGAGTTGTTAGCAGACATTGTGGGGACTTATCTATCGTTGCATGGAGTGAATGGGATATTACAGCGATATCTACATACCATACATCAGAGATGAGAACTAGTAAACATGGGGTCCGACGTCCAGCACTAACGTTAGACTATACTAAAGTCCGTGAAAAGATATCGGACAAGGATAAAGACTTGATACAGTATATAATGATGCGGGAGCCATCGGAACGCTGGTACTTAAGACAGTTTAGAAGATTATTCAATATAAGTTTAAGGAATATATACGTTATATATAAGTTTAATATGAGGAACAAGGTTTGTTTATCGCAGGCAGCGTTTAGACACAAGTTGGCATACCAGTTGCTTGATTTGTACGCTGATAAGAATAAAGTTATGAAAGCTAGGTATAAAGCGATACGGGATTGTGATAGTGATGATGAGAACGATGATGACGATTCTTGGACTGATTTGGATAGTGATGATTCATCATCAAGTGATTGTTGTATTATGTAAGTGCAAAATATGTACAGTGAGCTGCAGAAGTAATTATTGTGAAGGTGGCAAAATGCGCCTAGCGTGCGAGTGCGCCTAGTGTGCAAGTGCGCCTACCACAAATATTTAGAAAACTGCCTATGTTACTTAGTTACTTTTTTTTATATAGAATATTAGAACCGAAGTTACTAATATTCCCACTAACCCCTCCAACTAAGCTAAATTGCTTGTGCTAGGAGTAGGTGCACGTCGGTAGTGTAAGGGTCAGGATTCGAACCCGGGACCTCTCGATCGTAAGGCCGACTCCTTAACCACTAAGCTACCGACGTTTACCTGGGCTGCTCCGCACATAACCTCTGGATTGGGCCATTGAAAAAAAATCTGCTTATTGTATGCTACAAACTATATTATTTAGTTTGTAGCATCGACATAAGATGTCGTTACTAGTATCCAATGGGTAGTTTTCGAAATATTAGTGGTAGGCGCATTTGCACGCTAGGCGCACTTTGCCACCTTCACTATAGTATATAGGTTGTAACAAAATTGTCTCTCGGAACTTTAGGGCTTGGTCAGTATTGGTAACTATGCCAGAAAAAAATAACAAATAATATGTTAATAGTAGTTATACAGGGTGTATTTTTGAAATGGGGCAGCAAAGGTACCTTAACCGTCGTAGTTACAGCAAAATGTTCTTAAGAGACAAAATGCATATCAAAATATCTCAATAAGTTAGGGAAGGTCTCCTAAGAACATTTTGCTGTAACTATAACGGCTAAGGTACAGGTCAACCACATTTATAAGTCGCATCGGCAAAGTTCGCCTGCTCAGAAGAGTAAGCTAACGCCGATTAATTACGATTGCCAACGCTATTGAAACAACAACATTATTGCGTTGCGTTAAGATTGAAAATGCAATAAATCCAGAGAATGTGTTGGACATATTGATGTGGTACGCTCAGCATACGCATTGATGTAAATTTTTGAAATCTTTGCAATTGAATTTCAACCAATTAGCGGACCCAATATTTTTGTAATTTTTTACTTATACAATATTATTTCTTTGGATTACCTCTGCTGGGATCATTGCAAGAGTCACCGATCATACCTCTCCTCAGTACTGATGAATCGTTTATTTTTCTAAACACATTGGCAGAAGTTTGGGTGAATGTCTGTTAACGCCAAGAAATAAAAAAAATGAATTGAATTACACATATATTCCGTTAAAAAGTGATCACATAATGTTCCGAGAGTTCATTTTGTTATAGAATATACTGGATGATTTTATAGTCTTTTCGCATAAAAAGAATTCGGGTAAAGTTTCGATAGCAAAATCATCTGGAAGTATTAATTTGGCGAAAGATTTTTTTTAAAACCTCCATAAATTTCGAAAAACATCGGAAAAAATGGAACGCTCAAGTGAGACTTGAACTCACGACCTTTCCCTTACAGGGGGAATGCTCTTCCAACTGAGCTATTGAGCCACACCTGATTCATTTTAAGTTTTCCTTCTCTTTATATCCGTCTTTAAGGGCGACGGTGCAGCCATCTACCAACATTCTTACGAACTGTTGGAAACAATGAATGATTATCATTAAAAATGCTATAAAAATTCAGCCTCCATAATTTTTTCCTTTCACTTGAACATTATTCCCATACATTATCAAAAAAAAAAAAAAATTTCTTTCGCCAAATTAATGCTTCCAGATGATTTATTCGAAACGACTATAAATAACCCTGTATAATTGATTTAATTATTCGTGGTATATTCACTGATATATGTATGTTTATCCTGTTGTACTGTCTGCTTTAGTTAGGCTAAATAACACAGTTTTGAGTCACTACTCATAATATGTGTCAATGCCTATCTTAATTTAATATAATAATAATTAAGTGTCTTTTCGTATCTATAATAATTAATAAGTAATTTTTGAAATAATAATTGGTAGATTATATTTTTGATACTTGTAACATTGTTAAGGGACATTTTCCCTGAAGCTTGACAGATTACCACACGTCAGCTCTCGGACTACAATGGCTGTGATTTAATAAAAAAAATTAATACGCATAGTGTCTTCAAAATTGTTAACCGAAAGTCTGAAGAATAAACTGTAGGCTAATGTTAATTAAGTTGAAATTTAAATGACAAGCGTACGATTTTGTGGCGTGTGATGTTTGTCATCGAAGTTTCAATTTTATTTCGATTACAATAAGGTTTAAGTCTCAATCACACTGGCGAGTCAAAAGTAAAAGTAATGTCTGAATCTTAAATCATACACACTGGTGTGCGCCATTGCTCCCAATTCTGTTGTTACATCTCTAAACTTAAATTTCTCTAAAAAAATCTAATTGCATCTCTTTCTTTCATGATCAGATAAAAAAGGACAGATGATTTTATTTAAGTTAAGACCTGTCAAATTAAGACAGCGCCTTGTTGGTGCGTAGTAAGTTGTCGCATTTCGTAGATGTCGACTAAAATTGTAGGGTACCGTCAAGGCGCCGACTTAATTTGACAGGTGTTCACTAAAATAAATCATCTGTCCTTTTCTATCTGATAATGAAAGAAACAGATGCAATTAGAACATTTTAGAGAATTTTAAGTTTAGAGATGTAACAACAGAATTAGCAGCATTATTATACAAACTTGAACAGCGTCCATATTCATCTCTACATAGTATAAAACAAAGTCGCTGTCTGTTCGTCCCTATGTATGCTTAAATCTTTAAAACTATGCAACTGATCTTGAAGCTGTTTTTTTAATATATAGTGATTCAAGATTGAATCAAGACCCAGCAAACTTCGTACCGCCAATTATTTTCTGCCCACGTGGCATCACATCCCATTCCCACTGCTTCCTCTACTATATTAAACATGTATTATACATATAAACCTTTCTCTTGAATTACTGTATCTATTAAAAGAAACTGCATCAAAATCCGTAGCCTAGTTTTGAAGATATAAGCATACATAGGGCCGGACAAACGCGGAAAGCGACTGCTTTATACTGGGTAGTGATGATGATGATAACGCGGTATTGGTGCTAATTCTGTTGTGTTTAAACTAACTAAAATACACTAAAAATCTCTAAAATTGATTATACACCCAGATTGCATAATCTTTTCGTAGAAAAAGATTATTATAGTGTGTGACCGATACCGGTCAGTGCAGTGCAGACAGATTTTGACCGGCCGACAATGCAAGCAATATTCGACCTTATTGGCATCACGTAAAACAAAGTATTTTTTGTATATTCGTCATCTGCGGCATCTATTTATGCGAGATGATATGTAATTATGAAAACGTTGTTAAGATCGAAAATCTTTTTTCTGTTATGAGTAGTACTTGTAATCGGTTCGAGTCCCACATAACATGCCCTAACCTAACCTAACTTAACGATTTTGCCATCGAAGTGTCTAAAATCTTGTGTATAATACCATTTTAGAGATTTTTAGCGTATTTTAGTAGTTTTTGACAACACAGAATTGGCATCATTGTCGATCGATATTAACCCGCCTGCGCCTGTGTGTTTAAGGCTTTAAATGATTAATCATGCCGCTGGGATTATTTTGTGGCTGCGATGATTTTCATTGTAATTTCAATTTTATTTCTAAGAGTTTAAGATTCATTTTTATTCGAGAAATAAAACTGTTGTGCTTTTCCGCCACTCCGCGCCGGACCTATAAAGTATATTTTCATGTGTTTAAACAATTTTTTTTTTAATTTTCCAGTAATCTGTTTAATTTAATAATTTTGAAATATAAGGTATTAAGTTTTGTTTAAGTAAGTTTGTATCTGTTTTTTTTATTGTTAATTACATGATAAATAACGAATAAATGTTGCATTGATTTTATTTGCGTATTTTTTCATTCAATAATCATCCCTGTGTTATTCCAGGCTACTTCCGAGGGCTTCATATCGGAGTCCGGGGTCTAGTAAATTATTATTCGTCTTCTTTCTTCATCAGCGTTAATCCCAGTCGCTTTTCGAAGCTTTTCAGAGTCTAGTAATAGGCGATTGGCACACTGCGACGCGCGACGCGGCGTCGAGCGTTGTTGCGTCGACGCGGCGTCGCGCTCGTCGCCTCTACGGAGCTCATTTTGTGTAGAACAACGCGGGGTCCCACACACTGACAACGCAATCACGCGCGTTGCCGCAGAATACGCGCGTACAAGCAGAAAACGCGAGGTATGGCACACTGAAATCTGTAATCACGCGCGTGTTTTTCGAGGGATTTTTAGTCCGAGAGCTGTTAGAAATTTCTGTGTAGGTAATTGAGACGAATTTTAAATTAATATTATTGCAATGCAACATGACTATTTAACGGCAAATTTAGAGCGCTTTCACATCAACTGACGTCCGATATCCAATATCCGATATCCGAGATCGGAGGAAGTCAAATATCGATGCCCAATATCGGGTATTGGAGCCGACACCACTGTTTTGGCTCGTTATCGGAACACGCAGAGACTGCAAGCGACTTTCAAACTAAATGGCATTTTCTTAGTTACGTCTCTTTTCGCGTTAAAAGATGACGCTAATCACGAATATAAGAAAAAAAATTAGTTACTATGTCATGTCAATAAGTCGAAAATAGCTTGCACTTCTAATCATTTTCTTTTCATCTCTAGCGTTCTTAATATAGTCTGGGCTATCGAGCTAATGGTCAGATGGCTTTACTTTACTTTTCTCAAAATTTTAGATTACTTCACACACCTACCTACCAAAAAAATTCTAATATCTCTCGGACTATACTAGCTCTCTCGCGTCCAAGCGCGTCGACGAACGACGCCGCGTCGAGCGTTGCAGTGTGCCAATCGCCATAGCGTCGGTAGCTTAGTGGTTGAGAAGTCGGCCTTACGATCGAGAGGTCCCGGGTTCGAATCCTGGCCATTACACTACCGACGTGAACCCACTTAGCACAAGCAATTTAGCTTAGTTGGAGGGGTTAGAGGGAATATTAGTAACTTTGGTTCTATTATTCTTTTTCTTTTTTAAATTCTGGGGTCCGCTTTACCATTCTAACTGCGGATTTGGCTAAACTACGATATTTTCTGTGAAGCGACTGCCTTATGACCTCCACAGCCCAAAGGCGATATCGAAGCATTGCAGCTAGATCAGTAGCCATAGCACGAGCAAATATCATAATCTGAAATAAAATATTTGAGAATTTAGGCGCCTTCGATTCGACAGAAGAAGAAGAAGAATCCGATTACATCAGGAAAAATCTATTACTCAGGTGGGGCTTGAACCCACGGCCTTCCCTTACAGAGTGAATGTTGAATATTATATGGTCTGGCCCTCAATTCTCCTAAGCTAAAACATTGTGGTGCCACCGCTACTATAAAAAATGGCATTAAATTATGGACTTAAAAGGGATACCTACTGTTAAAGTTCAAAATCAAATGACATTTTGAAGAGATTGAAAAAGTGTAATGAAACTGTTTTCATTTCATTTTGGATTTTAGGCTTATAGAAATACTAGCTTTTGCCCGCGGCTCCACCCGCGTGGATGTCGGTTATCGCTCCGAAACATAGCCTATGTCCTTTCTCAAGGTCTAATCTACCCCTATACCAAATTTCATCAAAATCGGTTCAGTGGTTAGGGCGTGAAAGCGTAACATACAGACAGACAGAGTTACTTTCGCATTTATAATATTAGTATGGATATTCAAAAATTTAATGTCATTTTTACAGTGAGTGTGGCACCACAGTAGTTTAGCTTTCAATCAATCAATCAATTAGCCCACCGCTGGACATAGCCCACTCCCAATGTGCGCCATTTCATCCGATCCTCTGCCTTCCGCATCCAGTCCATCCCAGCCACCCTTTTCAGGTCGTATTTACCATGGCTGGGATTAGCGGGACCACCGGGAACTGGGGCCCTTTCATTGTGGCGTCTGTCCATTTGGAGGTGTTTAGCCTACTATAGCCACGCTGGCCAGACGTGTTGGTAAAAGGTTATTTCTCGAGATTTCCGGAAAGGTTTAGCTTTAGCGGGAATCAAACCCTGTGTAGTATTCGAATGTAGGTAATACCACTACGCCAGAGAGGCTTAGTATTATACCTAAAGGCAACACGATCATAAACCACATCATAAAAATAAAATATTATTTTAAATTTTATTACTTTCAAAAAAATCATTGGCTATTTCAGTTGCCGATGTATTTCAACGGAAATTAAACGAAATGTAATAAAAACAGGAGCCATAACAGATATAGTTATGAATTATTTATTAATACATTATTTTTGTAGGTAACATTTATTTTGAATATTTTTTTTATCGAATACATAGGGAAAAAGAATCTTCTCGGGCGGGACTCGAACCCGCAGTCTTTCCCTTACAGGGGGAATGCCTGACCAATTCGGCTACCGAGATACGCCCGATATGATTCAAATTTCCCATCTTATTATACGTCTTTAAGGCGACGTGGCGTCATCTACCGATTTTCTTACGAACTATCGGAATCAATGAATGATGTTACAATCATTTTTAAACATTGATTTTTGATAACTCCGCCTAAACAATTGAAGGAATTTTTACAGCATTAAGTATGGTAACTACAAATTTCACGCCGGAGCAGCGGTGTCTTCTATACAAGACCCAAATTCGTTCCTGCGTGGAATACTGCTCACATCTCTGGGACGGCTCCGCAAAGTACGTATTAGATGCTCTCGACAGGTTGCAGCGACGTGCGGTCCGCATTATTGGGGATCCTGAGGTCACAAACACCCTCGAGCCTTTGCAGATGCGTAGAGATGTTGCGTCTTTGGCAGTTTTCTACCGTCTCTACCATGGTGAATGTTCTGACGAGCTCTTCCAATTAGTCCCACCCTCCCCTTTCCTTCACAGGACGACACGTGCAGGGCTAAAATGCCATCCATTTACGGTGCAGAGTATACCTGCTAGAACCAAGCGTTTCAGTGATTCATTCCTATGCCGCACCACTAAGACCTGGAATTCCCTGCCAGCTCACGTGTTTCCTTCTTCCTACAGTCCCGGGTCCTTTAAGCGGGGCGTGAAAAGGCATCTAATGAGGCCGTCAAGCTGAGTGCCACCACTGTTAACATGGTAAATGTTTACGATGGTAACCCTCTTTCCGAGACTTTGCCTTTAGCTTAACATCAGACGAGGTGAAGTCAAATTGACGTGTCCTGTATTAAAAAAAAAACGAATACATAGGGAAAAAGAATCTTCTCTGGCGGGACTCGAACCCGCAGTCTTTCCCTTACAGGGGGAATGCCTGTTTCCCTGTGTATTCGATTTGTATAGTTTAATGCTGTAAAAATTCCTTCAAATATTTTTTTTATGTTTTCAAGAAAACGGTATCTTTTAATGTAGTTGGTATCCAAACTAAAGTGATTTATTATACTTACTACTTAGGTATGTGGCAGACAAGCACACGGCCCACCTGATGGAAAGTTATTACTGTGGTCTATATACGTGTGCAACACCTAGTGACGTCACACTAACGCTGTCGACCCTTTAGGGAAGGTTCATATCTGACGGAACTTGCGTCGCGTATTATCCGTCGCGTAACGCCAGAACAGACAAATGTACCTATAGAAAAACACTTGACCGTTCACACTCAACCGATGTTACGTTAGTGCGTCGAGTGTGAACGGTCAAGTGTCAGTCGGGGTGCGAGGGATATGTCGAAGACAACCTCACCTCCGGCCTAGCACCACGACCCTCAGTCGGCATGCATACTAGTGTAGGCGCTATTGTCATTGGTCGATCTCCAGTAACGTCAAGCAGCCCAACCACTGACAATTTCTATCAAGGTCGGTCGAATTGGACAGACCCATTAAAGTATTGTACCTACATAGGTATTTATTTTGTTTCTAGTCATGGTTTGCATATGCAGTAGAAGAATATCTGGTTACCCCATGAAAAATACCAACAGCTATGACATAGACGATTTTATAAACCAATTGCTATCCTCACAAAAATTCGATGAACTTGCCGACATAGTCGCTGAAAAGGCTGTAAAGAAAATTAAAAATTTACCTTCAGGAGACCATATTTTAGGTAAAATACTTGCAAACAAACACAGCAGTGAATTAGGAGATCAAGAAAAGGTTAAAATTCATGATAGCAATGAGGGCGAAGGAAGAAAAAAGGTTGACAACGAGAGTCTTGAAAGACGACCAAAGAAAATTCACCACGATGACTATGATAACCCAAAACATGCAGAAAGAGCCGGAGAAACACACAAAGATGAAAGCGATAAGGCAAAAATAAACACAGAAGCTCTAATGAAGAAAGAAGCCAAATCTGAAGAAGCTGAACTATCATTAAAATATAAGTATCTTAAAAAACATGCTCGGGACGAAAAAGAACGTAATCATAAAAATGCAGATTACAGCGAACGCAACCCTTGGGCACATTTAGATCATTCTAAACCAAAAGCACAGTATTTTGTTCCAGTTGTCGACGATAAAAGACATGCAGATGGAGCTCACCATTCTATGAACTCAGATAGTATTGAAAATAGCAACGTAAAAAGGAATAAAAAGCAAACTTCACGTTACGCTCGTGGGAAATACAAAAACGATGAAACAAATGATGACGATCTAGATTCTAGACCGAAATTCAAATCTCAACGAGGATCTAACCTTCCTGTAACAGATGTTGTTCAAAATGGCGAAAACAACAATAAACCTGAAGCTTTAGAATCTATTAAAAATAGTCATGAAGACGTTAAAGAAGTTGATGAAAATAAACCCAGAAGAACTTCAAAAGTTGATGTGATTTGGAGATCCCATGATGGACAATTGGATAAAAGTGAAAATGAGGAAGATGGGAAGGCATCCACAACAGCAGTGCTTGGGTATGAATTGGGAGAATTAACAACTAAAAGGCTTATTCGGAGGGAAGGAGATAGGTTCTACACGTATCTATCTGGAGCTGAATACGCAGATTTCCATGAAGAAATGAGAAAGGAGGAACAGAAGAAGAAATCTGATCAATTGTTTTGAGATATTAATAAAGGGAAAAAATAAAATACAATTTTGTTTGATAAAGTTTACGACGGCGGCGCGCTGAAAAGCGCGCCTCCCCATTCCGGGGGCGAGTCGGAGACACCGTTGTCCCCTCTCCCGAGGAGGGCCAGACTGTAAGGGATGGCCCTAGGTCGGCCGGGGTGCGAGAGATATATGTCGAAGACAACCTCACCTCCGGCCTAGCACCGCGACCCACAGTCGGCGTGCGGTTTTAGTCCCCTCGGATACCTCCCCTTCCGGCTCCGGCAGGGGAGGTTACCGCGTTCAGAAAATTTAATACATTTCTTGTCATTTGGCAAAAATGATCAAAAAACACATCCACATTATGGATTACATTCATTATCAGTATATTATATAATAAGTCATTAATTAACCTGACCGCTCTTGCAGTGGGGCAAGTGGCGGCCTAAGGCACGCGCCATGTCGTGGTTATCGGCCAGAGTTTATCAAGAGGTCTCCATCTTGACCTAACAACTATTGATAGCCCGGACAGATTTTAACATGCGCGTCCGTTCATTTAGCGGACTTTGTAATAATTTGTGTTGTATATTTACTGTCGGCAGCCTCCGTGGCGTAACGGTAGTGAACGCGGCCGCTACGCAGGACTCAATGCAAATATTTGTATGCATGAATATGGGTATTTGCTTGGTCTGGTCTTGCTGCGGAGAGCACTTCCCGGTTGCCATACAAACATCTATGGCAGTCGTTACGGGTAGTTGGAGCCCTCAAAAGTCCAACAACTGGTCTAGCTGCAATGCTTCGATATCGCCTTTGTGTTGTGGAGGTCAGATGGCAATCGCTTCATAGAAAATATCGAAGTTTAGCCAAATCCACAGTTAGACTGGTAAAGCGGTCCCCAGACTCCGAGGTTAAAGCTTTGAATGCGACTGGGATTAACGCCAAGATGAAGAAGTATGTTTACTGTCGCATGGAGAACAGCTCTATCCCTTAGTCGCCTTCTAAAAACCCACAGACCGATATGGGGCGGCCTAACTCACCGGGAATCAACTCGGATAAAAAAATGATACACATTTTAAAATAAAAAAAAACGTTCATGTAATAAAAAAAATTTAAAGTACAAATGGGAAGGATTTGAAGTCAATCAACAAAACATCTTAACATTATACACTGCTGGCCGGTGACCGGTGGAGCCGCCTGTCACCCTAGCAGAAGCAGGCCGCGGCGGTCCCCGTACCCGGGGCTAGATGGGGACATTTTGGTCCCCACAACCCGAAGGAGATGGTCCTGGGTCTGTCGGGGTGCGAGAGATACGCTTTTGGCAATCTCACCTCCGGCAACCAAGGACCCAAGATGGCGTGCGTTTTAGTCGGTTCGAGTCCGACATAACCGCCTCCACCGGCTCTGTGGGGGTGGTATCCGTGGGGATTTATCGCACGATAAAAAAATAAAAAACATACACTGGGGTAGTCTATTATGCCGTATCACACCTATAGAAATCACATTTTCCTTTGTCGCTTCAGAAGCAATGGACTCTTGGAAGGAATTTTACAGTAGGTATTAAGCTAACTATACAAATCGAATACATAGGGAAAAAGAATCTTCTCGGGCGGGACTCGAACCCGCAGTCTTTCCCTTACAGGGAGAATGCCTTGACCAATTCGGCACCGAGACACGCCCGATGTGATTCAAATTTCCCTTTCCGTCTTTAAGGCGGTGGTGGAGTCATCCACCGATATTCTTACGAAAGACTGCGGGTTCAAATTCCGCCCAAGAAGATTCTTTTTCCCTATGTATTCAATGAACTCTTTTCAAAATTCAGTCTAGTTCTGTTAAAAAATGCCGGCAAACTTGGTGACAATGTACTGACTACTCAGATGTGTTTTTATACATCTTTGGTGGCAATCTCAGGTCGCTTCGGCAGAAACGCGCCAATCATAACATAACATAACACAACATAAACTCACGCCTGTATTCCCCGAAGGGGTAGGCAGAGGTGCTAGCACCCACATTTCGCCAGTTTATGTTTAGGTCCCAATGTAATAGGTGGCGAGCCTATTGCCATTAACCGGGCACTTATAAACCCGCGATAAATACACACATAACTTCGAAAAGCATCGAAAAGTAATTGGTGTGTGCCATGGTAAACCTGGGATCGAACCCGAGACCTCGTCTCAGCAGTCCATTACCCATACCACTAGGCTAAATCTTATAATTAATTACAATCCACACTGGAAGAGCTGCGCCCAGTAGCGGATTTTTGAGACAAAATATTACCAAACATTTTGTTCACAAAATTGCCGGGACCTTAAAAAAAATATGATTCTTACGACTAAAATAATATTAAGGATTATGAATGCAAGTATCAAAAAGTGTAAAATATAGTTAAACAAGACTTAAAAACTACTATTATACAGGGTGAAAGATTTTCATGCCCCCTCGTACTCGAAATACTGGAGATACGTTTAGTCTCAGAAGGTCCAATTTGCAAAATGTCCAGGTCGCAAAATGTCCAAGTCTCAAAATGTCCGAGTCTCAAAATGTCAAAAGCATTTAAATAAACTCAAAGGAAACATTCATTTATTTTTTTAAAGAAACAAAACAGTAAGTATTCTAAGATTTTCAAAAACTCGCTTTTCGAAAATCGAAACGACTAAAACCCGAAAAAATTACACCTGTATTTTTATGGCTACAATCGATATTAGCAATCATAAGGATCAAATCTCTCTAACAGACATGGTAAATTAAACGAAAGGAAATACCTGAAATCTTAACTTATAAATTCATAACATAACATAAACTCATGCCTGTATTTCCCGAAGGGGTAGGCAGATGTGCTAGCGCCCACATTTCGCCAGTTTATGGTTAGGTACCAATGTAATTAGGTGGCGAGCCTATTGCCATTAACCGGGCACTTATAAACCTGCGATAAATACACACATAACTTCGAAAACTCATTGGTGTGTGCCATGGTAAACCTGGGATCGAACCCATCTGATATCAGTTCGATTACTGGATGTGTCAAGCGAATTTTCGAAAATCATTGAATGCAGTTTTGTTTCTTTATAAAAATAAAGGAATGTTTTCTTTGATTGAAATACTCTATCCCTAGTATTTCGGGTACTCCCCCTCCAGAGGGCATGAAAATCTTCCACTTTGTATATGGACGTAGTTAAGCAGAAAGGACTCAATCCACATATTGGCCAAAATTTAGTTAAGTGTACCACCATACTCCTAAAGGTCGAGTCTATCATGTAGTGAAAACCCAATTGTGAATAGGTACACGGAAACCAGTTTTCTTACTATCCCGACTCAACCCACAGTATGAAGAACACACAAAAAGTATTTGCAGAATGAACCTAGTCCGCTTGAATTGTTTCTCAGTAATTTAATATCTATGAGTATGTTCATGAGTTTGATAAACCAGAATAAACTCAAACAGTTTGGATCCTTTCTAAGAATTTAGTTTAAATTGCAAATATAATTTTATCTCAATTATCTAAAACGACTTAAACAGGTTGGGTTGTTTCTGTGTTTTAGTTTTACTGAAATAAAATATTTATTTTTATTTATCAGAAACGTCTCAAAACACTTGAGATATTTCAGAAAAACGGCTTTCAATGAACAGTACATCTTATATCAAATAAACTAAATCGACTTGTAATATTTGAGTTAAGTATCTGTAAATAAAGTTATAACTTGCCAGATATTTTTTTATAGTGACAACATTTTGTTAGTAAATTTCTTTCAAAAACTGGCAAGTCTGCCTTTTTTTTATACCACTTAGGTGGCAGAAAAGCACACGGCTCACCTGATGGAAAGTGGTTACCGCGGCCTATGGACGTATGCAACACCAGGGGCGTTACACTCGCGCTGCCTACCCTGAAGAAACCTTCTAATGCCCCTCTTGAAGAACCCCATATTATAGTCGCTTGGGAAAACCGTTCCACAGCTTGAGCGTACGTGGGATGAAGTTCCTTTTATACCTCACGGTGCGCACCGTATTCGGATGCAATGTGTGGGGATGAATTCCCTGTGTATGGCGAGCGGTGCGATAATAGAATGTAGCTGTGGGTATCATGTCAAATAATTCATCTGAGCACAAACCATTATATAGGCGGTAGAAAACACACAGTGAGGCAAAATCCCTACTGAGGCTGAGAGGTTCCACATCGCCTGCGAGTATGGGACTGTCAACGAGCCTCAACGCACGTCTTTGCACCGAGTCGAAAGGGTTAAGCTGGCGTGCGGGCGCTCCGGCAAAAAGATGACAGCAGTACTCCATGTGGGGCCGAACCTGTGCCTTATAAAGAAGGAGTCGCTGCCCCGCAGTGAAGTACTGCTTCGCCCTGTTAAGAACTCCAAGTTTCTTTGATGCCAGCTTGACCTTGTCCACTAAATGACTGCGGTACTGGACGTCACTTGAAATGTCGACGCCTAGGATCCCGATACTCGGGGCAATGGTAAGCCGTGTGCCCAGGAATTGCGGCGCTACAATAAATGGGGTTTTCTTAGCGATGAATACACATACTTGTGTCTTGGTGGGGTTGAACTGGACAAAAGGTTTAGTCGACCCCAATCGGATACTTCCGAGAGAGTAGTCTCGATTTCTGACACAAGTTGTTTGCGCCTGACCTTGGCTCTCGATGGCTTGCGCCCAACGGTTTGTGAGATACACAAGAAGGTCACTGACTGATGAAATATAATGAAAAAAACAGAGGTGTTATAATTAAATTTCAGAAAATTTTGAAGTTCTCTGGCCCCAGGGAAACCCCATTCCTCAAGCAAAGCTCGATGATCTCAGATCTATGTTTAATTTAATACCTGAAGACTGTCACGCATTTTACAATAACCAAGTAAGGTCATTTTAAAATGCGTGACTGTCTTACTTACTTCCAGAGCGGGGGACGCCGTTGACCCGACGGGTGATAAATAAATAAATAAATAAATATTCCACAACATTCTACACAACGCTATCTACTTATCTTATCTTATCACGCTTATCTACCCATGGTAAGCTTTTATAGCTTGTGTTATGGAATCTAGAATGCGGATGAACATACTTATATACTTTTTTTGAAGTGATCAGCCTTTTATGTGGGCCATTCCACCCAAATCCCCTATTCCCCTCCTGGGGAGGCTCGCCTTCGCTTTTCGCGGGCTTCCCGGGCCCGTAGTCTAGTCCGGACCCGACCGGCCGCTTCCTTCTCGAGCATTACTTGCTAGCAAAAGGAGGCGGCTGCACCCCAAGCGTTCGCGCATCGTACCATCGCTGTGAGTAAAGTGGCGAGTGTGAGGACTCCCACCCCCAGAGCCGCCACTAGGACCCGCCTCGGCGTATCCCACACCAGGCACTCGGTCAGCGTGTGCAGCTCTGTGTCCTCGCTCGCATCACAGTGATGGCACTTGGACGTTGGCTCCTACCGGATCCGACACAGGTAACTCCCAAAACACCCGTGTCCGGTAATCACCTGCATCAGCCGGTACAAGAGGCTATCGTGTGGCCTCTCTAGCCATTCCTCCATGATGGGTCTTATCGTCGCTATTACGGCGTGCCCTAAACAGTTGGCTTGATTTCTTCGTATTCATGCTTTTTATAAAGATCTTTGACTGTCTCATGACAGGCGAGGACTTCCATCTTCGATTTGTTTCGGCGACTATGCTATGACCTATCACTCCCTTTGTGATTTTGTGGGCTATGGGCAGTCTTCTTGGCACGTCAGCTCCTTTTGTGGCAAGTTCATTGTCCGTGTTTCCCTCGTATCCAGGTACCCAGGCAAGTGCTACATCGAGCTTCCTGGACAGTCCAGCGATTTCTTGCATTCCTTGACCAGTGCTGATGTTGTTTCTGTTCTATCAAGTGCCTTCAGTACCGTCTGGCTATCGCTATAAATGGTTACCTTTCCTTTGTCTTTTAGGTGGCCCACCATTTCCGGCATGGCTTAAATTTCTGATTGGAAGACACTTGCAAATTAATCTAGAGAGATTATTCTGTTCATTACTGTTCCATTTTCACGTTTATGTATATTCGAGAACCATAGAGTTTGGTTCTCGAATAATTCCTAAATAATTCTTTTCTGGAGCCATCCGTGTAGCAGATGGTACCTTCTGCATCCATACTCCAGTTCTCCCTCTCTCCAATGTGTATTTCTTGTCAAAGGACCTTTCTTTACTGATGAGATCGTTGTTCGATAGGACCATTGATAGTCTTTCTTCGTAGCCTTGACTGATCTTGGCATGGCCTTCATCAAATGTGTAGCTTGTCCACTGACCTGTGGTTCTCAATTTGAACCATAGTTCTATTGCTTTCCTTTTTATTCCAAGGTCTATCGGATTTAAGCCCAGTATGATCTCCAGCGTGGCTTTGTGCGGAGTGGTTCTCATCGCGCCGGTGGTGGCAACACTAATGTTGCTAGTCTCAGTCACCATAATAGGGATCCGTGGAGTTTCCTTGGCAGGATAACCTTAGGTAATAATAACCTTAAGGGAACAGCAATGTTAGAGAGGATGTCGATGGATACGGATAACTCTTGACTTTGACTTGGATGATGAGACATATTAATATGCGCGCTCATTTTTGTTGTTTTTCTATTTTATTTTATTTTTATACTAATGATTTTATGATATTTTGATAGATTTGTGCTTAAGGTTAATAAATGTATAACTTTTCAATGATATTACTGGTTTTATTTTTTTTAATAAATCGTTTTCTAGTCGAAGGATAGTAATGAGTCCGTTTTGAGAAATAAAAAAAAAGTATCTGTCTTTATAAAATTAAGTTTAATGGTAAGGACTCAACCCACATTTAACCTTATATCTCGAAATCTATTGCAAAATATATCACTAATGTGATGGAAAGATACAATATAAACTATTATGTTACCAAAAAGACACAATTAAAACATAAAAATAAACTTTGTGTTAGAGAAATGACGGCTCAAACTTCAAACGTCCATAACTCAAAAGTGACTTTGTGTGGATTGAGTCCTTTCTGCTTAACTACGTCCATATAACAATGGCACAATGGTTCGCATTGGAAGAAGCCTAAGGCTAGTAGAGCCCGTACCACGAACGTTTAAAATTGGTCAATAATTGAATAGGCGTCGTACTATCAACTGCAAATCTAAGTTTGTAATCCTATATGTTTATATAGCATAACATTGTCATCCTTTTTTTTTTGAATGAATTTTTTATAGCATTTATGCTAACTTTTAAGTTATAGACGGATATAAAGAGAAAGAAAATTTGGAATGATTCAAGTGTGGCTCAATAGCTCAGATGGAAGAGCAGTCCCCCTGTAAGGGGAAGGTCGTGACGTGAGTTCGAGTCTCACTTGAGCATTTCATTTTTTCCAATGTTTTTCGAATTGTCATCCTATTGGGGACTTGTGGGAATGTGACTCGATTTTCATAGAAGTGGAGAGTCATAGTCATAGTCATAGTCAGAGTCATAGAGTTTTGACGTTTGAGACCGAGACTCAATTACGACTAAATATTACGAGAAATTGGTTAACAGATTTTTTTTAAGCAAATTATGAGCAGTTTTCCAGTAGGTACATAATCAGTTGGTTTTTAAAATCATCAAGAGATGGTGCTAGCATAACTTTTGGTAGTATTTTAATTGGATTGTGGAGGCCAATTTAGTCTGTGGCAAGAAAGAACTGAACGAATGTCTCAATTTGATTATTTGCTGCTTTTGAAGCGTTCAAGTTTGTTTGTAGATAATATGTAATATTGCAACTTCAAAAAGTTGATACCTACATAATTTTAGATAAGTAATAATACATTGTAGTAAATACAATAATCTTTGTTTGCAGTAATACGTAACTAATATTCAATATATGCGGTGTGCTGTTCATACATTCATTCCACAAGAAATTACATTACGAAATCAATGGATTAGAGCACACTCTTCTTACCAAAAGTGCCGACTGCGCCATCTAGCGCATGTTTAGGAAAGCTTTAAATACCTACTAGAAAACTGCTCATTCTTAAAACAATCAATCAAAAAAAAAAACAAAAAAAAAAAGAAATTGTTTCTTTTTTTTAGGAATCTACAGAGGATGGATTCCGTTCCTCATCAGAGTCATCGAAGTCAGATTCGGACATAGATTCATCATCAGAATCGATAGGAGCTCTACGCATAGCCCTCGCTCGTTCTACATCCTCTTTAACCCCAAACAAGTCTAGCAACTGGTTCGCCAACTGATACCTAAACTTAGTTTCAGCGATACAAGCCTCCTTCATATTACACTTATATATGACATACATATTTCTTAAACTATGATTCAGTAATCTTTTAAAGACTTTTATATACCAACGTTCAGACGGTTCTTCTATCAATTTACATTCTAACAAATCTTCATCCCGTTTATGTATCGCTTCCTTCATATTCATATAGTCAACGGATACTATCGGACGTTGCACTTTCCGAGTACTCGGTTTAATATCTGCTGTATGGTACGTTGATAATGTTATCAAGCTCATCTTGCTCCATGCAACTACGGATAAGTCTCCGCAGTGTCTACTGAGAATTTTTACCCGTTTCCTGTTTAATCGGAACAATTCTGGATTATCATCATCATTGTCTAGCTTTTGTATATCTTCTGGTAAGTCTCTCCGTGTTCGTTTTACTTCTCCGAAAAAATCAAATCCTTTTGACTTTAACGTGCGAGCGAGATGTACACTTGTAAAGTATTTATCGGTCACTATTATATGCCCTTTGTTTGAATATTCATTCACCAATTCAAGTACACCTTGTGCTATTTCTCTATAAGTCTTTTCTTCTTCTGTACCAGGGTACTGGTCTATACCAGGATAGTGAAGAAATTTCAGAAAATATCCCGTTGAAACATCAGATAACTCATATGTTTGTATGCCAAAGTAATATGCTTCTAAAAGAAGTCTTCTTACGTTACCTTCTTTTGAGAGAAGCATTGTAACGTCAACATCCAATGCCTGTCCCGGTTGATACAATTCTGTAAACTTTTTGTTACAATGATCGATTATCGGCTTCAGCTTAGCTAACGTCTTATTTGTTTCCGGCAATGTGGTGTTGTCAACGAAGTGCAAACAACGGGATAACACATTGAATCGTTCCAAATCCATTATTTCTGAAAACACTGGGTTTGGTAATCCTCCAAAGAAAGCATCTAAAGATCTGTTAGTCGTAGTAAATATCATCAAAGCAAGCATAACATACAATTCTTCAACGGTTGTATCTTCCCACTTAACTTCAACATATGTGTCTGGTAAGCCTTCTTCGTTATTCTGCAACTCCGCTATTTGTCTAGCATATCTATTCGTTTCTTCTGCTATCAAACTCATGATATTGTTATCCCAAACTTTCAGGAAAAGAGTAACAGGATCCGTAGACGTAACTGTAGGTCCACTTGTCCCGGTAAACGGTAGCGGTTTAGGAGTAAACGTTGTGAAATCATCAGTCCAAGTTGGTACATCGTTGTATTCAATTTCTGACTCGGACTCTTCATCGTCATCTGATCCGTATTGGCACAGTTCTTCCCTAATCTGTCCTTCTAGATGAGTAAGATCGGATTCACTTGCAGCATTTTGCCAGCGATGCAAAGTTTTCGGTTCAGAACTTGGTTCGGAAGACTGCCTTCTTTGGAACCGTAGCATGTTATCTAACATGTCTTCATCATCATCTGCTTTATCGTCTGATATCCATACACTGATACTAGGTGCTGGTTTGTGATGTCCGTTAGATTTTTCTGGTGCTGCACTCATCATGACCTGCCGTACAAGAGAAGGGTTATTGTTAAAGCAATTGATCGCAAAGCTTTTGATCGTGTCCCCCTACAACGTCTCATACACAAATTGGAACATTTTGGTATCCGTGGCAAAGTGCTAGCCTGGATAAGTGACTTCCTGTCACAAAGAACATTCTGTGTACGCATAGGAAACACAAAGTCAGAAGCGCATGCGGTGCTTAGCGGCGTGCCCCAGGGGTCAGTCCTTGGGCCCTTGATTTTCGTACTGTATCTGACTGACCTAAAGAACACGCTACAGTTACCCTTGTCATTATCATCATCCTATTCCAATCGCAAGATATCCAGAGAGATTTGGACGCCATATTTGGTTGGACTAAACGCTGGTTATTGTCCCTTAATGCTACAAAATGTACCATACTACACATAGGTAAAAAGAACCCCTGTAAACCATACTATCTTGGACAGCATCAACTGACGCCAGTGAATACACAGAAAGATTTGGGTGTTACAATAAGCAACGACTTGAAATAGGAAACACACATCAACATAATTGTGAAAAGAGCAAACTCCATGATATATTTAGTAAGAAAATCCTTCAGATGTCTCACACCAAAAACATTTGTGAAATTGTACAAAACATACATAAGACCACTGCTGGAATATGCATATATGTTGTTTGGGATTCCTACTTTAAGAAGGATATATCACTCCTCGAAAGTGTACAGAGGAGAGCTACTAAAATGGTTGGCATATTAAAAAACAAACCCTATGATCTACGCTTGAAGTACCTTAGCCTCACATCACTTGAAAACCGTAGGCAGAGAGGAAGTCTCATCGAAACCTACAAAATACTGAACAACCATTATGATATCAATACCATCCAAGACATGTATAGCCTCAATGAAAACTATCACCTGAGAGGTCACCCACTAAAGCTATGTACAATGCGATCCAGACTCGAACCCCGGAAACACTTTCTACCTAACCGTGTTGTTAGAGAGTGGAACAGACTACCGGAAGACGTTGTTTTGGCGCCCAGTGTGAATGCTTTTAAAAACAAACTCGACAAAATCTTCAGATCACCCGACACACACGCATCAGCTCAATAGCTGCTAGTGTGTTTTACATAAATAATAATAATAATAATTCACAGAATTACTAGTCTAGGTTGAAATATAGCATCAACAAAGATTATAATATTAGTAGCTTGTGCCCCCGAGGATGTCCGTTATTGTGATCAAAAATAGCTTGTCTTCTGTCTGTTACACTTTCTCCATTATTGAGCAGTTAAATTCTAGGAGGTCAATGGATGAATGAATGAATTCTAGGAGGTGAATTTTAAGTTATTAATGTAATTATGAACCCATATGGTTCATAATTACATTAATAACTTAAAATTGTATGACAAATTTACTTATCTTTTTTATTTATTTAAAATTTGCATGAATTTGAAATGCACAAAACATACTTAACATACAATGGATGTTGAAGTTCATAGACTGGTACTGTAAGCAGTGTCTTAGAGAAATAAGTTTTTTTTTCTCTTAGCAGACTCTACATGACTTTAATTAAAGTTTGGTACATCCAATGTAATTAAATTTCTTTTTGATCGCTTCAGCGGGGCTAAAAACGCTACATTTGAGTGACTCTGCTAAAAACAAGCAACGTTTGAATTTACACTAAGTGTAAATATCAGATTGTAAGATTCTGCAAAGAAACAGGTAGGTTCGACGGAGTGCCGTGATTGCCGTACGCCCCCTTGGCCTCCCCAAGGGAGGCATAGGGGATCTGGGTGAAATGGCCCACAAAGAGGGCAGATCACCCGTCCGGTCGACGGCGTCCCCCGCTGGAAGTAAGTAAGTGTAAATATCAAGTGTTAGTTAAATATGTATCAACCATCGATGTTTATTACATTGCAAAATTGAATATACATCTAGATTATATATTAGTCTATGCTCTCGGCAGCTTCAATTCAATTTTACAATGTAATGTACATATATAAGGTTGATATTTATTTAACAGTTGATTAGTGTGCGAGCAAATTGCAGTTTGGTGTGCTTCAACGTATTAACAGCAATTACTTAGACAATATCTAGTAAACAAGTTTTTTTTTTTATATAGGACACGTCAATTTGACTTCACCTCGCCTGATGTTAAGCAAAGGCAAAGTCTCGGAAAGAGGGTCACCATCGGAAACATGTACCATGTTAACAGTGGTGGCTCTCAGCTTGACGGCCTCATTAGATGCCTTTTCACGCCCCGCTTATAGGACCCGTGTCTTCATTTAATATAATATTCAAGATTACAAACGTATCTACATACACATAATCAAAATTAATGTTCTAAGTACATAATTACCATTATTTTACATACCTTTTGTTGTACCGGTTCAGAGGTTCAAAATGTTATTATTAGAACAAAGAACGTACTACGATAGAGTTAAGTAAATATATATTAACTTCCGTTTAATATTAAGTTTATCATTTAACACAATTTAAAATGAATTAACAGCTATAGGCCTATACTTTTATAGAAATACGCCCCAAACAGCATCAAACCAAATTCGGACGAAATCACGAAAACAGTAGGTAAACATTCAATAAAAAATGTTGACGACTCCAAAAAATTAAGTCCCTGTAATGCTGCCCCTAAATTCAGTGGGTAACACTGTTCTCTGTATAAAAAACATTTAATAAACTAATTAAATCATCAACGTGTAATTTGAAGCCTTGGGGTACTAATTTGTTGATGTGTCGAAGACCACCTCACCTCCGGCCTAGCACCATGCATGACCCTCAGTCGGCGTGCGGTTTTAGTCGGTTCGAGTCCGACAAGAAGGGGTCCGGTTCCGGCGGGGAAAGTATCTGAGGGGATTTCCGCACTATTAAAAAAGGTGCTAATTTGTGATAGTGCCGACAGGTACGTTTCTCATTACATGAATCCGTAGCCCCTTCAAGTCATTTTTTTTGTCACTAAGTCTTATGCAAATGTCGCCATTTTTGGCGACAAAGTTCCAAGTTGGTAACACTTGTGAACGTATTGGTTGCCACTTGCCAGTCGTATTTTTAAGTATTGCAAATATTGCAATAGAAGATAATTATTATAAATAGTGGTCATGCATGGCCGCTTTTATATTATTTACGACCGGACCTGACCACCCGACACCATCGCACGATACTACTTCGTGCATGAGAATAAAAGCGAAAGCGTCGTCGGTATTAATAAGCTTTATTTTATTAAATTTTTAAGCTTCAGTTTAATTTTTGTTTAAGCTAAAACTGTTGTAACAAGTTTTCACCATTTGCATTCATAATATCTATTTTGGACAAAGACAGAAAAAATATTAGAATTCTTTAATTTAATTTTAATTATTTTTTATTTAGTTACAGTCTCTGCCTCTTCTTTTTAATTTATAATTTTTATATTGTACAGTTTTTTTAGGATTTTCATTTCATTATTTATTTACAATTATAATACTTACTTATGAAGTACATACAAATAAAAATAAAATAAAACAATTAAATACTAAAACTAAGACTACATCCGATCTCAAGACAAGGTGATAATAGCACGGCGGATGATGTCATTGAGGTTGGCGTGCCGTGGTATTCACCTAGCGTTCCTGCAGCACGACAAACATGGTGCGCCTAATCGGAAGCACGTGGCGATGCGTATCACACTTATTATATATTTTAGTTATTGTATGTGGTAGCATATTGAATTATTGAATATGTGAACTTAAATATGTAAAAAAATATTTACAAAGGTTTGTAAACGACAACTAAATATGTTTTTTAGTCATCATCATCATTAACGTCATCAACTCATCATCATTATTTTATTTATCATCATCAACAATCATTTCTAAGAAAATAAATATAAAAACTGATGACAAGGTAGCATGGTCATAGTACCTTAGCCTGTTCCGAAAGGAACTAACAAAAAAAAAAGAAAAGAAAAATATCATGTGTCATGTCATTGATGTCATGTCGTGTCATTCATCTTATTTTTGTTCATGGCGCCGTAGTTCAAAATATCTTCCTCTTCTATATGTTTTATTGTTCCTTGTTGCCAATAGTTACAGTTAACTGTGATAATTATTAAGAGCGAACTAAAATACCAACTTTAAACATGTCCATGCCCTCTCTAAGGCAGCCTAAGTTGACTAAAAAGGCTGAAACTAAAAAGCCACTACTACCGCTGCCACCAAAGGCGCAAAATACTAATATTCCTGTGAAGCAAGACTTTCTAATCGTTACTTTGAAAGGAGGGAAGAAGCTTGTAGTGTCTTCTGATGCTTACCACGGGATATTGACTGCCGGAGAGCTGTACAGATGCGTGTTTTGTGAAACAGAAATGATGTTGGATATCCTATGTAAAGAGAGACATAAAGGATCGCAAAATCATCGAAAAGTTTTAGAAAACTACCCACATTTGGAGGAATACAAAGAGAATCTTATTAGAAAGGTAATATTTTTTTCTAAAATACAGATTATTGATGTACCTAGTTTTGAACTGTTTTAGTAAAACAGGTCTAAAATTACTTTAAAAATATTTATCTGACTTAAAATACATAACAGGTCATAACAGACTTCGGAAAAAATCCTAATAATAATTCTGTAACTCACAGTAGATCAAAATGACTCATTGACCAAAAATTAAACATTATGTAGGTATGTCAAAATTGTTAAAAAAAAAGTGATGGATTTAAAGATAGTCCATGGGTCCTCTATGCCATAGTAAAAAAAAAATTGTGTTTTAAATTATACACTACCTACTCCTAGCACAAGTAATTTAACTACCTACCTACTTACTTGTGCTAGGCACAAGTAATTTTGCTTTGATGGACGGTTAGAGGGAATATCATTATTTCATTTGCTAATATTAAAAAAAAGAAAATGTAACTATCTGAGATGTCTTGGCTTTGAACAAAAACCTCCTTTAACCCAAATCTAGATGCATTGTTTCAATTTATTAATGAATTTACTAGCTGATAGAAAATCTGACAACTTTTATAGAAACCCGACGAACTTCGTACCACTGCCAATTTTCTTCTGCCTATACTATATTAAGCCTGTATTATACATTTAAACCTTTCTCTTGAATCACTTTATCTATTAAAAATGCTTCAAAATCCGTTGCATAGTTTTAAAGATTTAAGCATACATAAGGACGGACAGACAGTGACAGCGACTTTGATTTATACTATGTAGTGATGTGCTTTTATGTAAGTATAAGAAGTTGTTATTTATATTTTTCTAAAAGACTACTATTTATCACCAGAGCGTTGTGAAGGTCAGATGGCAGTCACTTCACTGAAAATATCGAGGTACAGCTGCATCTTTAAGTTATTATTGATATTTAAAAAAAAAATAAAAAATAAAAAAAAATTTTTTTTCTTCATATAGTTTTTTTATGCCAATATGTTATGTACCTGGAGTGCTGCTACGGGTCTTCGGCTTCGAGAATGTTCCTCTTACACCCGGTATAATATTTCCCTTTGTTGTTTTAGATCACAGCGGGCACACACTACTGCACTATATGCAATGTTGTGGTGTTGTCACACTTCCTGCACAAGCATTTGGATGGAGAGGCCCATGTAAAGCAGTTGGAACAAGCGTTCACCAGAGCTGAGTCTTACACACCAACTCTACAAAATAGTCCTGAGGAGTTTCCGCCCCTGCGTATGCCTAAATAAATCTAAATATTGAACTTTGTTTCATTTATTCTTGTAAACACTCACTCCCACATTGACACACACTCATACACATAATCAAACTGACACTCAATTATGAACACACGCACACGCAGACACACACACACACACACGCGCAGACACACACGCGCATGCGCACGCGCATACACACGCGCAACCACACACGCACCCACACACGCGCACACACACGCGCAACCACACACGCACCCACACACGCACCCACACACGCGCAACCACACACGCACCCACACACGCACCCACACACGCGCACACACCCACGCAACCACACACGCGCACACACACGCGCAACCACACATGCACCCACACACGCGCAACCACACACGCAACCACACACGCGCACACACACGCGCAACCACACATGCACCCACACACGCGCACCCACACACGCGCAACCACACATGCACCCACACACGCGCACCCACACGCGCAACCACACACGCACCCTCACACGCACCCACACACGCGCACACATACACGCAACCACACACGCGCAACCTAACATGCATCCACACACGCACCCACACACGCGCACACACACACGCAACTACACATGCATCCACACACGCGCACCCACAAACGCGTAACCACACACGCACCCAATCCCGCGCACACGGGCACACACACACACGCAACCACACACGCACCCACACACGTGCTACCACACACGCTCCCAATCACGAGCGCACGGGCACACACACGCGCACACGGGCACACATACGCGCAACCACACACGCGCACACACACACGCACCCAATCACGCGCACACGGGCACACACACGCCCAACCACACACGTGCAACCACACACGCACACACAAACACACGCAACCACACATGCACCCACACACGCACACACAAACACACGCAAACACACATGCACCCACACACGCCCACCCACACACGCGCAACCACACACGCACCCACACACGCACACACAAACACGCAACCACACACGCGCAACCACACATGCACCCACAGACGTGCAACCACACACGCACACACAAACACACGCAACCACACATGCACCCACACACGCACACACAAACACACGCAAACACACATGCACCCACACACGCGCAACCACACACGCACCCACACACGCACACACAAACACGCAACCACACACGCGCAACCACACATGCACCTACAGACGCACACACAAACACGCACCCACACACGCCCACCCACACACGCGCAACCACACACGCACCCACACACGCACACACAAACACGCACCCACACACGCCCACCCACACACGCGCAACCACACACGCACCCACACACGCACACACAAACACGCAACCACACACGCGCAAGCACACATGCACCCATACACGCGCATGCACACGCGCGCACACACACACACGCGCACGCACATACACACACAGTACATTACAGTACAGTACATAACTACTTGCCTCAGTATAAAGGTGAAAGTTTGTTCCGATAGATATTAGTTAATCTTTCACGCAAAAACTACCGAATGGATCGGATTGAAAGGAGTCAGAATTGTTTCTTCATTACTTTCATAACCTGTGTGGTGACAGACTAGAAAGAATATAAAGACCACCACTCTCATCTCCGAAGGGTCACGAAATAAAACCCTGTGCCAACCTATCTGGCCAGAGTGGAATTAGTAGGGTTAAAGCCTGCTAAAATTTGGAGAAGCCTATATCCGGCAGTGGACTACAATATTGTTTTTTACGTAATACTCACGTCTGTAAAGCTCCGAGGGGTAGAGGTATATTAGCGCTCACGATTATAGTTGCAAAACTTCTGAAAAATTCCGAATAATTCCCGAATAATTCTGGGAAAATTTCTTTAACTCAGAATTATTCAAAATGAATTTAATTCTAATATTCTTTAAAAAAAAAATTTTTTTTTTTTGCTGAAATATCGTATTTTGCATCGATCGTCGATCGCCGCCGCCGCTGCCCCTCTG
Source organism: Eilema sororculum (assembly GCA_914829495.1). Classification (NCBI taxonomy): domain Eukaryota; kingdom Metazoa; phylum Arthropoda; class Insecta; order Lepidoptera; family Erebidae; genus Eilema; species Eilema sororculum. The sequence continues at coordinate 4,459,650 of OU618559.1, forward strand.
TGCGTCCGCCGATGGCGCCGCACGCGCCCGACTGCCACGCGAGTGCGTGCAGGCGATGGCTTTGCGGGGTGCGGTAACAGGGGAGATGCTCCCTGGAGAAGTTTTCCCTCGCCCCGCGAGAAAGATTCGTACCCCCGCATTCGAATGTTTCCGCTGAATGTTTCCGCCGAATATTTCGCCAGAATAATTCAATGGTAATAAACGTGTTTGTTTGTGGTGTGGTGGGTGAGTTAATTATTGTTCAGTGGAACATACCTAGGTAAAATATAAATGTTTATTTTATTATAAATGGGATTGATTAAGTATATTCTGATAGGATTTTTATAGATAAACAGGATTTTTATTCTTCTGTTTTAGGTAGGTACCTACTTATTTCGAAATCGAATGCTATCTTTATATTAGTATCAGTTGTGGAATAAAAAACCAGGTTTTATTGGATTTGTTTTTTGAAAAAGGGTTACCTATTTTTAGGTTAGTTTGTATGTAACTAGTATGTATTCGCTAATCACATAGGTAGGTAATTAATACTTAACGCGTATAATATAGCCCAGTCAATAAAAACAAGTAAAGGCAAACCTTGCAAGCGAACATGTTTTGATGCGGTTTTCAGAAAAGTATTTGTTATACTTAGGAGCAGGTTTTGGTATGTTAAGAGTCCGTACCACTCCAGCTCGAATTCAAATTTTACCCCCGCGCGCCTCAACAACGCACTCGCGCCGGTACTACTCGCGCGCAGATGCAGCTATCTCACTCCCACGATGACCCCGGGCCGGCCGACGCGAGGCTCGGCCGCCAAGTTCACGCGTGTGTCAATTGATAGGGTAAAGTAGCTAGTAATTAGACATCAAGAAAGTTATGGCAATAAACAAACTTTTGAGAAAAGTGTGCATATTGTAATGATAATTTACATAAAACTTACAATATATTTATACTTATCCTATTAATATTATAAATGCTATGTGGGTGCTAGCACCTCTGCCTACCCCTTCGGGGAATACAGGCGTGAGTTTATGTTATGTTATGTTATGTTTTATTATAAATGCGAAAGTTTGTGACTTTCACGCAAAAACTACTAAATGGATCTGGCTGAAATTTTATACAGGGGTAGATTATAACCTGGAATAACACATAGGTTGCTTTTTATTCCGGGTTAAGGTTCCCATGGGTTGCGGGAACGGAAACAAAACTTCACGCGGGCGAAGCTACGGGCAGCAGCTAGTATAATATAATAATAGCAGAACTTTCAATGTCTCACTGCTGGGCACTGCTCTCTCACCTGAAGGTACCTTGGTGGCCAATAGTCCACCAAGGAGGGGGGGCCTTTATGGTCGGTTTCGAGTTCTCCGCACGCGCTCTGCTAAGCCTAGCGGAGAACTCTAAGGGCGACGAGTACTTTGCCACTGAGCGATCAGTGGTGAAATACACGGTCCCATGGGGATCATCGATCGGCCGAGCCGTACCGCCGCCGTCTGGCAACAGAGGGGCATGGTAGCTCTTAGGAGTTGCGAGGAAGAAAACCTCTATAAAAAATCACCCCGAACCCCACGCCTGGCAATGGGATGCATCACTGGGGGGAACTCAGTGCCTAGGGCGTCACTCACTCACTCCCACCTTTCCTATCCTCACATACAACCTCTCTACTTCCACCTCAATGTCGGTGGACATTAACCGTAAAACAAAATATGGTTATGGAAACGATAACGGATAAATCTACCCATGAGGGTACCCGGACTCCGTCTGGGGAATCCCTAGCTGTGACTGGTGATCGAATAGACACCCATTCGGTGACTAGCCATGGCGACACCCGACCAGGTTCATCGTGGGTCTGAATCATCGAACAGCGAGGAGGACCTTCCTAGTAAGGCTACGCTAGACGGCTAGGCGCGGGTAGAGGACGAAAGCCGACCTCTACAGAGCGAAAGAGAGAGTAGCAGAGCCGCCAGCGATTGTGTCCCCGCTACCAAGGGAGGTCACGGAGGTGCCGGCGGTGCAGAACATCCTGGCGGCTCTTTCCCGCATTTCTGGCGCCGTAAAAGGCCAGAAAAATATTACGGGAAAGAAGAGGGTCCTGGCGGACGCGATAAAAGGTGCCGCCAAAGCGCTGGAGGAGCTCCTGGAAAGGAGCGTCTCCAGTGAGGAGGAGAAACTCCGGGCTCGGGTTGCGAGCCTGGAGACGGAGATTGCTGACTCCCACAAGCAGCAACGGCTGATGCGGGAGGAGATCGGTCAGCTGACGCAGCTGGTCCAGGGGGGCCGGGGAGGCTCGGGGTGTGAAAACCCCCGCTCTCCGTGCTCCATCTAAGGTGACACCAACGGTGGTCCAGCTGCTGGAGGTCATCGAGCGACGCCTCGGCGTCCTCGAGGACGGGGCATACCGCCCACCGCTGGCGGCACCCGTCGTCGCGTCTTGAGCGACGACGGCTACACCCAGTGGTGCTCCTGGTCCCAAGCCAAGGCCTCCGCCCCTAAGAAGACGGCACCTAGGGGAGGTGGTGGAGAACGACGTGCCCGTAGTTACGGAGGGTGAGGAACATCGGCTACGATTGGGTGCTGCGTGGTACGTTGCTCAGAGGGGTCAGCGTAACGTGTTCCGCCGATGACACCCTCGTTTTTTTTTATCGTGCGATAAATCCCCACGGAGCCGGTGGAGGTGGTTATGTCGAACTCGAACTAAAACGCACGCCGTCCCAAGTCCTTGGTTGCCGGAGGTGAGATTGCCAAAAGCATATCTCTCGCACCCCGGCAGACCCAGGAGGACCATCCCTTTCGAGATGGCCCCCTTCGGGTTGGGGGGACCACAGTGTCCCCATCTAGCCCCGGTTACGGGGAGGCGCACCTTGCGCCGCCGCCGCGGCCTGCTTCTGCTAGGGTGACAGGCGGCTCCACCGGTCACCCTCAGGCCAGCGCTCATAGAGGACGGAGGTCGTTCTGCGACCTCCGACGTCCGGTTCGCATGACACCATCATTACGGCGCGGGGAGCAGCGCACCGAGACGCAGCACTAAAGGCCACGGCAGGGGTTGCTCAAGTCGTGGGTCAGACACGGCGGCTGGGTCTCGAGGTCGCTCTTCACAAGTCTGAGGCTCGGTGCTTCCACGGACCTCGGATGGAGCCACCTGCGGGATCCAGCCTACAGATAGGGGGTGTCAGCATCGGCATCGTGCCCTCGATGAAGTATCTGGGGCTCGATGGCCGGTGGAACTTCGGACATCACTTCCGAAGTTTGGTCCCAAAACTGAGGGGGGCATCAGCCGCACTCGCGCGGCTGATGCCCAACATCAGGAGACCCAACGCTCCCTGCAGGAGACTGTACCTGGGGATCGTGCGAAGTATGGCCCTATACGGGGCCCTTGTATGGGCAGAGAATTTGACGGCCAGTAATATGGCTAGATTGCTGAGCCCACAGAGGGCGATGACCCTTCAATAAAACCAGATGAATGGAAATTCATAATTACGTACTGTCTATAATAAATATAGGAATACGTATGGTAGTAGTACCTAACTACTGCTATATTTATATTATGATCATTCGGATGGTAGGTACTCATGTATTTACAGAAATATTCCGTTTATTCCGAAACTGACCCGAAAACTTGGCCCGGTCGCGGGTTAGGTAGAAACTTTAAAAATTTGTTCCGAACGTAACCCTCTTCCTAACCTGACCCGACGGTCTCGTTCCTATCATAACCCGATCTGGCACTTCGCCGTCCGCTGCTGCGGCACGCTCGCTACGCTCGCTCGGCTCATGCGTTGGGGTCACAGTTCTAACCTAACCTACAGAAGTTGGAGTTACCGCACTTCGACTTTCGGCTCTGAGTCGCCCAACCGCGTCGTCCGTCGCGTCGTCGCAGTGAGCGACCTGTAGTAGGCAGGACCTGCCTGAAAGACTTGGGCTGCTACTGCAAGATTATTTTTGTCAATACATAGGCAGGTATGCCTATTTCAATCCAAATTTTTGAAATAGGTAGGTTTTTACTGACCTATTTATTACTTTCTACTAAAATAGTACCTATTGCAAATTGTTATGTACAGTAGGTATAAGCTACTTAGGTAGGTAGATTAGATACTTACTATAATAATAAATAAATAAATATTCCACAACATTCTACACAGCGCTATCTAGACCCATGGTAAGCTTAATTAGCTTGTGTTATGGAATCCAGAATGCGGATAAACATACTTAGATACTTTTTTGTGTGTACATAAATATTATACATAGAAACACTCAGACCAATGCAAATAGCCATATTCATGCATACAAATATTTGCACTGAGCGGGGATCGAAACCGCGCCTCCTGCGTAGCAGTCGCGTTCACTAACGCCATTTTTTTTTATCGTGCGAAAAATCCCCACGGATACCACCATCACGGAATCATCATCAATACATACATATTATACATAGAAACACCCAGATCAATGCAAATAGCCATATTCATGCATACAAATATTTGCACTGAGCGGGAATCGAACCCGCGCTTCTTGCGTGGCGTCGCGTGCACTACCACCACGCCACAGAGGCTACATAATACATCATTCATATGTTTTTTTACGCCAACATACACTTTTCCTCTTTCAGTTTACTTTATTACCCATTTCGCCTGTCAAAAGATAGGTACTTGAATACTTTCGTATCGTCTATCGTAATCGTCTGCGCAGAGCGCGTGCGACACAAGTTCCCCGTATGATAGCCGAAGCAACACTGAGGCGGAGGCCGGACGGCACGGCAGGGCGGTTCTAAGTTTAATGGTATCGCTTGAGTAAAAATTTAGATATTTGCTAGTTACGCAGAAACCAATGTATATTTGTAAAATTTGAAACACATAATGTCTCTTAACCACTAAACTGCAATTATTGTGTAAGTTTAGTGATCCTATTTTGCGTAATTAATCCATAATATCGTTTTATTTGTACGGTTTAGAGGTAACTTTGCAATGGTTTTCTATCAAGAAAATTTTACGTAATCGTGTTTTTGCCACACATAAACATTAGTATAATATATCCTCAACTTTACCACAAATGAATTAAAAAGTCCATGCTTTAGAACTTTTGATATTATACACGTTTATGCTATGTCATTTGAGGTAGTACGGACTCTTAACCCACTTCAAAATAAGGAGGTTATGAGTTTGAAACGTACGTATGTGTGTATGCCTGCGATTATCTAGTGTTTGGCTGAACTGATTTTCATGCGTATTTCAGGAAGGTATTTACTATACTTAGGCCTGTTTTTCTACGTTAACCGACTTCAAAAAAAGGAGGTTATGAGTTGGAACCGTATCTATGTAATGTATGCATGTTTGTCTAATGTTTGTCCGTGATTATCTCGCGTATGGCTGAACCTATTTTGATTCGGTTTTCAGAAAAGTATTTATTACACTCAGGAGCAGATTTGGTATTATTAATCGACTTTAAAAAGGAGGAGGCTATGTATGTACCACAGTTTGTCCACGATCATCTCGCGTTTGGCTGAATCGATTTTGATGCAGTTTTCAGAACAGTATTAGTAGTCAAATAAATGTTGAAATAAATATGTTTGTTTGCTTGCTTGCAGTCACAACCATAAGCTTCAACTAAAGAAGATTAACTTCCAAGCGTGAAATAAGTTTATAAGGTCGATTTTCCTCGTTTATTTTTTAACATAACATAACATAAACTCACGCCTGTATTCCCCGAAGGGGTAGGCAGAGGTGCTAGCACCCACATTTCGCCAGTTTATGCTTAGGTCCCAATGTAAAAGGTGGCGAGCCTATTGCCATTAACCGGGCACTTATAAACCTGCGATAAATACACACATAACTTCGAAAAGCATCGAAAAGTCATTGGTGTGTGCCATGGTAAACCTGGGATCGAACCCAAGATCTCGTCTCAGCAGTCCATTACCCATACCACTAGGCTACCGCGGTTATTTTTTACAGTTGAAATATTCCCAAAGTTTCGGAATATTTCGGAATACTTCCGAAGTATTCGAAGGGAATGATTCGAAATTTTTCCCGCCAGCATCTATACTCACGATACGCCAATTATGATTTTCGGTCCCACGACGTAAGGGAGCGAGCCTATTGCCACATAACTTTTTATTTTATACAGGGCACGTCAATTTGACTTCACCTCGCCTGATGTTAAGCTAAAGGCAAAGTCTCGGAAAGAGGGTCACCATCGTAAACATTTACCATGTTAACAGTGGTGGCACTCAGCTTGACAGCCTCATTAGATGCGTTTTAGCGCCCCGCTTAAAGGACCCGGGACTGTAGGAAGAAGGAAACACGTGAGCTGGCAGGGAGTTCCAGGTCTTAGTGGTGCGGCATAGGAATGAGTCACTGAAACGCTTGGTTCTAGCAGGTATACTCTGCACCGTAAATGGATGGCTTCTTAGCCCTGCACGTGTCGTCCTGTGAAGGAAAGGGGAGGGTGGGACTAATTGGAAGAGCTCGTCAGAACATTCACCATGGTAGAGACGGTAGAAAACTGCCAAAGACGCAACATCTCTACGCATCTGCAAAGGCTCGAGGGTGTTCGTGACCTCAGGATTCCCAATAATGCGGACCGCACGTCGCTGCAACCTGTTGAAAGCACCTAGTAAGTACTTTGCGGAGCCGTCCCAGAGATGTGAGCAGTATTCCACGCAGGAACGAATTTGGGTCTTGTATACCAAAGCAGCACATAACAATTGGAATTATAACTTAAGTAGGTACTTACGCCGCAAAATCTTCTGATTCAATTAGCCTATTTTATTCCACTGCTGAACATAGGCCTCTTCCAATTTTGGAAGGACCTGGGCGTACCTACTGTTTCCACGCGGGCTAGACGGGTTGGTAGGTAGGTACTCGTACTATGTTTTATTTCGAGCTTTCCTTCTCTCGCAGCGATATCGTCTGCGTATTTTTCTGTTAGTCGCCTCTTACGACACCTTACGACCCTTCGGATGAGATAGGGTGGATACTTGTGTACCACACACTTAACTTCTCAATGAGCAATAGTTGCAGCGTAAATATTGGGTCCATTGTCTATGTGTGCTGTTTCGGTGTGTGCCGCTCCTTATACGCCCCCACCACAGATTGTCAAACTTTCATAAAAAACAAAACCGTTTATTTTATGAGTCAATAAATAAATTTTACTATGAAGCTATATTTATTGTTCACCTCGCCTCTTATCGCGTTTAGATGTGTAATGTATTATTTTATACCAATTTTATGTAAGTAATATTTATTTTTAAGTGCGCAAAACGATACGCTTCTGCGAAAAAGCGCTTCGAAAATCACTCTTTCCCATTTAAATAGTTTAGGACCCGGTAGTATTCCTATGAAAATAAGCGTAAAAAATACTGGCAACTCTGTTCAGCTTTTTTATAAAAAAGCGTAGTCTGGAACAAAACTTGAAAAGAGAACAGGATCTTTATGTTTTTATAGATGGATTTTGTTTCCAACGGCTAACTACCACTAGGGGTAGTAGGGGATCTTTCTGCGAGAAGGTCATGCTCGTGAAAGAGGCGGCGGGGCGGGAGCGGGAGAAAACTCTCCCACCCGAGTTCTGCAGTCGGTGGCTTGGGGGCCGCCGACGTGTCTTCGCCGAAGACCATCGGCCTCCATGACTGGGGGCCTGAGGAAGATGAGTTGGCTGCTCACCGTCCTTACAGAAGCAGTCCCATGACGGCAGCGGGACCACCTTAGGGTGTTACCCCTCTAAGAAGCGGGATAACAACCGAAAACCCCCCATAGACGCGGCATAGCACCCGAACCACGCCCTAGACGAGGCCGCATTGTAGCCCCAGGTCTGATGGGAGCCCTGGGACATCCTTCCGAGGGCTTACCCGGGGCTCTCAATCATAGGCTGCTGGGCGTTACCGTGGGGGTTTTTAGTCAGTTTCGGCATAACATCCATGAAGAATTTTCCACCACGGTAAAAAAAATAGGTAATAGGGGACAGATGTAGTTCCAAAGACCACCAGTAGAGGCAGTTTGGTAGGTTTAGTCCACTCTCGGCCCCTCGACCCCTAGCTGTTGGGAAAAAACATCTGACAGTTATCTAGCTAGGCCGTATCCAAATTGGCAATTATATAGTACCCAGCAATGAATTTAGTATCTCATCATATCAGACAAACATAGTCCATTGCTGAACATAGGCCTCTCCCATAGACTTCCAGAATGACCGATCTAAAGCAGCCCGCATCCAGCGCTTTCTATAAGAGGTCGTTGGGCGTCCTACACTACGCCTGCCCGTACGCGGTCGCCAAGACTTTTTTGCTCCATCGGCCATCTGTTCTGCGAGCTATGTGTCCAAGCAAGGAATTTAGTATCTAAGAAAAAATATTTTCCTAATTGTCGGAAAGTAGGAGACTGGACGGCCCATCGCGTACTTGCATCGACAAACTGCAGATATGGCGTGCTCTTTTCTGGAGAGGGGAGAACGGCTTAGTTTACTCCAAAAAGTTTGGGTGACAAAGATACCATTTTTCGGGAAGCTTTAGACAGAATCTCCTGTACTTTGCTACGCTGTACAATGCTGTTTTTCCTCTATCCCCCAAGGGTTTGCGGGGAGAAAAACTCAATTCTCACTTCTGAGTTAGTCAAGCTCACCTTTGCACATCAAAATGTTTTAAGTATGTTTGTTACTGTATAATTTTTCATGTGTACAATAAAGAATTAAGGATTACTTCCCGAAAACAATAACTCCTGCAAGCCAATAGTCTGAGCAAGAAGGGTATTGTGCGTTGCGAAAATCTTCAAGATGTAGGTACTTGGGGTCTGTAGTTCTGGACTCCAATTCATACCACTGACGCTGTAAAAATGCCATTAACTTTTAGACTTTACAGGTGTAAATTTAAAGTCCAAAATTAACTGAAAAGGTGTTTATAATATTTTTTCATCCACTCTACTCCAATTTAATTGTAAAGTCTAAAATCTAATTACGTTTTTGACTGCCGTTTCAATTCTAATAAAGCCTTTTCAGTAGATTTAGGTATCCGTGTCGTGACGGAAAAAGAAAGCAAGTATCACCACCCCGTCTCATCCAAAAAGTGCCGTCGAAAAATCCGTTGGATGCGGTCCAGAGGGAGAAGTAGGCACTGAGGTGCTCCTACCTAGAGATGAAAACAGTATTCTATATGTGGCCGTACTAGCGCCTTATATAGGTGTAGGCGGTGGGCCGGAGTGAAATACTGTCTCGATCTATTGAGAACGCCAAGCTTCTTCGAGGCTAATTTAGCTTTACCCTCTATATGACCGCGAAACTGGATTTCGCTCGATATATTAACACCAAGTATACCAATATCAGTCTGAGACAGTTAAGGCGGTGCTCTCAAAACGAGGGAATACGACCAATGGTTTTTGGCGGTGAACGCACAAACTTGTGTCTTTGTAGAGTTGAATCGGACCAAATTAAGTCTACCCCAAATTGGAACTTTATCTACAAACTGCGGCTCTTCTTAAGAATGTGTTACCTACTCTTAACAGTTAAAGAAGTTAAAAAAACTAATTTATTTCTTACAGATGCAATAACAACAGTGAGTTCAGTCTCTTGGAAACTAGATGAACGTATACCCATTGGTTTTGGATTAAATTCATACATAAACTATACATCAAAATCGAAATATCTGGAAAGTAATTTTGACTCCGACAAAGCAGCGCTCATTTCTCCAAGAAGAGCCTTCACGCTTTTAGGAACTCGCCGATCTGAACGCAAATCATCGTTATGGTACACTGCACAAAGTTATGGATCAACAAGGAAATTTTCATCTGATATTGAATCGAACAGCGATACGGATATTGAAATACCGATTAAAAAACCGAAAAAAGCTATTGCAAGGTGAGCACTGGAACCTTTTCTGGGTTTTCTTACGTTATTTGTTTTCGCCACGTGGTGGTGGGGCCCAGAAAGTTGAAGAAATTTCAGAGGAGGGCCAGAATTACCACGAAACTCCCCACCGGCATATTTTCGGACGCACTAAAACGCACGCCGTCTGTGGATTGTACGTTACTGAGACACCCATCACCACCAGTGCGAGGTAGAGGTGGCTCTCAAGTAACTATTGTGGCCTCGGAATCTACTGTATACTTCCGGCCCATCAAAATGGGCCATATTACCATACATGTCGGAGGAATGTCAGCGGGCCTGATTAGATGCTTTTGAGGGCCAGAGTTGGCCAGCGGGCCGTAGTTATCGCATCCCTTTTTCTGTGCGGAAATACCCTCGGATACCGCTTCTGCCAGAGCCGGAAGGGGAGGTTATGTCGGACTCGAACCGACTAAAACCGCACGCCGACTGTGGGTCGTGGTGCTAGGCCGGAGGTGAGGTTGTCTTCAAGATTCGGCTCCTCGGGAGGTTTTCGTATCCCTGTATTAGACTGGCTATACGAAAGAAATAATTGAGCTCGTGTTTGACCACTTATGAACTAACAATGCACAACTTATAGTTGCTGTCATACCTGCCTATATTTTACTAAAACTAATTCTCTGTCGTACCACACCACTGCAAAAAATTACATTCAATTTTAGACTTCATTTCTATAGTACTAAGGTCACAAATTAAACAGTTATTCAATTTTGAACTTTAATTGCATCGGTATAAAGTCTAAAATTTAATTCCGTTTTCTGCAGTGCCTGTGGCATGACTACAGTTTTGTTAATGTTTGTTTTGTTTAATGGAATCGAGAGCCAGAATGAAATTACAAAAATGCGGGCTATATCTTTGACAGCCTCTGTGCCTTGGCGGTAGTGAACGTGACTGCCCCGAAGAAAGCGCGGGTTCAATCCCCGCTCAGTACAAATACTTGTATGCATGAATATGGCTATTTGCATTGGTCTGGGTGTTTCTATGTGTAATATGTATGTATTTACGAAAAAAAGTATCTAAATATCTTTATCCGCATTCTAGATTTCACAACACAAGCTAGTTAAGCTTACCATGGGTCTAGATAGCGTTGTGTAGAATGTTGCGGCATATTTATTTATTTATTTTTTTTTATTTTTTTTATTTATTTATTATCAAAACAAAACAACAGATACACTATAACAGGTCAATAATAGCAACAAAAAACCACGAAGGTTTATACCTGTGCTATTGTGAGTCGTCGTACAAAAAAAAAAATAATAATTACACACACTACCTTACATAAATAATACCTAATATAAATAAAACTAAAACAATCTACATTACATTTAGGAAATGTTGTTTGAGTTTATGTTTAACACTGGACATTTTGTTACATTCTCGTATACACGAGGGTAGGTCATTAAGAAGCCGAGGGACAATATAGCACGTAGTGCGTTCGCCGTACACATTGTTCGCACGCTGTGTGACAAACCGGTTCTGGGAGACTGCCCGAGTGCGTACAGGATGTTCTATAATTTTTCTAAAGGATTGATTAAAGAACTGTTTTCAAAGTTAGAAGCATGAAACTTCGTACACCTACGTCTTTTGAGAAATATTTTGTCGCGATAGCCGACATCCACGCTGGCGAGCATAAGCTAGTACTATAATAAGCTTACATTTATTGCAGAACAAGAAAAAGAACGCGCAAGGCATCGTACAAATCAACGAAGGGATACACTTCATCGAGTAAGAAATATGTCAAAGATAGAAATAGAATAAATAGAACGAGAGATAGAAATAAACGCAATCAAAAACAGAAGAGAAAGACTATATATAGTCAAGATATCAACAAGAAATCAACTACAGCCAAAAATATAAAAAGGAACAAGAGATTAGGTGCTGTTGATCTTTACATTGATACTGTACGGCAAGTATTATATAATAAAACACACTATTCACCGTATTCAAAAACACTGCATGGAAACTATGATATCAGGGATATATGGCGCAAACAACATTTTGTGAAACCGTTTGACGAAAACTTTATGTTACCGCCATCTTCAAACAGGCTAACAGCTCAAGAGGTAAGAGGTATACGACATAAAAATAAGAACGAAAACAAACATATATCATCCCTACGAGAGAAAACCAAACCTATTATCGTTCCCTATGTAAAGAAATATAAAGCTGATCACGATAACACACATGAAAACCTTAACAAGAATAGAGAGGCTAAATCGTTAAATGGAGATGTGTATAATTTTTTTCATGATCTCTGGAATTCAATACAAGTACAGAAATTAAAAGCTGGGCCTGCACGTGAAAGACCGAAGGATTCCCCGTTCGTTAGAAAGGTTAAAAATATATCTACGGCGATAGTCAATACTTTCCTTGTAAAACCTTTACAGTTCTTGAAGGGACCAACTGAACCTCCGAGTAATGAGACGACGACGACGAGTACAACGACGAGTACGACGACGACGAGTACGACGACGACGAGAACGACGACTACGACTAGTCGTACTCGTGTTCGTCGTACTCGTACGACGCGTACGACGAAAAAAATAGTTACAGTAACAGTAACTGAACCTCCGAGCACTGAAATGACGACGAAAGAAATAGTTACAATAACAGTAACTGAACCTCCGAGCACTGATATGACGACGAAAGAAGACGGCGCAGATCTAACTGAACCTCTGAGCACTAATATGACGACGAAAGAAATAGTTACAGTAACAGAAGAAGGTGCAGATCTAACTGAATCTCCGAGCACTAATATGACAACGAAAGAAATAGTTACAGTAACAGAAGAAGGTGCAGATCTAACTGGACCTCCAAGCAATGATGGGACAACGAAAGAAATAGTTACAGTAACAGAAGAAGGTGCAGATCTAATTGAATCTCCGAGCATTGATATGACAACGAAAGAAATAGTTACAGTAACAGAAGAAGGTGCAGATCTAATTGAATCTCCGAGCACTGATGGGACGACGAAAGAAATAGTTACAGTAACAGAAGCAGACGCAGATCTAGAGCTGAGCACTCTGAAGCCTCATGTAGATCACGTTGAAGGTCAAATAACACCGGATATACAACCAGATACTGAGAATGTCCCGCGAACTCTTTTTAATGTTAAAAATAGTCTTTGGCAGCCGTGGGTACACAGAGTAAGAGACGACGTTAAAATCTATTCTTTTATGAATCAAATACTCAGACAAAACCAAAAAATATTTGATGTCATTGAAAAGAAAAGTAAAGATAAAAATTGGAAGACGTACATCAGATATCTGGCTAAAACTTATGAAGAAAAATTCAATGAGTTCATTAGTGACATTGGTCAACACAAGATTAAAAGCAGAATGGGATCTGAGCGAGTAGTTCTTAACGCTATTGGTGTATCAAACCACATTCTAACGAAATTGTTTAATTTTGCTATAGATGAAATAGATAACAATGGCTTTTTGATGCGACATAGTGACATAACTAAGATGATTGGTGAAAAAATAAACGAAGAGAAATACAGAGCTCTTGAACAAGCATGTTCAAATTTAAACATTTGTAGAAAAAGTAATGGATTTATAAATTTTGTTGGCGATGTTTTCACAATAATTTCAGTACTTCCTAAAGATAAATTCGAATTAGCGACTAATGCATTAACCGCAGCTGTTAAAAAAACAGATTTCACTCCAGCATTCGGCCCAAATATTCATAAAAGGTTCAGTGATCGAATTGCAACATTTGATTCCCTACCATATTTGTTTAAAATAGGATCATTTAATGCTCTAAAAAATATTTTTACGAATAGAAATTCCCCGTTAGTTGTTTACGGGGATAGTAAACCGAACGCAGCAAAAAGAACTGTCGCTATGCTAGATGTTATAAGAATATTAGACCAAAATGTACCAGGTAATGCAAAAAATGTGCGCCAATGGAGCAAAATAAAGACCCAATTGAATAGTTTTGCTCGGCATCGCCATAAAAATATTCAAGACACAATGTTTGCTTTTGTGAACAATATCAAGAATGCTTTTGGTGATATAGACGAGGATGATAAAAATAAAATGATAAATAGTGTTAAGTTATTATTGTCGACTTAATCTTTGTTTTATTTCTAACTTATGACCCCGAGTTCCGCAGTCGGCGGCTTCCATGACCGGGGGCCTGAGGACGGTGAGTTGGCTGCTCATCGTCCTTACAGAAGCAGGCCGTGGACGTGCGTGAGGCGGACTCACGCACGTCCCCCCTCTCCTATGAAGCGGGATGATACCCGAAAACCCCCCATAGACGCGGGATAGCACTCGAACCACCCCCATTGAAGCCGTGGGTCTGTTGGGAGCCCTGGGACATCCTTCTGAGGGCTTACCCGGGGCTCCCAACTATAGGCTGCTGGGCGACACCGTGGGGGTTTTAGTCGGTAGGAGTCCGGCATAACATCCATGAAGGATTTCCCTCACGGTCAAAAAAAAAACTTTAAGTTATGATTTCCTAGCCAACCTTTTACGCAAGCCAAACTTGCTACACATTCCTATGGCAAGAATCACCTATAGGAAAAATTCCTATCTACTGCGAGCCTGCCGTGCATACAAGGTGGCATGTCGGGATGTTGATATAGACTTATTTTTTACTGGTATCTCTAAAGTAAAGAAAGTATTATGTGATCACTACTTTATGGATTAGGAATTTACTTTTGGTGTTGCTTACTATTACTAGATGGCAGTGATTAGCAATACTAAAGATTTACCTGAATGTAACAATTTAATGTAAACCGTCCGTAGAATTTGTGTTGCCGTAAAATCTTTCAAAAACTTCATACAAAATTACTATCAGTGAAAACTTGTAAATGGTCCTCACTTTGTTATATGAATTTCCAACAGTTCGTAAGAGAGTAGATGGCACCACCGTCACCCTTAAAGACGAATACAAAGAGAAGGAAAATTTGAAATGAATCAGGTGCGGCTCAATAGCTCAGTTGCAAGAGCATTCCCCCTGTAAGGGAAAGGTCGTGAGTTCAAGTCTCACTTGAGCGTTTCATTTTTTCCGATGTTTTTCGAACTTTAAAGTTAGCATTATAAAAATTCTGTCAAATTTACCTAATGTTAGCTGTAAGTTTTCCTAAAATGATAAAATAAAACCGCAGACTGCAGCCTTGATAGAGTTTCTGATTGGTTCGGCTGCGTGACGTCACAGGACAATCAACCAATCACAATCCTTATTAGGGATGTCGCAATTGTCGCAGCCCATGACTAAGTTCCCGCTTGATGGCAATAGGCTCGCTCCCTATTACGTGGGATCAAAAATTATAGTTGGCGAAAAGTGGGTGTTAATACACCTCTGCCTACCCCTTCGGGGATTTTCAGGCTTGAGTATATGTATGTAAAGTCTAATTATAAGGCATTATTAATTATAGTGTCGTTATGACTGTGGTAGACAATTACTTCTGAACTTCGATATCACGCGTGGGTTGTGGAGGTCATCTGGCAGTCACTTCTTTTTTTTATACCACTTAGGTGGCAGACAAGCACACGGCCCACCTGATGGAAAGTGGTTACCGCGGTCTTTGGACGTGTGTCACCCCCTGTGTGTGTTGAAGAACCCCATATTGTAGTCGCTTGGGAAAACCACGGCAGGGAGTTCATTCCATAGCTTCAGCGAGCGTGGGATGAAGTTCCTTTCATATCGTACGGTGCACACCGATTTCGGATGCAAAGTGTTTTTTTTTCTTTGTTTTTAATCGTGGGAAAAATCCCCACGGAGCCGGTGGAGGTGGTTATGTCGGACTCGAACCGACTAAAACGCACGCCGTCTTGGGTCTTTGGTTGCCGGAGGTGAGATTGCCGAAAGCATATCTCTCGCACCCCGGCAGACCCAGGACCTTTCGAGATGGCCCCCTTCGGGTTGTGGGGACCGTAGTGTCCCCATCTAGCCAGCGCCCATGGAGGACGGAGGTCGTTCTGTGACCTCGGACGTCCGGTTCGCCTTCGCTCTTCGCGGGCTTCCCGGGCCCGGAGTCTAGTCCGGACCCGACCGGCCGCCTCCTCTTCGAGCATTACTTGCTCGCAGAAGGAGGCGGTCGCACCCCAAGCGTTCGCGCATCGTACCATCGCTGTTAGCAAAGTGGCGAGTGTGAGGACTCCCACCCCCAGAGCCGCCACTAGGCGGATGCAATGTGTGGGGATGAATTCCCTGTCTATGGCGAGCGGTGCGATGATAGAATGTAGCTGAGGGCATCATGTCAAATAATTCTGCTTTATAAACCTTCGGACGTTTCTTAGGTACCTACTGTTATTTTTTTTTAAATGAACTCTACAATTTGACTTCACCTCGCCTGACGGTAAGCTGAAGGCAAAGTCTCTGAAAGAGGGTCACCATTATAAACACGTACCATGTTAACAATGGTGGCACTCAGCTTGACGGCCTCATTAGATGCTTTTTCACGCCCCGCTTAAAGGACCCGGGACTGTAGGAAGAAGGAAACACGTGAGCTGGCAGGGAGTTCGTGTGAGGGAGGGCAGAGTGCTAGACTGAAAGTCACTGATTTTGGCTGTTATGAAAACGATTGCCGTCTCGATTCGAGTCTAACACCAAGTCCCTCTCGGGGCCTTAAGACAGGATCTTATCTTATTTTTTTTTAATTTCTATACGCTTAAAGTCCAAAATGAAATGAAAACAGTTTCATTACACTTTTTCAATTACTCTGCAAAAAGTTATTTAATCTTCTCGGGCGGGACTCGAAGCCGCGACCTTTTCCTTACAGGGGGAATGCCTTGACCAACTCCGCTACCGATACACGCCCGATGTGATTTAAATTTTCCTTCTTATACGTCTTTAAGGCGACGGTGGAGTCATCTACCGAAATTCTTACGAACTATTAGAACCAATGAATGATGTTAAAATAATTTTTAAACATAGATTTTTGATAACTCCGCCCAAACAATAAAATTTGAAGAAAAACAGAAATTTAAGAAAAATTGGTTTAATGAAAAAATTGGTTTTAACAATAGACACAAACTTTATGCAAGGGTTTATTTGTGTTTTAATAAGGTGTATTACCCCCACGTGCCCTTATTACGGATCCTAATCGGTTCCGCATAGATTTTATAAGGGTTTTTAAAAGATCTTGCGGAATATTGTCCCATTCTTCTGAAAGTGCTGTTCTTAGTGCTGGCCACTGTCGTGGGCGAAGGGTTTCTCGCATATACAGCTCTTTTTAAATTGTCCCAAACATACTCGATGGGATTAAGATCCGGGCTGCGTGCTGGCCAATTCATTGTACGTATCCCAACCTCTTCGCAATAATGTTGAACTTGTGCAGCTGCATGCGGCCGGGCATTATCCTGCATTAAAGTAAAATTTTCGCCTATGAATCCCATGTAAGTCACCACGTGATCTTCTAATATCTCTGTTATGTAGCGATGTGCTGTCAAACCCCCTCTATTACCGTTTTGACGGACCATGTCTATGAACACAAGTTCTGTATGCCCGTTCATCGATATGCCACCCCAGACCATACATGAACCGCCTCCAAAAGGAACACGCTCCTCAATGCAACTTTGAGCATATCGCTCCCCACGTCGACGATAGACTCTTCTGCGACCATCTGCACCATATAAACATGTCCTACACTCGTCCGTGAACAATACAGAGGCCCACTGCTCTTCTGTCCAATTCAGGTGATGACGCGCAAATCTTAAGCGAGCTTGTCTGTGAGCTGTAGACAACTTTGGACCATTTGCTGGTCTAAAAGGGGTGATATCCGCTTCCTTTAACCTTCTTCTTATTGTTCGTGCACACACGTTTACTCCACGCACTTCATTAAGCTCGGTTTTGATGTTAACTGACGTGAGGAAACGATTTCGCAGGGAAGTTATAACAATAAATCGGTCATCACGACCTGTGGTTGCTCGAGTTCTGCCTGTACCACGTCTCCTCCTGTAAGAACCTGTCTCTACAAACCTTCTGTATATTCTAGAAACCGTAGACTGGTTTAAATTTAAATTTCTACCAATCGTTCGTTGATCCAAGCCCTCCCGCACCAATGCTACAATTTGTGCCGCTTGTTCGGACGAAGTATCCATATTATGGTTCAAAAACTCTCGATGTGTTAAAAAACTAACCCAACAATTATGCTGGTAACAATAATTCAATTGACAAAACAAAAAAAATCAATGAGAATCAATTTAAAACTTTGCTATAAATAACACGCAAATCTGATACTACAAGTAAATTTTCTTTTCCCGGCTATATTCATTTGTTTTACTGCAGTTCTATTTTTAAATTTAATTTTTTTTTTAAGATTAAGAGCTGTCTTTCCATATTTATATAATTTAATCTAAAAAGTTTGCATACTTATTATAAAAAATCCTTTTAGAGTAAACCTGAACTTTGATGCAGTTTATGAGTCCGTCAGTGTATATTCCACAACATTCTACACAACGCTATCTAGACCCATGGTAAGCTTATCTAGCTTGTGTTATGGAATCTAGAATGCGGTTTAACATACTTACCTACATACTTTCTTTTGTAAATATATACATATCATACATAGAAACACCCAGCCCAATGCAAATAGCAATGTTCATGCATACAAATATTTGCACTGAGCGGGGATCGAACCCGCGCCTCCTGCGTAGCAGTCGCGTTCACAACCGCCACGCCACAGAGGCTGTCATGGTTTGACTTTAGCAGAATCGTGGAGATAGTTTGAATACAAGTCTCAGCTGTGCAACTCTCTAATGCCTCCAATACACTACTCGCGAAGTTCCTCGGCGAAGGACTCGAGAAACTTTGCCTACAGTCCGAAGTGCGACAATACACACTCGTTCAACTTCGCGAAGAGCTCATTCGCTCTAAGGTGCCGAAAGCCTGCGCACGTTCGTCCTTATGACATTTATGATATTGGGGTCGCAAATAATGGGCTCTGCTTGCAGTTTCGAGGAACAACATATTTTCCTCCTGTGACGACTGTATTTTTTTTCATAATAAACACAATATGTGTCATACGCAATAATTATAATTTATAACTGACGTCGGCCGAGTAGTGTATAGAGGTACTTCGTGAACGCACTTCCCGCCCGAGGCGAGGTAAAGTTTGACGAGGTAAGCCGAAGTGCATCTCCACACTATCGTATTCGCCTAACTTCGTTCAACTTCGCGAGTAGTGTATTTTTTTCTTTCTTTTTTTATACAGAACACGTCAATATGACTTCACCTCGCCTGATGTTAAGCTAAAGGCAAAGTCTCGGAAAGAGGGTCTCCATCGTAAACATTTAATTACCATGTTGTTAACAGTGGTGGCACTCAGCTTGACGGCCTCATTAGATGCCTTTTCACGCCCCGCTTAAAGAACCCGGGACTGTAGGAAGAAAGGAAACACGTGAGCTGACAGGGAGTTCCAGGTCTTAGTGGTGCGGCATAGGAACGAGTCACTGAAACGCTTGGTTCTAGCAGGTATACTCTGCACCGTAAATGGATGGCATCTTAGCTCTGCACGTGTCGTCCTGTGAAGGAAAGGGGACGGTGGGACTAATTGGAAGAGCTCGTCAGAACATTCGCCATGGTAGAGACGGTTGACTACTGCCAAAGACGCAACATCTCTATGCATCTGCAAAGGCTCGAGGGTGTTCGTGACCTCAGGATTCCCAATAATGCGGACCGCACGTCGCTGCAACCTGTCGAGAGCACCTAGTAAGTACTTTGCGGAGCCGTCCCCGAGATGTGAGCAGTATTCCACGCAGGAACGAATTTGGGTCTTTTAAAGAAGACACCGCTGCTCCGGCGTTAAAAAACGTCTCACTCTGTTCAGGACTCTGAGTTTACGCGAGGCTGATTTGATGATGCTCTCGATATAGTTTTTGTTATTCAGTTTGCAGCGAACATCCATACCGAGTATATTGATGTGATCCGGCAGTGGTGTGCTCTGAAGAGTGGGAAGGCAAGGAGATACCTTTGCTGTAAACGCACATGCCTGGGTCTTCGGGGTCCGAGCGATCCCCCTTCTTGGGGATCGGCTGGACTTTCGCCTCCTTCCAAGCTGAAGGCACTGTACCCGAACTGTAGGACAGTCGGTACTGCCGTGTTAGCATGGGAGATAACTCCACTGCACATTTTTTAAGGACAACCGCTAGAATACACCAGTCACCAGTGGGCATTGTCCGTGGTTGCATACCAGAATCATCGACTCGGGAGTTGGCCGCGAAGAGATTGACCAGCAAATTTGCTTTCTCTTCCGGCTCATGGGCCAGAGATCCATCGGAGTTGTTCAGCGGGGGCAGGGAGGGCTGGCAGAAGTTGGCTTGCACGGCTTTGGCCAGTCGCCAGTAGCCACAGTATAGGGGGTTTAAGCATACAGCGTCGAGCACTGTGTTGCAACAGCCTTGATAGAGTTTGTGAATGGTCGAACTCGGTGACGTCACTGGGATCAACCAATGACAATTACTATTGAGGTCGGTCACAGGCGTCGCAGCGCTGTGCTTGACGCAGTCGACGTTGTATACTTACTTAGAGAATTGGGTATTCTACTGACTAATCAAATTAGTAACTTTTTACTAAATGTCAAAACGAGAAGTTACGAGGTAACTTGTATGAAAAAAGATTTAGTGACGTCAAAAAATTTAATAGTCAAATCCGTTACTATTATAGGTTGGGTACATGATTAAAAATACGTGCAGGGCTAAGATGCCACCCGTATACGGTGCAGAGTAAGTATACCTGCAAAAACCAAGGGTTTCAGTGACTCATTACTATGCCACACCACTAAGACCTGGAACTCCCGCCAGCTCGTGTTTTTACTGTGTGTGCAGTCAGTGCGAGTAGACGCGTGTCGCTTTTTATTATCTAAATCACTGTTGTAAATCTCTAAATGGCTTTGAACTAAAGGAGATACCCCATTTTGGGCCTGAGTGTACAGACATCAAACCTACCTCAAAAAATTCGTCTATTTTGTGTTATAATTTTGTTTAGACTTCATTACAATCAGCAATGGCCAAGTGCGACAAAAGTTTTAAAATGTGATTTTCATTAATCAACAAGCTTCGTAAACGTTGAATGTAATACTTAATCCGATCTTCGTAAATGCGCTATGATTATGCTTGCTTTATCGATTCGATTATGAAATCAAATCGATAACTAATAACTATGAATTTAAAATTCGTGACTTTATTAAATGATTTCAAAATATCTATGTTTTATCATAGCATCTTTATTTTCGTTATTCAGTGCACTAATCAGAATGACACGGTCTGTCTCTTTCATAATGGAAGTCAAAAAATCGATTGTAAATAATCGTAGTGTATTCAAACTCTATGTAAATAATCGATCATATAGAATTCATAATAATCTGTAACATCATATATGTCATTTTCACTCCTGTCATTGAAAATGTCGCATTCGCTTTCCTTCAGTTCCATGAGATCGTTGTGTTTTGCTGCTTTTACTCTGTGAATTGTATATGATTTTCAAACTAACTGACCCTTGCTTGATTACTGGATACCGTTATTTGCTACATTTGTTGACCTTGGCTTTAAAACTGGACTAGACTTTACCACATCGGCTGAAAGCTATCACAATGAGTCTCTGTGTGAATTGTGGAATCGCTACCGATCGGTGCAATATTATAGGCATACATTTATTGAACGATGCAGTGATACTAGCTTGTATACGTGAATGGGTCGCACCACAAATAGTAAGTACCTATTCGTTATTTCTCGCTCTTTTGAAATTGTTATTATAATTAACGTTAACAGGCTGTGTGTTAGCTGCTATAGAATAGAAATTACTACGAGTCCACCTAATCCCGTAGATAATTATGCCAACTTTTGTATATGACAATATATTTTTTTGATATGTGTAACGTTCATGAAGAACTAGCCTATATGACTAATGGAATATTCAGTGCTTATAACATGATCTCTGTTTAAGGTGAAAGCAAATGACATCATTTGCGAATCTAGCTGGATTCAAGCTCAATGTGCATGTTTGGATGAGAATAGACCAGCACAATCACCAGTGGGGCACAGACAATTGTGTATTCTGTATGTCATTGAAGTGTGCAGAGAGGTGGATAGAGACCTCCTACAAGAACTTTCAATATCTCAAACGACTTGGTTGTTAAGAGGAAAAATAAAGTCCAGGCATATAAGTAGTAGAACTTATTACGTATATATATTAGTTGACAGTTCTTTGAGCGGGAGGAATGCTATATTACAGCATTGCTGTAATTGTATTGTAGGTAAGAGAACAGTCGGGTGCTGTGCCCACATAATGAGTATAATATGGTATCTCGGTTGGGCACGGTTCCAAGAACAATATTTTAATAAACTATGATGATGCCTAAAAAAGGGAGGAAAGACCTAAGTCCTAGTGTAAGCATTTCTAAAGCCAAATAGGAAGATACCCGGGATAGAGATTAAAATACTTTTTTTAACTACTTAAAACTAATATACATATTTTATTACCTACTTATATAATTAATTCTATATTACTACAGCAAACAAGTATGTATACAGCCTTGTGGAAAGTGGTAACCGTAGCAAAAGGATGTCACTCAGATGTTGCCGTCTGAAGTGAGGGTAGGGAAGGATTGCTTTACCACCTTTAGAGTAAATGTCAGTTGCATATCAGAAAACTATACGAGTAAGAATCAATATCGTGCAACAAAAAAGTAGCTAAAGCGTGTCTTTGCTTTGACATATCAGTTTTATTATTTAGCATATACCTAGTTGACCATTCTACATTAATGACTAAAAATATTAATGACCTGCCCTTTTCCATACTAATAAAACCTGCTAACCTACTTACAAATAAAAGCGATACGCGAATAACTTGTGTAGCTATCACACACAACACAACATAAGACGCTGTTTGACCGCATTATGTATTACGACATAACCTAAAAACCTATGAACAATGCTCGATTTAACAAACTTGGCCATTGTGAATCGTCGTGAAAATTAGGCAAACAAAATGTCCTTAGATGGTCTAAATATTACCTAAATTTCAACCCTGTACATGTAGGCCCAAGATTGTATGAGAGTTGGGGTTGTCCTTTCAAATTCTCGCTCCTTCTTGTGGTCCTTAAATACAATTACCCCGCCCCGTGGGCGTTGTTAGAAAGAGCCAAATAACATTACAGTGTTACTGTGTCAAGTGCATCATTCTTACCGTACAAAACTGGAGCCCCCATCAAACCCGGATTCAATCTCAAGACATTCATCTTCATATTGCGCCGCAGACGCATCGCTACTGTACGGAGTCATCGAGACAGTGACGCATCGGGCGAAATACACCTACATTACTTTTATGCGCTACGAACAAGCTGCTACGAGTACTACGGCAGATCATACCACACTGTGCGCAAGGGACACCATTACTGCTACGAATAGTACGTGCAAGCGAGACGGTGCACCTAACACCACACTGCGCGGCATCCACTACGCGTTCATGCGCTACGATATCTCGTCACAAAAATTATACGCTGATAAACCGCTCCACAAATCTTGCCTATACTTACTGGTTGTGTTGTGATTGTTATCAGCAACTTTAGGCATGTCTAGTCCTCGTACACCTCCCAACAACTATACTATGACGCAGTCGGATATGGACATACCGAGTTCTGTGGATGATAATTTTCTCAACATTACAACACGCTACAAAAGACCAAGAACTGAAAGCTCGCCTCCTATGACCGATTTTGTCAAGTTTCAAGCTGAAATGCGAGATATGTTTGCAGCCTTGACAACAGGTCAGTCAACCACGTTCAGCAAGATAGAAGAAATAAAAACTCAAAATGAATCTATTCGCAAAACTAACTTAGAAATAGAAAGATCAATTGAAACTATTAAAATGAACTATGGAGATAGGAAAACAAAGCTGGAAAAATTAGAAAAAGAGCGGTTAGAATGCTACAATTAGATAAGCAAGATGGAAAAAAAAGTTGAGGATTTAGAACTCGCCTCCCGATCTTCTTGCATCGAACTACGTAACATTCTCTTCAACAAAAATGAGTCAATGGACGATATTTACAAATACGTGAATCACATTTGCAAAGAACTGAACGTGAACATCGTCGAATCACACATCCGTGATGCCTACCGTCTCCCGGGCAAAGCTGACCGAAACAGGGCAATTGTAGTGGATTTGAATACCGTAGCTTTGAAACAAAAACTACTTGGTTCTGCACGTGATTACAACAAGTCAAGAACAGCAGTTAATAAACTAAATACAAACCATGCTGGTATAACTGGGCTACCGTCCCCGATATATTTATCGGAGTACCTGGCTGGTTCCAAAAGAAGTCTCTTCTACCAAGCACGGGAATTCGCGAAGAAACATAAATATCAATACTGTTGGACTACAGATCAACAAATATTTTTACGTAAAGACGAATCCACCTCCGACCGAATAAGAATTAAATCAGAACAAGATCTCAACGCTTTAATTCAAATAGACTGACTAGAAGTGTGCCTACAAACTGTGTCTACTATCATATCGGTGTTTTACTATTTTGTACTTTATTGGGCCAGCCACCCAATTGAATATAAATATGGTAAGGATAATCACCTTCAGACACGATTAAGCATGCATGTATTACTATATTATCGGCTCATTATAAAAAGCTCATATGTTACCTTATCATATCATGTTACTTCTTTACTTTTATTTATTTTAATATAATCACTAAATGGAGCCCGTCACATCTACTACCTGATGGTTCTTTCTATATATTATACTGCCCCACACCAATAAAAATACACAGAACTTCACTCGGACACTACCAACCTCATATACACACAAGCGTTATCACATCTAAAGCGCGTGCTACACGGTTGGCAACCGCGGTTGGCAACAGAAAAACCAGATTTGCGCTTTGCCGGCTACACGGTTTACAACATGTTGGAAACATCAGTGTTGTATGAAACATTGCGTGAGTAGGACGTCTCTACGCTCGCACCGTATATTTACCTATCTAAAGAACAAAGAGATTTTTTTCTTTTATAATAAATAAATAATATTCCACAACATTATACACAACGCTATCTAGGCCCATAGTAAGCTTTTATAGCTGGTGTTATGGAATCTAGAATGCGGATAAACATACATATAAATACTTTTTTTTGTGAATACATACATTTTATACATAGAAACACCCAGACCAATACTAGTAGCCATATTCATGCATACAAATATTTGCACCGAGCGGGGATCAAACCCGCCTACGTGTGGCAGCTGCGTTACTACAGTTGGGGTGTGTCTTGCTCTTTTGTGTACAATTGAAAAAAAAAGAATATGGATGAAGCGATGGTTGAATGAGAGATTTTTTTGAGTCCAGTCTTTGTACGACTCGCAAGTTAAGTCCCAAAGGCAGGGCAAGTCCCTATATAGCTCGAGAAGTTCTGTAATTACTGCTCTTTCTTTTTCTTCTCGTGCCATTTCGTGAGCGTCGTCGTCGCGTACGTCTGCCTGCGCTCGCCGCTGCCACGCGACTGTCGTTCGCAGTGTTGCCAGTGGAATATTGTCAAATGTTACACAGGACTGCTTAAAAAGTTACATTTTCGGGGTAAAAGTTACGGGACCTTACTTACGAGAAAAACTTCAATACAAACGTTAATAAGGCACTTTATTACACTTAATCTAAAATGTTTTCAGTCCCATTAAGTCGTTAAGCTTCAAAAGAAATGCAGCAATTGTTTGGTTTTTATTTTTTATGTATATACCACAGGTGGCGAGTATAATAATTATACTGCAGAATCACCAGTAAATTATTTACTGGTGATTCTAGAATATATATAACGAAAACAATAAAACGAATTATTTATGAGTACCTAATACAAACAAATAATTCCGAAATTGAAGTACAAACTTGAAGGAGAAACTTACTTTGTTTTTGTTAATCAATTTAAAAAAAGTCATCATCATAAACTATTTATCGATTCTGTTTCCCATTTAAATACGTTAGCTGCGGCCGGAGGTCCCAAAAAAAACCAATTTGTTTTAACTAAGTTTAATTATAAAGTAATTTTACACAATAAAAATTATAACTAAGAACAATGATAATGCTTCGAAGTGTGAAACAAATATGAACATAAAATTATTAGTAGTTTCCAAGGAACGGTGCGAATGATGTCACATCGATGCACGTGCCGCTGATGGTGCACTCTGTGTCGCCAGGCGCCTTGCGCAATGTTCGCGTCGCGCTGAGGTTGCACTTTGTGTTTCCAAGTGCCGTGTGCAATGTTTATTGAGGTTGAAGTTGACGCAGCGATATCCATAGATTAGGGATGCGTAACACCTCCCCCCGAAGAACAGCCACCACCGATGAATTTAGTAGTAAATTGAGGTGGGGGTTGCTTATCCCTTGCTCTTGGCTCCGGAACGGTATATATTCCTTGTAGTGCTATTTCTTTTGCTTCAATTTTCTTCGAGGCCGATCTCGCAGTGTACTTGCGATAGAGTAGGATGCTGATGGTTATACAGGCTCCAATCATTACTACATACAATGGGATGGTAGTATGATATATCGTGGTATGATCTTCTTCAAAATTAACTGTTGGAAGACGGGAGATCTTCATATTGGTGGCATGAAGATGATCCAAGTTTATTGAGTTCAACTTGAGAGTCGCTTTAGATATACTGTAGTCAGGCTCCTTGGGTAGATCGCTTATCGTTAGTACGTGTCCTTTGAGTCGATCCTTGATGTTGGAGATAGTAAACTCTGCTGTTTCCAGGTAGCATGCTTGCGGGATGATTGCGAGATAACTGCCCTTATAATCTTTGTAGAAGTCTTGACCGCAGGAGAGATGTACTTTTGTAGAGACAGGAAAGCTGATGGTGTAATGTCTGTCATCGAGCTCTTCGTAAGCTGGCTGGTCCATCGCTATGGTCACAGGATTGCAGATGGGCGTCGTCTGTTGCGTAGTTATGAGCTGATGTATGCAGTCCTGAGAGGGTTGGTTCTGCAGACTCCGGTTTTCTTCACATAGGAACCAGTTACTGGTCTTCGGGCATTCAGCCTCTATGTGCTTGAAATCTTTCTTATGGATAGCTAGGAATGGGGATGACGGTATTAGGATTTCATGATTTTTGTTGGGTACAATAGATAATTTATATAAGTCATATGTATGAGGCGAGAAAATGGGAAACTTATAAACTATAACTATTTCGTTGCCTACGTAGTATGAACCTAACTTAATTATATCGTAGTATTCTCTTATATCTAAATCCACTAATCTATCACTACCATATAACGTATTTAACCTGTCCGTTAAATTTCGTATTTCCTGAGTTATTGCTGGTTGTAGGAGCAGAAGAAGTACCGGGATTGTTCTGTAACAAGTTATTGGTTTTAGGGACTCTTTTTAACCGATGTTTCGCCACAGGACCTCGCTTTTTCTTTGTATATATATGAATAGGGAGGTCTGCCATTACAGTGTCCTGAGTGTAACGTGGAGCTAATTTTTGACGGGAAGCAAAGGGGTTTCTAATAAAGATTTGTTGTTCGGGACAGTATTCAACTTCGGGTTCTCTAGTTCTATTCCGGTTAGTCATTAAATTTTCGCGAGAGTCAGTACTTAAGTCGTGTATCAATTTATAAATCTCAGTCATCTTGTCTTTGTGGTTAGTCACATACTGCTGTAATAAGTGAACTGAAAGGTCAACGTCAAATTCGTCGCGAGGGTCAAAATGTCCTGTTATTAACTCTATTGGTCTGCATTTTGTAAAGCTGTGTATACTATTATTGTAAGCCAGAAGGGCGTAGGGCATGAGATTAATTACAGATTCACTTTTCTGATTAATCTTTAGGATTCTAAGATGTTCTAATATGGTTGCATGAAACCTCTCAACTATTCCGTTCTCATTGGGTGTATGAGGGGCAACCTTATGATGCTGGATCTTGTGCAATCTTAGAAATTCTGAAATAAGTTGATTGTTGAACTCCGGCCCGTTATCAGTGACTATGGTTATGGGAATGCCATGATGGGTGCAAAAACTAAGCAAAGCTTGTACTACACTAACTGCTGTTCCGTCTCTCAAATAATAAGCCTGGGCGTATTTAGAGAAAGCGTCTACAATCGTCAAAAACTTCTCACTTTGAATAGTGAGTAAGTCAAGGTGTACAAGTTCAAAGGGCTTATTAGGTGAGGGGACTATTTTAAACTGCTGTTTAACAGGGTTGCGGTCGTACTTTGCTTGCCCACATACAGTACACTCGTTTATAAATTTAGTGATGCTGTCTCGCATCCTGGGCCAATAGTATTTGTGAGATAGAGCTAGAAAAGTTTCGTTAACACCACGATGGTTAGTTTTTCCATCATGATATTTGTTAATAATTTCCTGTTGCCTTAAATATTCGCGAACATTTTCTATTTCCTTTTTTGTTAGAACTAATTGCATTGTGGAGCTTTTAAATGTTCTTTGGACGATGGGGATGATAGAATACATAGCCAAAGGTGGGTTAATAAGCAATCCGGTTTTGATTTTAGGGTTAACGTACTCTTTAATAGCTTTAACGACGTCCTCCTCTAAGTTAGATTCTGACAACTGAACTGTAATACGGGTATGTGTGTCAAAGGGCTTTGTAACTATAGGTCGTCCTTTAATGTCGCCAACTACGTTTAAAATAATTTGTTTCGTAAATCTATTTAATGGTTGATCTGAGATAGGGACCTCTAGAATTGGAGACTCGTTATCTGTATGGACTGTCGCGGTTGCGGAGTTATCAGAAAGATTGTGGGCAGTAATAGTTCTAGAGTCATCTAATGTTTGATTTTTTTCAGATGGGTTTACTGCAATGGACATAAGTTCCTCGTTATTTATCTCGATTCGAGATAATGCGTCTGCGTTAGTATTACATTTTCCTTGCTTATAAATTACTGAAAAGTCATATTCGCTCAATTTCAAGCGCCATCGAGTAAGTCGAGAATTTGGTTCTTTCAGATTCATGATCCATTGTAAAGGTTTATGGTCGGTGATAACTTTAAATTTGCGACCGAACAGATAAGGTCTAAAATATTTCGTCGCCCATACAATGGCTAGGAGCTCCTTTTCTATCGTGCTATAATTGAGTTCGCTTGAATTTAAAGTACGAGATGCGTACGCTATGGGTTTGTCAGAACCTATTGTGCCTTGAGATAAAACGGCACCAATAGCTACGTTAGAGGCGTCCGTGGTAAGTATGAATTCTCTACTAAAATCTGGATATTGAAGTATGGGGTCATTTGTTAGTAATGTTTTACAGTGGTTGAAGCAGTCTACATAAGCTTTGTCTAGTGTTATTTTAGAGCCCTTTTTAAGACATTTAGTTAATGGTTTTGTTAGTCGTGCAAAATCGGGGATGAATTTCCTATAGTATCCTAGGAGACCGAGAAAACGTTTGATGTCAGTGGGGGTTTTAGGTAAGGGATATTTTTCTATAGCAGCAATTTTATCTGGATTTGGTTTTACTCCTTCGTTACAAATGATATGGCCAAGGAAGCTAGTTTCTAATTTTAAAAATTCGGACTTATCCATTTGGATCTTGAAGTTAGATTCACGTAATTTATTAAAAACTTTGTCTAAATTAACTATATGCTCCTGTAATGAAGTGCTGAACACAATTATGTCATCAAGGTACACAAGGCATATTTGGTGTTGCAAGTCTTTCAGTACGTTGTCCATTACTCGCTGAAATGTGGACGGGGACCCTTTCAGGCCCATTGGCATGCGCAGGAATTCGTAATGGCCACTTTCTACGTTGAAAGCAGTTTTATGGATGTCCTGGGAATCCATTTCGACTTGATAAAAACCGCTTGCCAAATCCAGGGTGGTAAAATACTGACATTTTCCTAACTTGTCAAGTACGTCTGTTATATTGGGAATGGGATATTTATCATCAATCGTCTTTTCGTTCACCTTCCTAAAGTCTACGACAAGACGCCATTTTACTTTACCAGATGCGTCTGCCTTCTTGGGAACAATCCATATGGGAGAGCTCCATGCAGAGTCAGAGGGTCTTATAATATTTTGTTCGAGCATCTTACTTATCTGATCTCTGACTTCCTGTCTGTGAACGTAGGGGTACCTGTAACTTTTGGTATGTACTGGAATCTCATCGGTTGTTCTAATCTTATGTTTGATCTTGTTGGTGAATGTTAATGCTTCTCCCTCAAGATAAAACACATCGGCATACTTTGCACAGAGACTTTTTAAATTAGCACACTCTTCGGGATTGAGATGTTCGGTACGTAAACGGGATAAAACAGCTTGGGCACGATCCGATAGTATTTCAGTAGATACACAATTAATGTTATATAGTTCACCTTCTATAGGGCGATCCATTGAAAAGATAAGATCATTTGATGTAGTGTTAGAAATTTCTACCCAGCCTCTATTGTTAGTCACAGTGGTTAGACAATCGGAGATAAGGCAATTACATATGGTTTGATTCTGTATATAAACTTCACCATCAAGTGTATTAACAGGTAGCTTTAGTAGCTTTGACGAATTTGCAGGGATAATCTCCTCGTATAGATTTACGTTGCGCGAATCATACATCTCTATGGGTATCTGTGCGCTCCGAGTTATAAGCAATTTATTTTGAAGGTCTATTTTTGATCCCCAGTTTTCTAATAAGTCAAATCCTAAAAGTCCGTCGAAGTAATTATGAAAGTTATAAACGTACAAAGTAATGTCGTCGTTTGCTTCATTGAACTCTGGAAAGCAAGGTAAGGTTAAGGAGTGGTTATTTCTACTAGTTCCGTGAACGTTGGTCACTTCAAAAGGCTCATAATTAAGAGGTAAATGATTAAAATACTTGGTTACGGCGGCAGGGCTGATAAATGATTGATTAGCACCTGTGTCAATTAACAGTTTCAGAGGGGGATTACTAATCTGGATATAACCAAGTTGTCTTTGTATGTGAAGGTTTAATTCTATTTTGGCTTGTCGGATTGAGGGCTTTGCTGAAAATTTTCAGCCTGAGCTGATACGTTAGAGCTCTCCTGATTTACAGGTTCTATTGCGGAATGTTCAGGATGCGGTTGAGGATTGTCATAGTAAGTGTGGTCGAAAGTCTCATAGTAGGTGGGGTATTGATCTAAAGAATAGTCATATACTTGTTCATAGTCTGCGTAGTTATAATTTCCATAGTCATAGTCATAACCGAATTCATTGAAGTTGATTTCCCTAGTTTTAAAATAGTTGCTAGGTGGAGGATTGCCATGCGCTCTCCAGTCACGACCTGTAGGCGGTAGAGGTTTTGGAACGAAATGGCTTACGCCACTCATAGGACGTGGCCCATTAAAGGGTTGTTGGGGTTGAGGACTGTTAGGCAATTTAAGCGCATTACTATTAGGATTATAGTTCGGTAAAGGGGCACGCATCATTTGCTGTGTTCTGGATATTCCTGGAGGTTGTTGAAATCCATGGTTATTATTTGGATTCCAACCTTGCATAATGGGTTGCATCGACTGCTGTCGCGAATGACCAGGGGCATTAAAGAAGGGTGGCATCGGTTGCCTCGGCATACCAGGAGAGTTAAATGGGGGTTGTTTCGGACTAAAGCTATTAAGTGGTAAATTAAATTTATTAGATTGTAAATGACTCCAATCTTTCCTATTAGACGGCCCGCCTTCGTTACGGTTTTGTAAGTAAAGGATATTTAACTCGTCCTGTACATATTCGAGCGCCTTTTCCATGGTTTCAGGACGCATACAGCGTATCCTGGAACCCAAGGGGTCCTTTAGACCTCTTAAGTAAGCCTGAAGGGTTAACTTTTGGTACAAGGATCGTTTAGAAGCTATGGTAGTGGGTACCGTCTCATGGAGTGAAACATACGTCATTATGGTACTAAATAGGTTCAGGCACCGCTCGTAATATTCTTGAGGGGTGCTAGAGCCCTGGGTTTGCATAGATAGGTCACTGTAAAGCGCTGTCTCATCGCGGTGATCAGCAAAATTGTTAATAAGTGCAGCTCTTATCCCTTGCCAACTATCGGGGATACCGTTAGCGTTGATAAATCGGGCTGCGGGACCTGTCACTTTGTTCAAGATACCGTTAATGAGTGCTAAATTGGATAATTCTCTACCTGGTGCTGGATTAAAATGTGCTAACACTAACTGGTCGCATAAATTGATAAATCGAGTTAACACGTGTGGGTTACCATCGAAATCAGGCAATAACCTAAGGGATTTATAGATAACGTCAGGGTTGTATTGATCCATTGTAGCGTCCAAACTTCTATACTCGTCTATAACACTCAATCTATTCCTATCCCTTAACCTATCTAACCTAACGCTTCGCGATTCTCTAGGGTGAAAAATTTTGGACAGTTAAATTAACACACAATAATTAAAATAATATGGGATAATATCATGCATACGATTATGCAGAATATATACTTAAATAGTTAGGAAATAAAATTACTTATAAGTATCACTTATGGGTTAGAGGGGCAAGGACTTGAAAGATTCAAGGACTTACAGCATTGTATTTCTTCTGGACGAATCGATAGCTGGATTCACCTCTGGACTGCAGCACCGTAGATTCTTCGATACTCGTACCGTGGTTTGATAACCGCCCGGGCGATTCGAGAACGCGAAAATCGATTTTTGACTCCCGAAAGCTCGCGAACCGGCCCGCGAGTATCCTACCGACTGCGCCAAATACGTTAGCTGCGGCCGGAGGTCCCAAAAAAAACCAATTTGTTTTAACTAAGTTTAATTATAAAGTAATTTTACACAATAAAAATTATAACTAAGAACAATGATAATGCTTCGAAGTGTGAAACAAATATGAACATAAAATTATTAGTAGTTTCCAAGGAACGGTGCGAATGATGTCACATCGATGCACGTGCCGCTGATGGTGCACTCTGTGTCGCCAGGCGCCTTGCGCAATGTTCGCGTCGCGCTGAGGTTGCACTTTGTGTTTCCAAGTGCCGTGTGCAATGTTTATTGAGGTTGAAGTTGACGCAGCGATATCCATAGATTAGGGATGCGTAACAATTTCAATACCAAACAACATTTTGATTTTGATCACAGTTGAAACATTGACTGTTCACTGAGACTTAGATAATTGACTCTATGGACAACATAACATAACATAACTTAAACTCACGCCCGTATTCCCCGATGGGGTAGGCAGAGGTACTAGCACCCACATTTCGCCAGTTTATGTTTAGGTCCCAATGTAATAGGTGGCGAGCCTATTGCCATTAACCGGGCACTTATAAACCTGCGATAAATACACACATAACTTCGAAAAGCATCGAAAAGTCATTGGTGTGTGCGATGGTCAACCTGGGATCGAACCCGAGACCTCGTCTCAGCAATCCATTACCCATACCACTAGGCTACCGCAGATCGTCAAAGTAAGAGTCAGAGTGTCAAATAATAATTTGGTAAATTACATAAATATTCTACTGCGTTTATTTAATTTAACCTCGATCAAATGTTGAAAACGATCACCATATCAAAGTTACGTTACGAGAAAATCTTTTTTTTAACCTTCAATTTCTTTTTTAAATAGGTACTTACTGATTGAAATTTTCGAATCGAATCGAGACAAAATCTTTTAAAATTATGACAATGGCTTTTTTTTTTTTTTATCGTGCGAAAAATCCCCACGGATACCACCCCCACGGAGCCGGTGGAGGCGGTTATGTCGGACTCGAACCGACTAAAACGCACGCCGTCTTGGGTCCTTGGTTGCCGGATGTGAGATTGCCAAAAGCATATCTCTCGCACCCCGGCAGACCCAGGACCATCTCTATCGAGATGGCCCCCTTCGGGTTGTGGGGACCACAGTGTCCCCATCTAGCCCCGGTTACGGGGAGGCGCATTTTGCGCCGCCGCCGCGGCCTGCTTCTGCTAGGGTGACAGGCGGCTCCACCGGTCACCCCCAGGCCAGCGCTCATGGAGGACGGAGGTCGTTCTGCGACCTCCGACGTCCGGTTCGTCTTCGCTCTGCGCGGGCTTCCCGGGCCCGGAGTCTGGTCCGGACCCGACCGGCCGCCTCCTTCTCGAGCATTACTTGCTCGCAGAAGGAGACAGCCGCACCCCAAGCGTTCGCGCATCTTACCATCGCTGTGAGCAACGTGGCGAGTGTGAGGACTCCCACCCCCAGAGCCGCCACTAGGACCCGCCTCGGCGTGTCCCACGCCGGGCACTCGGTCAGCGTGTGCAGCTCCGTGTCCTCGCTCGCATCACAGTGATGGCACTCGGACGTTGGCTCCTTCCGGATCCGACACAGGTAACTCCCGAAACACCCGTGTCCGGTGATCACCTGCGTCAGCCGGTACGAGAGGCTGCCGTGTGGCCTCTCTAGCCACTCCTCCATGATGGGTCTTACCGCCGCTATTACGGCGTGCCCATTATGACAATGGCTCTTCCACCGTAGATACATTATATAATAATAATTATTATTTTTTTCTACCACACTAGTGAATGAACATGAAAGAATGATTTGAAAATATATTATTCTTTGATTGATAGTTGTTCGAACAGAAGTAAACTTTATTACTGGGAAAAAAAGTTTAAAGTTGTTTGAACCTTGTCATCTCCATACAAGCGATTTCTCTAACAATACCAAGGTTGGTATTACTCTTATATTATTGGTGATACGGGTAGCGTAGTTAGTACCTAGAATAATATTTACCACAGACTACAGAACAATAATTATTCTGACTGATATTGACCCGAACCAATACGGCAAAAGTTACAATAAAGTTACATTTTGAGTCATGTTACGGAGATGTTACATTAGGGGGTCAAAAGTTACGTAAATTGTAACAAAAGTTACAATCTGGCAACGCTGGTCGTTCGCGAGGTTGTAAACAAGCGGCTACACGGTTTCCAGCCGCTTGTTTACAACCTCGCGAACGACAGTTGCGTGGCAGCGGCGAGCGCAGGCAGACGTACGCGATGACGACGCTCTCAAAATGGCACGAGAAGAAAAAGAAAGAGCAGTAATTACAGAACTTGTCGAGCTATATAGAGACTTGCCCTGCCCTTGGGACTTAACTTGCGAGTCGTACAAAGACTCGCGCGGGTTTGATCCCCGCTCAGTGCAAATATTTGTATGCATGAATATGGCTAATTGCATTGGTCTGGGTGTTTCCATGTATAATATGTATGTATATACAAAAAAAAGTATATAAGTATGTTTATACGCATTCTAGATTCCATAACACCAGCTATAAAAGCTTACTATGGCCGACTATGGGTCTAGATAGCGTTGTGTATAATGTTGTGGAATATTATTTATTTATTATAAAATAAAAAAAACTCTTTGTTCTTTAGATAAGTAAATATACGGTGCGAGCGTAGAGACGTCCTACTCACGCAACGTTTCATACAACACTGATGGTTGCCAACATGTTGTAAACCGTGTAGCCGGCAATGCGCAAATCTGGTTTTTATGTTGCCAACCGCGGTTGGCAACCGTGTAGCACATGCTTTACTATTCATACGACAATCTTATAACGTCTTCGAGCGCTGGGGATATTGGGATGCATGTTTGTTTCATTTTTCTATCAAGTACATAACGATGCCATTATACAATACCTAGCTTATAATGAATAATAACTTAAACACAATAGCAATAGAACTTGAAACATTCAAAGCTGACCAATCTTTTATGTGCCCGACGGAAGAATGCACAGACTATGTAATGAAGTTAAGTAATCCATTCACGATATATCATTTGAATATTCGTAGCATAATCAAAATTTTGACAGATTACTCGCTACTCTCGCCGACTTTTGCCGAGTGTTGGCTATTGACGACAGGTAATCTACCGATTCTAGACGGATATCATTCTCATTTTACACGAAATCTATTGAATCAAAATGATGGCACTGTCATCTACGTGAAAACGGGATTGAACACAGTAATCATGGAACCTCAAGACATTAGAGATTTTAACTGCTTAGTTTGCAAAATAGGCAGAGACATTGCAATTGTTTGTATATATAGGTCACCTTCCCATCGAAATATTGATAAATTCCTCAACGGGCTCAATAATATTCTGTTGTCACTAGCACCGTTTAAAACTGTTTGTATCGTAGGCGATATGAACATTGATATAAAACCGGATAACATTGATAATAGGTCAGACAACTATCAGAACCTTCTAATGTCGCACGGGATGATACCAACTCACACATATATCACACGGGGTGATAAATGCTACGACCATGCAATACTCAAAACGCAGCTATCATCCGTCACCTTAGTCATAGAAAGTTTTATAACGGATCATCGCCCTATTATTGTATCACTATCACTGAAGAATCCGCTTGAGTTCTCTCCCGTGTATTGTAAAAAAATAAATTATTCTGCCATCCTCAAGGACATAAAAAGTATTGATTTTTCTCCTGTCTTCTGCTCAACCGACGTCAATATAGCCACAGAATATATGATAACACACGTATCCAATGTCATTAAAAATCACACCATCTCGTACAAAATACCACGTAGGAAGATTATTGTCAAACCGTGGATTACACAGGGTTTAATTCGCTGCATCCGTAATCGTGACAGAATGCACAAAAAGCAAATAGAAGATCCCACTAACATTATTCTGAGGATCACCTACATTAGATATCGAAATTTTCTCAACAATTTACTAAAAAAATTAAAACGTAATTATGAACAGAATTTACTTCAAAAAGCCAAAAACAATATCCGGGCAACCTGGGACGCTATAAAAACTATCACAAATAGCAAACAAAAGTCTTCGCCTTCTTCGCAACTTCTAAAAACAAAAGAAAACCCTGAGATGTCTGTGAATGCCGTCAATCACTATTTTACCAACATTGGAAGGCAACTCGCGAATAAAATTAAAGGTGCGCGAGCTCCCTTGCCTATACCTACAGCCGCTAATAATAAATCAGACGATGATTACTTGCGGGATTCTATGGCTCTTCTAGAAGTAGATTACATGGAGATTGAATCAATTATAAAATACCTTCGGAAAGACTGTGCTGTTGGAATAGACGGCATCTCCACAGCGATATTGCAGGGTTCATGCGTAACCTTTGTCCCTCTCCTCGCACACATATGTAATTTATCGTTCACGACAGGAGTATTCCCTAACTTAATGAAGAAAGCCATAGTACATCCAATATTCAAAAGTGGAGATGGAAATATCGTCAGCAACTACAGACCAATCTCTGTTTTGCCAGCCATTTCAAAGGTATTGGAGAGAGCCATTAATAACCGATTAATAAACTTCCTGAATTCCAAAAACATTATATCTCCTAATCAATTCGGTTTCAGGCGGAACATATCCGCAGAAGATGCTGTTCTATCTCTGGTTACTGAAGTAGTAGATCACATGGATAAAGGCCAAAAATGCCTGGGGGTGTTTATGGGTCTCTCCAAGGCCTTTGATACCGTCTCAATTTCTATTCTTTTAAATAAGCTAGAAAAAGTTGGAGTACGTGGGATTGTGTTAAAATTGCTAGCAGATTACTTAAGACACAGAACCCAATCTGTCAGAATTGAAAATATTGTGAGCGCGGAAGAGACCCTGGATTACGGAGTTCCGCAAGGAAGTATTTTGGGTCCCACCTTGTTTACGATCTACGTGAACGATCTGTGTGAGTTATCTTCACGTAATTGTAAGGTATTCGCTTACGCAGACGATACCGCGCTTCTCATCCATGGCTCAAACTGGGATGAAGTTCTTACGCACACAGAAGCCGCTCTCGCAAAGGCTATGTCCTGGCTCTCCCTTAATTTGTTGACCTTAAATCTAGACAAAACCTGTTACATAACCTTCGCACATAACAGACGTTTGCTCCCATCCCCGGACACCTTTGTACTGAAAGCGCACGATTGTATAGACCCATCCCCTAGCTGTAACTGTAGATTAGTAACAAACGTGGACAATGTTAAATACCTCGGCATTCATCTTGATCAATTTATGAAATGGAAATACCATATTGACCAACTAGTCAAGCGGGTAAGGAAACTCATTTACATTTTTAAACATCTACGTAATGCTGCAGATGAAAAGACGCTCACTTTAACCTATTACGCTTTAGTGCAATCAATTTTGTCGTACTCCATAACATCCTGGGGCGGTGCATGTAAGACATCTATGTTGCCACTAGAAAAGGCTCAGAGGTCAATCTTGAAGGTGTTGTCTAGAAAACCTTTTCGATACCCTACTCGTCAACTCTATATAGTATTTCCAGTCCTTACGGTTAGACAACTCTTCATACTTCAAGTAGTCCTTAAAAAACACACTAGTCTTCCATATGATCCGGACATATATAACAGAAAACGTCGCTCGGACAGGATCAGAACGTCACTATGCCATCATTAGCTGTCACCTCTATAATAAAATGAACAAAATGTTACATATTTACCCTCTAAGCTTGTATCAATGTAGGTCTAAAGTAAAAACATGGCTACAAGACCAAAGCTATGCATACTCTGAGGATCTCTTACGATCAGAGTTCCAAATATCGTAAATACACGTCTGTATGCATCACAAAATTTCTGATTGGTTTTATGGGTAACAGTTGCACACCAAACACGTACACTTAACTCTCTCATACACACATATGCACGCACACACATACACGCGCACACAGATACACAGTCAAACACACACGTATGCACTCATGCACACACATATGCACTCATACACACACGCACGCACACACGCATACGCACACACACACACCCACGCATGCACACATGCACACACACATACACACACACATTCGCGCGCACTCACTTACGCACACGCACACCACAATGCACGCGCGAGCATCAACACAAATTATAATTAATTGTTTTTGTTCATTTTTCTTTTTTCAACTAAACTTTCACTACCTGATCCCCGACAAACAGGCATACCTAGTTTGGGGATTCAGAAAATCTATATCCATATCAAGTAACCATGCGATGGCTACAATTGTGCTGTTTGAGATTATCCTTAACCTACCTGTAACACAGTTATTTTACTAGCACGGGAACGGGAGGGGCTAGTCTTGATGGCTGTTGCGGCTGGACATGTTAAGCTGAAGTGTTCACAGTGTTACTTGATGGATATTATGTTAAATTGTTTTCTTTTATTTGTCAATAAAGTTATCTTATCTTATCTTATCTTATCTTATCTTATCTTACTTCTTCCTACAGTTCCGTGTCCTATAAGCGGGGCGTGAAAAGGTATCTGATGAGGCCTTCAAGCTGAGTGCCACCACTGTTAACACGGTACATTTTTACGATGGTGAACCCTCTTTCCGAGACTTTGCCTTTAGCTTAACATCAGGCGAGGTGTCCTTTATAAAGATAATATTATTAGTAATAATATTAATATTTTTCTGCCAAACACGTAAGTAGGTCGTTTCATAAGCATCGGACAAAAATATTGTAATTTTTGTGTTGATTATTTAAAACGGTTTATTCTCATTGTATGTTTTAATATTTAAGTATAGTGTACAGGTTCAGTATGTGTATTAAATTTTGGTAATGTAACCACAATATTCTAAATAGTATTTTTATAAATAATTTTTTTAGACGTGAAACTAATTTTGGTGGAGCAATTTTGGTGAATTTGGTGGGGTTTTACTAATCATCAAAATTGTATATTTACACCAAAATTTGTTTTCATAGTTATTTGATTAAGCTCCTACGTAGTCCGACGGGCTACTAGGTCAGGTGACCTCTACGTAGTATACCCTGGGCAATGGAGAAAGCACCGCAAGGTGGGAAAGAGGTTGTTGGCAGTTGAGGGTTGTTCGGAAGCTTTCCTAATTTTCTCTCAGATTAATCATTAGCATATGAACTACCCATACAAAAGACGGGCGAGTAGTTGGGTGAAGTCAGCTGATGCCGCAGTAGGGACAGGCCGGTGTGGTGGAGTATCGTGCACTCTTTCCGTCACCTGCTTCTACTGGCGTGAAAGGCGGCCTCACTCTTTACTACTAAGCCTACGCCGTTAAAACCTGCCCACCCTTCTTCCCTCCTCTCCACTGTCAACATCATTTGGCTTTTCTTCCTCTGCATTCTCACTTACATGAAAGCTACCGTGGATGCAAGAGTGCCTCATGCAATCTTTTGCACGTGACTCCACGCAACAAAGCGATGAAGTCGAAGATGTAGGTGACACGCAACTCCTGCTTATGTTGCTCCAGCAGCTAGCACTTTGCTATCGTGTAAAAGGTACTCAATCTTCTCCACAGAAGGCTTCTGACCTCTACCGTCCTCAAGCTCCTACAACCACATCCTCACATGTTGCACCAATCTATCGGCGTCCACCACCGATATTAACAGCATACATGGGCAGTTATGGAGTGATTGTCTGATGCTATCCGACCAAAATACCACGCTGATTGGGAATGGACTAAGGACAGATCACAGAGACAGTGATAAGGAAGATTCTCATATTGCCAACAGCGGTTCGAACAACGGAATCAGAATCGTGGTACATGTATCGGATGGTGTAAACCTCTGGAACCCTTTTGAACCGCAATGCCCATCAGCTCACCGCGTGAGAAACTTAGTTGAAGGACTCCTGTAAGTTCAGAAATAGACATCACACTACCAACTTGTCTTGCCACTACCAAGTGTCCATGGCATATCTTCCGTCCACCCTTAGGCATGCCGAGTACCATATTATGTTGCTCCAGCAGCTAGCACTTTGCTATCGTGTAAAAGGTACTCAATCTTCTCCACAGAAGGCTTCTGACCTCTACCGTCCTCAAGCTCCTACAACCACATCCTCACATGTTGCACCAATCTATCGGCGTCCACCACCGATATTAACAGCATACATGGGCAGTTATGGAGTGATTGTCTGATGCTATCCGACCAAAATACCACGCTGATTGGGAATGGACTAAGGACAGATCACAGATCACAGAGACAGTGATAAGGAAGATTCTCATATTGCCAACAGTGGTTCGAACAACGGAATCAGAATCGTGGTACATGTCTCGGATGGTGTAAACCTCTGGAACCCTTTTGAACCGCAATGCCCATCAGCTCACCGCGTGAGAAACTTAGTTGAAGGACTCCTGTAAGTTCAGGAATAGACATCACACTACCAACTTGTCTTGTCACTACCAAGTGTCCATGGCATATCTTCCGTCCACCCTTAGGCATACCGAGTACCACCTCTCCCACTTTGAGAATAACTGCCTAAATCTTTTCCCAGCAATCTTGAATAAGTTCGTCGATAATATTGGCGCCATTAGAGTAAAATATAATCCTTGCTAGAAGCAAGGATAGATAGAACAATCAAATGTTTTGCTTTTATACTGATACTACTAACAACTAAAGTGGTTTTGCCATATAAAAATGAAGTTGGTGATAAAAGGGTAAAAATTAAGGGTTATATGTAACTATTAAATGCCAAATTCTAGAAAAAAAACAAAGAAATAGTATAAGTAATAATAAATAAAAAATAAAAATAAGTTGATATGCAATTTTGGTGTTAGACACCAATTTCGGTGTATTGAAAATTCAGGTGTATAAAATAAACAAGTTATTCCCAGGGCTAATTAGACTATTCAAACATAATAGGCATAAAATATGTATTTCTAGCTAAATATTGAAAGAGATTACCTAAATACCTAGAAATAAAAAAAATCACCAAAATTAGCTAAAAATTCATAGATGTTGAAATTCACCCATAAATGCGAAAGTTTGTGAGTATGTATCGCTGTATGTATGGATGTTTGTTACTCTTTCACGCAAAAACTACTAAATGGATCTGGCTGAAATTTTATACAGTGGTAAATTAGAACCTGGAATAACACATAAGTTGCTTTTTATTCCGGGTTAAGGTTCCCATGGGTTGCAGGAACGGGAACAAAACTTCACGCGGGCGAAGCTACGGGCAGCAGCTTTTTTTTTTTTTTTTGACCGTGGGGGAAATCCTTCATGGATGTTATGCCGGACTCCTACCGACTAAAAACCCCACGGTATCGCCCAGCAGCCTATAGTTGGGAGCCCCGGGTAAGCCCTCGGAAGGATGTCCCAGGGCTCCCAACAACCAACTCGTCTAGGGGGTGGTTCAGGTGCTATCCCGCGTCTATGGGGGGTTTTCGGGTATCATCCCGCTTCATAGGAGGGGGGAGGCGTGCGTGAGTCCGTCACGTCATGCTGCCGTCATGGGCCTGCATCTGTAAGGACGATGAGCAGCCAACTCACCGTCCTCAGGCCCCCGGTCATGGAGGCCGATGGTCTTCGGCGAAGACACGTCGGCGGCGTCCAAGCCGCCGACTGCGGAACTCGGGTGGGAGAGTTCTCTCCCGCTCCCGCCCCGCCGACCCCTTTACGAGCATGACCTGCTCGCAGAAAGAGGCGGCGCAGTCCCACTTACTCCCGCTGGAGACCATGGCTCCCACCATGGTCTCGAGCGAGAGAGTGTCCACGCTCAAACCCACCACGAGGACCTGGCGCTGTTGCGCCCACGCCGTGCACTCCACCAGCGTGTGGAGCGCTGTGTCATCGCTGCGGTCCCCGCAGTGCTGACAACCGGCCGTGGTTTCCCGGTGTCTTCGCCACAGATACCTACCGAAGCTACCGTGCCCGGTAAGCATCTGTGACAACCGGTAGGAGAGAGCACCATGTCTCCTCTCCAGCCACTCGTCCATGACCGGTCTGACGGCCGCGATTGTGGCGAATCCCCCCTTTGGTTGCTCAAGTCGCACCTTCCATGTCTCCACGGTTTCCTGGTGGAGCTGGGACCGCTGGGCCT
The DNA here is from genome assembly GCA_914829495.1 of Eilema sororculum. Lineage (NCBI taxonomy): Eukaryota > Metazoa > Arthropoda > Insecta > Lepidoptera > Erebidae > Eilema > Eilema sororculum. The sequence continues at coordinate 4,502,151 of OU618559.1, forward strand.
CGATTTCTCGAGACGCAGGCCATTGGCCCCGCTCCAGCGCCTCCTTGCGCCATTTAAATAGAGACGCAAGGGCTCTCGCTTCCAGGTCCCATGGAGGGGTCCCGGCTAAGAGACATGCCGCCTCACCTGAGATCGTGCGGTATCCCCTTATCACCCTGACGGCCATCGCCCTCTGTGGGCTCAGCAATCTAGCCACATTACTGGCCGTCAGGGTCTCCGCCCATACGGGGGCCCCGTATAGGGCCATACTTCGCACGATCCCCAGGTACAGTCTCCTGCAGGGAGCGTTGGGTCCCCTGATGTTGGGCATCAGCCGTGCGAGTGCAGCTGACACCCCCCTCAGTTTTGGGACCAAACTTCGGAAGTGATGTCCGAAGTTCCACCGGCCATCGAGTACGAGCCCCAGATACTTCATCGAGGGCTCGATGCCGATGCTGACGCCCCCTACCTGTAGGCTGGATCCCGCAGGTGGCCCCATCCGAGGTCCGTGGAAGCACAGAGCCTCGGACTTGTGAAGGGTGACCTCGAGACCCAGCCGCCGTATCCGACCCACGACTTGAGCAACCCCTGCCGTGGCCTTTAGTGCTGCGTCTCGGTGCGTTGCTCCCCGCGCCGTAACGAGGGTGTCGTCGGCGTAACACGTTACGTTGGGGTGCTGGTTGGGTAACCTCCACGTTGGCCTTCCCGTTTATTCCCCCTTTGGACCGCGGTCCTGGGGAGCGGAAGCGGGAGGGCTGGTGCACCCTGGACAACGGCTAACAGACTCCCACTTTGGGAGTTCTGTTGGCCGTTGACGAATAACCCATCGGCGGACCTCACTGGGGTGGGGTCGTAGGATGACGGGTCTGCGAGGCCCGTGGTCGTCGGCGTCTCTCCCAGTATCCCTCTGTTTTCAGAGGGGACAGGGGAGAGACGCTTAGACAATCGAGGTGGGAGTGGCCCTGTTAGGGGCAGCTCGTGGGTTCTCCACATGTCCCTCTGTTTGCAGAGGGCGTAGTGGAGGGCGCGCTCTAGGGCGGACGGGTTTCTCCACCTTTGGCTTCGTCCAGAGGTGGGGAACAAGGTCTGGTGCAGACCACCGTGCGGCCAAACCGTAAGCTTGACCTAGGTCAGGAACGGTGGCCCCTAGTGGGCTGCGAGGAAGACAACCTCTATAAAAAATTACCCCCAGGGGCGGACGGACTCGGTCTGGTGCAGACCCCGTTCGGCCCGGCCGTAATCCTGAACTGACAGGACCGGTGGATCTTCGGATCCGCGAGGAGTTAACCTCTTTAAAAAATCCCCAATCCCAAGCTCTGACGCCTGGCGATGGGATGAGTGGCTGGAGGGAGTCCAGTCCCAAGGGCGTCAACGTCGGAGGACGTTAACCTCAAAACCTAATGATGGCACAAACAGATACTAAAATATCTACCCAGGAGGGTCCCAGCCTAGCTGGGGAGTCCCTCCCGTTGCCAGTCGGCAACGGCAGTCCCCACTCGTATTCTGGGGGGGACAACCATCATTTGAGCCCGGCGCCGAGCTCTAGATCCGGCCCCAACTTAAAAAGTAGCGCGAAGGTCGCGCTACCCCTGGACGCTTCGTCGTCCTCATCGGCGGCGGCGGTGACGTCAGAGGAGTCTGGCGTCACGACCGAGGTAGAGAGGCAGGCGCTGCCTGGGCTGCAGACGAGGTCTGCAGCCAAAAAGCGCAAGGGGAAGGGAAAGGGGAACAAACGGGTTCCCCTGCCGCTGGTGGACGAGCGGGATGAGGACTTCATCCCTCCCGGGCTCGGGTCGGCCGCCAGCGGCAGTAGTGGCAGTAGCAGCGGAGAGGAGGAGCGGACAGCCAAAGTCCAGGTCACCGGCCGCGAAAGGGCGAGGAGGAGCGGTAGGAAGGCCGCCCCCGCCCGGGACTCCTCTCCGTGGGTTGGTCCATCCAGCACGGAGAGAGATGTGGCGCTAGACTCGCCCATCTATAGGAGGACCATGATCCTCGCCCACCACCTTAACCGGATGGTGGCCAGGCAGGCGGAGTCTGCGACTCCCGAGCAGGCAGAAATGCTCGGGATCGCCGAGCAAATAGCAGCCGCCGGTGAGGGTCTGGCTGACCAGATGGCCGAACAGGCGAGGAGGGAGGCCGAGGCCCAACAACGAGAGGCAGAGTCCCGGCACCAGCTCCAGAGGGTCACAGCGGAGCTGGAGGCCCTCAAGAAGAGAGTGGAGAACTTGACCGAGTTGCCGGGAGTGGTGACTCGGTCAATGCGGAGGTCGCAGCAGGAGAAGTCGGCGCACTTGGCGCTGACGGGGCGGCCGGTGCAGCCGGAGCGGCCGGTACAGCCAGAGCGGCCAGCGCAAACTGCGCAGCCGCCGCAACCGGTGCAGCTGCCGACCCGACCGGCAGAGCCGGCGTCGTTGGCCGAATTGGTGGCAACCATACGTGCCGAGATGGCGGCACAGGAGGAGCGCACCAACCGGCGGCTGGAGGCGATCCTCGATATCGCCCGCCGTCCTCCTCTCGCGACGCAGGCCGGGTACGCCGCCGCAGTGAGGGGGGGGCCTGCCTCCACGGTGGCGGCGGCGGCCCCATCGGTGCCGGCTCACCGCCCCCCTCCAGGTCCTCCGAGTCCCGCTCAGGGTGCCCAGAGCGCTCAAGGCAAGGGGAAGGGCAAGGGCAAGGGGAAGAAGTCCCCAGCCCTGGCCTCAGCCCCGCCCCCGGCCCGGGCTTCAGTCCCGGCCCGAGCCCTGGCTCCGGCAAAATCCTCCAGCCTCCCGTCAGGGGGCTGGGAGGTAGCCGGAGCCAATAAAAAGAGACGGAACGCCGCCAAAAAGGCAGCCAAATTGGCCAGAAGGGCCAAGGCTGCCGCGATGGCAACAGCGCCGAGGAGGCTCCGCGTCCCTCGATCGACGGCCGTCGTCATAACGTTGACGGCGGAGGCGTCGGAGAGGGGTGTGGAGTACGCCCAGGTGGTGAGGCAGGCAAGGGCCTGCATCGACCTGGGAGCCCTCGAGATCCCGGATCTGGTGTGCAAGCCCACGCGCACCGGAGCTCGGATCTTCGAGGTCCCCGGCGCTACCAGCGGCCCTAAAGCCGACGCCCTTGCGGCTAAGTTTAGGGAAACGCTGGACGCAGCTGACGTCCGGGTGTCCAGGCCCACCAAGTGCGCAGAGGTGCGCATATCGGGTCTGGACGACTCCATCACGGCCGAGGAGCTTAGGCTCGCCGTGGTGGAGACCGGAGGCTGTCCTCAGGACACAGTGAGGGTCGGAGCAATACGCTTCGGCCGTCGTGGACTGGGGGCAGCAGTTGTCGGCTGCCCCATCGCGGCAGCCCAAAAGGTTGCCGATGGGCGGAGCCTCCTCATCGGGGGCTTCCAAAAGGTGCAGGTACGGCTCCTGCAGGCCCGACCGGCACGGTGCTTCCGATGCCTATCGGTGGGCCACGTGGGGGTGCAGTGCACGGCGGAAGTAGCGGTCGGTGACCGTTGCTTCCGCTGTGGCCAGCCCGGTCATAAGGCCGGTAATTGCGAAGCTCCACTGCACTGTTTTAGGTGTGCAGCGGAGGGCAAGCCGGCCGACCATAGGGTTGGTGCCAAGGCCTGCACCGCGGGGAGGCCGAAGCCGGGAGGCAGGCGCTCCGTCTCTGATTCGCGGCAGGGCGCGGAGATGGGGGTTCCATAATGGATCCTCAGCTCCGCGTCCTGCAGGCGAATGCGAACCACTGTGTCGATGCTCAGGCACTTCTGCTCCAGAGCATGGCACAGTGGGGCATTAATGTCGCCGCTGTCGCCGAGCCGTACATTCACCGGTTTCTCGGGCCTGCCTGGGAAACCGACCTGAGCGGGTCGGTGGCACTGGTGCACAACGCCGCTGCCGGCAGCCCCCCCCTTGTTGTCGTAACAAGGGGGAATGGCTGCGTAGCAGCACTTGTGGGGGGAATAGCGGTCGTGGCAGTCTACTTCTCGCCGAATCGAGTCATAGATGAGTACCAGCAGTGGCTGGATCATCTGGCCGTCGTCGTCAATACCTGTTACCCTCACCCGGTTCTGGTGCTCGGGGACTTTAACGCCTGGTCTCTGAACTGGGGTTCCCGGCGCACGAACCCGAGGGGTAGGGCAGTGGAGAGCTGGGCTGATAGTCTCAGCCTAGTTCTCCTGAATCGCGGGGCCGTCGCCACGTGCGAGAAGAGCTGGGGCGACTCAATTGTGGACCTTTCGTTCGCGAGCGCCCCGCTCTCAGGCCGTGTGCAGGGCTGGCGTGTCCTTGAGGAGGTGGGGACAGCGTCGGATCACCGATACATTCGGTTCGACGTCTCCCCTCCTGCGGGCGCCGCGCCGGTTACACCGGCTCCACGCGAGCCACGTTGGGTGCTTAAGCGAATGGATCGGGAGGTCCTCCTGGAGGCCGCCATCGTACAGGCCTGGGCCTCTGCGCCGGACAGGCCTGTCGACATAGACGATGAGGCGGCGTGGTTCCGGGAGGCCATGACGCGTGTCTGCGACGCGGCTATGCCTAGGGCTCCGCCCTATAATCCGAGGCGTCAGGTCTACTGGTGGTCAGCGGACATCGCGAGGCTGCGACAGGCCTCCGTGATCGCTTTCCGCCGGTGGACCAGATTCCGAAGGAGGCGTAGCCGCCCCGCAGATACGGAGCCCCGAGAGGCGGAGCTTCATGCGGGGTACAGGGAGGCCAGAAAGGCCCTCCGAGTAGCGATAAAGCAGTCGAAGGCTGCAGCTCACAAGGAGCTGCTGGAGACGCTGGAGCGGGACCCATGGGGGCGGCCTTACCTTATGGTAAGGGGCAAGCTGCGCCCCCGGGCCCCGCCGTTAACCCGGTGTCTCCAGCCGGAGCTGCTCGGAGGAGTCGTTGGCTCCCTGTTCCCAGCGCGGGCGGTGGAACATATTCCACCGCAGATGACTCCGCCACCTAGGTTGCCTATGGCGCCCAACGTGGAAGGCGACGACGTGCCCGAGGTCACTTGGGTGGAGCTAGAGCTGGCGGTGTTAAGGCTCAAGGCCAAGAACACCGCCCCGGGACCCGACGGCATTCCAGGCCGAGCGTGGGTCCTAGCTCTAGGAGAAGAAGACGCTCTCGAGCCCCGGCTGAGAGGGTTTCTCAGCGCATGTTTGGAGCGAGGCCAGTTTCCGAAGATGTGGAAGACGGGGAAACTGGTCCTCATCCGAAAGGCGGGGCGCCCGGCGGACTCACCGTCCGCCTACAGGCCAATAGTGTTGCTCGACGAGGTGTGCAAGCTCTTTGAAAGAGTCATTGCAAAGCGCCTCGTCGAGCACCTATCCAGGGTAGGGCCTGACCTGGCGGATGGCCAGTATGGCTTCCGCCGGAGGCGCTCCACCGTGGATGCCATCATGCGCGTGAGGACTCTGGCGAAGGACGCCGTCGCTCGGGGCGAGGTGGTGTTGGCGGTGTCACTGGACATCGCCAACGCATTTAACACCCTGCCCTGGAGCTGCATTAGGGAGGCGCTCGTGTATCACGAAGTGCCTCTCTACCTTCGCCGCATAGTCGGGGCGTATCTGTCGGAGAGAGCAGTCGTCTACCCAAGTGCGACCGGGCTCGGTCGGCGAGAGATGTCGTGCGGTGTTCCGCAGGGATCGGTCCTGGGACCGCTACTGTGGAACATCGGTTACGACTGGGTGCTACGCGGGGAGCTCGTGGACGGTGCCGCCGTCACGTGTTATGCGGATGACACGCTGGTGACGGCGTGCGGGGCTACATACCGCGAAGCGACCCTGAAGGCCACGACCGCGGTTGCCCAAGTCGTGGAACGCATTCGGCGGCTGGGTCTCGAGGTGGCTCTGCATAAAACCGAGGCCATGTTCTTTCATGGGCCTCGGCGCGTGCCACCGGAGGATTCCAGCCTCATAGTGGGAGACATTTCCATCGGCGTCAAGGCCCAGATGAAATATCTGGGGCTTGTACTTGATGGCCGGTGGAACTTCGGGGAGCATCTCCGAAGACTGGCCCCCAAATTGAAGGACACAGCTGCCGCTTTGGGGCGGCTGCTGCCCAACATGAGGGGGCCGGATGACTCCTGCAGGAGACTATACGCAGGAGTCGTGCGGTCCATGGCCCTATATGGGTGCCCAATATGGGCGGACACCTGTAGTGTATGTAAGTAGTGTAAGTATGTATCGTTACGAGTATGTATGTGTAACCATACCATTTTAGGATAATCTGACGTAGCATATCTTTAGATCTAAGAATGTTCGATTAATGTGAACACTAATAAAGAGAACGTTACTAAGTGCAGATGCGTTTCATTTATAACGACACTTCATGGCGACCCTGCCTTTTAAGGTCGCTCCGCGAATTCTTTGACCGTGAGTGAAATTTGGACAATACTAATGAGACTTTATAATTTCGGACTATTTTAAATTCGGTGTTTTCGTGTTGCTGTGTTCGCTGTTTTACCATGGGTACCACTCAATCCAAGGAGGAGACTATTATAGCGCAGACGGCTGCTGGTAATGGAAAAAATGACGCAACTTCTTCGGGCTACTCCAGCGTCAGTACCACAAATATTTTACTGACCCTGATTGTGATCGTCTTGTTGGCAGCGGTTTGCTATGCATTTTGCTCCCTTTACAAGAAGATGTTAAAATCTCTAAACTCTCCCGAAAAGTAAATCCTCGCATACGGTTTGGCGCTATACAAAAGTTTCATACTCCGAAGTTCGTGTGTCGTGTAATACTCGTCTATGGACGGATACGTGTATATGTATAGTGGTACGTTTTATATGAGGAACTAATCCATACGGTGTGAACTATACGATAAGACTAATAATACATACCTACCTATCTACCTGAACTTTTGTGCAGTATTTCGGTACTTTTGAGTGACTCTACTTATTATAATAAATATTTTTTTTTTTAAATAAACCATGTATAATTGTATTAACGCAAGTAAGTAAGTAGTAAGTTTTATTTTAGGGATATGTAAGAGCTCGTAAATCGTGCACGGCCGCTCACCGAACTTGATACCCGGTGACGTATATGGAATGTTTTCGCATTGCTTTCTATATTTGGCAGATAGTTGTAAGAATTTAGTAGTTGCTAGGATGATGTCATTACATTCTTTATTTTATTTTTAGACTATGGCTGATGATTTTACTAAAATATATTATGAGTTAGTGGATATTCGTAAATATTTAATAAAGAAAGGAAAAAGTAGGTTTACGGGATCTATTGCGATAAATAAATTAGAAGAGGCCAAGGTTTTATTTGATAATTCGCAATTATTATTTTCTAACTTATCGCATGATCTTAAGCCTGATTTAGTGGCGCAGTTGTCCACAACCTTTGATTATATTAAGAGTGAATTTTTAAGGATATCTGAGCTGTGTGTTTCGCCCTCTGGTAAAATAACTATAGCCAAAATGGAATTCGACATTCGAACGGCGTGTAATTTAATTCCCCTTTTAGATAATAAGGAGGAGACAACGAAACGATTGATTGATGCTGTAGAAATGTATGCGGATATGTTAGACGACTCTGGGAAAAAACTTTTAATAAAATTCGTGATTAAGGGTCGGCTTTCCGAAAACGCTAAGTTACGTTTGTCGGAAGGTTATAATAAGGTTTCTGATTTAGTACAGGATTTAAGGAAACATTTATTAACGACTAAATCTTTTACAGCTATTCAGTCCCGCCTTCAAAATACGAACCAAGGTTTTAGATCAATTGACGAGTATAGTTCTGAAATAGAACAACTTTTCACCGATTTAACCATCTCGCAGGCGGACGGAGATTCGTCAATGTTCGCTGTTCTAAAGCCATTAAACGAAAAAATGGCCATTAAAAAATTTTCAGATGGGTTAAAAAATTATAGGCTGAGCACCATCGTGGCCGCTCGCAACTATAGCAGTCTCAAGGACGCCATACAAGGTGCTAAGGACGAGGAGGTGTCAACGCCTTCTACGTCTGCTAAGGCGGACGTTATGCAGTACTCAAGAAGAGATCGAGGTAGGTTTAGGCCTTCTTCAGGACCAAGGGGTCAAGGTCAACGTGGCCGCAATTATAATTCTTTTAATAATTATTCCCGTCATGGTTACGGAAGATCTTTTCAAAATTCTAACCGCGGTAGACCTTTCTCTCAGGCGAATTTTAACAATGGGCGATATAATCATCGTGGTAATACGAGTAGACGAGGAAATAATTACAATCGTAGTAACATTTTTTCAGCGCAGCCTATGCAACCCGCGCAATCATCGGCGCAAGGAGTTGTTTCCCAGAATTGTAATGAAAATAATAATGCCCAAAATATGAATAATAAGCAGTTTTTTCGATTTTAATAATTATATATTGGCTTGTAAGGGACGATGTCAACTTGTGACATTTTATTCAAATAATAGAAAATATTCATTTTTAGTAGATACGGGTGCGTCAATATCAATAATTAAGAAAGATGAGTTATCAGATTCGATGAGAATATGTTATGAAAGCACTACAATAAACGGCATAGGAGGACAAATCAACTCTTTAGGATATGTAACCTTGGAACTTGTTTCTGAAAATAATGACACGTTTTCTCATAAATTTTATGTTTTTGAAAATTTACCCTTCAAGGCAACTGGTATTTTAGGCTTAGATTTTCTTTCTACTTATGGCTGTAATATCGATTTGTCTTCCAACATGTTAGTAATTAATAATGCCGGTAACTTAATTTATTTGCCTATCTCGGCTACACCTGATTTTACTTCTAGTAATAATAATAATTGTCTTGTATTACCGGCCCGGAGTGAATCTATCCATTACGTAAATTTAGGCACTTCTGATGTGGTTGATGATTTTATTGTTTGTGCGAGAGAGTTAGAGAAGGATGTTTTTCTAGCAGGCACTATAGTTAGACCTAAAAATGGTAGAATTCCGATTAAAATACTTAACATAAGAGATGAAGAAGTTAAGCTAATAAATTTTGTCCCAGAAATTAATTTGTTAAGTGAGTATGAAACACTTTCATTTGATAAAACTAAGCCTAATGTTAATAGGGCTGAAGTTTTACTTTCTTCATTGAAATTAAATCATCTCAATTTAGAAGAAAAATGTTCTATTGGAACAATTTGCTCAAAATATTCTGATGTGTTTTTTCTACCAGGAGATAAGCTGACTACAACTAATGTTTACGAACAATCTATAATACTTAAACCAAATGTTAGTCCTACCTATGTTAAGCCTTATAGATTGCCTCAATCGTTAAAACCCGAAATTGATAATCAGATTAAAGAAATGTTAAAGAACGACATTATAGAAGAGTCTTCAAGCGAATGGAACAGTCCAGTGTTACTTGTTCCTAAAAAATCTGAGGGTTGTAAAAAATGGCGTTTGGTAGTCGACTATAGAAAACTTAATGATGTGATTGTCGATGATAAGTTTCCACTACCAAACATCACTGACATCTTAGACTCACTTTCAGGTTCCATGTATTTTACTCATTTGGACTTAAATCAAGGTTATTTTCAAGTCAGTTTATCCCCGGATAGTCGTAAATATACTGCTTTTAGCACGAGTACGGGTCAATATCATTTGAAACGTCTTCCCATGGGACTTAAAACTTCTTGTAGTAACTTTAGTAGAGTGATGTCAATAGCTATGTCTGGTCTGACGTATGACAAATGTTTTGTATATCTTGATGACCTTATTATTTTTGGGCGAAATCTAAATTCTCATAATAAAAATTTGATTGATGTACTCGAAAGGTTAAGAAAAGTAAATTTAAAATTGAACCCAAGTAAATGCCAATTCTTAAAAAAGGAAATACTATATCTTGGGCATTTAGTTTCGGCTGATGGAGTGTTACCTGATCCAGAAAAGACAATAGTTTTACAAAATTATCCTGAACCTAAAAATGTAGATGAAGTAAAACGCTTTGTAGCTTTCTGCAATTACTATCGTAAATTCGTACCATCTTTTGCTGAAATAACATTACCTTTAAATCGTTTATGCAGAAAGAATGTAGTTTTTAATTGGACAAAGGAATGTCAAAATTCTTTCGAATTCTTAAAACAAAAGTTGATTAGCCCACCTATACTTCAGTACCCAGATTTTTCTGATTCTAATGAATTTATTTTACAGACTGACGCGTCAGGTGTAGCTATTGGCGCAGTTTTATGCAACAAGGACTTAAGACCCGTAGCATATGCTAGTAGGCCGTTAAATAAGGCAGAATTAAACTATCCCACAATACAAAAAGAACTTACTGCTATTGTCTGGGCAGTCAAATATTTTAGGCCATATTTATATGGTAGACATTTTACTATAATGACAGATCATAAGCCACTTATTTATTTGTTTGGCATGAGGGATCCCTCTAGTAGGCTGTTGAAGTTTCGCTTAGTTCTTGAGGAGTATGATTTTAAAATAGTGTATGTGCAAGGGAAGGATAATGTAGTCGCGGATGCATTATCTAGAGTGAATGTGACTTCGAATGAATTAAAGAGTATGAATGAGAAGATTTCGGAAGTTAATGTCATGACTAGGGCACAAAAAAGTAGAATAGATCAGAATATGAAGAATGTCTCACCGCCAATTAGTAAACCCACCGACGAAGGGTCTGATCAGCCAAGAGTCGTGGAGTTACTAAGGAAGCCGAGTGATGTCGTGGAGATGATGTTAATAGAGAAGGATAAAGTGGATAACTATAGAAGATATAATATGATAAGCGCCGAAGACGAATGTCTCGCTTATATTCCTAATAAAATGATGCTATGTGTAAATCTCAACTTTAGGGCACATTTCTCGCGAGCCGAATTTGTGACTAAGTTCGAGAATTTTTGTAAGAAAATAAAAATAAAAGAAATATGCATAGTTAAAGATAAAGAAAATGAAGAGTTTATAAAGGGTTTATGTAGTGAAATACAGTCATTAAAAAATTGGACGGGTCCAAGAGTATGCATACTAAGAGGAATAGAAAGAATAGATGACGATAAGGAAAAACAATTTATTCTAAATGACTTTCATTTACTGCCCACCAGTGGACATGCTGGTGTGCGCAGGATGACTAACAACATCAAAAGACGATATTTCTGGCCAGGTATCGATAAAGATGTTCTTGATTTTGTAAAAAAGTGTTCTACATGTCAGAAGACTAAATATAGTAGGTACACAAGACAGCCGATGACAATCACAACAACTGCGTCGTCAGGTTTTGAGAAAATATTTTTAGACTTGGTAGGTCCTTTAGATAAAGACGATAATGGAAATTGTTATCTTGTTACGATTCAATGCGAGCTAACTAAATTTATTGAAGCATATCCTATAAAAAATAAAGAAACTGTAACTGTTGCAAAAGCATTTGTTCAAAATTTCATTTTACGTTTCGGAATACCTAAAATTATAGCTACTGATAGGGGTTCAGAATTTGTTTCATCTACTATGGTTGAAGTTTGTAAATTATTAAATATAGAAAAATTAATTTCCACAGCATACCACCATCAATCAATCGGTGCACTTGAAAATGCTCATAAGCATTTAGCTGCTTTCCTAAGGACCTATTCAGGCAATAACGGCTATGACTGGTCACACTGGATACCGTTTTGGTGTTTCAGTTATAATAATACCGTCCATTCAGAGACGAAGTACACGCCCTTCGAACTTATTTTCGGTAGGTCATGTAATATTCCCAATAATATTAAGAATTGTAATAGTGTAGATCCTTTATATAATCCAGATGATTACTCTTTAGATTTAAGATATAGACTACAGGTAGCACTTAAAGATGCTAAACATAATTTAGAGATTAGTAAGCAAAATAGGAAGTTAGCATACGATAAGAAGTGTAATCCTGTTACTTATAATAAAGACGACTTGATCTTAGTCAAAAGTGAAGGCGCGAAGAAATTAGACGATATTTTTGAAGGCCCTTATGTTGTGTTGGAAGATATGGGTCCCAATGTCAAAATTTTAAAACATAATAAAATTGAATTGATCCACAAGGATAGGACTAAATTGTTTCATAATTAATAATATATTTTTGTTGTGTTAACTTTAAGAGAAAAAAAATCAAAGAGCTCTGATTTCTTTTTCTTTCACCCCCCGGAGGTGTAGTGTATGTAAGTAGTGTAAGTATGTATCGTTACGAGTATGTATGTGTAACCATACCATTTTAGGATAATCTGACGTAGCATATCTTTAGATCTAAGAATGTTCGATTAATGTGAACACTAATAAAGAGAACGTTACTAAGTGCAGATGCGTTTCATTTATAACGACACTTCACACCCTGACGGTCCACAATGCGCGTCTGCTGCGTGGACCGCAGCGTGCAATGGCCAGCAGGGCCATTAGGGGGTACCGCACGATATCCTTCGAGGCGGCGAGTCTCCTTGCCGGATCCCTACCGTGGAACCTGGATGCGAGAGCCCTTTCGATGCTATATCGGTATCGTAAGGAGGCGCGGGAGCAGGGACGGGAACCCGAGCCCGAAGAAATTCGGGCCGTGAGGTCCCAGCTCCACAGGGACATGGTAGCGGAATGGGAGCTACGACTTGGGCGACCAAGCGCAGGGCACGCCGTAATAGCGGCGGTAAGACCCATCATGGAGGAGTGGCTAGAGAGGCCACACGGCAGCCTCTCGTACCGGCTGACGCAGGTGATTACCGGACACGGGTGTTTCGGGAGTTACCTGTGTCGGATCCGGAAGGAGCCAACGTCCGAGTGCCATCACTGTGATGCGAGCGAGGACACAGAGCTGCACACGCTGACCGAGTGCCCGGCGTGGGACACGCCGAGGCGGGTCCTAGTGGCGGCTCTAGGGGTGGGAGTCCTCACACTCGTCACATTGCTCACAGCGATGGTACGATGCGCAAACGCTTGGGGTGCGGCCGCCTCCTTCTGCGAGCAAGTAATGCTCGAGAAGGAGGCGGCCGGTCGGGTCCGGACCAGACTCCGGGCCCGGGAAGCCCGTGCAGAGCGAAGGCGAACCGGACGTCGGAGGTCGCAGAACGACCTCCGTCCTCCATGAGCGCTGGCCTGGGGGTGACCGGTGGAGCCGCCTGTCACCCTAGCAGAAGCAGGCCGCGGCGGCGGCGCAAAGTGCGCCTCCCCGTAACCGGGGCTAGATGGGGACATTTTGGTCCCCACAACCCGAAGGGGGCCATCTCGAAAGAGATGGTCCTGGGTCTGCTGGGGTGCGAGAGATATGCTTTTGGCAATCTCACCTCCGGCAGCCAAGGACCCAAGACGGCGTGCGTTTTAGTCGGTTCGAGTCCGACATAACCGCCTCCACCGGCTCCGTGGGGGTGGTATCCGTGGGGATTTTTCGCACGATAAAAAAAAAAAAAACACGTTACGTTCACCCCCCTGAGCAACGGACCACGCAGCACCCAATCGTAACCGATGTTCCACAGGAGTGGCCCTAATACCGATCCCTGCGGAACACCGCACGGCACATCCCGCCGACCCGGCCCTAGCCAACTCGGGTAAGTAATGGCCCTCTCGGAGAGATAGGCCCCGACAATTCGACGGAGGTAGGGAGGCACTCCATGGTAGATAAGCGCCTCCCTAACGCAGCTCCAGGGCAAGGTGTTGAAGGCGTTGGCGATGTCAAGAGACACCGCCACTATCACCTCACCCTGTGAGACTGCTTCCTCCGTCAGGCCTCTAATGCGCATGATCGCATCCACCGTGGAGCGCCCCTGACGGAAGCCAAACTGGCTATCCGCCAGATCAGGCCCCACGCGTGTGAGATGCCTGACGAGGCGTTGTGCAATAATGCGCTCAAAGAGCTTGCACACCTCGTCAAGCAACACGATCGGCCGGTACCCTGATGGAGAATTTGCCGGCCGCCCCGCCTTTCGGATCAAGACCAGTTTTCCTGTCTTCCAGACCTTGGGAAACTGGCCTTTTTCGAGGCATGCGCTAAAGAGCCCTAGAAGTCGAGGCCCAAGCTCCTCAAGAGCCAGGACCCACGCTCAGCCTGGAATGCCGTCGGGTCCAGGGGCGGTGTTTCTGCGGGATTTAAGCCGCAGTACAGCCGCCCCTAGCTCACCCTCCGTGACTACGGGCACGTTGTTCTCACTGCCTTCCGCGCTGGGCACCTGAGACGGAGCCATGCGCGGAGGAATGTGTTCCTCCGCTCTTGATGGAAACAAGGAGTCCCAGCTGCTCCGGCTGGAGACTCTGGGTCAGTGGGGGCGCCTTAGCGCGTAATTTGCCCCTTACCATAAGGTACGGGCGCCCCCACGGGTTGCGCTCCAGAGTCTCTATCAGCTCCTCGCGGCCCAACTTTTTGGACCGCTTGATGGCCGTATGGAGGGCCCTCTTGGCCTCCTTGTACCCACCGGGGAGGCTCGGGGTGTGAAAACCCCCGCTCTCCGTGCTCCATCTAAGGTGACACCAACGGTGGTCCAGCTGCTGGAGGTCATCGAGCGACGCCTCGGCGTCCGAGGACCGGGCATACCGCCCACCGCTGGCGGCACCCGTCGTCGCGTCTTGAGCGACGACGGCTGCACCCAGTGGTGCTCCTGGTCCCAAGCCAAGGCCTCCGCCCCTAAGAAGACGGCACCTAGGGGAGGTGGTGGAGAACGACGTGCCCGTAGTTACGGAGGGTGAGGAACATCGGCTACGATTGGATGCTGCGTGGTACGTTGCTCAGAGGGGTCAGCGTAACGTGTTCCGCCGATGACACCCTCGTTTTTTTTTATCGTGCGATAAATCCCCACGGAGCCGGTGGAGGTGGTTATGTCGAACTCGAACTAAAACGCACGCCGTCCCAAGTCCTTGGTTGCCGGAGGTGAGATTGCCAAAAGCATATCTCTCGCACCCCGGCAGACCCAGGAGGACCATTCCTTTCGAGATGGCCCCCTTCGAGTTGGGGGGACCACAGTGTCCCCATCTAGCCCCGGTTACGGGGAGGCGCACCTTGCGCCGCCGCCGCGGCCTGCTTCTGCTAGGGTGACAGGCGGCTCCACCGGTCACCCTAAGGCCAGCGCTCATAGAGGATGGAGGTCGTTCTGCGACCTCCGACGTCCGGTTCGCATGACACCATCATTACGGCGCGGGGAGCAGCGCACCGAGACGCAGCACTAAAGGCCACGGCAGGATTGCTCAAGTCGTGGGTCAGACACGGCGGCTGGGTCTCGAGGTCGCTCTTCACAAGTCCGAGGCTCGGTGCTTCCACGGACCTCGGATGGAGCCACCTGCGGGATCCAGCCTACAGATAGGGGGTGTCAGCATCGGCATCGAGCCCTCGATGAAGTATCTGGGGCTCGATGGCCGGTGGAACTTCGGACATCACTTCCGAAGTTTGGTCCCAAAACTGAGGGGGGCATCAGCCGCGCGAGTGCACATCATAACATCAGGAGACCCAACACTCCCTGCAGGAGACTGTACCTGGGGATCGTGCGAAGTATGGCCCTATACGGGGCCCCCGTATGGGCAGAGAATCTGACAGCCAGTAATGTGGCTAGATTGTTGAGCCCACAGAGGGCGATGACCCTTCAATAGAAACAGATGAATGGAAATTCATAATTACGTACTGTCTATAATAAATATAGGAATACGTATGGTAGTAGTACCTAACTACTGCTATATTTATATTATGATCATTCGGGTTGGTAGGTACTCATGTATTTACAGAAATATTCCGTTTATTCCGAAACTGACCCGAAAACTTGACCCGGTCGCGGGTTAGGTAGAAACTTTAAAAATTTGTTCCGAACGTAACCCTCTTCCTAACCTGACCCGACGGTCTCGTTCCTATCATAACCCGATCTGGCACTTCGCCGTCCGCTGCTGCGGCACGCTCGCTACGCTCGCTCGGCTCATGCGTTGGGGTCACAGTTCTAACCTAACCTACAGAAGTTGGAGTTACCGCACTTCGACTTTCGGCTCTGAGTCGCCCAACCGCGTCGTCCGTCGCGTCGTCGCAGTGAGCGACCTGTAGTAGCCAGGACCTGCCTGAAAGACTTGGGCTGCTACTGCAAGATTATTTTTGTCGATACATAGGCAGGTATGCCTATTTCAATCCAAATTAGGCAGGTTTTACTGACCTATTTATTACTTTCTACTAATATAGTACCTATTGCAAATTGTTATGTGCAGTATAAGCTACTTAGGTAGGTTGATTAGATACTTACTATAATAATAAATAAATAAATATTCCACAACATTCTACACAGCGCTATCTAGACCCATGGTAAGCTTAATTAGCTTGTGTTATGGAATCTAGAATGCGGATAAACATACTTAGATACTTTTTTGTATGTACATAAATATTATACATAGAAACACTCAGACCAATGCAAATAGCCATATTCATGCATACAAATATTTGCACTGAGCGGGGATCGAAACCGCGCCTCCTGCGTAGCAGTCGCGTTCACTAACGCTATTTTTTTTATCGTGCGTAAAATCCCCACGGATACCACCATCACGGAATCATCATCAATACATACATATTATACATAGAAACACCCAGATCAATGCAAATAGCCATATTCATGCATACAAATATTTGCACTGAGCGGGAATCGAACCCGCGCCTCTTGCGTGGCAGTCGCGTGCACTACCACCACGCCACAGAGGCTGTCTACATAATACATCATTCATATGTTTTAATATTTTTTTACGCCAACATACACTTTTCCTCTTTCAGTTTACTTTATTACCCATTTCGCCTGTCAAAAGATAGGTACTTGAATACTTTCGTATCGTCTATCGTAATCGTCTGCGCAGAGCGCGTGCGACACAAGTTCCCCGTATGATAGCCGAAGCAACACTGAGGAGGAGGCCGGGCGGCAGGGCGGTTCTAAGTTTAATAGTATCGCTTGAGTAAAAATTTAGATATTTGCTCGTTACGCAGAAACCAACGTATATTTGTAAAATTTGAAACACATAATGTCTCTTAACCACTAAACTGCAATTTATTGTGTAAGTTTAGTGATCCTATTTTGCGTAATTAATCCATAATATCGTTTTATTTGTACGGTTTAGAGGTAACTTTGCAATGGTTTTCTATCAAGAAAATTTTACGTAATCGTGTTTTTGCCACACATAAACATTAGTATATATCCTCAACTTTACCACAAATGAATTAAAAAGTCCATGCTTTAGAACTTTTGATATTATACACGTTTATGCTATGTCATTTGAGGTAGTACGGACTCTTAATATCGGATGGAGAATAGGCCTATCCCTTAGTCGCCTTTTACGACACCCACAGAAAGAGCTGGGGTGGTCCTATTCTACTCCTCCGGGAACCAACACGCCAAGGAGACGACATGTGTGCGTACCTAAAAAAGGGAAGTATACTAACGAAACTTTTATACTCCAAAATTGATAGGATTTGACATAGAAAAAAACCCTAGTGACAATTTTTATTTATTTATTTAACATTCATGCACACCCAAAACAATTACAGAACATACAATGGATGGTGTAAGGTTGGTACATTGCTTATTTCTATTAGAAATTTCTCCCAGCAGACCGGCGAGAGGAGATTAAAAAAAAAGAGGCACTGAAACTTGATTCTTTATATAATTAAGTATTTAAACTTTTAACTGAGCTTATTTTAATGAGCTCAATAAAATAATAAATTTAAATTAAGAATAGTAAAAGAGTGGTAAAAGATGCTTCTGTTCTAATTTTATCGTTTTTATTTATTCTTAAACATCCACCGAACTTATAAAATAGTAAACAATTTGACTGTTTAATATTATGACCTCATAATAATTCATTTAAACAAAACCTTAAAACTTACCATTTTGACGCTTTAAAAGTTAATTAATTTGGCTAGAAATAATTAAAAAAAAAACAAGCCTAAAGGTTTAGAAATAAAACAAAAGTCAAGTAATAATTAAAACGTCAATCAATTTCAAATCGTTCAATCCTGTCTCGAAGTCTAACTTTCGCCAATTTATTGATGCCATCAATACCTTTCTTCATATGTTTCACGAAAGAAAACATTGTATTGACAATATTTTCAGTGCGATTTTCGACATAACTTTGCATATCGGCTTTTATAGTATTCCATTGTTTGACATTTTCTGGTTTGGCGGGTACGTTTTCGTCTAAAGTTTTAAGAATATCCAACATGGCAATAGTTTTGTATGTCACACCGACTTTCCCATCTCCGTAAATAACCAATGGTGAATTTCTATTAACGATAATATTTGTGAAAACACCAAATGCTCCCTTTTTAACCTCGTGTGGTAATTTATCTATTATCGAGGCTTTATTATGTAAACCTTTATTAATATTTGAACCTAAGGATTCACTGACATCTGTGTTTTTAACAGCTGTGGTGAATGCGCTAGCCGCTTGCTCAAATTTTTTACCTTGAAGACTTGAAATTTTTGTGAAAATATCGCCAATGAAATCCACGAAACCACTTTTGTGTCTACAAATGTTCAATTGTGAACAAGCTCGTTCAAGCGTTGTATTCGTTTCTTCGTTAATTTTTGCAATAATCATATTAGGTATGTCAGTATTTTGTTTAAAGAAACCATTTTTAATTATCTCATCTATGGCGAAATTAAATAATCTCGTTATAATGTGGTCTGATACACCAATAGCGTTAAGAACTACTCGCTCAGATCCTATTCTACTTTTAATCTTGTGTTGGCTTGTCTCAGTAATGAATTCATTGAATTTATCTTCGTAACTTCTAGCCAGATATCTGATATACGTCTTCCAATTTTCATCATTACTTATTTGTTCAATGATATCAAATATTTTTAGGTTACGTGTAAGAATATGCTTGATAAAAGAATTGATTTTAACATCGTCTCTTACTCTGTGTATCCACGGCTGCCATAGATCAGACGTTTCATTCACGATGGCTTGTATAACATTCTCAGTTACAGGTACCGTGGGCACTTGTACCGTGCGCAGATGTACCGTAGTGTTTTGACTTTCACTCGGTACAAAAACATCTTTTATTTTGTCTATAAAATTTGGTTTTACTTCGTGCTGCCATAGATTTTGTGCTCCTGTCGCTGCTGAAACAGCTTTATCTTCAATTTCATGAAATATTTCTACAGGTTTCATAGTAACAAAAAGCTCTATAGGCTTTATAGTAATAGCGTCGATCATAGTTGGCTTCAGTTGATCCTGCCATAAATTCTCTACGCCATGTGCTACATCTTTAGATATATTTTTAAGATTTTCAAGCCAATTTTCTGGAAAAGAAATCGCTATATCTGATCTTCCAGTTCCAGGCTTCACATTTATCTTGGATAATTCAAGCGTATTCAAGTAATAATTAATTAGATTATATACATCGCCATATTTTAATTCGTCCACTGTCTTCTTATGAAGGTTTGCGTCTTTGTTAACGTGTTCAGCTTTATCTTTCTTTACATAGGGAACGTTATGAAGTTTATTTTTCTGCCTTAGTGATGATATGTTTTTCTTTTTATCTCTGTGTGGTATACGCGACGTTTTATCTCTTAGCCTGTTTGATGGTAGCGGTACTTTGAAGGTTTCGTCAAACGGTTTCACGAAATGTTGTTTTCTCCATAAATCACTGATATCATAGGCTCCCTGCAGCGGTTCTGAATATATCGAATAGTGAGTTTCATTATATAATATTTGCCGCATATTATCAATGTAAAGACCGACAGCGCCTTGTTTTTTATTCTTCATAATATTTTTGGATGACTTCTTCTTCTGAATATGATTACGTTTATTTCTATATCTGGTTTTTTGCATTCTATTGCTGCGTTTGACATATTTCTTAGTCCATGAAGAGTACACTTTTGGTGCTTTGTATGGTGCCTTATGCGTTCTTTTTGGTGTTCTGTAATAAATGGAAGCTTATTAGTATTTTGTCAACGATTCATTGAAATAAAACTATGACTCGAGGGGCTTGCTAGAGGTAAAGAATTCGGAAAGGGACGCTGGAACTAGACAAATGGGATTGTGGAGGAACGAGTTCATCAATCACTTCAAGTGATTCAGGTGTGGCTCAATAGCTCAGTGGGAAGAGCATTCCCCCTGTAAGGGAAAGGTTGTGGGTTCAAGTCCCACTTGAGCGCTTTTTTTTCCCGATGTATTTCGAATTTAAAAGTTAGCATAATTAATGCTATAAAAATTTAATTAAAAAAAGTCTTAAAATTTAAGTAATGTTATTTTTTTGCTGTGTCTAGGGTCAGAATTCACGTAAGGAACCCAAAAACAGGTTCCATTACTTACCTTGCAATAGAGGTTTTATGGTATTCATCGCTGTTCGATTCCACCACACCATCAGATGAAAAAGATTCATCAGCAATAGATAATTTCCCTGCAGGCCCAAAACTCTTTACAGGGTACCATATCGAATTGTCATGTTCAGTTCGACGTACTTCAGGGTCCATGAGGTCCCTTCTGAGAGAAATGAGTGCTGCTTTATCGGCATCAGAATTGTGTTCCAGGTTTTTTGAATGAAATGTAGCGTTTGCATCTTTATTTAAACCAAAGGCAATGGCTACACTTTCATCTATTTCTAGAGAGAGTGGGCTTACTGTTGTTAATGTGCCTGTAAGAAATATAGTCATAGTCATAGTCATTTAACCTGGTTGAAACTGGTTTCTAAACTCCGGTTTCCTTGATAGCCGAAGCTTAACCAGCAGATTGATCCTACTAATTTTCAATCACTGTCATAACAGAGAGCCAGAGACACTGCAAAAATGCTGTTTAATTTTACACTTTACCATAATAATGTTAATGTCTAAAATGAAATGGCATATTAAGTGCATAAAAATGTTTTTTTTTTTAATTTTCTGTTTCATTTTGAAATAGAAGTCTATATATTAGATACCTACTTAACTTACTTAAATGGTAGCTTAGTGGTTAAGGAGTCGGCCTTACGATTGGGAGGTCCCGGGTTCGATCCTGGCCATTACACTATCGACGTGAACCCACTCCTAGCACAAGCATTTTAGCTTAGTTGGAGGGGTTAGAGGGAATATGAATTTAATTTTTTTTCTTCGGTTCTAATATTCTTAAAAAAAAATCAGATCGTTAACAATTTGTTGATGTATTATGAGCTGCATTTATGCTAAATAAAGGCAAACTTAATTTTTTTTAAAGTATATGGCATTTTTTGCAGTGCCTGTTGTACGGCAGTGGATGGTAATTAGCAGAATGATGATCTCCAAATTTGAAAATTCACCAATAAGATGAGATAAGAAACACACGCACTATCCCTCCTCCTTAGTTCAGACCTTTGGCTTGCAGGAGTTTTTTCCCGAAATACAAGAAGATTTGTCAAAAATTTCCCTAAAAGTGATGTCTAGTCACCACAGTTGACGGCTCTAACTTTTTGGAGGATAAACCCTTCTCCCTTATCCAGAAAAGAGCACACCATATTCTGGCATTCTGTCAAAGGAGGAGGGCTGAGCAGCCTTCTTCTCTTGAACTTTTAAAGTGATATTTCATAGGAGTTTAATTACTCTAACGCTGTTCTTTCTTGGATACTGCTTGGCCAGATAGTGATCTACCAATAAAACTACCACTACTGACGCCACTGGTCGTTGAGTTAATAAAATTTTATATATATTTTGTTCCCTACCGCCTCCAGTGGCACTGTTGGGTACAAATTCCAACTATACGGCTTTCAAGGATCCGCGCTCTTTTCTAATTTTGTTCCAGATCTCTGTTCTATAAATAGAAAAAAAAAACGGAGTTGCCAGTATTTCGTATGACCATTTTCATTGGAATACAACGAAGACCTTGGCTATTTAAATAGAAAGAGTATGATTTTCGAAGTCCCATTTCGCAGAAGCGAAGCGTTTTACGCACTTAAAAATAAATATTACTTACATAAAATTGTTATAAAATAATACATTACACATCTAAACGCGATAAGAGGCGAGGTGAACAATAAATATAGCTTCGTAGTAAAATATATTTATTGGCGCATAAAATAAACGGTTTTGTTTTTGATGATAGTTTGATAATCTGTGGTGGGGGCGTATAAGGGGCGTCACACACCGAAGCAGCTACAACACAAACAATGGACGTGGACCTATATTTACACCGCAAAAGCTGCTCATTGAGAAGCTATTGGGGCCCTTGTACCTATAGGTCTATTTAGTAATTGTTCCTTTGGTGTGTGGCCATCATAGCTGCTATTATTAGGTATTGTACAAGGAGAAGGGCTTTGTCCGGAACCGCCAAGCTATGTACCCTGATCGACGTAGACGACACCACCTCTCTCACGCAGGGGAGACGTTGCTGACTACGGCCGATTTCGGTCGAGGTCGAGACGGGAGCAACCCTGTAGAGGGTGAGGGCTTCTCGGAGGCTCAGCACATTCCGCTCTGAAATTAATTGGTAATTCGTTCCAGTGTAATATACACTTCCACAACGAGCCATGATTCAATTAAGTATCTGCTTGTTAATAAATTTAATCAAAAGTAATATTTGCCAAAAAGGCTCTTATAAAATCCAAGAATAGAATAGGTAATTATAGAAATTACGTGTCACGTTGTTTGTCGGCGATGGACTCCTGAATTACTTGACCGATTTTAATTAAATTTGCACGTTCAGTTTGATCCAATTTGAAAGATAAGATAGCTTACGTCTTACGATAGCGATAAATGACATCCACGCGGGCGGAGCGGCGGGCAACAGCTAGTATATATATTTTAAAAGAATATTAGCAACCGAAATTTAATTTCATTTAAAAATTAAGCTAAATTGTTTGTGCTAGGAATTGGTTGACTTCGGTAGTGTAATGGCCAGGATCGAACCCGGGACCTCTCAATCCTAAGGCCCACACCTTATTAACAGAGCTACTTATTTACGCCTTTCGATATTGAATTTATAAGAGTCTTTTTGGCAAATATTACTTTTGATGAACGACTAACAGGCTTGGAAATGAGCTACTGGGTAATTCTCTAAGAATATAAAGTTGAGCACAGCGCTGCGACTTCTCATTGGTCAATCTACGGAGACGTCACACAGTCCTACCACAGTCTAACGATTCATACTACATACAGTCGGTCAACGAAGCCGTCTAGACAGAGCAATCGTGCGGGGGGAGAGGGGTGGTGGGGGACGGGGTATTACTCGGTACGCCCATACATTTTACTCGGTACTAAGGATTCAGGGCTGTCTCATTTTTGTAATCACACTAATCACGTGATTTTTTTTTTCAAGGCTCGTTTTGTTTGTTAAAATTGTTTTTTTTTTCGTTTTCTATATTTAGCTATCCAAGATCGATATGGGTATCGTTTTCAGGGTTTTTGGGGTCGCTGATTGCGAATATAACACCCATTTCGCGATCCAGGATGGCGGACTCGAAATTTTTACCAAAATCGATATGGGTATCGTTTTCAGGGTTTTTGGGGTCGCTGATTGCGAATATAACATCCATTAGGTAATCCAAGATGGCGGACTCGAAATTTTCACTAAAATCGATATGGGTATCGTTTTCAGGGTTTTTGGGGTCGCTGATTGCGAATATAACATCCATTTTGCGATCCAAGATGGCGGACTCGAAATTTTTACCAAAATCGATATGGGTTTCGTTTTCCGGGTTTTTGGGGTCGCTGATTGCGAATATAACATCCATTTGGTGATCCAAGATGGCGGACTCGAATTTTTCACTAAAATCGATACGGGTATCGTTTTCAAGGTTTTCGGGGTTGCTGATTACGAATATGTTCATATATTCATGTAGCAATCCCAGATGACTGATATTCGTAATTAGCAACTCTGAAAACCTCCAAAACGATGCTCATGTTGACTTTGTGGGAAATTTCAAGTCCGCCATCTTGGATCGCTAAATGGATTTTATTAAACGTAATTAGTCACCAGGAAAACCTCGATTTGTTTTTTTTTTAAATTTCAAGTCCGCCATCTTTGATCGTCGGTAACATGGTCGTCAAGCCCGATAGCAGACAATTGCCGGCAGGCAATCATACGATGGGAAACTGTCGACTCCCAACTGATCGTGTGTAGCCGCAAAACTGACAGCAGGGCATGGCCACCAGGCCAAAATCGCTTTCGTGTGTGTGCGCTGTCGACTTAGAGGACTGCAGGCCGCCCAATACGATTTGAAACTGCAGGCGAACTGATCGTGGATAGGCTCCTTAAGAATATATCATCAAGTTAGCGATCTCAGCGATTAGCGAAATCCGAATTCGAATCCGAATCCAACCCCGAACCCGAACCCGAACAATATCCAAATTCAAGTCGGAATCGAAATAGAAATTCGAAATTGAAAACGAAACCGAAATCGAAATCGAAATCGAAACCAAAATCCAAAAACTCAGACTTAAAATATTACGTTTGCTTGATCATAATTGGTTGAGTAGAACCGGAGATATAACCAAAAGTCGCAATAGCCGACATCCATGCGAGCGGAGCCGCGGGCATCACCTAGTAATATAAATTAGCGTGAGTTGATGTGCCTTGACAGAACAAAGAGAACGAATAGGAGTTATATATAGAATATTACAGAAAAAATTATATATAAAAACTGAAGTGACAACCCTGACAAAACTGCAAAAGGCGGCATTTCCGCAAACATCAAACGCGATGAACTACTGTAAGATCTCTCGTTATACTGTGGTCCTACCATTGACAATCTCTATGCTGTCAATGGTAAGTTCGACGCTGATGATTGGCGAATTCCACAGCTGGTTGTACCAAGAAAAATGTAAGCTGAAAGAGGGTACCACCGTCTCTTCAATGATGTCAAATCTTTCTAAAACAAGTTAAAAGCAAAATATTTTTTTTTTATAACCCACGACAGTTAAAACATTATATAAAAAGCATTAAAATATTGAAAAAAAATAAATTCAAAAATTTCCTCCAGAAATGGCAACATTGATTTGCACTAACAATGTCTGTTGCAGTGCTCCCTGGAATAGTCGCCCATCGTAACTGATAACATGGATTTGCTCTAAAAAGGTTTACTGCAGCACCCCCTAGTGAGTTGTCACCGTAACAACACCGTAACAAACATGCACCAATCAAACCCAAACCAATAATTGAAAACTGCATCAAAACCGGACTAGTAGTTTTCGAGGAAATTGGCAACATTGATTTGCATTAAAAAGGCTTACTGTAGCGCCCCCTGTTGAGTTGTCATTGTAACACCTATATACTACATGTTCCAATTAAAGCTGAACCCATAACTGAAAACTGCATCAAAATTGAATTGGTAGTTTCAGAGAAATTGGCAACATGGATTTGCACAAACAAACATCATTTCACCCCAAACGCATATACCGTCTCCGTTCCGTCGTCGTGGGTAAAAAGTGACAAACAAACAAGAAAATATCAAGGATAGCCGTGGTCGTATGCCACTTACTCTAACAAAACAATATATTCTAGGCAAAAGTGGCATACGACCACGGCTATCCTTGATATTTTCTTGTTTGTCACTTTTTAGAGCGTGATTTTCTAGTAGTCGGGTTTTAGAGGCATTTCATTCGTTGGTCGGGCTGGATGACATCACGGGAGATCAACCAATGAATCTATCAAGGCTGTCGTAGCGTTGTGCTCAACGCTGTATACTTAGATATTTGACCAGCAGGTACGACTATATTATACTCAATTCAATCACGTCGCACAACGCGAGAG
Organism: Eilema sororculum; assembly: GCA_914829495.1. Classification (NCBI taxonomy): domain Eukaryota; kingdom Metazoa; phylum Arthropoda; class Insecta; order Lepidoptera; family Erebidae; genus Eilema; species Eilema sororculum. The sequence goes on from OU618559.1 coordinate 4,527,658, forward strand.
AAACTCTCTGCAATGTGATCTTTCATTGAAGTAGGCATATCTTCTAGCGCTGTTTTGATATACCCCATAAACATTCTCATAATATCTTCAATATCGTCCCTTTTACCTCTCTCCCACGCATCTAAATTCGTTTTTAAATTTCCCCATTTTAGTACATTTGCGTGTGACTTAAGTAATTTCGTCTCAAAAGCGTCTAAAATGTCTAGAAACGCTATAGTTGAGTTTATTCTACTGGTTGCCAAATCTGAAGGCATCACAGAAATCGGTTTATTTCTATTAGCAACTATATTTTTTATAACCATCAGACCTGCTTTCTGAATATCAAAATCTTGTTTCTCAACACGACTAATAGTTTTTTTTATTTCCTTCCGAGTTTTTTTATGAAATGTAGCTTTGAAATCTGTGGTTATCACAACTTCTGTTAAAGAATCAATGGCTTCTTGAATTTTTGTGTCATCGGATCTTAAGATTATCGTTAAATAGTCGTTTAAGAACTTTGAAAATCCATCTGCTGATCGACAGATACTAAAATCTCTGCATAAATTACGAAATTGGTGGTCTGTTTCTTTACGAACTTCTTGTTGAAAATGTTTAATTGTTGCTGTGTATTCGCGTAAATTGTTCGTATCTTCGATAACAACGTTATTAATTAATCTCTTTATTAAACGGTCTGATTCTTCTATAGCATTTAGTATCACCTTCTGTTTCCCAAGATCAGTTTTAATCTCTTGTCTATATGTTTCGTCAAGAAATTCCTTGTATTTATACTCGTAACTCATTGCAAGCATGTCTAGTTGTTTTTTGATAGCTACATCACTGGTTTTATTTTTCATTTCGTCAAAAACTTTTAAGCCTGATTCCATAATTTGTATAGTAAATGTGTGCATTGTTACATTAAATTGGATTTGGTATGGTATAGATCTCGGTTCATCTGTAACTGCAGATGTTACTATATTCGTTTCTGTAGTATCTTCTGTTATTTCAGATTCCTCGGTCACAGTGCTTGGGTCTTCTTCTTTATCAAAATCTTCTGTTGCATTTTCCTCTGTTTTATGATGTTTTGTTGTAGGTTCATCACTTTCATCAAAATTAACAGCCTGTTTCTTTTTATAAGCAACCCGAAGTACTTCTTTTGTCTTTTCTTGTTCTCGAAAACGTCCTTGCAATTCTTTATCTTTTTTGGGCGTCTTATAAGAGCGTAGCTGATGTTCCAACGGCTCTTGTTGCACTTGTATTAGTGTTTCTTCTTGCGTTTGCTCTTGTTCTTGCATTTCTAATATTTCTGTGATCGATGTGCCCTCTCGTAGCGACAAATAGTCTGCTGCGGCTTGCTTGTCTTCATAATTGTAAGTCAATTTTTTTGGATAATCAAAGTATCCGTCAAAATCTACTGTAATTGCGTTCGTCAAGGCAAGTAAATCTGAAATATCAAAATATTTAATCTACATTAATATAATAATCTCGTTGGCGTGTTTGGTTCCCGGTGGAGTAGAATAGGACCACTCCAGCTCTTCCCGTGGGTGTCGTAAAAGGCGACTAAGGGATAGGGCTGTTCTCCATCCGACAGTAAACATACAGCCCAAGACAAAGGGCCCGCTAGACGGTAATAGGCTCACCCCCTATTACGTCATGAGATCGAAAATCATAATTGGCGAAACGTAGTGCTAATACACCTCTGCCTACCTCTTCGCGGATTAAAAGGCGTGAGTATATATATGTGTATACATTATTAGAATAGGGGGAGTAGAATAAGACCACCCCGTTTCTTCCTATGGTGTTGTTGTGATCGACTAAAGGATAGGGATGTTCTCCATCCGACAGTAAGCATACAACTGATGATAATGTGCCTGCTTGATGGCAATTGGCTCGCCCTCTATAACGTGGGACCAAAAGTCATTATTGGCGAAATGTGGATGTTATACACCTTTGCCTACCTCTTCGCGGATATACAGGTGTGATTATATGTTGTAGTACAATAATAGATAGAAATATGAAAGTTTGTATGGATATACCTATACCGGGTATAAGGGGAACGCTACCGAAGCCGATAACCCCTAGCAGTACTCCAGGCACATAAAACATTGGCTTTAAAAAAATTCGAATACATAGGGAAAAAGAATCTTCTCGGGCGGGACTCGAACCCACAGTCTTTCCCTTACAGGGGGAATGCCTGACCAATTCGGCTACCGAGACACGCCCGATATGATTCAAATTTCCCTCCTTACTACGTCGCCTTAAAGACGTATAAGGAGGGAAATTTGAATCATATCGGGCGTGTCTCGGTAGCCGAATTGGTCAGGCATTCCCCCTGTAAGGGAAAGACTGCGGGTTCGAGTCCCGCCCGAGAAGATTCTTTTTCCCTATGTATTCGATTTGTATAGATAGCATACTTAATGCTGTAAAAATTCCTTCAATTGTTTGGGCGCAGTTATCAAAAAATCAATGTTTAAAAATGATTGTAACATCATTCATTGATTCCGATAGTTCGTAAGAAAATCGGTAGATGACGCTACGTCGCCTTAAAGACGTATAAGAAGGGAAATTTGAATCATATCGGGCGTGTCTCGGTAGCCGAATTGGTCAGGCATTCCCCCTGTAAGGGAAAGACTGCGGGTTCGAGTCCCGCCCGAGAAGATTCTTTGACAAAAAAAATTATGAATAATTTTTTTTTCATTTTTTTTTGTTATTACCCTTTAATTTATATTTTCTAGCACGATGGAGTGTAAATAAAGCAAAAAAAAAATGGAATACGAAATTTGAAACTTTTTTTTTGTCAAAATCATTACATAACACATTGACATAGAAGGCCAATGTGTTATTTATTTATTTATTCTTTATGCACAAATATAAAAATAAGAGTACAAAAGTACAGTTCCGCTTACGCCCGGTATAATATGAATGGAAGTTTCGAAAAACGAACCCGTGCCTTCTAAGTAGCAAACGAGTTCAATACCACAACGCCAGAGAGGGATGGATAAAGTACGGCCCGAGGGCCAACTCCTGCCCGCGAAAACATATAATCCGGCTCGCTGACGACGGTCCTTTGACGTGTAAGGTGACATACATTTTTTATTTTTATACTGGACACGTCAATTTGACTTCACCTCGCCTGATGTTAAGCTAAAGGCAAAGTCTCGGAAAGAGGGTCACCATCGTAAACATTTACCACTTAACAGTGGTGGCACTCAGCTTGAAGGCCTCATTAGATGCTTTTTCACGCCCCGCTTTAAGGACCCGGGACTGTAGGAAGAAGGAAACACGTGAGCTGGCAGGGAGTTCCAGGTCTTAGTGGTGCGGTATAGGAATGAGTTACTGAAACGCTTGGTTCTAGAAGGTATACTCTGCACCGTAAATCGATGGCATCTTAGCCCTACACGTGTCGTCCTGTGAAGGAAAGGGAAGGGTGGGACTAATTGGAAGAGCTCGTCAGAACATATATATAATCACGCTTTTATCCCCGAAGGGTTAGGCAGAGGTGAATTAACACACATTTCACCAATCATTGTATTCAGTCCCAGGGTAGGCAATGCGAGTGTAGGGTAGGCAGCGCGAGTTTAACGTCCCTGGTGTTGCATACGTCCATAGGCCGCGGTAACCACTTTCCATCAGGTGGGCCGTGTGCTTATCTGCCACCTAAGTGGTATATAAAAAAAAGCGTAATAAGGAGCCTATTGTCGCATTCCGACTACTATTAACTCGAGCCTATATCTGAGGCTGAGTCTGTGCTGTATATATCTGTCTGATGTTAAACAGCGCTATCCCTTAGTCGCATTGTACGACACCGCATGGGAAGAGATGGGGTACGTGGCTCGAATTCTACACTGTCGGGAACTATGCGGCTGTACTATAACGTCCCGAGGATGGCCAAACTCCCGAGGAGGGCCAAACCGTAAGGGATGGCCATGGGTCAGCCGGGGTGCGAGGGATATGTCGATAACAACCTCACCTCCGGCCTAGCACCACGACCCACAGTCGGCGTGCGGTGTTAGTTGATTCGAGTCCGACATAACCTCCCCTTCCAGCTCCGGCAGGGGGGTATCTGAAGGGATATCCGCACGAAAAAAAAAAAGCTGTAGGTACTATAACGTAGATTCCGGTGTCAAAGTAGCTGCTTCAGAGCCGCCTCTTCCTCGCACTACTCGAGAACGCGTATGGGACGCCCAGCAGGGAGCTAGTGGCGGCCCTAGGAGTGAGGGGTCTCTCGATCACCGCCTTCCCGCCCCGCCACCGGTTCGAAACGCGGCCCAGACCTGAAAAGACTCCGGCAAGAAACTCAGCGCTTTTTGGTCTTTATGGTCTGGTTACAGTGATTTGCTTGAGTAGCATAGCTGAGCGAACAGCTTGTTTATCCTATAAATCCTATTCTTGGATTTTATAATAGCCTATCTGGCACATTAACTCTTAACTGCATTTTTAATTTATTTAAAGATTTCAATTGATTCTAGACCTTTGCATAGTTTAATTAGCAGAATTTATAGGACCTAGCATGCAGATATACAATACTAATATACTTACTTTTTTAACCCCCGACGCAAAACGACGGGGTGTTATAAGTTTGACGTGTCTGTGTGTGTGTGTGTGTGTATGTCTGTCTGTGGCATCGTAGCTCCTAAACGAATGAACCGATTTGGATTTAGTTTTTTTGTTTGAAATGTATATTATTCGGGAGTGTTCTTAGCTATGTTTGAAAAATATCGGTCCAAAATGGCCGTCGCGTCGCTAGAAAATGGCGGAGTACATAAAAATTTCACAAGTCCCTTAATATGGGTATCAAATGAAAGTAGGCTTGAGGCTTGACTAGTAGATCAATTTAAAAAGTATAAAATAAAAATTAAATTCAAAATTTAAAAAACTCCCGTTACAAAAAACATATCTCAAAATTTGAAGATAAATTGGACCTAGTTATGCAGATACGTTCCAACCCACAGCATGTCGAATTTGAGAAAAACTAAATTTCGTGTTTTCGTTGTACAGTTTTTTATTAAAGGTGGTAACAACGAATACTGTGAGTTTTATTTTAGAAAATATAAATATTAGTTGATTAGTTACCTAATTTTTGGCTCCTTACTATTAAAACAAGAAAAAAAATGGATTATTGGGATTGGAACATTTTTGCTAAATTAAAAATTTGCGTTATAAAACGTTTCAAAACATATTAGGATTAAAATCCGTCTCTTATTTTAAATAAAAATACCAAATAATAGCTAAAAGTTTATTAAAAAATCACAAAATAAAAAGTACTTCACCATTCTAATACCCTAAAGGTAATTGCTTCTACCTCTTTATTCATCCTCTTCTATCTCAAAATCGGGCTCTCCCCCAAATCCATCTACATCATCTAAAATATCGTCCGAACTCTTCAAACTTCTATAAAAGTTGAGACAGTACTCGGGAACGTATTGATACATTGACTGCAGGTCTATAAGTTTCGCTGGGGCAATTGGCTTTCCATCAGGCCACAGCAGGATTAAATCAGAATCTGTAATTTTTTGTACTTCTCCCTTGAATTTTTTTTGTATATTAAGTGCTTTAAAGTCTTCATCAAACGAGGTCCTCATGTAAATAGAATATATATCATCTTTTTGAATTTTTATTTCCTTGGTCATCAGCCAATTTACCTTGCTTTTATCAGTAAACTTCTTCCGATTAGTTATATTTTTTTCTACCTTTGCGCAGCTATAAAAATCTGTCTTCAGCATTCTTTGGACTTTCAAAGGTTTCTGTTTTTTACATTTCTCCATTATGTCAATGTATTCCTCGGCTGTATAAATACGTTGCTGATGTTTGAGTGCCGTTTCAATTTTTGAAAAATCTGTGTCGTTGGGTAGAAAGGTATGCCCCGACTCTAGAAAACGCATTGAAATGTCCTGCAAAGTTGGATGGGATGACAATATAGCTTTCAGCATCAAAACTAATTTAATATTTCTGTTTTGCCCACCGCAGCAGTCACTCCATAGGATCAGGTGTTCTACGGTGGGACGTAGTTTATTTTTAATAAAATTTATAAGGCACGACCCTACTTCCTGCGCACCTCTTCCCGCTTCTCCCTCTACCCACACGTAACAATGACCGATGTCATCGGAGGCACTATGGATTCCACTATTGTAGACCCATAGTTGCCTTTTATAGAAAACAATGTTTGTTGGAATTCGGGGCAGCGGCAGAGTCTTCTCCAAATCAAAGGTCAAGCATTCGACGGTAGTTGAGTTACGTGCTTCTTGAAAATCTGCGTTCATTCGGTTTCTCATGTTTTCAGCTTTTTCTATATGTTCTGTCTTCTCCTTCTGTGCTCTTTCTTTTTCTTCTAGGTTCCTGGCATTTTGTATATTTACAGTAAAGGCATCGCATTTGTTGCATGTATCTTTTTTTAGTGGTTTACACTTCAAATTAAATTTTGAGTAGAAAATGTGTTTCAAGGATGCGAAGGAAGCGCACTGGCGCTCTGCGCCATATCTTTCTGTAAACTCATGCTGGTATATTTGATATATTTTTACTAAAGTCATTCCGGACTGTAAATATAACGCGTCGCTGTTCCTTTCACGTCTATAGTGTGACTCGTATTTAGGTAGTTTTGAAATAGTCTCTACAATGAAGTTAAAATCCTCATCAGACAACTTGCGCCTGTTGCAGTTCAATCCTCTAGCATCCAATATCGGTCCACCACCCCTAATTTTTTTTAATGCAATGGTTACTTTTTGAGTGGTGATTTGCAAAGTATTTAAAAACATACCACGGCATACCTTTATACCGCTCAATGAATACACACGGGCAAATTGTCTTGGTTTTTTTCTTTCTATAGGAACATTAGTCATGGTGTAACTGCGTTTTTTATTTTCTTCCTTAACACACGATCCTATATATAAACACTGTGCATTGAAGGAGCCCAGTTGAACAAATTTTATAAACTCTTCTTTCCTTTTCTCTATTGGAACCACACTAGCGCAATTCTTGATACATGTACATTGGTAATCCTTAAAAGCTTTCGGTGGTATCTTTTTGTTTTTATATGTGGTATACTCCAAGTTGTTGTATTTATTATATTTTCTTTCGGCTCTGAGCTGAGGATTAACTCGCTTACGGCCTCTTTTTGGTCTACCGGTATATTCTATTATGTCTTCACTAACAAGTGTTGGATTTTCGTTATTTATGAGGTTTTCATTAGTTACTAAATTATTAATATTCTCAGTCATCTCATTATTATCATTACCATCAACAGACGAACACGAAGTATTTGACTCATCTATATGGGTTGGCAGGCTAGGTAAAATATAATTTGGATCCACAACACTATCATCGCTATCGCAATCAGCAAGTTCATCTACGATATTGTCATTCAATGTTCCACACTCTGTCAAAATATTAAAAATGTGTTGCGTCTCCGGGGTCATTGCTCGAAGAGGTGATGATGGAGTACCATTGTTTATCGTTGTTGACAATAAAGATGGTGAAAAATTGTTAGGTATTTCTGACAATAAGATGCCAGAATTCTGCTCATCTAAAACAACAAGAGAAGTACCGTCACCATCTATGATTTGGGAGGATGAAAATAAATAGTAAACCAGTAAAACCCTTGTTGGTATGTAGTTAAATCCCTGTGCAATAAGCTATTAATAAAAGTTTACCACTTTGAGGTATTTTTATGACGTGGCTGAGTTATTAAGAGTCGTTATGCTGAAGAAAGTAGGTACCTAGGTAGTTATACAATGATTAGTTGCCTCGTACGACACACACACAGGTGAGCAAGATGCATTTAGCGATGAATGTCTTAACATATACCTAATCAGAATAATAATAATTTTACCTTGTAATTGAACATCATCGTTTTCTCTATTAGTTGCAATTAATGGAGTAAGCGGAGAAAAGGGGGGTGGAGATATTGAAGGTTGTGCGATTGAATATGGTGTAACTGAATTGGATTCACCTGAAAATAAAAACATGCATGAATTTTGCTGTGTCCTTCTCAGACTCTAAGCTATCTCTATACCAAATCTCAAACAAATTTATGAAGTGGTTTAGGCTTCATTGAGTGAGAACGTGCAGACAGGCAGAGTTACTAACTCATTTAAAATATTAAGAAGGTTAATGTACTTATTAAGGAAATGAATATTATAAATTGTGCACATATTTAAGTTAGTAATCTTCCGAGACTTGAAACAAACTTGTATCTAAGCAGTTCATAACAAAGCACCCTAACCAAGTACATGGACAACATAACAACACAATACATGCAGAAGAAATTATTCGCATTTTGTAACAACCATAACCTAAAATTCGATACGTCACGCTTTTACCCTTCCGTAGTTATTCGCTCCCCTTGAACGTGTAACAGATTTGGGTTGAACCTATAAAATTGTGATACAATGAAATTAATTAAAGTTAAAAATGTTTTCTACTCGTATGTTTTTAGAAAACGTAAATGTATTTATTATATATTATAAAACTTAGGTACCTCTGGAGTCCGCTGCTTGCATCATAAGCCCTTGAGAGGTCAATTTGTTTCTGAGATCTACTAATTTATGTCTTTTAGCCAATAACTCTTCTAATGTCTGCAATAAATAAAATGAATATTAAATTAGCGATTTTCAATAGTTTGAAGTAGTCTAATTTTAATGGCTAAGGTATAATAAGGTGAGTTGGGATCGTGAGCCAGAGTCGAGATAAAACACCCCATGCGATTTGCCGTGTATATGGTTGACCACTAATCCTATACAAACCCGTCTAGCCAGCGTGGTATAGTAGATCAAAAACCTCCTAAAACGGTGCCACAAATGTGGCGCATGTTAGGTGAGACCTAACATAGAATAGAATAGGAGTACATCAATACATTCATCGATACCCTAGTTATCTAACATAACAAAACTTACGCTATTGTTGTAAGAAATAATCAAATAAGTATAATTGCATACAAATTTTGTTGAAACAAAAGTTACTTACATTTTCATTGGATTCCATTGCTGCTGCTCGTAGTTCTTATTATTCACTGTTCACAAACGTGTGTTTTAAACAAAATAACGTGGTTAACACAAACAAAACACGCTCAAACGTTATCAAAACTGTAGCACTTTGACGAAGTACAGACCGTTTGACAGTAATAAAATAACGGACGTCTTCATTTGAAAAAGTAGATCTGTCTCGCTCGCACAAGTACGTAAGTGTTGCCAGATCCGTTTAATTGAATTAGATCAATTTAATTAATTTCGTGCTCATTTACAATACGTTTTTCGTTTTTATGTTTGTCATAGTAATTAGTTTCGAAGGACTTTTGAATTAAGAATTTTTATGGGGACAAAAGATTTAAAAAAAGTATTATTATTTCAGATTTAGTGTTTATTACTACTCTTTAGATCTGATTACAGTAAAATTTTAGCTATGTACCTTGCAATAAAACGTCTTGAAACATTATTAATACTATGTGAATTCTATTTTTGTCAGAAACTAAAGGTACCATAAGTTTTGAAACATTTATAATTCGAAAATTTATAAAAGTAGAAACGTTCCAACTATATGTGAAACATTTATTACAAATGACAGTGTTCAAATAGACTTGAATAAAACATTTCAAGATTTTTGTGACACTTTATATTAGGAAATGTTACCGAATCCTAAAAATTTAAAATGTTTCAGTTGGCCTATGATGTTTTGATAGATTTAAAAAAGCGCGAAGTGTAGATTCAACATTTTTTTTTCATAATTATTTCCGGATATTAAGGCATACACATTGAATTTTATTTGTTATAATACTCAGGGTATTAAAAAGGTGGACTGGCCACATTAACTTAATTTTAGTGATTCTGTGGATTGAAACGTTTCTTCTTCACTACGTTCATTTTAGCTAGTAACAAAAGGTTCCATACATTCTGAAACATTTTTAATCTGAAAATTTATAAAAGTAGAAACGTTCCAACTATGTGTGAAACATTTATACAAAAAATATCTCCCGAAAGTTACTTAAGTTAAACATTCCAAGATTTTTGTAACATTTTGTATTGGTAAATATTTATAAATCTTTAAAATTTGAAATGTTTCAATTAGCATATAACGTTTTGTTAAATTTTAAAAGAGCTCGAGGTGTGGGTTGGAACGTTTGTGTCAAAATTATCTCCGGAAATATGCCATAAACAAGGATTTTTGTCTTTTAGGACGATGCAGGATGTCAAAAAAGGTAGATTGGTCGTAATATCTCATTTTTGGCCGACCTGTGGATTGGAACGTTTCTGCATAACTACGTCCAATTGTGTTTGCCCTTTAACTTTGATATACCTATTAATATTCTGTTTCAACCGTTGCCATGTCAGGGGACCCAAACTGTTAAAGATGACGGAGTGCGTCATGTTATCGGAACAATACATAGTCCCCCCGATAGTGTGACGGGGGTTTATAATTTTTTTAATTTAATTACTAAATACATACATATACTCACGTCTGTGTATCGCTGAAGGGGTAGGCAGAAGTGTATTAGCACCCACGTTTCGCTAATTATGATTTTCGGTCCCATGACGTAATAGGAGGCGAGCCTATTACCGTCTAGCGGGCTCTTTGTCTAATGGAGAACAGCCCTATCCCTTAGTCGCCTTCTACGACACCCACTGGAAGAGATGGGGTGACCCTATTCTACTGCACCGGGGACTAACACGGCAACTTCTTAATACATAATTAGGTATACCTACATATTATACATAGAAACACCCAGACCAATGCAAATAGACATTATTCATGCATACAAATATTTACACAGCGGAAATCGCACCCAAATCGAACGCTACAGAGAAGAACTACCGCTATACCACAGAGCTAAAAGAAAATAATATTTTTCAGAACAGTTTTGACACTTACAGATTTTCAAAATGGCCGACGTTATAGAAAACATAATCGAAATTTAATTTTCATTTCTTTATCGAATTTTAGTATTCAGAACATGTAAATATTGTGCTGCTTTTTAAAATTAAAACGTATCATCCATGACCTAACATTGTAACGTAGAAAAAAACCGGCCAACTGCAAGAAGGGTTCCGTAGCAACAAGTAACATAATATATATTTTTTTTATTTTAAGTCAGACCCGAGCAAGAAGGATTCCGTACCATTAAATGACGGGGCTACAATATTATAGTGCTTACTTAACTGCCCTCCTTATTGCAAACGTAGTACTTGCAAAATGGCGGTTTCGAGATAAACGCGGTAAACCTGTTTTCTCATATCTAATGGAGAAATATTCGTGCTATAACTTTTAAAATGTAACTTAAAATTCGTAAAAAAATCAAGCTTTCTATTGATATATTTTTTTCTTTATTTTATTGTCTTATTTAGATAAAATGCTCAGTACTGCGTTTTCATTAACTTTTTGGGCTTGCGAGCATTAGGTACGGTACTTACCTATCACTAAGACTAAATGCAGTAACTGTGTTTATTACTGCAAACTTACCTAGGACGTGCTTATTACTGCGTTTGTAATTAGCAATAGTTTATATTTTCATGCCTGGTCCTACTAGTTGAACTGTAGGTAAATTCAACTTCTGTCCAATATTTGTAGAATACTGCGTTTAGGCTTAGCGTCGCAAGAGTAGGCTGTTCTTATTTTCGCTACGTTCAGATGCAGTAATGGTGACTACTGTGTTTGTCTTTAGTTAATATTCGTTGCAAAAAAGTTATGTGCTAAAAGCATATGCAGTAAACGTAGCAAGTACTGCATAAACTTCTAGCATATTATGCTTAATGCTACAAATCTTTTTAGTGAAAGTAACATTTAGGTGCAAGTGCTGCGTTTCACGTTAAATAAAAAACACGTTTTTAATAAGAAAAAACTTGTAAATATGTTTTTTACGTATGGAATATATCCTCAGGACGTCATTTTTGCAAAAAAGTGAAAATCTCAAAAATGTCGATTACTGCAAGTACAATTAGCAGGGCAGACTAGCTGACCCGGCGAACTTTTTTCCGCCAAGTTTTGCCGCCCGCGTTGCGTCAGGTCCCGTTCCCGCTGCACCACCACCCGCTGTTCATATAAGCCTTTCTCTTGAATTACTCTATCTATTATAAAAAACCGCTACAATTTCCGTTACGTAGTTTTAAAGATTTAAGCATACATAGGGACGGACAGACAGCGACAACGACTTCATTTTATACTAGCTTTTGCCCGCGGCTCCGCCCGCGTGGATGTCGGTTATCGCGACCAAACATAGCCTATGTCCTTTCTCAAGGTCTAATCTACCCCTATACCAAATTTCATCAAAATCGGTACGGTGGTTTAGGCATGAAAGCGTAACATACAGACAGACAGACAGACAGACAGACAGGCAGACAGATAGACAGACAAAGTTACTTAAGTATGGATTTTATACTATGTAGTGATGAAGATGCAGACAAGCCCACGGTAGTTACCGTGGCCTATGAACCTGGGCTACACCAGTGACGTCACACTATTGCCGACCCTGTAAGCACAGAGAGTTTCTGTGCCGTCAGTGCAGAAGACAAAGCAGGGCAAGCCTTTGGTCTTCCCACTGACAGCACAAACAACTCTCCAGTGAGCTCTGGCTACCGTACTCACCGCCGGGAACACAACACGAGGTTATTATGGCCGCGGTGTTCTGTAGGATGGAGGTCCCTGTCGGGTGGTCCATTCTCTGCCATCACTTCTTCAAAGTAGGTATATTATGAGAATCTTATTTACTCTGGTGGCTGTGGCCTTGTGGTGGTTCCCTGTAGAATAGAATTTGGTCCACCCCATCTCTTCCCATGCGGTGTCGTACAAGGCGACTAAGGGATAGCGCTGTTTAAGGACCGGGTCCGCGGAGCGCACGACTCAAAATCTGTCAAAATACAGACGCAGCCGTGCACGCACACATCACCGAGATGCACAGTGGGCTGCTAGACGCACTTTACCAGTTAAAATAATGATGAAAATTGTCTTACCAATGATGTAAAAACTATTTTAAGCCTTGTGGTTAGAGTGCATTTTTGAGTAATATGATTTATTGTGACGTATTACGTCTGTCAATTACATTTCGTATCTCTTTTCTTCTTATACATTCATCCCTGTCATATTATGTTACGTGACGTCATTGGCATGTCTTTTGTTTCAGTGTCATACATAGCATGTTAAACTTTTCGCAGAGATTATGAGATTTCGAACAAAATAAGGCTGGGGACATACCTACACCTAATTTTTGATATCTGAGGATACTGAAAATACTCATAAAATTAAAATGCCCACCGCGTAGACACCGCGTAGTCGTAGACCATACCTACCGGTTACGTACAAAAAAACGATATTTAAAACCCCAATTACAAAATTCCGAAGTTCAAACCTGTACGAAATATCAAACTACGAGATACCGAAGATCACATTAGTTTAGATTTTATGTATAGAGCGCGCATATTAATCTAAATGTATAGGAGCCGAGCACGACAATTTGACTTCTCGTCGCCTGACGGTTAGATAGAGGCAAAGTGTCAAGAAAGGGCCACCATTACAAATACGCTACTAGTTAACAATGGTGGCACTCAGCTTGACGACCTTACTAGATGCCGATCCGATTGTCGCTCTGAAGAGTGGAATAGTGGAAGAAAATAAAATACCTTTGCTGTGCCTGCGTCTTCTTAGCATTGAACTCCACCAAGTTCTCAGAGCGCCATTGCAAAATGTGGTCCAGGATCCGGTCAATCTCAGTGACAAGAAGCTACCCTTTCTCATCGATATCAGACTGTGCAGCCGCAGGATTTCCGTGATAACTCTCGTTTAAGGTGCTATCATCTGCATAGCAATGAAAGCTAAAGAAAGAGAGTGGGTTATATCCATCACAGAGGACACGAATACGGCGCTCCTGCAGGCTCCTAGCAACCCAATTGCACAGTTTCAGGGTCCGTCTTGCAGCTCTTCTTCCTACATTTCCTCCCCGGCTGGAGCCGGGTGGGGAGGTTATGTCGTACTTGAACCGACTAAAACCGCACGCCGACTGAGGGTTGTGGTGCTAGGCCGGAGGTGAGGTTGTCTTAGGCATATCCCTCGCACCCCGGCTGACCATCAGGGCCATCCCTTGCGGTCTGGCCCTCTTCGGGAGGAGGGACAACCATGACTCGCCCACGAGTGGGGAGGCGCGCTTCTTAGCACGCCGCCGCCGTGGCCTGCTTCTGCTGGGGTGACAGGCGGCTCTACCCGTCAGCCCCAGGCCCGCGCTCATGAGGGACGGATGTCAGTCTGTGCCCTCCGACACCCGAGTTGCCTGCGCACGCGGGTGGTCTCTAAGGATCTGTAAGTCTCTCTCTCTCACGCCGCCACTCCCGTTCCGCCGTCTCCTTCACGACCAATAGAAAGAAAAAAAAAGGAGGACGCAGAAGGAGACGCTGGCCACCCACGCGTCCGCACAGCGGACCATCGCTCGCCGTGAGCAAGGTGGCAAGGATGAGAACTCTCACTCCCAGTGCCGCCCCAAGCTTCCGCCTTGCCGGCCACTCGGTGAGCGTGTGAAGTCCCGTGACGTCGCTCGCGTCGCAGTGATGGCACTCGGACATTCGCTCCTTATCGATCAGACGCAGATTGACGTGATCGTACCAATGAAGGCGGCTCTCTTGCGTATCTGCGACATTGCGATACATATGGCTTCTAATCCAGTGCACCAGGTCTACTGGTGGTCGCACTAACTGATACCCGCGACTCCTGCGACTCTAGTGATGCTGCTACATATGAATCAGTATCTTTAATATACGAGTAACATAAGCCAACGAAACTTTTTTTATTACTAATGTTTTCGGAAACAGCTACTTCACAATATACATATATACTTACCTATACAATCATATAAAATAGACCATGAAGTTAGTATCTAATTATAATTTCATTACAACAGAACCTAAAAATATTGTTTCTACAAAAAATATTTTAACTAGGTATATCCCCAACTTTACAGTTCAAACCTTAAAGCAAGTATGTCAAAATCTGAAACATTATGCTATAAATGTACCAACGAAAGTGTGAAATGGCTAAAATCGGAACTATGGTTGTCACTGTAAAATGCATACTATTTTATTGCCGTCTAAATGATTAATGAAGACGGTGGCGCCTTTTTTCATTTCATATATTTCTTGGTAGGCCTATTTGTGTATGCATGAACTGTCATCACGCGCCAAAGAGACGTGGTCCTGCTTCGAAGGCCCGTGGGCGACTGACGGGCGATGAGAAACAATATGGCAGAAAAAAGACACTATTTTACGCGTTTTTCAGTAACTTTGAAGTGATTTTTTAGATTGATTACTAAATGTATTATCAAATAAGTTTTGTCTTCCCTATCAAAAAGTCTTTGACTTTCAAATGTATACCGGTTCATTGCTAAAATCACTCATTTTCAATATGAATTTATTCAAAAACTGGAGCCTATTTCACTTAGCCTGTATGGAGAATTTACGTAAAATATATCTAGATTTTAGGGCTTTAAAAGAGGAAGTCTTTGTTTGTAAAGGTACAAAAAACGTACACGCTATATTTTATTGGTTTCTTCAGTGATCAAAAAGTGTTTCTTTTTATCAATTTGTGTTGATTTATTGGGTTAAATCTGAAAAATACGAAGGCATGTTTTTGCATTTTTTCTCAATTTTGTGCGATTGTTGACGTTTATTATTTAACAACTATTAGGTTTTAAGAGTTTAATATAAGAATACCATAATTTTTAGTCTTTGATTGTAATATATACAAAGTATCATTGATATCAATCATATCTAAATAGGTTAAATATGAAAAATTGTAACACTCTTTTCGGTGATTTTCACGATCTGGCCCCTTAACATCAGACAGATATAGTACCTATACAGCCCACTCAGAGCTGATGCATGACTCGACTCAAAATAGTGCCCGGAATACGGTAATAGGCTCACCCCCTATCATTTGGGACGGAATAGAATGTTTTTTATTTTTATAGGACACGTCAATTTGACTTCACTTCGCCTGGTGGTAAGCTAAAAGCAAAGTCTCGGAAAGAGGTCCACTATCGTAAACATGTACCATGTTAACACTGGTGGCACTCAGCTTGACGGCCTCATCGGATGCCTTTTCACGCCCTGCTTAAAGGATATGGGTGTTAAAACACCTCTACCAAACCCTCGAGGGTTAAAGGCGTGATTTTATTTTTGTATGTTTAAATTACTTTACCTTCGAAGCTCAGATAATATTTCAAAGTGTGATGGCTCGGGCCGTTGTTGTTTGTCCGTCGATAAATCCATACTAATATTATAAAAATACGAAAGTAACTCCGTCTGCCTGTCTGTCTGTCTGTATGTTACGCTTTCACGCCTAAGCCACTGAACCGATTTTGATGAAATTTGGTATAGGGGTAGATTAGACCAGGAGAAAGGACACTGGCTATGTTTGGTCGCGATAACCGACATCCACGCGGGCGGAGCTGCGGGTAAAAGCTAGTATCGAATAATATTAATATTCGAAATTTGTGTATCTTGTAGACAAGGTTCTGCGGTAGCCTAGTGGTATTGGTAATGGACTGCTGAGACGAGGTCTCGGGTTCGAGCCCAGGTTTACCATGGCACACACCAATGACTTTTCGATGCAGGTTTATAAGTGACCGGTTAATGGCAATAGGCTCGCCACCTATTACATTGGGACCTAAACATAAATTGGCGAAATGTGGGTGCTAGCACCTCTGCCTACCCCTTCGGGGAATACAGGCGTGAGTTTATGTTATGTAGATGAGTATTATATCCACTGCAGTAACAGATAAAGCTCGATGAATATATCTAGGACCCAAAATGTAGGGTACTCAAAATGTGCTTTATTACGCTCATTACATGTTCCTCGTATTTTGAAGATAGCGCGGGGTGCCACTGCGTACGCTAGTAGGTACTATTACTATTCTGTGCCACTGAGGAGGGCCAGACCGTAAGCGATGGCCCTGGGTCAGCCGGGGTGCGAGGGATATGACTATGACAACCTCACCTCCAGCCTAGCACCAAGACCCACAGTCGGCGTGCGGTTTTAGTCGGTTCGAGTCCGACATAACCTCCCCCCGACTCCGGCAGGGGGGGTATCCGAGGGGATTTCCGCACGAAAAAAAAAAAAAAGTACTATTATCTATTCTGTGCCACTGCGGTAGACGAGCTCTTTACCAAGCATAGATTTGAATGAATTCTTTATAGCATATATTATGCTAACTTTTAAGTTCGAAAAACATCGGAAAAATTAAATAAGTACATATAAAGCAACTCGATTTTCGAACTTAAAAGTTAGCATAATAAATGCTATAAAAAATTCATTCAAATATTTGGGTGCAGTCATCAAAATTCAATGTTTAAAAATGGTTGAAAGATCATTAATTGTTTCCAACAGTTTGTAAGAATGTTGGTAGATGGCTCCACCGTCGCCCTTAAATATGGATATAAAGAGAAGGAAAATTTGAAATAATTCAGGTGTGGCTCAATAGCTCAGTTGGCTCATTCCCCCTGTAAGGGAAAGGTCGGGAGTTCGAGTCTCTTTTTTTTTATACCACTTAGGTGGCAGAAAAGCACACGGCCCACCTGATGGAAAGTGGTTACCGCGGCCTATGGACGTATGGAACACCAGGGGCGTTACACTCGCGCTGCCTACCCTGAAGAAACCTTCTAATGCCCCTCTTGAAGAACCCTATATTGTAGTCGCTTGGGAAAACCATGGCAGGGAGTTCATTCCACAGCTTGAGCGTACGTGGAATGAAGTTCCTTTCATACCGCACGGTACGCACCGTATTCGGATGCAATGTGTGGGGATGAATTCCCTGTCTATGGCGAGCGGTGCGATGATAGAATGTAGCTGTGGGCATCATGTCAAATAATTCATCTGAGCACAAACCATTATATAGGCGGTAGAAAACACACAGTGAGGCAAAATCCCTTCTGAGGCTGAGAGGTTCCACATCGCCTGCGAGTATGGGTCTGTCGACGAGCCTCAAAGCACGTCTTTGCACCGAGTCGAAAGGGTTAAGCTGGCGTGCGGGTGCTCCGGCAAAAAGATGACAGCAGTTTGAGCATTTCATTTTTTCCGATGTGACGAATGAATGAATGAATGACGAAAACAATCCGCGTGCGCCAGGGCCTTTTATAAATTGCGATTTAGGTCCAAGATACTGCTGATATCAAGCTATAGGTACTGTTTGACAATATAACAATGAGGACAATATAACAATTCCGTAACACTGGAGTAACTTCAAATTTTGCTACGTGGCCTACGTAGCAAAATTTGAAGTTACTCCAGCGTTGCGGAATCCTATTAGAATTGATACTTAGATTAGATGATAGAAAGAATAATGGTACATAAAGTTTCCACTTTTAGTGGTTGGGGAAGCGGGGCGTGTAGAAACATCTGATGAGGCTGTCGAGCTGAGTGCCACCACTGTTAACATGGTACATGTTTATAATGGTGGCCCTCTTTCAGAGACTTTGCATTTAGCTTACCATCAGGCGAGGTGAAGTCAAATTGACGTGACATTTTATATATAAAAAAATCTCGCTCCATAGCCCGTTGCGTGAGGGACCGGACGGGTACTCGTTGAAAGGGTTTTTGAAGGGGTTTTTTTAAGCGCTTAATGAAGAAACCCTTACGAACGGCTTACCCTTTCGAACGGGTGTAAAAAACCCATTCCGAAAGGGTTACCCTTTCAAAACCCAGTAACACTGTAACCTGGGTAAGCCGTTCCAACCTAAGTCATTGAAATCTGCACTTTTTGAAAATTGTCGTAAGTTTGAAAATTGCATAACTACGATCGCACAAGACGCTCAGCCGGCTCGGCGCAACATTGTATCATCTACTCGCTAGAGTAACGAAGTTGCCGCTGACTTGTAAACATGGAATAATATTTCTTGTTGATATGTTAATACAGTTTAATTTTACTTAATGCACATTATTTTTCGTGTCTTTACTTGTTCTTGTCTTTCTCATTGTTTCGTTCGTCGAATTTCATTTAAATTGGAATTTCGATACTTATTACGAAGCATCAAAAACACAAGTAGGGTCAGTTCGCCAGTTTACAGCCATTTAGCTTAGTTACTCACTTTAGTATAAAAAAATAGGCTACCTATTTGCAAAATAGCTCATAATGACAATAAACCACCGGACTTTTTGTCTACCTATATTTTTTGATTTATAGGAGAAAAAGTGCAAAAGTAGCAAAAATGTTAGCTAAGGGCCGTTTTCGTCAGTTTACGGCCCCCATTTTCAGCTTAATGGATAAGGAGTCGGCCTTACGATCGAGAGGTCCCGGGTTCGAATCCTGACCATTACACTACCAATGTGAACCCACTCCTAGCACAAGCAATTTAGCTTAGTTGGAGGGGTTAGAGGGAATATTAGTACTTTCAGTTCTAATAAACAAATATAATTGACTAAAAACCGGCTAATTGCGAGTCGGCCATGAAGGGTTCCGTAGCAGCAAGTAACATAATATAAAAGTTCTTGTATTATTTATGAGTTAATTGAATGAAAGGCGAAAATTGCGGTTTATGACGAATAAAAAAAAACTACTCACTAGATCTCGTTCAAACCAATTTTCGTTTTAAGTTTGCATGTACATCATATATTTTTTCTAGATTTCTCATTCTCTTACTTTAGAAATTATAGGGGGGGGACACATTTTTCCACTTTGGAAGTGTCTCTCACTCGTGCAAACTATTCAGTTTAGAAAAAAAAAAGGTGTTAGAAACCTCAATAGCATTTTACATCCCACGACCGACGCAGCTCATGATTGAAAAAACGACGGCTCTCTCCGTCAGATCTCTCCGTCTCCCCGACTATGTGGCTAAGATATAGAGAGGCACTTCGTGATATGCGTGCAACTCCAAGGCAAGATGTTGAACGCGTTGGTTATATCCAGGGACATCGCCAACATCACCCCGTCCTGGGCAACCAATTCCTACGCTAGAGTTCTCACGCGCAACAGTCTGTGTGGGCTGCCGCCTCCTCCTTCTGCGAGCAAGTAATGCTCGAGAAGAAGGCGGGGAGCAGGTCCGGAGGAGACTCAGATCTCTTCTGTCCCGCAAAACGTGCTGGACGTGACTCAGGCGTTAGAGGTCGCACTTCGCTCAACGACCTCCACCCTCTATGAGTGCGGACTTGGGGGTGAAGATAAGTGAAACCGCCTGTCACCCTAGCAGAAGCTGGTCGAGGTGGTAGCACCTATCTGGGGACAAATGGGGACACTGTGCAATTTCACCTTTAACAGCTAAGGACATATTGATAGCGTGTAGCTTTAGTCGGTTTGTATCCGACATAACCTCTCTCTCTCTCCGACCGATCTCGGCCATGGCGACCACTTCGACTCCTAGTCGGCTCGGCGCTGATGCGCTCTAAGATGGCTAACATAGCCAATCTTCGCGGTGAACACTCGTGTGCACTGAGGGCACGTGAGAACACCACCCACATAATGGTACTGAATGGCAGCGGGTGGGCGAACTTTCAGCTCATCGCGTTTAGCGTCGAGGTCTGCCTTTCGCTGTTCCTCGAAATCGCTTACTCGTCTATGCAACACCCTGCGCCATTCTGGACGTTGTGCTGCCAAACCTTCCCATTGAGACGGCTCAATGTTGCATCTTTTCATATGACGCTTCTGAACATCCTTAAACCTGAGGAGTTGGCCGCCATGTTTCCGCTTGCCCTCCTCTAGTTCAGAGTAGAAGATGCGTTTCGCTACTCTCTCCTCCGCCATACGTGATACGTGACCGCACCACCGAAGCTGCCGACGCATTAAGTAGGCCTCAATGCCACTGACGTTTGCTCGCCGTAAAACTTCGGTGTTACGCACTCGGTCGGACCATCGGATCTTCATGATGGAGCGTAGGCACTTGAGGTGGAAACGATCCAGAGTGCGTATGTGGTGCCGATACACACACCACGTCTCGGAGGAATATAAGAGGTTTGGCAGCACAATTGCCATGTAAACTGATATTTTGGTGGAGGCAGGGTGGGAGGGGGTGTCTAAGTCGAAGTGACATACCCCCCCTCCATTTCAGGCTGCGGCCGCGCCTCATGATAATTTTTGAACATGTCTTATAGATGCCATTAAGCGTCTTGTAACGCATCTTGTATGCCAATAGGTTACTTTTCATACAATAAAGGTATCTTTCCGAAGTACTACTATATCAGCGTCCCCTCCCCATTCCGGGGGCGAGTGTGGGACACCGTTGTCCCCCCTCCTGAGGAGGGTCAGACCGTAAGGGATGGCCCTGGGTCAGCCGGGGTGCAAGGGATATGTCGATGACAACCTCACCTCCGGCCTAGCACCGCGACCCACAGTCGGCGTGCGGTTTTAGTAGGTTCGAGTCTGACATAACCTCCCCTTCGGCTCCGGTAGGGGAGGTAACCACGGGGATTTCCACACGAAAAAAAATAAATAAAAACGTTTGGTGCTTTTACCCTAATAATAAATACGTCATCAATTTTCACAATACTCACAAAACAATACTAACTTTATAGTAACAAATTTACTCACTACTATAAACCATAATTACCTACCCATATATTATTGCTCACCTAATTATTAGATCGCGCTCGCGAGTGTCGTCACATAATACCTACCAAGTTGCCAAATTCGCGACAACTAACAAAAATAGTTATATATTGAGGCCCAGCTTGGGTACAAGTATGAATGCCCTGACCTTCACGATGATTGGCTAAGCCTGGGTTACCCGAAAAAAACCCTTTCGTGAAGGTAACCCCTTCAAAGGCTTAGTCAATTGAAGGGGTTACCCCTTCACTTAGATACCGCGATAAACGAGTTAAGCCACTTCGCTGGGTTTAGAAGGAATACTCGATCAAGAGGTAACACTGCGATATGAGTTACTCTATCATAAGGGTTACCCTTTCAACGGCTTAACTCGTAAACGGGGTTGTCCGGTCCCCGTGACTAACTGCCGAGCTCAGTCTCGTAACAGTGGTAACAGACAGAGTACCTAATCTTAGTAATAGGGTAGGGTAGGTAGGGACCTCAAAAAGAAAAATGCAACCCTTAAAAAACAATTCGTTAACCGTTTTCTTAATAACGCGTGAACATAACACGTTGAAATTAATACTGCAATCTCTCAGCTCCAACGTCAATGTTTTCCGTCAACTGATTGTGCCATCTGACATCCACAACCCAAAGGTGATATCGAAGCATTGCGGTTAGACCAGGGTGTTGGACGTTTGAAAGCACGAACTACCCGTAACGACTGCCATAGATGTTCGTATGACAACCGGGACCGACGGCTTAACGTGCTCTCCGAGACACGACCAGACCAATGCAAATATCCTATATTCATGCACACCGCGCCGCTTGCGTAGCGTTCATTAACCGCTACGCCACAGAGGCATGTTAAAATAAATATCCCACAACATTCTACACAACGCTATCTAAACCTGTAAGCTTAATTAGCTTGTGTTATGTAATCTAGAATGCGGATAAACATACTTACTTATTATAGATACTGTTTTTTTGTAATTTTTTTTTTTTTTTTTTTTTTATATAGGACACGTCAATTTGACTTCACCTCGCCTGATGTTAAGCTAAGGGCAAAGTCTCGGAAAGAGGGTCACCATCGTAAACATTTACCATGTTAACAGTGGTGGCACTCAGCTTGACGGCCTCATTAGATGCCTTTTCACGCCCCGCTTAAAGGACCCGGGACTGTAGGAAGAAGGAAACACGTGAGCTGGCAGGGAATTCCAGGTCTTAGTGGTGCGGCATAGGAATGAATCACTGAAACGCTTGGTTCTAGCAGGTATACTCTGCAGTATACCTGCTAGAACCAAGAGATTAGATACTACAACATATTATACATAGAAACACCCAGACCAATGCAAATTGCCATATTCATGCATACAAATATTTGCACTGAGCGGGGATCGAACCCGCGCCTCCCGCGTAGCAGTTGCGTTCACTACCGCCACGCCACAGAGGCTAGCTTTAATTTAATCCCAGTCTCACAGTCCGCTTAATGTTATGAAGTCGTAGCTTCAGTAACGACTGTCATTTGACTTCTCAGCCTCAGTTGTGTAGTGCTTATTGACCAAGCACTGACAGAGTCGTTCAAGTCGTCCACAAAGGCCCCTTGACCTAACTTGACATGCCCTCGGAAGTATGGAAGCGCTTAGATGAAATACGACTAAGTTTTTTATCTATATATATGTTACCGGAAATGTGTATAATCCGGTATTCTATACAATTCCTAGGAATTCTATACAATGCCGGCAGCAGGTAATGTATGAAATGGTATCAAAGAATATTGATGGTGGTTATAAAAAATGCAACCACTTAGGCTAATGCTGGAGCTTCGCTTGCGCTTCAGTCTTCTAACCTATAATATATCCAGGTCGGGGCGCAGTGTCCACACCACGCAATTTAACTTAGATAGATTAGGTTAGAAGATTAATACACGCATAATACGCATTAATCTTCGTGGTTATTTTTTTTTATTCATTCAAAAATATAAATTTTCCACAAAATCATCCTCAAATATAGACAATAACCCATTTATTTCACACATTTCCGGTGGAACTGCAGGAATTCTATGTATTAACATACATTTCTTAGGATTTGTATACAATTCCTTGATTTCATACATTTCCGGTAACATATATAAAAATCAATGCCACTTTTCGTTGAAATGTTATAACTCAACAACGCCTTTACCGATTTGGCTAATTTTGGTCTTGAATTATTCGTGGAAGTCCAGGAAAGGTTTGTACGTAGAGAAAAAATCGAATAATTGCCGGGAACCAACATCCACGCGGGCGGAGCCGCGGGCAAAAGCTAGTATACATATAAAAATCAATGCCACTTTTCGTTGTAATATTATAACTCAACAACGCCTTTACCGATTTGGCTAATTTTGGTCTTGAATTATTCGTGGAAGTCCAGGGAAGGTTTGTACGTAGAGAAAAAATCGAATAATTGCCGGGAACCAACATCCACGCGGGCGGAGCCGGGGCCAAAAGCTAGTTTTTTGTAAAGGACACGTCAATTTGACTTCAACTCGCCTGAAGGTAAAAGGCAAAGTCTCTGAAAGAGGGTCACCATCGTAAACATGTACCATGTTAACAGTGGTGGCACTCAGCTTGACGGCCTCATCAGATGCCTTTCCACGCCCCGCTTAAAGGACCCGGGACTGTAGGAAGAAGGAAACACGTGGTAGCTTTCTTGTAGAGTGGTAATCCCGTCGGATACGACCCCAGTTAAGCTCCATTTCCACCGGAGATGTGCTACGCTGTTTCGCTACGAAAATGTAAAACCTATGTAAAACCATCATCGATTCAGCTGCTAAAGCTAAGCCACTGTGGTGCTACCGTTACTGCAAAAAAAAACTGCATTAAATAATAGACTTTAATGCGACGCTGTTAAAGTTCAAAGTAATTGAAAATACCATCTCGCACTAAACGGTTTGAAGCCTCCTTCCTCTGCCGCACGATAAAGAGCTGGAATGCTCTGCCCGCATACGTGTTTCCCTCCTCTTACAGTCCCGGGTTCTTCAAACGGGGCGTGAAAAGGCATCTATCAAGGCCGTCAAGTTAGGGTCCACCATTTTACGTTCAGTAGCACGAGAATGGTGAACTGTATCTTCTGGATTGCACGTCAGCTTTATTAACATCTAGCGGGGTGGGGTGTGTTCTAAACCTTTCTATTCCGAACTTAACGCAGACGAAGTCGCCGGCAAAAGTTAGTCTTTCTATAAAGACTCTGATCAACGGAAGCTGGCGCAAAAGTCGGCGCCAAATTTGAAAATTCAACAGGTTTCAACACTGAATATACACCGAAATAACGGAGTTGATACTGGGATTTTTTCCTATTACTTACTTAGGTACATTATGCATGAAAACTAGCCTATTATGGCCAGAGTCTAGACAGTGTTGCAATCTGTTGGTTATTCAAATTCGGTGCCAACTTTTTGCGCCATCTTTCGTTGGCCAGAGTTTAGCACGCATCTTTCTATAAAGAATCTGGACAACGGAAGCTGGTGCAAAAAGTCAGCGCCAAATTTGAAAATTTGACAGGTTTCAACACTGAATATACACCGAAATAACGGAGTTGATACTGGGATTTTTTTACCCGACTGCGTAATGGTAATGTGTTACGCGCGTATTTATGTATGTATGTAGTTTTCTTTGTTCCCCTCTACAGGGCCAGCGGCTGGACGGTATTTCATGAGTGGGGTATCAAATGAAAGGTATTCATCTCCTGAATATCATAAGGTACACAAAATGTGAATACAAAGTGCACAGTGGATTTTAGGTGCTGAAATGAGTAGACAAAAAAATAATTTATTCAAGCTTGTCGAGTAGGGTATCGAAATGAAGGGAATCAGAAAGCGATTACAATAGTAGATTGTATAACAAGGGAGCAAAGTAGTATTTTTACGGCGAGGCGCTACTTTGAATCAAGAGCAAAGCGAAGGATTCTAGAATAGAATCCCGAGCGTAGCGAGTTTGCTCCCGAGTTATACACTCTACTTTTCATCCCCGTTCTATGAGAAAATTTATTTCTCCCGAGATTTCGGGCGTAACAAGTTTTGTACGGCGTTGTTATCTTCTATAATATCTAATTGTTTCAGGAGTGAATGCATTGTCACTTCCTTAACTCGAAGTAGAACTCATATTATTTTGCAAAATACATCTTAAATACTTAGGTAATGTACTAATTACAAGAACAGAGAGGTAATTGGCGCTCTTTGTTTTTTTTAGTTAGCACAGGTCACCCCGCGCTATGCAGCCAATACGTACCAGCCAGTAATCCGTACAATTTGCGTTCGATTTCTATGAATGATAATGTTCCAAATTCAAATCACTTTGCCGGTCCGCTGCTTGGCTCTGAACAGAAAAGAACTATTTTGCTTCCCGCTACAGTGACAGTAAAGTGACATTTTTTCGAATAGAAGGGATGAAAACATATATAGTTATGTCATATCATAACTGAAAAGTATAACATAAAATAAATTATTAAAAAATGAAAAAAAAAAAAATAATTCAATGAATTTTTTATAGCATTTATTATGCTAACTTTTAAGTTCGAAAAACATCGGATAAAATAATACCCTTAAAGACGGATATAAAGAGAAGGAAATTTTAAATGATTCAGGTGTGGCTCAATAGCTCAGATGGAAGAGCATTCCCCTGTAAGGGAAAAGTCGTGAGTTCGAGTCTCACTTGAGCATTTCATTTTTTCCGAGGTTTTTCGAAAAAAAAAAGGATTGTTGTATAAAAAATCGAAACAAGCTTGCGGTAGCCATTAATTTTCATCCGGTTATGATTCGCGAATGGCTACCGCCTGCAATCTAGCTTGTTTCGATCTTAGCAGTCGGCTTTTTAATTTTTTAATGTTTTATTTTATTTCCTACTAGCTTTTGCCCGTGGCTCCACCCACGTGGATGTCGGTTATCGTGACCAAACATAGCCTATGTCCTTTCTCGTGGTCTAATCTACCCCTATACCAAATTTCATCAAAATCGGTTCAGTGGTTTAGGCGTGAAAGCGTAACATACAGACAGACAGACAGAGTTACTTTCGCATTTATAATATTAAAGTATGGATTAGGTATGCATGAAAACTAGCCTAATGGTACTTGGCCAGTCTAGTCAGTGTTGCAACCTCGCCCTCGATTCTACTAAAGCTAACCATTGTGGTGCAATAGTCAGCGCAAAAAATTTCTTTAAATTTTAGACTTTATTTCTATACATCTAAAGTGCACAATGAAATGAAAAAGGTTCACGACACTTTTTCATTCACTCTGCAAAGTCATTTAATTTTGAACTTTAAAGACATTCAGTTAAAGTCTATTATTTAATGCCGTTTTTGCAGTCGTTGCGGCACGACTATGGTTTGGCTTCAGTAGAATCGAGGCCCTGCTGGTTTTTACGACTTTTTGCGCCAGCTTTCGTTGGCCAGACTCTAAAACAACATAGCTGAAAACCTTTCCACCAGTACTATGCTATGTGGAGCAATTAATTTGATTGGTGGATATCAAACGCATCCACAGCAACGCAGCATAGCAAATCTCCAGTGGAAAAGCAGTCGCAGAGTCCGTTCACACAGAAAGACTCGGAGAGGCTCCGGAGAGCATCGGCCCGTTTTTTTCATTTCACACAGACCGGATCGAATACGTTTGGAGTTAGCCGGCGCGGAGCCGCCAACCATTCCACATAGCTGGAAGAGAAAGAGCGCGCAATCGGAGCCGGTCTGCTCCTCTTATTATTTCACACACAGCGCGTCCCAGTCCCAGCATTCTTAAGAGGACTTCCTAGCTAGCGAATATTCCTGAACCTGTCATTTGTACGCCACTATTGCCGTCGCCCTCGTCTCACTCCTGTCCCCGTAGAGTGCGATAAGGATAGCCGCAGCTCAGACCGATTTTATCACATTTTTTTTGGGCAAAATCGAGGTTTCGAATTTCCCGTTTTTTTCAGCGAAAACTACACCGATTTAAATATTTTTGACACCGTTTTATTAGAAAAGAGCGTATCCATGTTCCTTTTATTTTTTATAACGTTAAAACCTTTTTGAATTTGTCTGGTAGTCCTCCAAACATGCCGGTAAGAATTAGTCGTTTTTTATCATCTTTAGGCGATCATATTTTCTTATTTCATTGACTGCCGACAAAAATAAAATAACAGGGACATGCGTACAGAAGATCTTGATTTTACGAAAACAAAAATATTGTTCTAGAAGCAATATTCAGGAAGGAAAAAGGAGAGAACGGTACTATGGAGAAACAGATGCTAGGAAGTCCTCTTAATGACAAGAAAAGTGCACAGGCAAAAATAAACTTTACTACAGTTACTTAAAACTCTTGTTTCCAACGTGATCAAAATCTGCTCTCCTGTCCGAGCCAGTCTGTGTGAACGGACCCATAAGGGCGGAAATCGCACCGACTAAAACTGTAAGCCGATTCTGTACTTAGATTAGTTGTATTTTTGAGCACTCCAATTACCCGTGACGACTGCCATAGATGTTCGTATGACAACTGGGGCCGAAGACGGCTTACCGTTCTTTCCGATGCATACACCCAGAAAATCAGGGCTGTCCCACTGAATTTCGAAGTTTAAAATTGCGATGAACGGTAGTTCGAAATTTAAAAATGCGTTGGCGCACTTTCGCGGAAACGTGCGTCGCAGTGACTAACATTCGATGGTATGTGTATCGATGTGGCATACTTTTGCACTAACTTGAGTCGCATTTTCGAACTTTGGAACTCCCGAAGTATTTTGAAAAACAAAAAAATACTTACTTCGTTTTCTTTTTAATTTTTTTAATTGTTTTTATTACTTTTCTTCGTGTCAGTTAAGCTAAAATTAATTATTGTCCGAACAAAAGGATGGGGAAACCAAGTAATTAAGATCATTTTAAGCGCTTTGTTCTTCAAGATCGATCTGATGGTGATTGCACATTAATAAAACGACCACATAATTTTTATTAAGTGTATTTATATGAGGTAACAAACTAATCCACGATTTAGCATCAGTATGGTCAACAACATGTTTAATATGTAATACAAAGTCCCGCATGGTTCTTTCGATATTGTCAGCATGACCTTCGGCATAAATATTTAATTCTCTTGTCAAACTACGCCATTTCCTCACATTATCCTGACTATTTGGTACTGCTTTCTCCAATATTTTTATTACTTCTATAAAAGCTAATGTTTTAGTCACATCAATTTTATCATTATCCCCATATATAACTATAGGTGAATTTCTATACGCTAAAATATTTCTCAGCATTTCAATAGACGCTCTCTTATACATAACATTCATGGTTTCACATTCTTTTACTTTTGTTTTAAGCGACAGATCAGCATTATATCCAACTGTGTTTGTAAAGTCTGTATTTAGAATATGTTTAGTCAGTAAATTATATGCTTTCTCAAATTTATCGTCGGAAAGACTAAGTAGCGTTGTCATAAAACTAATAATGAAGTCAATGAAACCAGTAGATCGTTTACATGTACCAAAATGTGCACAAGCATGTTTGAATTCTGATTTAGTTTTGTGTTCTATTTCTTTCGTAATTATATTAAAAGTTCTATTATTGCGTAATATACCTTTTTTATTTATTTCATCTGCTACAAAACTAATTACTTTCATTACAAGACGGTTTGACATATTAATAGAATGCAGTAATACTCTTTGCTTGCCACTTTTACTTCTAATTTTTTGATCACCTATATCGTCAGTAAATTCTTTAAATTTACTCTCGTAACTTTTTGCTATTTCTCCGAGTCGTATTTTCCAATCTATGTCTGAAGTTTTCTCTTCAACTGTATGAAGTATTTCAAGTTTATCTTTAAAAATTTGTTTTATAAAATTATAAATTTTTATATCTTCTTTTACTTTATGCGTTGGCTGCCATATTTCACTGGTTGTATTAATAATGTATTTCCATTCTTCTGATTTAGTATTTTCCATGTCTTCAATCGAAACAGATGGTGTACTTAACTGAGTTTTACTATCAGAATTTATATTTTTTTTTGAAATCTTTTTATCTGAAGTTTTGTTATTATTTTCTAATTTATGAGCGTTTTCTTCTTTCCATTTGCCTGTAATATTACGAGATATCTTAATATATGTTCTGTGCGAAAAGTTTGAATGGTTTTTTGTTTTGTTTCCGATATGTCTATGCAAGTGTTTTGTGAATGGGGGCAGTATTTTTAAATTGTCATCTAACAAGTTTGTATCATTTTCTTTTGCCCAAGATAAGTTAACACTATAATGGTTTATGATTGGCTCTACATATAAAGAATGACCACTGAATAAAAGGTTATGTAATTTAACATTTTCTTCTGATTTCTCGTTCTTATTTTTATTATTTTGTACTATATTTGTCGTTTTTTTGTTGAAGTGTTTCAACTGGTGATCAACACGCTTCTTTTTCGGGCTGTCGTGATGTCTATGTCTGTTTTCGTTCTTATTTTCCTTAATATTCTTTTGTGCATCTTCTTCAGATATACTATCTTCTGTATTAATAAGGACTGTTGATTTATACTTTGCTCTGTGCCTTTTTTCTGTTGTGCTTTCCTTTCTCTTCTTTTTAATACTTCTAAGTAAGTCTTTTTCTGTAATAGTACTTTCTGTATCAAATACTGACGATTTATGTTTCCACGTATGACTTCTTTCGGCAGCACTGTCTTTTCTCTTCTGTATATTACTTCTAAGCGAGTCTTTTTCAGATACAGTATCTTGTGTGTCAATAACTATTGTCGATCCGTATCTATCCGTTTCTCTTTTTTCTGTATCATTTAATATTGTCGATTTATGTTTCCACGTATGACTTTTTTCAATAGCACTGTCTTTTCTCTTCTTTATATTACTTCTAAGCGAGTCTTTTTCAGATATATTATCTTGTGTATCAATAAATATTGTCGATCTGTATCTCCCCGTTTGTCTTTTTACAGTTGTGCTATCTTTTTTATCCTTATTATTACTTCTAAGCCAGTCTTTTTCTGGTTTATTATCTTGAGTTTCAGTAAATGATGTAGTTTTATATATTCCCGTATTTCTTTGAGCCTTCCTGTAAATAAAAACGTATTATTATATTCCCTGCAGGCATATCACTACATAGTATAAAGCAAAGTCACTTCCCGCGTCCCTATATCCCTATGTATGCTTATATCTTCAAAACTACGCTACAGAATTTGATGCGGTTTCTTTTAATAGATAAAGTAATTCAAGAAGAACGTTTATATGTATAACTAGCTTTTGCCCGCGGCTCCGCCCGCGTGGATGTCGGTTATCGCGACAAAACATAGCCTATGTCCTTTCTCAAGGTCTAATCTACCCCTATACCAAATTTCATCAAAATCGGTTCAGTGGTTTAGGCGTGAAAGCGTAACATACAGACAGACAGACAGACAGAGTTACTTTCGCATTTATAATATTAGTATGGATAGATGCTTATTGCAGTAGAGGATGCAGCGGGAACGGAATCGGACGCCACGCGGGTGGTATAAATTGGCGGTACGAATGCTACTAATATATTATCACTGATTTCTTTCTTACTGTACTAAACTGTCTGTGTAGGTCAACTAAAACCCAAGCCAACCTCACCGATGAGGCTCTAGTACCTACAGACTTCTCTCTCGGCGTTGGGAGGTCAGACGGTAGTCATTCTTGTAAATATAAAAAGTTTGTAAAATATGTTTGTTAGTCAATCACGCTCTAACGACAGAACGGATCCTGCTGAAATTTGGAATAGGGATATAAATTTCCTAACATTCTACACAACTCTATCTAGACCCATGGTAAGCTTAACTAGCTTGTGTTATGGAATCTAGAATGCGGATACATCTTAAATACTGCTTATACTGTTGATTGATGGCACTTGGTGAATTTTTTTATTTTTTATATATTTTTAAACTTTATGCACAGTTGTACAAAGGCGGACTTAATGCCAAAGGCATTATCTGCCAGTCTACCTTAGGGTGATGCAGAGATACATTGAGGTAGGTGCAAGCAGAAGAATGAACAATGTACTGAAAGGTTATCAGTCTAATGTATACAATATCGAATAATACATACTCACATTATACATACACTATAATACTTACATACAATACTTATATAAAATACATACACATATACATATATACTCGCATAATATATAATTTCATTTATGTCTGAAAATCGGAACTTATTGACAAAGTATCACTCACTCATTAACGCCACTGTAGAGCTGACGTACTTTGTACTTGAACGTAGCACGGTTGGTGGCCATCCTGATTTCAAGAGGAAGCGCATTCCAGAGTAGAATAGCTTGCACGAGGAAAGAAGAATGTACTAGGCTAGAACTATGAGTAGGACAGTGGAGAAGACGGTTGTCAGCTGATCGTAAGTTTTAGTTGTGATGAGAACCAAGTAGCTGAACATGAGATGATAAATAGCTGGGGGCATTAGGGGAACTTAGGATTGTATGAATCATCGTCACCGCCCGCAAGTTACGTCGCTGGCGTATCGGCAACCATCCCAACTCTGAACGATGAGCTGAGACGTGATCAAATTTCCTAAGGTTGAAGGTGAATCGAATGCAATTTTTGAGAAGGCGATCGAGTTTATTGAGCAGATCTGCATTCAGGTCGAGGTAGCATACATCACCATAGTCGATGACTGGAAATATTAGGGTCTGCATAAGCATTGCCTTGATTCTGGTTGGTAGGAAGTTTTTGAGGCGATAAAGACTGCGCAACATCCCAGTTGCCCCTTGACAGATCTTTGTAACTTGACCAGCTTGAGCTTGCCAATTCAGGGTGGAGTCAATATTTAGTCCTAGGTTTTTGACACTCGGCATTGCAGGAATAATTCTTCCGTTGAAGGTTATCGTTGGTAGGGTTGCGTTGTCTATTCTATTGACCATGTGGGTACTACCAATTAAGATGCCCTGGCATTTATCGGGGTTGACAGAAAGACCAAACCTGTCACACTAGCGGCCTATCAAGCGCAAATCGGCGTTAACCCTGTCAACGGCCTCTGCAAGGCTCTCTACACGGGCTTGACTGTACACCTGCAGGTCATCGGCATACAAGTGATACGCACACTGAAGTTCAGAGGTAATGAGGTTATTGAATATAGAGAATAAAAGAGGAGAAAGAATACCGCCTTGCGGAACGCCAGAGTCAAGATTGCGCCACCCGGACGAAACCTCATCCGCACAAACCGACTGCTGACGTTCCCGAAGATAGGAAGAGAACCACTCCAGCTCGTCGGCTGAGATCCCAATGTGAGCTAGTATCGCTAAGAGGATGTCATGGTTCACACAATTGAATGCGTTAGAAAAATCCACCAACACCAGCACTGTCACATAACCCTTCTCCACTCCATCCCTGATATCCCCCGTTACTTTAAGGAGTGCGGTCGTGGTACTGTGTCCCGGTCTGAATCCGGATTGCAATGGACTATCTGCTACACATATTGAGTAAGACACTTTGTACTTTTCCACTTAATTTTACTTTGCCTTTGAGAATGCCGTGAGGCGAAACCGGCCCGGTGAAAAATAAAATTAAGTGGAAGAGAACAAAGTGTCTTACTCAATATACTTAAATATATATTTTTTGTAAATATATTATACATTAAAACACCCAGACCAATGCAAAAAGCCATATTCATGCATACAAATATTTGCAGAGCGGGGATCGAACTCGCGCCTCCTGCGTAGCGGCTGCGTTCACTACTGCTACGCCAAAGAGGCTGTCTCTGTCAGAATACAGTCCGGAATAACGAAAAGGCAATTTAAATATAATAAATATAAATTAAGAATAAGAATAAGAATATAAATTCTATGTGGAAAAATATCACTAAAGCCCTTATTATGAACGGCACTCAGTATTGAATCTCGATTTATCTGAGGATGGATTGTATAGAAAGATAGACAGATTTATCTATTTGTGCTAACCAAATAGTTAGGTATCTAATTAGATCGATAAGTAAGAAAGATAAAGATTGAATATTAGTTATTTCAGTTTCTAATAGGTATTAATATAGGAACCAAAGAAAAACAGAAAAAAAAGTGCTTACCTCATAGTGGGTATCATTGTAGTCTTAATATCGTGACTCGGAAATAATTTTGGGTTTTCAAAATGTCGAGATACAACATTCTCACGATGAAATGGAATATACTTTTGTAAATATAATGATATTGAAGAATCGTATTGGTCTAAATTTTCTGAAATTTTTTCAACTTCTCTTGTACGAAATAATCTGTGATTCTGGTCTACTCTGTATTCTATGACAGGCGGGATTTTTGTTGTTGACGCAAAAGTCTCAAAATAACGGAATCCAATATTGAAATTGGATCTCTCATCTATTTTTGTAGACATTGAGCTCACGGTTGTTATAAAATCTGAAAGAAAAGCAAAGCAAGCCTTAGAATTTGAAAGCATTGATGTAGAATTTTCTACCTACAGCTGCATCAGAAGGCTAATTCCTGGCTCAGAAAAAAAACAGCATTCTCGTAAAGGTGGATTCAGACCAAACGAACAAAGAGCTAGAAGAGCATTCTTCCTTTTAGCCTTTTGATTTTTTTATACTAGGTGATTTTATAGTAGTTTCGGATAAAAAGAATTTGGTCACAGTTTCGTTAGCAAAATCATCTGGAAGTATTAATTTGGCGAAAGAAAAAATTTTGTTATAACCCCCCATAAATTTTTCCTTTCACATGAACATTATTCCCATACGTTATCAAAAAAAAAATTATTCTTACGCCAATTCTTCCAGAAGATTTTGCTACCGAAACTGTGCCCAATTTTGTTTTATCCGATACGACTATAAAATCACCCAGTATAAGCGAAACCTCGTTTTCAGCGTTAGGGTCTGGCCAAGGAATTTGAAAAACGAACAAGTTACAACACTGACTAGACTCTGGCCGAATACCATAGGCTGGTGTTCATGCATACCTAATAGGAAAAAAATCATAGTATCAACTCCGTTATTTCGGTGTATAGTCAGTGTTGCAATCCGTTGGTTTTTCAAATATGGTGCCGCTTTTTTGTGCCAGCTTTCGTGGGCCAGACTTTATCACCAAAATTAGCGAAGTTAGTGAGCATTCTTAGAATATTCCATAGAATCTATGCGAGAGCTAAGAAAGCACAACGAAGGAATATTTTGTCTCAGTTTACACCAATATAATTAGAAAAAAAAAATTGAGAAGGAATAAAATTCAAAATTCAAAAAGTAGTCGCTCGTCTGATGAAAATCGGCCTTAACACAATTTTACAATAAGAACATAGCATCATCGTGACCGGTTGTAACATTGGATCGAAATTAAAAAAAAATGACTTTCACAAAAAAAAAAATTATGAGAAGTGGACCTCTTTTCAGTGAAATTGCGATCCTTTTTGAAATTAGATCGAGACTGGATTTTGAACAACTTTTTTGAAGGAGACATTGTTTTTTCGGGGTTCGCATGTTCAATTGGACGGTATCTACTGACCTTCTATTGAAACTACTGCACTGTGAACATTTTTTTTTCTGTCATAAAGCTTGTCATTACGAAATGGGACACTATGATTATTGTCGTCTTAATTTCGAATTTAGAAAGGAACTCACTATCTGTGCGTTCCCTTCTAAATTCGAAATTCCCGCCACACCCAGGAACACAGCGATTTTTTTTTAAATTTATTGAAACGCTATTTTTTGAAGCGAAGCGTTTTATAAATTCGAAAATAAAAATGTTACTTACATAAAATTTGTATAAAATAATACATTACACATCTCAACGCGATAAGAGGCGAGGTGAACAATAAATATTATAAAACAAGATGTTTTGTAGTAAAATAAAATTTATTGACTCATAAAAACAGCTTATTTATGTTCTATGCTATATATGTAACGGCAATAGGCTCGCCCCCTATTACTTGAGACCGAAAATCATACCTAACTGGCGAAAGGTGGGTGCTAATACACCTCTGCCTACCCCTTCGGGGATTTAGAGACGTGACTCATGTATGTATGTATGTATAAAAACAGTTGTCAATCAATTTCCTGGTCTTCTTTTTCTTCTATCGTGACGATGGCACCTCGGCCCTCAAATTATCTTCTCCCAGTGTGCTGCCACCTGTATGGCGTTCTCGGAGGTGCACTTGAGGTCCACACCTATGCTCAGGCCCTCTCCGTGAGTAGCGGCGACGCCGTAAAACCAATTATTACACCACGATGGCACCTCAATTTCCTGGTTAAGTGTATACACACTTTACTCTCATAGCATACACCGTCGTGGGCAGCGTTGCAGCAGCCTTGATAGGGACTCTCATTGGTCGGACCGAGTGACGTCACTGGAGGTCCAACAATGCATCTCTATCAAAGCTGTCGCAGCGTTGTGCTCAACGCTATATGCTTAGAGAAATGCACAGCTTCTCTTATTCTTGATTGATTTACTGGTATACGCCACAGAGTAAGTAATCCAGCTACTAGCTACTGGTGTTAATTCTGTGTTGTCAAAACTAACTTAAATACGCTAAAATCTCTAAAATAGTAGGTATTATACTCCCAGATTGTATCGTCGTTTCGTAAAAAAATATTTTGGACAAAGTTTCTATAGCAAAATCGTTAGGTGGCATGTTATAAAGGACTCGAACCGACTACAAGGACTATTAGGAACCAAAAAAGATTTACGACCTTAATAACATTCTCTCAATGATATTTTATACAAGATATGTTACGTTCATAGTAACTGACTCCTCAAATCTGATCCAGCAATGTGTCAGTGCACAATAGTTGACAATTAGCGTTAAAGTAGTATGAAAGATGGGATAAGCACGTGAGTAAAAAAGATAGCTATAATTCGGAATGATTCGGACTGCAATCGTCTCGTTCGTTCTAGTATGGCTTTTTAGCATAGATTATGATTTTGTTGAACAGAAGGGGTATTTCTTTGGTAGGCAAGAAATGAAATTCGATGAAAAAATAATACGTCATTATTTACTTCGGAAAATGATAACAATTAAAAAAGATAATAAAGAAACTTCTCGAAAATAAAACCATAGTGACGCAATGACGTTATAATAAAAAATTAAACGCCTTCAAATGAATTTAATGTATTTCTTTTCTGCCTTTTTTATATCGGATTATTTTTATGAGCAGAATGAAGCCGAACAGTGGTATATTAGTCAATTATTTATATTCTTCCTCAGCAATGTTCGACCTTATTTCGAAGTATATCTC
Organism: Eilema sororculum; assembly: GCA_914829495.1. Lineage (NCBI taxonomy): Eukaryota > Metazoa > Arthropoda > Insecta > Lepidoptera > Erebidae > Eilema > Eilema sororculum. The sequence continues at coordinate 4,564,293 of OU618559.1, forward strand.
TCAGTGGCTTCAAAGTGATTGCTACAAATTCTGCTGCTTTTTGAAGGTGTCCAGTCAAACTCATTTCGTTGTTCCCTAACAATTGCAATCCACTCTTGAAGTTGAACTTCATTAGTCGGAAACCTTGAAAAAAAAGTTAGGTTATTACAATTACTTAAAGGATAACAAATAAATAAAACAAAAATTTTGTCACTTAATTTAAAATTATCTTATTTTAAAATATCATTGTTTAGTAATTGTGTAAATGAAAGGTGTGAGAAAGTATGAATTTACCACTGTACTATGGAATTGTAATGTTCTGAAATAAAGATTGAATTATAATTATTATAATAAAATAACAAATAAAACTGAACAACATGTCAATTATTACTTTAGTACCTAGGCAGTAAAGTGAAAATTACCCTATGTCGCATCTGTACTGATAATCTATGCAAGCAGTGTTGTTGTGTCCTTGTCGTACTCATATCAAAAAGTGTTTCTGTCTTTTTTCTCTGCCGCTATTATTTTAAAAATATTATTAAACCAATTTTAATGAAATACACTGATAAATCGGTAATATTGTATATACTTACATGTGATAGGAGATTCCTCGTGTTTTATTAATTTAATATCGTAATTTGTTCACTTTTGAAGTAACACGATGGCATTTTTCTTGCAATTTTACTATGCGCTTACATACGTGACAACTCGGCGTTTGCCAGACATATACTTAATGCGATACGTCCCAATTGGGACGTTTTCGCGTCTTCACCAGGCGCACTTTAATAACATATCTGCCTATTTTTTATATGTAATATCATTGCATTCTCTTAATTACCTACATGTCATTTCGCATAAATAGGTAGATGATCACGAATAAACGAAAAAAAAGGTCGAAAATTGCTTGAACTGCCTGCTAATTGCTTTTTCTACGAAACGACTATACAATGGATGTATAATAATTTTTAGTGTACTTTAGTTGGTTTTAACACGAACTCTGTATTGGTGCATCAATAATGCGAGTACCAATACATCCACCAACTTTATCGGCCATAAGAAGACTACCTACCTACACTTAAAGCTAATAGAAGCAGCTTAAACGTCACCTGCCTGGTTGGGGAGTAACTCAAGATTTAAAAAACTAAACCCAAGTTTCCCCCACGTCACCACAGATCAATGGAATGACGAGAATGAAAAAACCATTTCAGCATACATAGTATACGCTGAAATGGATCATCTACTTTGCTTTTCCTTAAAAAGACGATGGACAACATCGCAGTGCAATTTCTCATAGCAAAATTCTGTATAACTTAGTCTCGATACAATGTCAACCACCCAAAGGTTATCAATGAAATATATATACCAACTTACTGATTTAACATTTGTGAGATTGAGATTAGATCGGAACTGAATTTTGAACCTCCGAAGAAGGCTCTCAGAAGGTGAAAAACTTCATCGATCTATAAAAGGCTTTTGATTTCGTTTTCATTCATAAATCGCACTTAGATTTTAGATTGGTTTATTATGTGTATGTCTCTATTGAATAGTTAAAGATTTATATGATAGGAAGATCTCAGTGAGTATATACATTTTACTATGTTGTAACTTAGGAGTGCCTCAAGGTAGCAATTTTGGACCGACCGGGAACGAGAACCCCATTTTTACTTGCTCGTAAGTATCGATAATGGGTTGCCAATACGAAAGAAAGAAACATATATATACTCACGCCTGTAACTACCCGAAGGTACTCCTTAGGTAGTATTAACACCCACATTTCGGCAACCATGATTAGTCCCACGTATTGGGGGGCTGTATGTTTATGTGGATGATGAAGAACAGCCCTATCCCTTAGTTGCCCCCTACGATCCCCACAGCAAGAGATGGGGTGGTTCTATTCTACTCCACCGAGAAACCAACACGGATCCTAATAATATTATAAGTGTAAAATGTACTTATCGAGTCTGTTTTTGAACTAATTAGTGGTTGGTAGGTACTGTCAGCTGAGACTACATGTTCTGGCCCTGAGCTTGTTTCACGCTCTAACCACTCTATTGCTGGTGAAATGTCTGTGAGGATTGTTGCTGGAGAAGCTTGTGCATAACTTTAGATGGTGTCCTCTTAGATGTGCATGCTCGTTACGGATAAATAGTGTATAGTCATAGTCATAGTCATGTATTTTCAATTTTGAACAATAATATTGTTTCTTATTGACGTCAATTTTAATTCTACTTAATCTAAGTTTACTACTGCTTCCAAGGCGCTGGTGGAGAAGAAACGGCGCAACAAACTCCACTGCGGCATTTTTTAGACGTCAATTTACAATATTTTCTTACAGCTAAATGTGGACGAATGTATACATTTCGCGTCTGGATAAACAAAACATCACAACAAGTATTTAAAACTCTTTATAATGAAGAATTAAACCAAAGTTACATAATGTAACAAATAAGCCACGTAACTAATACAGTACCGTGCTGTAATTATAGCATTTTACGAGGGGCCTGCACCTTGCTCTCCAAAATCCCAGCGTTCCTTCAGAGTTGTGACTTTTGGCATTGACAAACGCTCCTCTTATGTCCGCTGTTGCATGATAATGATAGAGGTTTTTACAGTGCACATTATAGTAGCAGGGTTATTTTCCTCCCAAATGACAGCAGTTGGTAAAATAGAAAAAACCCGACTGCCACGGAAAAAATCGAAATGAGTTTGATAACAGGCGGTACCCTGCCTGGCATCCCCCGCCTGCTATCAAACTTTTATTTTTTACCCTAATAATTTATTTTATTTTATACTTTTTAGTTATGATTTGACATGTATATCTTATTGTAATTTCCTGTGGTAAATTCCTTTATTTTGATACCCTACTCGATAAGTTTGAGTCAAAAATATTTTTGACAACCTACGTTTTGGCGCCAAAAATTGGCAACCTTGATTTTTTCGAAGTCATTCACACAAGCAATTCACGGCTCTCGACAAATATCCTCCTTCCTTCGGCAGTCGGGTAAAAATAAAAGATTATTTATTTTTGAAGCAACGAAAGGAAAGACTGCCAGAGCTATGTTTTTTTTATGGATTAGGGAGGCAAACGAGCAGATGGTAAGCGATCACCGCCGCCCATGGACACCCGCAACATCAGAGGAGTCACAAGTGCATTGCCTACCTTTTAAAATAGAGTACGCTCTTTTCTTGAAGGTTTGAAGGTCGTAATGGCTCGGAAATACCGCTGGTGACAGTTCATTCCAGTGGAGAAGACAGCCTCTTACTTACTTACTTACTTACTTCCAGCGGGGGACGCCGTCGACCGGACGGGTGATCTGCCCTCTTTGTGGGCCATTTCACCCAAATCCCCTGTGCCTCCCCTGGGGAGGCCAAGGGGGCGTCCGGCAATCACGGCGCTCCGTCGAACCTACCTGTTTCTTTGCAGAATCTTACGATCTGTTCCACCTTCAGATCCTCAAGGTCTGGTGTTTCTAATGTGTCCGTCCCCATGTTTTCCCATCTTGCTCTTGAGTACATGGGGCATTTGGCAAGCAGGTGGAGGCTGGTCTCCTCGGCCTCCATGCACTCTGGGCATTTGGGGTCGGTTTTCACTCCTATAAGTGTCAGGTGCCTGTTTAGTCGACAGTGTCCTGTTATTACTTCTATAACCAGCCTCATGTTTCCCCTGGAGAGTTTCAACAATTGGCTTGATTTCTTCGTGTCCATGCTTTTTATGAAGATCTTCGACTGTCTCATGACAGGCGAGGATTTCCATCTACGATTTGTTTCGGCGACTATGCTGTGGCCTATCACTCCCTTCGTGATTTTGTGGGCTATGGGCAATCTTGGCTCAGGGCCCACCTGGTTCACGTCAGCTCCTTTTCTGGCCAGTTCGTCAGCGATTTCGTTGCCCGTGTTACCCTCGTGTCCGGGTACCCAGGCAAGTGTTACGTCTAGCTGCCTGGTCAGTCTTTCCAATGATTTCTTGCATTCCTTGACAAGTGCTGATGTTGTTTCTATTCTGTCTAGTGCCTTCAGTGCCGCCTGGCTATCGCTATAGATGGTTACCTTCCCTTCATCTTTAAGGCGGCTCACCATTTCCGCGCATTCCATTATGGCATAGATTTCTGATTGGAAGACACTTGCATATTTGCCTAGGGAGATTGTCCTGTTTATTACTGTTCCATTTCCACGTTTTATGTGTATTCCAGAACCAGAGAGTTTGGTGGATTCTTTTCTGGAGCCATCCGTGTAACAGATAGTGCCTCCTGCATCCATCTTCCAATTCTCCCTCTGTCCAATGTGTACTCTGTACTTTTTGTCAAAGATCCTTTCTTTACTGATAAGATCATTGTTCGATAGGACCATTGACAGTTTATCTTCATATCCTTGACTGATCTTGGCATGACCTTCGTCAAAGATATTGCTTGTCCATTGACCTGTGCTTCTCAATTTGAACCATTGTTCTATTGCTTTCCTTTTTATTTCAAGGTCTATCGGATTTAGGCCCAGTATGATCTCTAGCGCGGCTGTGGGAGTGGTCCTCATCGCGCCGGTAGTCATTAGTGTTGCCAGTCTCTGAACTTTGTTCAATTCTTGTTTGTTTTTCACTTTATGGGTTGTGTGCCACCATACTAGGGATCCGTGGAGTATCCTTGGCAAAATAATTGCCTTATATATCCACAGCACCATGGCTGGTTTCATTCCCCAGCTTCTGCCTATGGCTCTTTTGCATTGCATCATGGCCATTTTTGCTCTTGAGCATGCATTTCTTATGTGTGTTTTGAAGGTCAGTTTGCTGTCCAATACTACTCCTAAATATTTGACCTCCTTCACCACTTCGAGGTTTTGGTTATCTAGTTTGATTGGTACCGACCATTCTATTTTCCTTTTTTGGGTGAATAGGACTACTTTGGTTTTGTCAGGGTTTAGGTTTAGGCCTTTACTCCTGCACCATTCTAGTGCTACTTTTAGCCCTCTGTTCATAATGTTACATATGACGCTGAGGACTTTTCCTGTGACCAGGAGCACACCATCGTCCGAGTATGCCTGTGTGTATATGTGCATCTTGTTGATCTTGTCGACTAGCTCGTCTATTAGCAGGCACCATAGTAGTGGTGATAGACATCCTCCTTGTGGAAAGCCTCTTTTGGCCACTACTGTTCGTCTTGTGCCTGCTATCTCTGCATGTATCAGTCGGTGTTTCAGCATATTTTTCACCCATCCTGATATATTCTTGTTTATTCCTTCCCGATTCAGGGTTTCCTCTATCGAGGTTGGGGTGGCTCTGTCGAATGCACCCTCCACGTCGAAGAAACAGCCTAGTGCGTACTCTTTGTTGCTTAGCGATCTCTGCACTCTGTTAGTCAGCGTGTGGAGGGCAGTTTCGATTGATTTGCCCTCCATGTAAGCGTGTTGGTTTCTGTGTAGAGGAGATCCGCTATTAGCCACTTGTTCTCTGATCAATCTATCTAATATCTTCTCTAGAGTTTTTAGTAAGAATGAGGAGAGACTTATGCATCTAAAAGCCTTGGCGTCTTGATACGTGGCCTTCCCAGGTTTCGGTATGAAGACTGCTCTTACTTCTCTCCATCTTTTTGGGATGTACTGATTCCTGATGCTGCAATTGTACATAGCCAGGAGGTCCTCGCCTATGTATTCAATTGCTGCTTGTAGCATTTTTGGGAAGATTTCGTCCGGTCCCGCTGCCTTATAGGGCTGGAACGAACTCACGCTCCACTGTAGATGCTCCATTGTGATTAGTGTCTCCTCCCCCGTTCCACCCGCCGGGTGGATGTTGGTAGACATTTCATCATCTGTGTATTCTTCACATTCCGGAAAGTGAGTGCTGAGCATCAGTTCCAGAATCTTGTCCGGATCAGAGATTAGTTCTTCTCCGCTTTTGATGCTGCCTAATTTGCAGGTGCTGTTTTTGGGGAACATCTTTGCTAGTCTCGCTGCGTCGGGGTATCTCTCTACGCCCTCGCAGAACGCTTTCCAGCTTTTCCTGTTCTCCCTCTTGCAGTCCTTTTTGAAGGCGTTTCTTTCTGTCTTATAGGCAAGCCAGGAGCTCTCGTCGCCCTTCCTCTGGGCTATTCTGAGGGCTCTTCTTGTCTTTTTTCTTTTCTTTTCAAGCGCTTTGGTCCACCATGGTTGTCCTTTACCTGGTTTGATCTCTTTTAGTGGGCATGCGTTGTAATATGCCCCTCTCAGAGTTTCATCCAGTCGGTTGGCTTCTCTTTCAAGGTCTTCGGTCCCTTTTAGGAGGTCTCGATCGATTGGGCTCCATTTCTCAATACCGGTTTGGTATGTTGCCCAGTCGGTTTTCCTTGCATTCCTGGTTAGAGTCTTCTCGATTTTGGCCCCCAGGCAAAATGTTATGCGTCTGTGGTCCGATTTCGAGTCTCTTACGTCTACTTTCCAGTCTGTGATGTGCTGGCTTATCCTGTCAGTTGCTATGGTGATGTCCAGCACCTCTTCTCTGGCTTTTGTTACGAAGGTGGGCGTATTGCCCTCGTTTAGTATGTCAAAGCCTGTTGAGCTAATGAAATCTAATAGTAAGTCACCTTTATTATTGCAGTCCGTACTGCCCCACACCACGTGGTGGGAGTTCGCATCGCAACCTAGAATAATAGGAATGTTCTTACCGTTGTATTTCCTTGTGATGTCTTCCATTTCCGGAGTTGGGGGTCTGTAGTCCATCTCGCTTGGTATGTATGCGGAGACTAGTAGTACCCTCTCTCTGGCACCTGTATTTAGCTGGATTGTCGCTGTGGCACTAGCTAGGTCACTGTAACAATCTGACTTTATTATTCCTAACGATCTTGCACTATTGCTGATGTATATGCATGCCCTGGGAGTTGACTCACCGCTGTCGTGGTAGATGATCTCTCCTCCCAAGGAATCGAGCCCAGAGATGCGTCCTTTGACGACGTATGGCTCTTGCAATAGTGCGATGTCTATTTTCTCATCCACCACATGTCTGCAGAACTCTATCATGGCATCGCAGCAGTGGTGGAGATTAACTTGAACTATTTTTATTTTGTTTGTGTGTTTTTGTGGTGTGTTGCTGTATGTGTTCATTTGTTAGTGTATGATGTGTGTGTGTATGTGGGTTTCTTTGTCCCTCCCTTTAACACGCTACGAGGGCGGGCTACCTCCCAGCCAGTGCGGTTGCAATAATGCTACACTTTCCGGGGGAGTCCCGCCGCTACGTGGCGTGGGGAGGGGGTGTGCTGTGGCTGTCTGTCCTGGGCGAACCTGTCTGCGGGGTGTAAGGCTGTCGGTCGGACCCCCTTTCGGGGCTTCCGCCGCAGCGTCCCGTTTACCGACTGCTGGTTGCGCCCCACTTGTGTTGGTCGCCTGTTGTGTGCTGGTTGGGTTAGGGCGCTGTTGATCCGGTATGCCTTCGCCAGTGGTCCTCCTCTGCGGAGTATCCACCTGAGCGTTACTGCCGTTTTCAACAGGCCCTTCACCCGGTGTCTCCTTGTGTGTGGGTAGACTAGGAGGCTTTCCAGGGGCTGGGTTGTCGGATCCTTTGCCCATGACTCGACCATACACCTGTGTGACTTGGTAGTTGAGCCACACATGGTCTTTTGCCCCTTCTTCGGGTACTCCTACCACCAGCCTTGTTCCAAGGGGCATAGCCTCTTTGCGGATGAGGGTCCACTCCGATATCTTCAGGTCTGCCCGGTGTCCATTTTGGAGCTTGATAAGGCCTAGTGGGTCTAGGCGCTTGCCCACCAGGTTTCCGGGCAGCCATATAGATATCTTGTGGGCCTCTAACCTTTTTGGTGTCAGCTGAACACCATTATGCTCCCCAAGGTCGCAGCTCAGGAGCCATAACATCGCCCCCTCGTTCATCGGGCTGACCAAGAAGTAGCCTTCGGCTACTAGCCCCGATGCAGCGAACGATAGGTAAGTTTAGGCTGTTGACTCCGTTGATCGCTGCTTCCTCTATCTTGTCTACAAGTCTTTCCCTGATTACGGCAGCAGTAGCTTCGTCCATCTTAGCGCCGTCCCCCCGCACGATGATAACGGAGAGATCACTCTGACCCATAGTAGGTCTTCGTGGTCCCTCGTTTCGTGGATCCGGTTTGGGTCGCTTCGGTGGTCGTTGCTGCGTCCGCTCTTCAGGGTCTGTCCCCTGTCTTTTCAGCTTGGTGGCCTTACGTACGTCCTCACCACCTCTCGGTGTAGATGTCACCGCTCTGGTTGACGTTCCGGGTTCAGTTAGGCCAGCCCTTGCTTCCTCCTTTTTCTTTCTCACGCGCTCTCTCCTACGTCGGTTCCTGGAGATCCACACGCCTTCCTCACTTTGAGTGCTTATCTCCTCTATAAGCGTAAGGTCATACCCGAGATTGTCGGGACGACTCAGTACGTTTTCGAGGGTCTTGGTGTTAACTTTACTTTTATCTTTCGGTTGCGCGATTTTGCCCTCCCCAGAATACGAGGGGCAGCCCGGACCACTTGATGGTCCAGGGAGGGATTCTCCGGTGTTGCCGGTACCCTCCTGGGGTAGTTTTTTATTTTTAATTGCGCTTTCCATTTTTTTGTGCCGGGATTGCCGGGTTATATATACATATAGGTATGATGAATAAATACATATATACTTGTTTATAATATATACATGGACGTTTACATAAATATATATGTTCCGGGATTGCCGGGTTATATATACATATAGGTATGATGAATAAATGCATATATACTTGTTTATAATATATACATGGACGTTTACATAAATATATATGTTCCACTCTTTTTGGGGGTATTTAGTGCCCCATGGCCTGTGGCGACCGGGTCGGGATATTTGACCGCCGCCCGTTGCTCGGCGTTGTTGCTCTATTTGCACCACCCGGGGGGCACGTGTAGGGTGGGCCTAGGAAGAGGTGGTAAATCCTACGGACGTTGAGCAACCAACCCCCCGAGAAGACAGCCTCATTGGCCATTCATTATATTTGCTCATTGATAACATGACCTCATCCCAAGGAAGACAAACTATCTAGAATATTAAAAAGCCATTCTGATAGACTAAATATAGCATTTCTAGCCCGCTCTCCCTGGCTGCACCAATTGCATATTTCCAAACCCGGTATCACCTTAAAGCAATATTTATGCCTATATTGTTTTAATTTTCTGGTGGTCCGATTGTGATAAATGCTAGGATGAGAGATTTTAGTTTTTAATAATGTATGGGAATCTACTGGACTTCCAATACATAGGGAAAAATAAATCTTCTCGGGCGGGACTCGAACCCACAGTCTTTCCCTTACAGGGGGAATGCCTTGACCAATTCGGCTACCGAGTCACGCCCGATATGATTCAAATTTCCCTTCTATTTACCCCATTTACCACATCGGGCGTGTCTCGGTAGCCGAATTGGTCAAGGCATTCCCCCTGTAAGGGAAAGACTGCAGGTTCGAGTCCCACCCGAGTTGATTTATTTTTCTCTATGTATTCGATTTGTATAGTTAGCATACTTCATGCTGTAAAATTCATTCAAATCTACTGGACTTATTGTCATTAATGGTTAATGCTCTAATCCCTTGAGTGGTATTTAGTATTGTGATACCTCTATGCGCAACCATATACTACTACTGCCAGTGGGGACGTCGTTTCACCGGACGGGTGATCAGCCCTTCTATGTGGGGCCATTTCACACAATTCCCCTGTAACAACTGGCATTCATGTTCATATGACAACCGCGACGGACAGCTTAACATGCTCTCTGAGACACAACCAGACATATATAAATATGTACTCATATTCATGCATACAAATATTTATATGGAGCGGGGATCGAACAAGCACCTTCTGCATAGCGGTACGTTGCTACTGCCACACCACAGAGGCCGACGACCCTATACTATAATCTTCCTCCATAAACTGACTATTTAACACAAAAATAATTTTAGCTCATTCAACCAAACAAACTCTTCAGTATTATTATATTAACTTAGATTGTTAAAGTCCATTTAGTAGGATTGGTTGATAGTTGTCAATGTATTTACATGATGGGTGACATTATCATCATGATAAAACCCTCTTCCTACAATATAGATAAAACATGATGGTTATCAGTTCACAAAACAAACTTATTATATATTGAACACAACAAATAAAACACAATTTTAACACTATACATTTATTGATCATCGCTTTCGCTTTTTCGACCTCTTCTTGGTGTTTTTCTTGCCAGTTTTGGTCATTTTAGCTATTTTCCTCTTGTGCAACCATACAGGGTACTGTCCGTTTTGATCTTTCAATGTTTTAGTTGAGTATACGCGTTTTTTTCCGTCCACGCTGTCAACAGTAACCTTTTCGTCATCAGAACTCATTGCTACGTCCTCGTCCTCGGCAACAGGTGTTTTCTTTGCCTCCTTTTGTTTTTTAATTGCACCAGCGTCTAAGAAAATCACTTGGTCGGATTCCATAACCTCTTCCGTGGTAGATTTTTCACCTTCCTCGTTCTTAATGCCCAACATTTTCTTAAGACGCGCCAACTCTTTTACAGCGTAACGTTCACGTTTTACTGCTCTGCATTTTCGCTTCCAACGGCTTCTTAGAGATTTAGCCATTATAAATTATTTTAACAATAATATTTAGCACGAGCACGATGTGCTTTTTGACGTAAAAGGGGATGAGAAAGACAGAAAGACAGAGCTGTCAAAATTTGACACTTTTCTTGACAGAGAATTTAGTGATGTTCAATTTTAAAGGAAATAATAAGAGAAATAGTAAAACTTACTAAGAACCTATTTCAATAGTGTTATCGATTAATTACTTCTCAGATTATAATTATTTTCATATTAATTTTTATTTTCCTTTATATAATTTTGCTGTAGTATGTGCTTGTCATCAATCTTATCCCTTATAAACGAGCCATTGCTACCGTAACAGGCCTAATTTTTTTAAATTATTTCCATTTGCTTTTATCTTAACTAAAATCGACTAACACACTAACTTCAAAATTACTAACGTCTTACCCCATCTCTATGTTTTCAGTGCATCTCCTCCATATTTTCGATTTTAAGTTTGTCCATTATTGTCGGAAATAGAACAACTAAAATTGGGAATTCACAGCTTATTTTGGAATCATTCCAACAATAATTAAGTGTATATGTACTGTTTGTGCGTTGAGGGTCATACCTTTGTTTATTTCGGTTTTCTTTGTTGCTTGTAACGCTTCGCGTTCCGACCAATGAGTGATATGTGAAGAGAAATTAAACTTGTGTTTTCATGAATAGTTAAACCGGATAATATCTTTAAAATGGGGTCTTTACAGCCTGAAAATGACCCCGATAAGGAGTTAAACGACAGTGGCTGTATACAAGACGGTAAGTTTCATATTGGAGTCCATTTATTAGCATTAAATTTTTTTCTCACCTGCTATTTGTTTTGGTTGCTTTATCGATTGATATTGTTATTTTGATAATAAAATATAAGGTTAAAGGTGTAATCCGCAGTTCATACGCCTATATCAGCTAAAGAACCTAATAATAATGTTAAAAAGTATTAATTTTCGAGCGAATATCGACAAGTCTTCGCACATGCGAACTAGCGATTTATGCAAAAACCGAGAGTTCTATTTTTATCGCAAATCAGTATAAGTACCAGAATTCTCTTTGTTATATACCCACGCCTTGTTTTCACTGAAATGGTTGGCAGAAATGTAATATGAAAACACCCACATAATATTTTTTTTTGCTGTAAATCTGCCTACGCCTCTGGGGTTGTGGCGTCTCCTGTAACATAGTTACTATTAGACTAGCTATGTGGATTCAAATTCAAGCTACAACCACTGGGGGACACTGCATGTCACTTTGTTGCAGCATGGGATGCCGTTGGCTGGATGTGTGATCTGACCTTCAATGTGGGTCATTTCTCCAGCTTCCCTTATTTTCTCCATGGGGGTGTGGGGTGTCCGGCAATCACACCATCTCGATGAATCTACCTGTTTACTTGCAAAAACTTATGATTGTTCCACCTTCAGATTCTCTAAAGTCTGCTAATTTCTTTTTATGTTTTATGTTTATTTGCTAACTACACCATATTGCCCCTGTTTTAGCACATTACTGTCCATCCCAAGGTTGCCTGGAAGAAATCGCTTCCAGCGATAAGGCCGCCCATTGTACATTAAACTGTATCATGCTACCTACTTGTTCCAATGTGAATCTATTGGTGTACAATAAAGAATTATCTATCTATCTATCTAATTTTCCCCCATTTAGTTATTGCTAGTCCATCCCAAGATTGCCTGGAAAAAGTCGCTTTGAGCGATAAGGCCGCCAATTGTACATTGAACTGTATACATGCTACCTACTTGTACTACAGTAAATTTACATAACATTAACATAAACTCACGACTGTATTCCCCAAAGGGGTAGGCAGAGGTGCTAGCACCCACAGTGGCAGCACCCACATTTCACCAGTTTATGTTTAGGTCCCAATGTAATAGGTGGCGAGCCTGTTGCCATTAACCGTGCACTTATAAACCTGCGATAAATACACACATAACTTCGAAAAGCATCGAAAAGTCATTGGTGTGTGCCATGGTAAACCTGGGATCGAACCCGAGACCTTGTCTCAGCAGTCCATTACCCGTACCATTAGGCTACCGCAGGCTATTTTTATTTTATGTAATGCTTATTTCTATGACATTTTAAATAGTAACTTATACTGTTGGATGCTGATTAATTTAGTATTTATAATTTGTTAATTAATGGATCATTACATAATATTATTATCACTCCTTCATTTTTTTCTCTATACATGGACATTGGCAGAAGTCTGGGTAAATGTCTGGGAATGCCATTAAGCCAAAAATTGAATTGAATTGAACATATTATTATCTTCTTATTGAATCGAATGATAAAAACTAAAAGTTAAACATAAATTTTTAATAGACAAAATGTATTGTTAAATGTGAAGGTTGTGACTGTAATCTTAATATATATATCTTAATATATATAAATCTCGTGTCACAATGTTTGTCCTCAATGGACTCCTAAACCACTTAACCGATTATTATAATAAAATTCGCACACCATGTGCAGTTCGATCCAACTTGAGAGATAGGATAGTTTAAATCTTAATTTAGCGATAAGTGACATCCACGCGGGCGGAGCCGCGGGCAACAGCTAGTATTCTTATGAATATATGAGTTATGAGTTAAGACTTTAACCCAAACTTATCATTAACTTTGTGTAGTTGTCATAGAGATGAAATCATAGAGCATAGCACTGAAAAGACCAACATAAGTTTGATAGCAGGCGGTACCCATTTGCCAATCATAAACCAAAAGAAAATTAATGGGTACCGCCTGCTATCAAACTTATTTTGGTCTTTTCAGTGGCAGTCGGGTTTTTTTTATTTTTTGTCCATTTACTTTTGATCTCTCTCATCATGTGGCCTGCCCATCTCCACTTAACTATGCTAAATTGCTTGTGTTAGGAGTGGGTTCACGTCGGTAGTGTAATGGCCAGGATTCGAACCCGGGACCTTTCGATCGTAAGGCTGACTACATAACCATTAAGCTACCGACTATGGGTATAATTTGAAAAATAAATGGGGCTAACGGTCACTAAAACAGTTTGCTGGTATCCCTTTTGTTTTGTTATTACCCATAATGTCTTCATTAAAGAGAATAAAAATAATAACCTGGTTTCCCCGTGGCGAGTTGGGGACACCATGGTCCTCCCGAATAGGGCCAGATCGTTAGGAATGGCCCTGGGTCAGCCGGGGTGCGAGGGATATGTCGAAGACGACCTCACCTTCGGCCTGGCAGACGGCGTGCGGTTTTAGTCGGTTCGAGTCCAACATAACCTCCCCCTCCGGCTTCGGCGGGAAAAAGGAGGTACATTAAATTTCCTTCTGCAAGAATTAATGCTCGAGAAGGAGGCTGTTAAATGGATCTGGAGGAGGCTAAGGTCTCTCCCAATCTATGATACATGTTGCGTACCTCCTTCTATCTGGGCCAATATACAGCCTAAAGCCAGTAGCCTTCCATGACACGGGTCAGTTGGAGAGTTTTTTTTAATGTAGGACAAGGATAAAGTCTGAGGTCGTATTCGATTCTGGCACCTCTTTTTTTTGTTTTTTTTTTTTACCGTGGGGGAAAATCCTTCATGGATGTTATGCCGGACTCCTACCGGCACCTTTCCTTCGCCGGATTAACCTTAACCACTAAGCTACCGAAGCTTTTACTCTTTGACAGGCTGAATATAAAAAAAAATGCTAAATTGGGTATTCTACTGAATTCAAATTAGTAACTTTTTACTAAACGTCAAAACGATAAGTTATGGTAACTTGTATGAAAAAAGATTTAGTGACGTCATAAAATTTAATAGTCAATTCAGTTACTAATATACGTTGGGTGGATGATAAAAAATAAATAAGAACAATAAAATAAGGACCAATGCAATTTTTAGCACTCTTTTAACAAAACATAAACTCACGCCTATATTCCCCGAAGGGGTAGGCAGAGGTGCTAGCACCCACATTTCGCCAGTTTATGTTTAGTGTAATAGGTGGCGAGCCCATTGCCATTAACCGGGCACTTATAAACCTGCGATAAATGCACACATAACTTCGTTGGTGTGTAAACCTGGGATCGAACCCGAGACCTCGTCTCAGCAGTTCATTACCCATACCACTAGGCTACCGCTCTTTTACCATTCTTAATTTAATAAGCTCGGTTAGATAATTTATTTTAACTGTAGGATAATACCCAATAGCATTTACGATATTATTCTTAAGTAGCGTCGATATCTATTTATATTAGACATTCAGACGCGAACGTCCGTCGCTGGCCCGTAGAGCGTAGTGCGCGGTGTGGCCAACTTCAAATTAGAGATCCTGCCACAATTAGCAGGAAAATTTACCAATACTGCCAACCTCCCTCTGCTATGCTATTGCGAAACTATGAATTAGTTGTGTAAATCCATACTAATATTATAAATGCGAAAGTAACTCTGTCTGTCTGTCTGTCTGTATGTTACGCTTTCAGGCCTCAACCACTGAACCGATTTTGATAAAATTTGGTATAAGGGTAGATTGGACCTTGAGAAAGGACATAGGCTAAGTTTGGTCGCGATAATCGACATCCACGCGGGCCGGGCAAAAGCTAGTATTATAAATGCGAAAGTAACTCTGTCTGTCTGTTACGCTTTCACGCCTATACCAATGAACCGATTTTGATGAAATTTGGTATAGACGTAGATTAAACCTTGAGGATTAAAGGACATGACTATATGTATGGTTGCGATAACCGACATCCACGCGGAGGGAGCCGCGGGCAAAAGCTAGTTAGAGCTATTAAAAAAAAATGTCAAACGATCTTTTGGATACGAAACTTTTGAACGGAGATGATGTGTTTTTTTTATTAGATAGGTCTTTTTTTTAATAAATAGACACGTCCATTTGACTTCAACTCGCCTGATGGTAAGCTCACGTGTTTCCTTCTTCCTACAGTCCCGGGTCCTTTAAGCGGGGCGTGAAAAGGCATCTGATGAGGCCGTCAAGCTGAGTGCCACCACTGTTAATATGGTACATGTTTACGATGATGACCCTCTTTTCGAGACTTTGCTTTTAGCTTAACATCAGGCGACGTGAAGTCAAATTGACGTGTCCCTTATAAAAAAAAATAATATTAAAGGTCTTGCCCGATATTCGTGCCAGTTGCGCCCCGGGCACCAGTTGGCCAATAATTTTGTCATTTTGTGCACATTTTCTTCTGTCTAACGCCAACTCAGTTCCTGCAGGGTCGACAGCACACGTCCATAGCCGCTTGCTATCTAAGTAGCTCTTGCATACTGCCATCTAAGTGGAATAGAAAAAAAATTGCTAAACTGCCAAATTTTATCGACACAACCTGCCAATAATTTAAATTAAAGGCCAAATTGGCACGATTCTGCCAGATATGGTAACACTGGTGGGGTGTACACGTGTTTAGGTGGTGAGAGAGGGTGGGAAGTTCGCGATACGGGTGGGAAGTACTAGGAGTGGGAAGCCTGGAGGCGGAGTCTCGTGGAGGGTGGGGTATGTTCGAAGCTTCTACGACGCTTCCTTTGAGCCGGGAGAGTTGTATAGTGCGGACGTATGTCGCGAATTTGTTATTTTTTTCGCGAAATATTTGGAAAATTTTGTTGTTTTTTACCGAGAATATGTTTTGGAGTCATTCATCAACTCGCGGGCAATAAACTTGCGGGAAACCGCGAGTTGGCAACTTTCAATTTTTGATTATTTTCCTGTCGTCAACTCGCGCGATTGACAAAATTGACGTATTTGTGTACAGTCAGTTACGAAAACTTTGTAATAAATTTAATATAGTTTGGTACCTACTTAAAATGTAGGTACTTTATAAGATATTTTGGGCTATGTTATAGAATATAGTATAATAGAAGAAGTTTGTAAGTGGTATCAAGGAATGAAAAAAGAAAAGCGAGTGACTGTCGTGGTATGGACATACCACGAAAAAGGATCAAAGTAATATCACAAAATAGGTAATCGTACTAGCGTACAGAATGGAAGCTCACACCCCCGCGCAGATTTCATTTCCTCACCCCGCACGTTCGAATCAGAAAAATCTTTAACTATTATGTAATCGATCAGATTATTTAATAGATCAGTTACAAAGTTTTGCAGAGTAGGTACCATTTTTGGGTCGATTTGCACATTTTCAAATGTTAGTTCAATATAATAACATTACAGTCAACGTTCGATCTTGAAAAGTGTGTAACGAGATTACCATTGTAGATATTTGGGAGATTAGATCGGTATTAGATTTTGAACAGATTTTTGTTACGAGAATTACCTGGGGACCCTGAAGGCCACGACCGCGGTGCCCAAGTCGTGGAGCGGATCCGGCGGCTGGGTCTTGAGGTGGCTCTGCATAAAACCGAGGCCATGTTCTTTCATGGGCTTCGGAGCATGCCACCGGAGGATTCCAGCCTCATAGTGGGAGACATTTCCATCGGCATCAAACCCCAGATGAAATAACTGGGGCTCGTGCTCGACGACCGGTGGAACTTCGGGGAGCATTTCCGACGACTGGCCCCCAAATTGAAGACCACAGCTGCCGCTTTGGGGCGGCTGCTGCCCAACATGAGGGGGCCGGATGACTCCCACAGGAGACTCAATGTGGGAATCGTGCGGTCCATGGCCCTATATGGGTGTTCGATATGGGCGGAGACCCTGACAGTCTACAATGCGCGTCTGCTGGGTGGGCCACAGCGTGCAATGGCCAGCAGGGCCATTAGGGGGTACCGCACTATATCCTTGGAGGCGGCGAATCTCCTTGCCGGATCCCTACCGCGGAACCCGGATGCGAGAGCCCTTTCGATGCTATATCGGTATCGAAAGGAGGCGCGTGAGCAGGGACGGGAACCCGAGCCTGAAGAAACTCAGGCCGTGAGGTCCCAGCTCCACCGGGATATGGTAGCTGAGTGGGAGCTACGACTTAGATGACCAAGCGCAGGGCATGCCGTAATATCGGCGATAAGACCCATCATAGAGGAATGGCAAGAGGCCACACGGCAGCTTCTCGTACCGGCTGACGCAGGTGATTAACAGAGTTGTGTCGGATCCGGAAGGAGCCAACGTCCGAGTGCCATCACAGTGATGCGAGCGAGGACACAGAGCTGCACACGCTGACCGAGTGCCCGGCGTGGGACACGCCAAGGCGGGTCCTAGTGGCAGCTCTGGGGGTGGGAGTCCTGACACTCGGTACATTGCTCACTGCAATGGTACGATGTGCGAACGCTTGGGGTGCGGCCGCCTCCTTCTGCGAGCAAGTATTGGTTGAGAAGGAGGCGGTCGGTCGGGTCCGGACTAGACTCCGGGCCCGGGAAGCCCGCGAAGAGCGAAGGCGAACCGGACGTCGGAGGTCGCATAACGATTTCCGTCCTCCATGAGCGCTGGCCTGAGGGTGACCGGTGGAGCCGCCTGTTACCTTAGCAGAAGCAGGCCGCGGCAGCGGCGCAAAGTGCGCCTCCCCGTACCCGGGGCTAGATGGGGACACTAAGGTAGACACAACCCGTAGGGGGCCATCTCGAATGAGATGGTCTTGGGTCTGCCGGGGTGCGAGAGATATGCTTTCGGCAATCTCACCTCCGGCAAACAAGGACCCAAGACGGCGTGCGTTTTGGTTGGTTCGAGTCCGACATAACCACCTCCATCGGCTCTGTGGGGATTTTTCGCACGATAAAAAAAGGCCCTGCACTTGTCTGCCACTGTGATATAAAAAATATAAACTTATCTCCACAATACATAAAAATACAAAAAATCTTCCACATTTTTATTAGACGAAATTTTAAATGTATAAAAAATTAACTGCACTATTACTTTTTACCCCTAATTTTATCCTATTTTGGTCTTATCAATATTTAAATTTATTTTTCATTAGCTTAAAATCTACTTTGTCTTATCCTACAATAAAATTTAATCACCACAAGAAAAAGACGATATTCCTACGACGTTTCATTCATATGACATCGTTGTCATAACCATAACAAATAGCATATTTTATGCATCAATGGCCGTCTCCCCTGTCACCTCATTTTGCATGTCTATATCGAAATCTAAGATAAATTAATGTAAAAAAAAGTAAACAGTTACTTTAACCAATGCGGGTGTATAAATGCGCGAGTGTAAAAGTTGGTTCTATATTAAATTTTTGGTTTCGATCCATTTTTCTGACTGTACTTTAATATTCACGCGAGTTGACGACAGCAAAATAAAATAAAATTCAAAAATGCCAACCCGCGGTTTATTTATTTCTAAAGTAAAAAAATGTTTAATGAGCAAGATATTGGTGAGTTAATTAAAATGTATTGTATAATTTGTTCTCCTTTTTGATTGGGCTTATAGTTAGCAGATGTTCTAATAAAGACCATAATAAGAGGCTTTTCTAGAAGTCTATGGGAGAGGCCTATGTTCAGTAGTGGACTATGTGTGGCTGATATGATGATGATGATGATGATGATGAAGCCATTATTATTTTTTAAATAGCACACGTCAATTTGACTTCACCTCACCTGATGGTAAAGTTCAGCAAAGAGGGTCACCATGAGAAACACCGCGATAGTCAAAGAAAACAGTCAACATGACTTTGACTTTTGATCGACTTTGACGGAGTTTTTTCGGTTTTGGTTCAGTTGGAAGGCGCCATTCCGAAGCTTGTTGACTAGTATGCATGTCAAACTCTTAAACGCACGTCTCGTCACCAGTAACAACGCGTTTCATGAATGTTGGGTCGGTATTGACCCGTTCTAGCATGTCCTCAGCGACTCTCATGCGATTTAGTTTTTGAAGAAAATTCAGGTCTTTTGGGACTAACCGGGCAGCAACACGTTTCATACCCAAATTAGTTAAAATGGTACGGATCGACTCGTGAGATACAGAAAGTTCGGCGGCCATCTCTCTCAAATTTGAATGAGGATTTTCAGTCACTATTTCCTTCACTTTTGCGATGTTATTTTCAGACGTTGATGGCCTACCTTTTTTTTTTTTTTTTTTTTTCCGTGCTGAAATCCCCTCGGATACCCCCCCTGCCGGAGCCGGAAGGGGAGGTTATGTCGGACTCGAACCGACTAAAACCGCACGCCGACTGTGGGTCTTGGTGCTAGGCCGGAGGTGAGGTTGTCAAAGACATATCCCTCGCACCCCGGCTGACCCAGGGCCATCCCTTACGGTCTGGCCCTCCTCAGGAGGGGGGACAACGGTGTCCCCAACTCGCCCCCGGAATGGGGAGGCGCGCTATTCAGCACGCCGCCGCCGCCGTGGACACGCCGCCGCCGTGGGACGTTGATGGCCTACCAGAACGAGGCAAATCTTCCATTACATCTCGACCGCTTTTGAACGCTTTGTACCACTCATAAGCACGTGTTTTTGATATAGTCGATTCACCGTAAGCCTTCTGTAACATTTTCAGTGTCTCCGAACATGAAATTCCATTGGCGATGCAAAATTTTAGACTAACTCTTTGTTCGATGTTTTTGTCCATTATGAAATTCGCAATACACACTATACTCCGTCCATTATATTATTGTATTTTAGACAGCTCACTGACAGTGGTCGGTATAACTTTGGTCTAGCGTCAATACCTGGAAATCCTAACAAAAATTAGGCGCCAATGCGTAAATTTTCATTGACAACGTCACGTCAACCAGAAAGCAATTTTAGGGATGTAGTTAGTCCATCGACTGTTTTTATTATAATAACTTGAAAATGTCACAATCGATATCGACTACAGAAAATAATTCTTCTAAAAAATATTACAAAGCTGGTGGTTTTTTACCGATTTCTAAACACCAATTCGGATGTTTATAATTTTTAACATTTGTATGATTTTGACGGAAAAATGATTTTTGTAACTTCCTCATTATGTAGACAGATTGTCAAAATTCTTTTTGATTTGAAAGAGGTTTATTCCAAAATGGTCCCATTTAAATTGTATAAAGATCTGATGATGGGTTTCAGAGACAGATCACGGAACTGTTCAATAAATACCAGGAAATCAGCATGTTGGAATATTCTTCTAGAAGTCGGTTGTTTTGTTTTGGAGATTAGCGTGTGCGTTATGGCCCACAATCGTTTTACAATACATTTGTAAATTGTAGGTATAGACACGAAATATCTACTGCTATATTATTATGTACAGAAAGATAATAGATTATAATTCCACATGAAATCATACATTTATCATAATTTTTTCATTTATCGATTAATTATTTTTTTAATCGAGTTTTTTAACCATGTCGATATTTTAAATTTTCATGCAATCACTACTTCCATCTGTCTAAAATACAATAATATAATGGACGGGGTATAGATATTATAAAACTAATAACAGCACTGTTTTTAACATAAATGACAGATGCAACTCAAATTCCGCGCCAAAATGGAAAGTAGTTGTGCCAATCAAACAACAACAAAAAAAAAACAAAAATTTGAATTTGGAACCATAAACAAAACATTCAGTCCCGATACTTTGTTGACTGAATTTATATACCGCAGCAGATAATTCATTTTAACTATAGGATAATACCCAATTACTTTTGTTTACAGACTCTATAACGGACATGTACAGAGGGCAGGCAGAGTTGTTGGACCTGTCCGATGATGTGCTGCTCTATATCCTGAAGTTCTGCACTCCGAGAGACCTGAAAGCGCTCGGACAGTAAGTTCATTTTGTACATGACCTCACTTCGCCTGATGGTAAGCTAAAGGTGATGTCTAAAGCCCCTATTCCTGAACGACGACATTATAGTTAGATATATGTAATTAGTAGATGCATTTTATGATGCAATCATCCACTAAGAAAGGATTTTTGGAAATTCTGCTACTAAAGGGGTAAAATAAGGGATGGAAGTTTGTATGAAAGTCCGCCATTTTCAGAGCTAGATGCACAAAATTTCATAGAGCTGTGCCTTTTAAGAAATAAATGATCACGTGTATCAAAGTTTTTCAAAATTTAACTACTAAGAGGGTAAAATAGGTGATAAACGTTTGTATGGAAAGTTCGTCATTTAGGTCACTATCAAATATGGAACACGAAATTTTCCCGGGCGAAGCCGGGACGGGTCTGCTTGTCCATACATAGAAGTATTTGTATTGAACGGTAATCGAACCAGCAACCTCCGTAGCAGTGCACTTTTATTTTTATAAAGGACACGTCAATTTGACTTCACCTCGACTGATGGTAAGCTAAAGGCAAAATCTCGGAAAGAGGGTCACCATCGTAATTATGTACCATGTTAACTGTGGTGGCACTCAGGTGGACGGCCTCATCAGATGCCTTTTCACGCCCCGCTTAAAGGACCCGGGACTGTAGGAAGAAGGAAACACGTGAGCTGGCAAGGAGTTCCAGGTCTTAATGGTGCGGCATAGGAATGAGAACTAAGCTCCAAAGCCCTTTAACACAGACCTATACTATTCTTTTCTTACAGCACCTGCCCTCGCCTCGGCGTCTTAATCTGCGACCACACCCTCTGGCAAAAAGTGGACGCGCGATCAGATCCCACTGGGCAGGAGCGTCTATCCTGGCTGCTCACCCACTGTCTGACTCCTGGCACACAGGAGCTGAAGCTTACCGGATACGTCAATAGGGAAACCAGGTATGGAGACTTTTTTTTCGTGCGGAAATCCCCTCGGATACCTCCTTCGCCGGAGCGGAAGGGGAGGTTATGTCGGACTCGAACCGGCCGCACGGCGACTGAGGGTTTTGGCATTGGCATTTTGTGTTATGGCAGAGGACGTGATTTCTTGGCTTACATCATTATTATTTGTGCATTCTAATTTCCTTATAGAAATCACGTTCCAGTCTGCTATAGAGCATATCCCTGGCGCCTTTGAGAGCCCTTGGTTATATGATCTTGTTCCGGAAAGAGGGCGCTCGCGTTGATACTGATCGGTTGACACCATGGAGAAGGAAATGATAGCGGAGTTGTTGCAAGGCAATCGAGTCGCGTGCCATCCAAACGTCAAATGGACTCATTCGGTAGGAACGTTATACCTATGACGTCCTTCGACTTTTGACACCCCGCGCGTCTCTCTTCCCACCCGCATTCGGCGCGCGTTTTTATTAGGAGAAATAGCAATGGGGCATCTCCGTTACTTAATCATATTCTGTCCTCCGTGGTTGACACTAATGTTGATAAATTTCTTCACAGATGTCTCGGTATTCAAGATCTAACGTGGCCAATGAGTGGGGATAGTGGTGGTAAGATATCTTGTTATGAGCTGCCCTTTTTAACTGTTTTATATATAAAGGATACTAGCTTTTGCTGCGGCTCCCCCCGCGTGGATGTCGGTTATCGCGATCAAACATAGCCTATGTCCTTTCTCATGGTCTAATCTACCTCAATACCAAATTTTATCAAAATCGGTTGGATAGTTTAGGCGTGGAAGCTAACATACAGACAGAGTTTTTGCATTTATAATATTAGTATGGATATGGCTTAGAATCGAAATCCATACTAATATTATAAATGCGAAAGTAACTCTAGCTGTCTGTATGTTACGCTTTCACGCGTAAACCACTGAACAGATTTTGATGAATTTTGGTATAGGGGCAGATTAGACCATGAGAATGGACGTAAGCTATGTTTGGTCGCGATAACCGACATCCACGCGGGTGGAGCCGCGGACAAAAGCTAGTTACTAATATTTCCCTCTAACCCCTGCAGCTAAGCTAAATTGCTTGTGTTAGGAGTGGGTTCACGTCGGTAGTGTAATGGCCAGGATTCGAACCCTGGACCTCTCGATCGTAAAGCCGACTCCGGTACCGACATGTACCGACCGGTACCGGTAACCTGTTTCTCTAACGGCCGTTCCAACTAACATACTTACAGTTAAAGATAGATCGCAACAGTCAAATTTGACGTATCGGCTGTTTAAATTCAAAACATGGTAACTGATTTTTTTGCGGGAAAACGCATCGCGGTATAATTTTATTTTCCGAAATTGGTGTGAAATAGGAGTTTTTTTTTTATACAGGACACGTCAATTTGACTTCACCTCGCCTGATGTTAAGCTAAAGGCAAAGTCTCGGAAAGAGGGTCACCATCGTAAACATTTACCATGTTAACAGTGGTGGCACTCAGCTTGATGGCCTCATTAGATGCCTTTTCACGCCCCGCTTAAAGGACCCGGGACTGTAGGAAGAAGGAAACACGTGAGCTGGCAGGGAATTCCAGGTCTTAGTGGTGCGGCATAGGAATGAATCACTGAAACGCTTGGTTCTAGCAGGTATACTCTGCACCATAAATGGATGACATCTTAGCCCTGCACGTGTCGTCCTGTGAAGGAAAGGGGAGGGTGGGACTAATTGGAAGAGCTCGTACTTAAACAGCCGAGCACCTTATCCGTAGATGCGATCCATCTTTAACTGTCAATATGGTATTGGGAACGGCGGTAAGTAAACACCATGAAGATCAATTCTCTTGTTGCAGGCGCAGCAAACAGCGTTCCAGGTGTCGATGTTGAACATTTTCTTCTACGGATGTGGTACTCCCACCTTCCAAGGTAAGTTGATAAGCGATGGTACAATGCGCGAACGCTTGGGGTGCGGCTGCCTCCTTCTGCGAGCAAGTAATGCTCGAGAAGGAGGCGGCCGGTCGGGTCCGGACTAGACCCCGGGCCCGGGGAGCCCGCGGAGAGCGAAGGCGAACCAGACGTCGGAGGTCGCAGAACGACCTCCGTCCTCCATGAGCGCTGGCCTGGGGGTGACCGGTGGAGCCGCCGCACACCCTAGCAGAAGGAGGCCGCGGCGGCGGCGCAAAGTGCGCCTCCCCGTACCCGGGGCTAGATGGGGACACCGAGGTCCCCTCAACGCGAAAGGGTCCCGGGTCATAGAAAAAGGGCAAACAAATTTACAGCGGTTCCAAACATTTTTATTTGAAAATTATTACGTATTACTCAAGCGCATTCCAGACAGGAATGATATTGCTCATAAGATGGCGGATCTGACAGTTTAGAACCGCTGTGCTGACAGCTTTCCTGTACTACGAAAGATTTGTTCCCGCGAGGTCGAGTCCCATTATGTCGAGTTCCCGCTACGTCTACTTTGAAAACTCAGCTTTTATTCCCACCTAGTCGAGTCCTTGAAAAAGTGGACTTGAGTACCGCCACGTCGACTTTACAAATAATTGTACAGTCGTCCACGTTAACACTTTGATTCAAAGGTGTTACCGGAGTTTCTTGTCATTTCTTCTTCGGCTTGGCTTTACTTAGTCATCTGCGAAGTGGACGGTAGGGTGTGGCATAATTATTATATTTGTTTGTTTAAAGGAATAAATGATTTTGACTTTGTCTTTATCAATACTAATAGTTGTTATTTGGAATCATATACACACACGGCCGATTGAAAGTATAGCGCGTTATCCCAGTAGGTACGAAAGAAATAGAAAAAAGAAAATAGAGAGATCGTCATGAGATAGTAAAGTGTTTGCAATAAAAATCGGGAATTTTCCAAAAAAATGCAGTGTGAGACCATGCTTGGGACTTCATTTTGTCTTTTAATTGGCATCTGTTATCTATACCGCTGCTCTGATAGCTCGAATGCTCATTAAATAATGCTTGATACTCGCTTTATTATTTAACTCGTAGTTATTATTTTATCTGGATCTTAATGCGGCCGTTCGAACAACCATAACATACATAACATAAGCTCACGCCTGTATTCCACGAAGGGGTAGGTAGAGGTGCTAGCACCCACATTTCGCCAGTTTATGTTTAGGTCCCAATGTAATAGGTGGCGAGCCTATTGCCATTAACCGGGTACTTATAAACCTGCGATAAATACACACATAACTTCGAAAAGCATCGAAAAGTCATTGGTGTGTGCCATGGTAAACCTGGGATCGAACCTGAGACCTCGTCTCAGCAATCCATTACCCATACCTCTAGGCTACCGCCGTTCGAACAACCACAACCTGTTAAAGCAGTATTACTTCAATCTGGCTTCGTTTTTTGGTACCACGACCTCATCAAGCAATATTACAATAATGTTGTTTAATTAGCAGTTTTGGGCCATAGTTTTCGTTCTTTTTATTCGTTCAGCGTCAAATATGACATTCTTTAAAAAATCACTCGTTACAAAAAACTAAGTTACACAACGCACCTGAGTGTGGACGCCCAGGTTGCTTCTCGTATTCTGGGGGGAAACTGCGCGAAGGAATGCTCGAGGCAAGAGCAAAAACTCAAGGGCACCTCCTGCCACGCCAACCGTGGACTTTTGTAATTACACACTAACCTAAATGCTGTCCACCACCACCTTGAGAAGATATCGTCTCCGGCGGACACATCCTACCTCATCTATCCTGGGTACGGACTACAACACTCCTTTCTGTCTAATGCTGGAGTGTGTGTGTGTGTACGTCAGAGACGATATGAGTTCTCGTCACCTCAGCAATCTTGAAGGTAGGGACCTCTCCATTCTATGGCTCCGTGTAGACAGCCACGACCATGCCCGCGTCTACGCGTCCCTCTGTAGATCACACAGCGGTGATACTGAAACAGACCGACTCATGGAGCATATCCAAATGGCCTCAGACCTCGTGCAGCAGCAGATCCCATCCACAGAGATAGTCATACTTGGCGATTTTAACGCCCGCCACGCCGACTGGCCTAAGAAAGGCGACAGGACAGACCCGTCCAATTACAGGCCTATCGCTATCACCTCCTCTCGAGCGGTTATGGAGCGTGTTATTAATACACAGCTCCTGGGGACTTGAGGGTAACGATCTACTGAGCGACCGACAGTACGGCTTCCGCCAGCGTCGCTCAACCGGTGACCTTCTTGTGTATCTCACAAACCGTTGGGTGCAAGCCATTGAGAGCCAAGGTGAGGCACTAGCGGTCAGCCTAGATATAGCAAAGGCCTTCGATCGCGTATGGCATAAAAGTCAAATTGACGTGTCCTGTGTAAAAAAAAAAAAAAAAAAAAAAAATCTTATGGACTGCCTGAGGGGCTGTGTAATTGGATTTCCAGCTTTTTGTCCAACAGAAACATCCAAGCCGTCGTGGACGGCAGCCGCTCGGACCGCATGGACATAAACGCTGGTGTCCCACAAGGTTCCGTGTTGTCTCCGACCCTGTTTCTGCTGCATATTAATGACATGCTGTTGGATGACTCCATTCATTGCTATGCGGACGACAGTACTACAGACGCATGTTACACGGGCCGTGCAAACATCCTCCAGTTCGAGGTGGAGGGAAGTGGCGAACAACTTGTGTCCGAAATCGAGACTACTCTCTCGGGAGTATCCGATTGAGGTCGACTAAACCTGGTCCAGTTCAACCCCACCAAGACACAAGTATGTGTATTCACCGCTAAGAAAACCCCATTTAGTGTAGCGCCGTAATTCCTGGGCACACGGCTTACCACTGCCCCGAGTATCGGGATCCTAAGCGTCGACATTTCAAGTGACGTACAGTACCGCAGTCATTTAGAGGGCAAGGTCAAGCTGGCATCAAAGAAACTTGGAGTTCTTAACAGGGCGAAGCAGTACTTCACTGCGGGGCAGCGACTCCTTCTTCATAAGGCGCAGGTTCGGCCCCACATGGAGTACTGCTGTCATCTTTTTGCCGGAGCGCCCGCACGTCAGCTTAACCCTTTCGACTCGGTGCAAAAACGTGCGTTGAGGCTCGTCGACAGTCCCATACCCGCAGGCGATGTGGAACCTCTCAGCCTCAGGAGGGACTTTGCCTCACTGTGTGTTTTTTACCGCCTATATAATGGTCTGTGCTCATATGAATTATTTGACATGATGCCCACAGCTACATTCTATCATCGCACCGCTCGCCATAGGCAGGGAATTCATCCCCACACACTGCATCCGAAAACGGTGCGGACCGTGCGGTATGAAAGGAACTTCATCCCACGCACGCTCAAGCTGCGGAATGAATGAAGCGCGGTAAGCACTCTCCACCAGGTGGGCCGTGTGCTTGTCTACCACCTTATTGGTATAAAAAAAAAAAGATTTCGGCCTTGGTTTGGTCAATCTTCCAAAACGGCTTGTCGCAGGAATTACGAAGCTTACCAAGCCTGGGCCAATGCGGTGACCGCACGGGACCAAAATACCAGCGTACTAAGAAAGCATATAACTTTGCCTCCAGGTCCTTCAAAGAGACATAGCATGGGCGAAGTCGGAGCAGATCGGCATTAGCGAGAGGCTCGAGTGTCTACCTTCGGAAACTCATGCATTCTGGTCTCTTCCCAAAGTTATCGAAGGGAATTTCTGCAAGCCTGCATTTCCGCCTCTGTACATGGAAAATGATTCGTTGGCCCACAAAGTAAAGGAGAAAGGCGATCTTCTGGGCACACTCTTCGCGTCTAACTCGACCTTGGATGACGATGGACAGGAACCGCCAACTACACCGCGGTGTGATAGCTGTATGCCGGGTATCCGTTTTCACCAGCGCTCAGGGCGTTTAGCACTTACGTCCCTCGTCCTCCTCGAACGGGCCTGATGGAATCCCTCCCATAGTGTTGAAGATGTGCGCTCCCAGAGATGGCATCGGTCTGAACGCGTTTTTTCCGGTTGTCTTACTCTTCTGGCGTAGTCCCGACATTATGGAAGACAGCGGTGGTCCACCCGGCCCCTAAAAAAGACGACCGCTCAAGTCCATCAAACTACAAACCAATAGCCATTACCTCCCTTTTCTCGAAGATAATGGAGTCCCAAGCATGGTCTCACACTGCATTTTTATTGAAAACACTCTATCTTATGACGATCTATCTATTTTCTTTTTTTTATTTCTTTCGTACCTACTGGGATAACACGCTAAGGTGTCCCCACTCCGTGTTGGTCTATGATTCCAAATAACAACTATTAGTATTGATAAAGACAAAGTCAAAATCATTTATTCCTTTAAATAAACAAACATAATTATGCCACACCCTACCGTCCACTTCGCAGATGACTAAGTAAAGCCGAAGAAGACATGACAAGAAACTCCGGTAACACCTTTCAATCAAAGTGTTAATGCGGGCGACTGTACAATTAGAATTTGTAAGTCGACGTGGCGGTACTTAAATCGACTTTTTCAACGACTCGACTAGGTGGGAATAAAGGCGAGAGTTTTCAAAGTAGACGTAGCGGGAACTCGACATAGTGGGACTCGACCTCGCGGGAATAAATCCTACGAAACACGCAACGACAGCTGTCGCTCGGCCATTGTCGCGTACGTGTGACATGTGTGACAAGTACAGAGAAAATAATTTCTAGTTATCGCAACGTAACTCAGTAATGGTCGCTTTGTTTATCTTTTTTCTCTCGTCTCGTTGGCTTCACTTTAGTTGACAATAATAGTAACTCTTTTTTTTTCACAGATATGCCATGTCACCCCGCTGGCCAGACAAGCGTGAAGCTGCCGGAAAAGCTTACTCATCAAGCTCAAAAGGCCCCAAACAGCCTCTAAGCCCCCTCAGCCAACTGGCCTCAGAAATAGTCGCCGGTGCAGGCCAATCTTCCAGCACCATCTCAGACTTGAGCAATCCCAGCCGTAACTCGAGCAATCCCGAACGTAACTCTAGCAATCCCGAACGTAACTCGAGCAATTCCGATCCTAGCACGAGCAATACCGATCCTAGCTCGAGCAATACCGGTCCGAGCGCGAGTAAATCGAACAATACTGGTACAAGCCCGAGTAATTCCGGTACTAGTTCTGATAACGGGCCGGAGTCGAGCACTTCTGGGGCACACTCGAGCAATTCCGCTACGGAGTCGAGCGATACTGCTTTTGCAACTGGTGAGTGTTTTATTTTGTTTTTAATTTTGGTTACGGAATATTATGTTCTTATTATTTTGTTTTTAATATCAATTTGGATTTTAATGTCGATTTTAGCGCTCTCTAGATTAAAAACGATATGAATTGTTTTTAATTATACTGGGTGATTTTATAGTCGTTTCGGATAAAAATTATTTGGGCACAGTTTCGATAGCAATATCATCTGGAAGTTTTAATTTGGTGAAAGAAAACAAAATGTTTACAACCCCCATACATTATTCCCTTTACCTGAACATTATTCCCATACATTATCAAAAAATAAAAATTTTCTTTCACCAAATTAATACTTCCATATGATTTTGCTATCGAAATTCTTCTTATCCGAAACGAATATAAAATCACCCTGTATTTTGTTTTTTTTTTAATTGTAATTTTTGTGATTATTACATAATAATAATACAATTACAGTAAAAAAAAATGATTTAAATGATTTTAATTTTAATAAATACGAACACTAAGTCAAGACATCACCACACAGTATAAAGCAAAGTCGCTTTCCGCGTCCCTATGTCCCTATGTATGCGTATATCCTCA
Organism: Eilema sororculum; assembly: GCA_914829495.1. Lineage (NCBI taxonomy): Eukaryota > Metazoa > Arthropoda > Insecta > Lepidoptera > Erebidae > Eilema > Eilema sororculum. The sequence continues at coordinate 4,594,080 of OU618559.1, forward strand.
AAACTACACTACAGATTTTGATGCGGTTTCTTTTAATTGAAAAAGTAATTCAAGAGGAAGGTTTATATGTATAATACATGCTTAATATAGTAGAGGGTGCAGCAGGAACGGGATCTGACGGCACGCGGGTGGAAAAAAATTGGCGGTACGAAGTTCGCCTTATCAACTAGTTAAACTTAAGATATTTTATTGAATGGATCTTGTAACCTAAAATCCATATTGCTGCTAATTCTGTTGTTACATCTTTAAACTTAAAATTCTCTAAAATTTTCTAATTGCATCTGTTTCTTTCATTATCAGATAGAAAGGGACAGATGATTTATTTTAGTGAACACCTGTCAAATTAAGTCGGCGCCTTGACGGTACCCTTCAATAGTCGAAATCTACGAACATGCGACTTAACTTACAACGCACCAACAAGGCGCTGTCTTAATTTGACAGGTCTTAACTTAAATAAAATCATCTGTCCTTTTTTATCTGATCATGACAGAAACAGATGCAATTAGATTTTTTAGACAAATTTAAGTTTAGAGATGTAACAACAGAATCGGGAGCATTATTTCATTTGTAGATCCGTTGGATAACATCGCAGCCAGTTGCCAAGGCCCACAGTTCACTCTCAACCGGAGTCTGCTCAAATCTTTGAGGAACAAATGTAGGAATCTGTCCTCTCTGTCACTGGAGTATTGTAATCTGGATTATCGGAATGTGAGTATATTTCTTTTTACCCGACTGCCAACGGAGGGTTATGTTTTTTAGGCTGTCCGCTACACATTTGAACCTATAATCGGACTGGACATTGCGATATGTCTGTTAGCAAAATAATAGTTTGTCAGTAATATATTAAATTTGCCGCCAAAATGTAGTTTGCGAGTGACTTTGATCCAATATTCTAGATCTAGATCTAGATCTACCATATTTAGTGGTAGGTCTACCATATTTGGCGGTAGATCCATATCCATACTAATATTATAAATGCGAAAGTAACACTGTCTGTCTGTATGTTACGCTTTCACGCCTAAACCACTGAACCGATTTTGATGAAATTTTGTATATGGGTAGATTAGACCATGAGAAAGGACATAGGCTATGTTTGGTCGCGAAAACCGACAACCACGCGCGCGGAGCCGCAGGCAAAAGCTAGACTACGATATTTGGTGGTAGATCTACTATATAAGTGGTAGATCTACCATATTTAGCGGTAGATCTGCCATATTTGGTGGCTGATCTACCATATTTGGGGGCAGATCTACTATATTTATTGGCAGGCTTGCCATAACTAGTGGCAGATCTACGATATTTGGCGGTAGATTTACCATATTTGGTGACTGGTTGGATTCTCAATGTCTCCTCACTATACCAAATTTCATCAGTATGGATTATGTAGGCGCTGTCTGGAATGCGCTTGAAGTGATACGTAAATAATTTTCAAACAAAAATATTTTTACCTTTGTTTACCTTTTTTCTCTCGATTCGTTGGGTTTAATTTACACATTTAGCATCGCCGCCTCCCCTACTATAGTAACCCTTGGCCCTGCTGTACGCGAGTTCCGATCCCTACTTATATATTTAATTTTGTTAGCAGGCCAACCTCCGCTTCTTTCCTCCCAAGTTGAAGAGGTTGTCTTTGAAAGGCACCAGATGTTACAACCTCCCCCTCAGTACTTCGTACCTGGGGAAGATTCAGGACCGACTTCCCGAACTTGAGGTACGAATTTTATTTATATTTATTTTTATGAAAGGACACATCAATTGAAATAATACCACTTTTGTTTACAGCCTCTGTGACGTGGTGGTAGTGAACGCGACTGCCACACAGCCGGTGCGGGTTCGATCCCCGCTCAGTGCAAATATTTGTGTGCATGAATATGGCTATTTGCATTGGTCTGGGTGTTTCTATGTATGATATGTATGTATTTACAAAAAAAAAGTATATAAGTATGTTTATCCGCATTTTAGATTCCATAACACAAGCTAGTTAAGCTTACCATGGGTCTAGATAGCGTTGTGTAGAATGTTGTGGGATATTTATATAATTATCATTTACTTTTAAACCGACGTTTCGGCTGCTTTTCGACGACGCGACTCATGATGGTAGTTGTCACATAGTTTGAAGTACAAGTTATCTCAAAATTCCCGAATCATGGTGAATTATTGGTGTTCCTATTTACGCAGAATGAGCTCACTGTGTCGTTAAGTCTTGCTGGATTTCAATTTGACTTCACATCGCCTGATGGGAAGCTAAAGGCAAAGTCTTATTCATGCATACAAATATTTGCACTGAGCGGGAATCGAACCCGCGCCTCCTGCGTAGCGGCCGCGTTCTTTACCGGCTGTCTACCTGCCGGCACTAACGTGCGAGTGATTTTTTTTTTGTAGGTTTTGGATATATCGGAATGCGAATGGTTTGAACCTGCGTCCCTATTACCACTGAGCAAGGTGCGCAATCTTCAAGAGTTGTACATGAAAGACTGCAGGAGACTCACTGAATGTGTCGCCTATGCCTCACTTGCGACCAGATATGGCTTCCAAAAACTTAAGGTGAGTTATCATATTGTTATTTTTTCTGTTCGGAAATCCCCTATCGGCCGTACAACCAAAGACCCAAGACGGCGTGCGTTTTAGTCGGTTCGAGTCCGACATAACCACCTCCACCGACTCCGGGGGGTTAGTATACGCGGGGATTTTTCGCACGATAAAAAAATCTGCGGTAGCCTAGTGGTATGTGTAATGGACTGCTGAGACGAGGTCTCGGGTTCGATCCCAGGTTTATCATGGCACACACCAATGACTTTTCGATGCTTTTCGAAGTTATGTGTGTGTTTATCCCAGGTTTATAAGTGCCCGGTTAATGGCAATAGGCTCGCCACCTATTACATTGGGACCTAAACATAAACTGGCGAAATGTGGGTGCTAGCACCTCTGCCTACCCCTTCGGGGAATATAGGCGTGAGTTTATGTTATGTTAAAAAAATCCCTTTCTATTCCGAACTTCATGCGAACGAAATCGCGTGCAAAAGCTAGTACTCATATACATTTTCTTCAGAAACCTCACTCATTAATGTTCCCATCAACAGATTCTCGATCTTCGCGGTTCACCGGTCGCTGACTCAGAAGTATCAGCCCTGGGTTGGTTACCCCTGCTAGAGGAACTATACGTGTCCCCACCTGACGACATGAAGACCTCCACGGAGCATTCCCACAAGTGGGATGATGTGTTGGCACCGTTCACTGAGCTGGATTCTTGGGAGACTGAGGTAAATACATGATGGGATGCAGTGGGATTGGGTGGGATGCAATGTGATTGGGTGGGATGTTGTGGGATCAGATGGGATGAATCAAGTTTCGCGGTCATCATCATCATAAGTTGAAGTGATTAGAGTCTTAAAGTGGGATGGAATGGGATTGGTAATAAAATTAAAATAAATGTGGTTTTTTTAATCATCATATGAAGTTGAATGCGTTGGGATTTGTTGAATTGAATTTATAAACAAGTAATAAAATTAAAATTTTTGAAAAAACCCACGACGTAAAGAAAATAATTTTAAAAATGTTTACTGCAGCGCCCGCTAGTGGGTTGTCACCGTAACACCTATCTAAGAACATGCACCAATCAAACCCAAACCAATAATTGAAAACTGCATCAAAATCGGATTAGTATTTTTGGAGAAAATTGGCAACATTGATTTTCATTAAAAATACTTGCTGTAGCGCCCCCTGTTGAGTTGTCATTGTAACACCTATTTAAGAACATGTTCTAATTAAAGCCGAACCCAAAACTGAAAACTGCATCAAAACTAGATTGGTAGTTTCGGAGAAAATGGCATCATGGATTTGCACAAACAAACAAACACACAAACAACCTCTCACCCCAAACGCATATACCGTCTCCGTTCTGTCGTGGGTAACAACATGTTTCAGTACTTTAATCATTGCTGAAAGCAATTTATAGGACTGGCTGAGATTGTATGGAATGGTGTTGGATTGGATGGTATAGTATGGGATTGTATGGGATTGCGTGGGATGCTATGGGGTTGGTTGGAGACGTGTTAGCCTATCACCCCATACGGTTGGATGAGATGGGATGAAATGAGTTTGTATAGGATGCAATGAGATTGGATAGGATGAAATGGGATTGGTTAATATAACACTAGCCCTTCATCATACACTTCAAAGCGTTGGTAGCTTAGTGGATAACGAGTCGGCCTTACGATCGAGAGGTCCCGGGTTCGATCCTGGCCATTATACTACCGACGCACACTGGGGCAGCGTCATATAGGGACATGATATAAATTCAATTTTGAAAAGTGGTATTTTGATAAAACTAATGATGTTATGATAAACTTGACTATCGAGTACATTCATTACTACCCTTTATAACACTATATCAATTTATTTAGTACCAACAAATTGCACTCGAAGTAATGTAACCGCTGAACGTGTCAGACGGACTACTCACCGGCTGACCCAGCAGAGAGATGCACGAGCTCTATGGGATCCCAGGGCGCCTTTTGTCAGATGAGAATAGTGTGCGTGCGTGTGGGAGACCAGGGAGACTTCAGAGAAAACAACTACTACCTCTGTTGTACATACATATATTACTTGAGAGATTAAATTATACAAAAGAGGATTACAGACAATAGAGTTATATATAGAAATACAAAAATACGTATGTCTTCACCAGCTGCACCACGGTGACCTGCTTGCAGTAGGTAGCCAGAGTGTTATGGCTAGTAGTTGTATTACACCTCGGTCAACCCACCGTTGACACAGTTAGTTCTTGCAGGGTGAAGTGATATAAATATATAGGAAAGTTACATAAAAATATTAGAGAAAAAGGGAATACGTGACCCCGGTTGTCGGCCTGCTCGGCGTCTGCGCACGTCTCGTGCCGCACTCTCGACCAGCCAAGGTGCTTCACGTCGAGGTTACAGGCTTGCGCCGACAGCGGTTGGGAACTCGACCACGGAACACGCTGAGAAGGGACTTGAGAACCAAGGTGTCCTCTAATCCCGTACTAGGAACCCTAAGAACGAAATAACACTAAGAATCGTCTAGATTGCAGAAGGCTGTCGATAAATACAAGTAAAAACACTTACCAAAAACTGGGCAACAAAGAATTTAGTTAAGTATAAAGTATTTTCCAAGACACAGCAATACAGACGTTCCAGTCACAATTCAGAGAGTAAAAAGGATCTATATTTAGCCGGGGCCGCAGTTTTATACCCCTATCATTCGAAGGTTCTCGAATACACTTTTTTTTTAAGTTAAATTAGTGCGAACGATGATCAAAAACACCAAATCACGGTCGAAATCCTAACAACTTTAATATCACCCAGCTAAGTAGGAATCAAACAAAGTACAGCAACTTTTTGACTTGGTCGGATCATACTCACATTCCTTCCCTGAATACAACTGTTCCGAGCACGCAGAATTCGAACCTGTCTAATTTAACTGAGGAAATTTAATTTTAACCTAAATGAGATAGCCTATAATTAAACAATTAATTTTCCCATTTAGGTGCTATGAGTATTTCTAATTTCATATAATTAAACATAAAAGAAATCGAACGCCATCTAGTGCTTAGCTAGTACAAAAGTTCCTACACCGAGGCACCGACTAACTGATGTGAGTACCACTGAGACTGCCATAGGTGGCGCTAGTAGTAATCAAATTACAGTAGATAAAATCTAATGTTACACCTGGCGCCCAACGTGGGGCTTCCTAGTTCGGGATTAGAGGACACCTTGGTCCTCAAACCCCTTCTCAGCGTGTTCTGTGGTCGAGTTCCCAACCGCTGTCGGCGCAAGCCTGTAACCTCGACGTGAAGCACCTTGGCTGGTCGAGAGTGAGGCAAGAAACGTGCGCAGACGCCGAGCAGGCCGACAACCGGGGTCACGTATTCCTTTTTTCTCTATTAAATCTATGTAAATTTCCTGTATATCTATATCACTTCACCCTGCAAGAAATAACTGTGTCAACGGTGGGTTGACCGAGGTGTACTACCACTACTAGCCATAACACTCTGGCTACCTATTGCAAGCAGGTCACCGTGGTGCAGCTGGTGAAGACATACTAATTTTTGTATTTCTATATGTAACTTTATTGTCTGTAATCCTCTTTTGTGTAATTTAATCTCTCAGTAATATATGTATGTACAACAGAGGTAGTAGTTGTTTTCTCTGAAGTCTCCCTGGTCTCCCACACGCACGCACACTATTCTCCTCTGATAAAAGGCGCCCTGGGATCCCATCGAGCTCGTGCATCTCTCTGCTGGGTCAGCCGGTGAGTAGTCCGTCTGACACGTTCAGCGGATACAAATTGGCCCCACGTTGGGCGCCACCACCCCTTCCCTCACAGTATTCCCTGCGTAGTATGCGCAGGGAATATCAGCGACAGGATCTCAACTGAGAGATATCAAAATAAATTCCAAAACTCGCGATGACCACACTAGTTGTGAAGACCACGAACTCCAAACAAACAACCACGAACCTAAAAGCTAACTAAAGAAACCAAACAAAATCACATTACTAAGCCAAGCACTCTAGAAGTGTCACCCTATTAACTGCCCGGATCACTGTATGTCCTTCATATAGGTTAGTGAGTAGGCTTAGGGTGGAAAGATACCGAACGAAGCACAGTGGCACTCCCACGATCAGCCGAGTGACAGAGAGACGGCACCGACAGAAGAAGGAGAAGGATCAGAAGGCTGTTCCTCCTCACTGTACTTCAAAATATCCTTGATGTGATAAACTCCCAGATCCTTACCATCCAAATCCGACAGTTCATATACTAAAGGCGAGCGTTTGGCGGTTACAATGCATTTCATAAATTTAGGCGCCAGCTTCGCAGTAAAGTTCTTGGCCTTGTTAGACAAATAGAAGGTTCTTTTGTACACAATCTGTCCCACTTTCAGTTCCACATGCCTTTTTCTGAGGTTGTAGTATTTTTCGTTACGCCGGTGAGCAACATCTAAGTGTTTTCTCACCTGGTCGTAGATACGATGTAATTCCTTCAACCTCTCACCAAAGGACACTGGACTATCAATGGAGACAGTGTTAGGATGGCAAGGAATCTCTTCCTGCCTATAAAGAACTCCATCCCCAATAAATTCCCTACCGTGAACAAGAAAATACGGACTGAAATGAGTGGCTTCGCTCACAGCAGTGTTTAGAGCACACTGGAGTTCTACGAGGTTCTCGTCCCATTTCTTGTGGTGCGACTTCACGTAGCAGGAAATTCCCTGAACCACGTTGCGAATAGCTCGTTCTGCCTGGTTGGTCTGCGCGTGGTATCTGGGGTTATAATAAATGTTAGGCACATTGTACTTAAGTAGTAAGTCCTTAAATTGTTTACTCACAAATTGTGGGCCATTATCCATATAAATGGTTTTGCATACCCCGTGGACTAGGAAAACATTCTTTTCTATGAATTTCGCGACTGCAACGCCTGTAGCCATCCGTATAGGACTCAACATGACAAATTTGCTAAAGTAGTCCGAGACCACAATCAAGTGAACATTTCCCTTGCTGGAAGTAGGAAATGGACCCAGTAAGTCAACAGAGATGGCCTCAAACGGTCTAGACACCCGCTTTGGATTACCCATGAGGCCAGGGCGAGATGTGTTCACAGGTTTATACTGCTTACATGTCTCGCATTTGCCTACATATTCCTTAACGCTCTCGTACATCTTAGGCCAATAATAGTTGAGAGCGAGGCGTTTATGGGTTTTCCATACGCCACCATGGGCACTGAGTATGTCGTCATGGTACTTGGTGAGCAGGGGCAACCTGTCCTCCAACGGTACCACCAGCTTCCAATCAAAATCAGAGGTCAGAGAGTATTTATTTTTTGATAATCTGAAAAGACGGTTATCACGTATATCAAAGTTGGGAAAATGCCTAGGGTTCTTTTTCACACTGTTCAGAGTGTGGAGATACCAAGAGTCCTTAGTAACGCTGGTGTCGATTGTGTCAATTTGAATTCGTGAAAGAGCATCAGGTACCACATGGTCCTTACCCTTTCGATGTTCTATATCGAAGTCAAACTGACTCAACCTCATGCTCCAGCGCGCAAGGCGGCCTGTCGGATTCTTCAGTTTGTGGAACCACAGGAGTGAGGCGTGGTCAGTAACCACAGTGCATTTCTGTCCTTCCACGTACTGCCTGAACTGTTCCAAAGCAAAGATCACAGCCAGGAGTTCTCGCTCAGTGGTACTGTAGTTGACTTCGTTCTTGTTGAGTGAACGACTACAATATGCGACAGGGTGCTCCACTCCCTCATGTGTCTGCGTCAGTACAGCAGCCACAGAGAAGGATGACGCGTCGCTGAGAATCCTAAAAGGTAGTGAGTAATCAGGCATTTTCAAAATAGGAGCGGTGACCAAAGCGGCTTTCAGCAGATTGAAAGACTCTTCAGCTTCACGCGACCACTCAAAATTTATATTCTTAGAAGTTAATTTACATAAGGGTTTACTAATCTTAGAAAAATTATTCACGAAACGCCGATACCACCCAGCCATACCCAGGAATCTTTTCACCTCCTTAGCGTTGGAAGGTGTAGGATAGTTGAGAATGACATCAACTTTACCTGGGTCTGTCCGCAGGCCATGCTTGTCGACAAAATACCCGAGGTACTTCAATTCGCTACGACAGAACTGCGATTTTCGCATGTTGATCGTGAGACCCGCATCCTTAAGGCGCTGATAGACTCTATTTAAGAGGTCCACATGCTCCTCAAAGGTGCTGGCCACAACGATTATGTCGTCTTGAAAGGAGAACACTCGGTTATCGAACTCTGGGCCAAATAGACGGTCCATGAGGCGTTGCATCGAGGCGGAAGCACCTACAAGTCCGAAGCACATCACGTTGTAGTGAAAAAGGCCTCGCCTGGGGACAGTGAAGGCGGTCTTCTCGGCGGATTGGGGCGAATCAAACGGAATCTGCCAATACGCCGCACTTAAATCAATAGAAGACAAATATTTTGCATTATTGAGATGGTCTAAAATTTGGTTGATGTAAGGTAACGGATACGCATCGCTTTTAGAAACAGAATTGAGCTTCCGAGAATCAAGGCACAATCTCAGGTCTCCGTTCGCTTTCTCCACCATCACCACTGGTGAGTTCCATGCGGACTGAGACGGGGTCACTACTCCCATCTCCAGCATCCGATCTAGTTCCTCTTCCAGGGCTTTCTGCTTCAGGGGAGAGAGCGGGTAATACCGTTGCTTGATTGGCTTACTATCGCCCGTATCTATAGTATGATGCGCCAGAGATGTTCGACCTAGACCCACCTTGTCCGTGTTGATGGTATCAAATTTCTCAATAATGCTGTTAATTACCCGCTTCTGATCAGCGGTTAAATTGTTGTAATCCTCTAGACCACTGTTAAGAGACAGAGATTCTACCGGATTACAGTCACTAAAGTTGGAAAGATTGATATTCTGAGAGATCAATCTATCCCCTAATTGAAATTGTTGCCAGAAGTCTACTCCAAATATCATAGCAGTAGTGATTTCTGGAACAACATAGAACTTAATAACTCTGACAGCAGAATTATATTCAATAGGCAGAGAGATACAGCCCAGACATGGCAAATGAGAGCCGTCTGCTGTAGTTAAACTAAAGTTAGGGCTGATGCTTCCAAGCTCAAACCCTAATTCCAAGAAAGTGTGGTGCGCTCCCTTACCCAGTACTGAGCAAGCTGCACCCGAATCAAGTAAACCTAGAACATTTAAGTTCAGGATCTTAACAACTAAATACGGTCTTATGTCATTATCCCGTTTGGTAAACAGGACCCTATCAGAGAATGCATCAGACAGAGAAGCTCGCTCCGAATCGAATGGTGATCTTTTAATAAGGCCCTGACTTACTCGTTTTTTGGCTTGGCATTACACTTCGGACACTCAGGCGATTTGACTCCCTTCTGTCCACACCGGAAGCACACCAATTCCCTTGACTGTGTACAGCCATATGCAGTGTGGCCGACTTCACCACAGCGGAAACATCCTCGTTCGTTTGAGGTCGTAGGACCGGCCACGGCAGAGACCTGCTGGGAAGTTTTATGAACAGTTTTATTCTTAAAATGGTGTAAGTCCGAGGTGATCCCAAACTTATCTAACGCTGGTTCCTGGAATGCCTTTGCCCTAGCACGCGCAAGTTCTAGGCGCTTCCCCAATCGCTTCAGGTCGATTATCGAGTTTACCTCGTGAAGAGCCAATTCCTTCATATAATCGGGCCTAATATTATGCATCAGAATGTCCAGTTGTTCCTCACTGGGCATTTTGCACGTTAATCTCGAGAACATGGCCTGCATCGTAGAGATGTAGATGCCTAATGTTTCAGATCGGGCCTGTGTACGCTGCCTAATTTCATTTCTGAGACGGTAATCGTAGTCGGGAAGGTCGAAAGTCTCCCTCAGCTCATCCAACATGCCCTCATACGAGGTAAAGTTATTCTTGTTGGTGCGGAACCAAGATAAAGCCGGACCGTCCAATAGGTCAGAGAAAGCTGCGAGGATTTTATCCTTGGTGACTTCCCGAGCACACCTAAGCTCTTCCAGTCTCTCAATGAATACACGTACACACGCAGAGCCATCAAATTTTATATTAAAAGAGTTTAAATTTACGGGTCTATCCCTTATTACTAAATTACTACTAATTGTGTCGGAACTAGGCGCGTCACGTCGCCTCGAACGGTCCCCTCCCACCACAGGCGAGGTGTAACCTACGCGGTCACGATGAATAGGTTCAGTCTCTCTATCCGAACCCTCAGAGTCAGAGTCAGTATCTGATTCAGCCACAGACAGAATTTTAACCAAGCGGCCACGGATATCTAAAAGATCTGGACAGTCTATACCACACCTAGCTAACCTAGTGAGAAGGTAGTTCGCCCTCACTGCAACCTTAGTCCGACAATTACTATTTGAAACGACTTCACCTGAAGAGAGTGTCCCTTCCAGCTCGAGAACTTTAGGCTCACAGACAGCCAACTCAGAGGCGGCAACAGCAGGTACCGTGGCGATGGCCTTAATGCTGCCACGCCGGACAAGCCGCAATGCAGTGCGCAGCTCACTCCGCAGGCCAACAACCGTCGCATCCGGATCCGCTGTAACCCCCATGGCAGAGAGTTCATTAAAAAGTTCATCTTTCTTAAGGTAGTTAATACACTTCTGTAATTGGGCCATAGTGGTCCAAGATTCAGTTTTTATCAAAACAATTAACAGTAATGGAGATTCAACTCACAACAGGTTTATAAATTATAAATGTAGGTTAAATGAAGTTTCCACAGAGACAAAATCAACTAATATTAACAGATAATACAATAAATATGCTTCCTCTAGGTCACAATTTGTGCGGTAGCTACAAAAATCTAATAATTTAGAATAGAGAAACTATATTAACTAAATTTAAGAATAGCTTTGTCCAAGAAATATGACACCAGGTATACTTTCTTTAGATTAATAAATTAGGAGGTAGTTACAAAAAGTTTACTATTATTTTATATTATGTTACTTGCTTTTGGGTAGATATTATAGAATCACCCAGATAAATATCTTCAGAATACTGGCTCAGCAACCCAATGAAGTGAATACCAGATGTTCAAATTATAGTTGAAGTTATAGAAATTTTCTTTATATAAATTACAAGTGATGTAGGTATTCAGCAAAATGTTAAAAAGTTAACTACAAATCTACTCAAGTCTATTCAGTACAAAGCAGCTATGTATTTTTACTAACTACTTAATAATACACAGGTATAAACCCAAAACCATGAATGCTAGACACAGAAATTTCTAGACTAAAAGTTTGACACAGTACAATTACTATGTGAACAGACCACAATAAATATATATGTTTGTATAACACAGAAGCAACTAAATAGGGGGAAAAAAAGAAAAAAGAAAAAAAGAAAAAAACTAGTTTGCCAAAAATATGTTTCCAAACTTACCGAGAGATGTGCAGTTTTTAAAATTGGAATTTTGAATTTAGGGGTCTCAATGGTTTTTCTTGCCACCGGGATGATGGTATGATCGGCTGAAAAACACAAAGAGGGTAAGTATTACATGCGTAACTGCAGCCGCACAACCAATTAGCGTCTTGGGTAGTGTCAGACGGAGGGTAGTGTTTCCTCCAAAGCGAACTCTCCAGACACCCACACACAGCGCACCCACAGAGAAGAGAGTTAGCCCTTAGCGTTGGTCGCCAATTTGTAACCGCTGAACGTGTCAGACGGACTACTCACCGGCTGACCCAGCAGAGAGATGCACGAGCTCTATGGGATCCCAGGGCGCCTTTTGTCAGATGAGAATAGTGTGCGTGCGTGTGGGAGACCAGGGAGACTTCAGAGAAAACAACTACTACCTCTGTTGTACATACATATATTACTTGAGAGATTAAATTATACAAAAGAGGATTACAGACAATAGAGTTATATATAGAAATACAAAAATACGTATGTCTTCACCAGCTGCACCACGGTGACCTGCTTGCAGTAGGTAGCCAGAGTGTTATGGCTAGTAGTTGTATTACACCTCGGTCAACCCACCGTTGACACAGTTAGTTCTTGCAGGGTGAAGTGATATAAATATATAGGAAAGTTACATAAAAATATTAGAGAAAAAGGGAATACGTGACCCCGGTTGTCGGCCTGCTCGGCGTCTGCGCACGTCTCGTGCCGCACTCTCGACCAGCCAAGGTGCTTCACGTCGAGGTTACAGGCTTGCGCCGACAGCGGTTGGGAACTCGACCACGGAACACGCTGAGAAGGGACTTGAGAACCAAGGTGTCCTCTAATCCCGTACTAGGAACCCTAAGAACGAAATAACACTAAGAATCGTCTAGATTGCAGAAGGCTGTCGATAAATACAAGTAAAAACACTTACCAAAAACTGGGCAACAAAGAATTTAGTTAAGTATAAAGTATTTTCCAAGACACAGCAATACAGACGTTCCAGTCACAATTCAGAGAGTAAAAAGGATCTATATTTAGCCGGGGCCGCAGTTTTATACCCCTATCATTCGAAGGTTCTCGAATACACTTTTTTTTTAAGTTAAATTAGTGCGAACGATGATCAAAAACACCAAATCACGGTCGAAATCCTAACAACTTTAATATCACCCAGCTAAGTAGGAATCAAACAAAGTACAGCAACTTTTTGACTTGGTCGGATCATACTCACATTCCTTCCCTGAATACAACTGTTCCGAGCACGCAGAATTCGAACCTGTCTAATTTAACTGAGGAAATTTAATTTTAACCTAAATGAGATAGCCTATAATTAAACAATTAATTTTCCCATTTAGGTGCTATGAGTATTTCTAATTTCATATAATTAAACATAAAAGAAATCGAACGCCATCTAGTGCTTAGCTAGTACAAAAGTTCCTACACCGAGGCACCGACTAACTGATGTGAGTACCACTGAGACTGCCATAGGTGGCGCTAGTAGTAATCAAATTACAGTAGATAAAATCTAATGTTACAGTAAGACGTAAAAGGAATTAAGAATATTGCAAATACTTACAATAATTTATTTATAGTGGATCGCGAAACGAATTAATTATGTCTTATATGGAGCATAGTGATAATGGTATGTAGAATATATTGCACTATTAAAACGTTAATGTTTAAACCCTACATAGGCTATATGTAAAAAAAACATATTTACATTATTTTTATATATTATTTATATTTCTGCAATGAGTTCTTTATATATTTCACTAGTATATAATAGGGTAACTACTGTTTAATATAAAAGTAAAATAAAAAGTAGAGAACTCATTGCAGAAATATAAAAAATATATAAAAATAGTGTAAATATTGTTTTTTTACATACAGTAGGGTTTAAACATTAACGTTTTAATAGTGCAATATATTCTACATACCATTATCACTATGCTCCATATAAGACATAATTAATTCGTTTCGCGAAACACTATAAATTAATTATTGTAAGTATTTGCAATATTCTTAATTCCTTTTACGTCTTACTTCGAGTGCAATTTGTTGGTACTAAATAAATAGATATAGTGTTATAAAGGGTAGTAATGAACGCACTCGATAGTCAAGTTTATCATAACATCATTAGTTTTATCAAAATACCACTTTTCAAAATTGAATTTATATCATGTCCCTATATGACGCTGCCCCAGTGTGCGACGTGAACCCACTCCTAGCACAAGCAATTTAGCTTAGTTGGAGGGGTTAGAGGGAATATTAGTAACTAGCTTTTGCCCGCGGCTCCGCCCGCGTAATGTCGGTTATCGCGACCAAACATAGCTTATAACCTTTCTCAAGGTCTTATCTTCCCTTATACCAAATTTCATCAAAATCGGTTCAGTGGTTTGAGCGTTAAAGCGTAACATACAGACAGACAGACTTACTTTCGCATTTATAATATTAAGTATGGAGTTCGGTTGCTAATATTCTTTAAAAAAAATCCTAACACCATCTTCCTGTTCCCACAGGAACCAGACTACTACAGCTGCAAATCCCCTCAAACGGATGCCAACGATGATGCCGAGGATACGAAGGAGGATGGAGAGCCTACGGTAGCTGACGAGAGACTTGGTGACGTCATGATCGGAAACTATATAACTTGTGCTTCGCTTGAACGAAGGTGAGTTTGTTTGTCAGTCCTTCTCCTCGGAGTCCAGGGTAATTGTGAATCATTGACTTGAAGTGATGGGCCCACCCTATAAACAGATTTGTTCAGAAAAAACAGGTACTTCCGCTTTGTCCCACCAAGCGTCCCCCACTGGTAGAGAAATTGATGCAATTTTCCCCACTAGTGGGGAAAGTTACCAACCTTAGTGGGGACGATTGCACCAGAAATTTTGAACAGTGGGGAAAACTGGACACACATTTTTTTCACATTTCACTTTGCCCCACCAGTGGGGACGTTTGGTGGGGCAAAGTGGAAGTACCCAAACAAACAGTTGGTACATGGCACCACCGTCGCCCTTAAAGACGGATATAAAGAGAAGGAAAAATTGAAATGATTCAGGTGTGGCTCAATAGCTCAGTTGGAAGAGCATTCCCCCTGTAAGGGAAAGGTCGTAGGTTCAAGTCCCACTTGAGCGCTTCTTTTTCCCGATGTATAACAATATCCCTTCATTATACACTCCAAAGCGTCGGTAGCTTATTGGTTAAGTAGTCGGCCTTACCGTAGGAGGCGCGGGTTCGATTCCCGCTCAGTGCAAATATTTTTATGCGTGAATAATTATGTTTGCATTGGTCTTGGTGTTTCTATGTATAATATGTATGTATTTACAAAAAAAAGTATCTATGTATGTTTATCCGCATTCTAGATTCCATAACACAGGCTAGTTAAGCTTACCATGGGTCTAGACCACCCCATCTGATCCCATGCGGTGTCGTACAAGACGACTTAGGGATAGCGCTGTTTAACATCAGACAGATATATCGTTCCAAAATCATCCATAAGTTCCAACAGTTCGTAAGAAAGTTGGTAGATGGTACGTCGTCCTTAAAGACGGATATAAAGAGAAGGGAAATTTGAAGTGATTCAGGTGTGGCTCAATAGCTTAGTTGGAAGAGCATTTCATTTCATTTCATTTCATTACATTTCATTTATTTATTTCTTAACAAACATAATTCGTGTAGAAATTATAACAATATACCTAAATTAAATACATGGCAATCAATAAAAATTACAAAAATAATTACAAAAAAAAAAAAAACTCCCTGTAAGGGAAAGGTCGTGGGCTCAAGTTCCACTTGAGCATTTCATTTTCACAATTTTAAAGTTAGCATAATAAATTAATTAACAAGGATAAAAATTACAAATTTTGAAGAAACCCACGACGTATCAAAATAATTCAAAAAATGTTTACTGCAGCGCCCCATAGTGGGTTGTCACCGTAACACCAATCTAAGAACATGCACCAATCAAACCCAAACCAATAATTGAAAACTGCATCAAAATCGGACTAGTATTTTTAGAGAAAATTGGCAACATTAAAAATGCTTGCTGTAGCGCCCCCTGTTGAGTTGTCATTGTAACACCTATCTAAGAACATGCTCCAATTAAACCCGAACCCAAAACTGAAAACTGCATTAAAATTGGATTGGTAGTTTCGGAGAAAATGGCAACATGGATTTGCACAAACAAACAAACAAACACACAAACAACCTCTCACCCCAAACGCATATATCGTCTCCGTTCCGTCGTGAGTAAAAAAAAAGTGTTTAATTATTAAACGTTTTTCTTGCAGGATCATAGTTATCCACCCAAACCGCCAGTACCAAAACGAGAACCGAAATAACGACCAACAACCCCCTGTGGTGCCTCCAGACCCTCCCGCAGCAGACCCTGAGCCAGCAGCGGACCCAGACCCTGGACCTTCCAGAAGACCGGCGAAGAGGCTCCATACATACCACTGCCTAGACCTGGTGAAGAGGAAGTTTGGCGAAGCAAGGCCAGAAGAGGTTGAAGCAGATCCGGTAGAGAATGAGAGTAGACCAGAAGACCAGAACTCTGCTACTGAAGAGACTCCTGAACAGAATTCTCCTAAAGATTCGCAAGAAGCTTCCACGTCTAAAACAGAAGACCAGAATTCTGATAATAAAGAAGACCAAGAGCCTTCTACATCCAAATCAGTAGACGAAGAACCTTCTATATTGAAACTCAAGAATTCTAGTAGTCCAAAATCTGATCCAGAATCCAAGTCAATACCAAAATTTGATAGTCCCAATTCAGCTTTTACTCCAGTACCATCAACCTCTAAACAAGAAGACCAAGGGTCTTCTAAAAGTCCTAAATCTAACCAATCTCCACCAGAAGTCTTACCTTCAACATCAAAAACTCCACCTATCAAAAGACCGAGACAAGAAGACCAACAATCTCCAAACAGGGGCGCAAAAAGATCCTTCCGAATCGGTTCTACTGAAGTTCACGTTCGAGAAATCGTTATTCCTGAGCGACGGGACCCAGAAAACCCTCAGAATCCAGTAGACCCTGGCCAATTATCACCAGAAATGGCGATAAGACCGTATTTGTCGAGATATTTTGATAGGTTAGCTAACAATTTGGGGGCTCCACCTATGGCGGTTCATGCAAGACCAGTACACGATAGGCAAAACCCTGAAGGCAGAGTAAACGCTTATATATGTGATTATGCTGAACCTATTCAACGCAGAGGTTGTCTCCTAAGATCCCGGGGATATCTCCAAAGGAATATCCCTAGAGATTTATTACATTTTGGCCATCATCTAGTATCAGATTCGGCCGTCCTACGATTTGGACGGGCAGTTAACGATAACATAAACTACATACATATCGGGCATAATTTCCATGCGAATGATCCAGGTTTGAGGCCGGATAGGTCAAATTTGAGGGTGTTATCGGTAACTGGGTATAGGAATATTACTGATAGGAGTTTGGAACATTTAGCGACGGCGGCCCCTAATTTGAGGGTTATAGATTTTTCTAGGTCTGGTGTGACTGATCGAGGAGTTGAAGTGTTTAGAGCGATTCGTCCTAATTGTGAGGTTGTTTTTAGCAGATTTGGGCGAGATGAGTCTCCTGCTTTTAATGATGTCTCTTAAAGCGTTAGCGTCGTGAAATGTCCAGTGAATAATAATGTCCAATCTCGAAAAATGCCCGCATTTTTTTTGTTTATCTGCCTGTTTTTTTTGGGTTCCATACCTTACATGTAAAAATGTCCAGTGTCGAAAAATGTCCGCATTTTTTTATTTATCTGCGTGTTTTTTTGGGTTCCATACCTTATATTTGAAAATGTCCAGCGTCGAAAAAAGTCCGCATTTTTTTATTTATCTGCGTGTTTTTTTGGGTTTCATACCTTAAAAAGTAAAAATGGCAACTCTTAGGATTATTTCGTTGTCTGTCTGTCTGTCTGTCTCTCAAGATTTTTTCGAGGAATGCGTGAAGGTATCAAATAGAAATTTATACCATATACTAAGGTTTTCAATGCTTTGAAGCTGTGAAAATAATCAAACTTCCTAGTCAATATCATAAAAAGATTATAGCAGTTTATATAGTACTAGCTTTTGCCCGCGGCTCCGCCCGCGTGGATGTCGGTGATCGCGACCAAACATAGCCTATGTCCTTTCTCAAGGTCTAATCTACCTCTATACCAAATTTCATCAAATTCGGTTGTGGTTTAGGCGTGAAAGCGTAACAAACAGACAGACAAAGTAACTTTCGTATTTATAATATAAGTATGGATAAAATCGTACTTCATGCAAATGTAGCAGGGTCACAGAAATACCGATATCGTGACCGCGTGGGTCGCGGTCACGGGGTTAGAGGTTTGTAATCAAACAAACGTAAGATTTTGAGTCTGATCAAGACCTTTCTAATAAAAAACCACATCAAAATCCGTACAGTAGTTTTTGCGTCCATCAGAACAAACTTTTATTTGTATAAATATCGATAAAAGAAAGTCGTGTTAGTTGCCCTATTTATAACTCAAGAACGGCTGTACAAATTCGGCTGAAAATTGGTGGGAATATAGCTTAGAACCAGGAGACGGACATAGGATACTTTTCATCCCGTTCGACCGCGTTTCTGTGACATCACATGAAACCTTAATGAGAATGCAAGTACTAGGCTCACAGAAACGTCAAGGAATGTGTGCAAAACATTCTATTCCCGGAAATAGGTCCGCAGAGTTGCGGGAATGGGATCAAAACTCCATGCGGGCGTAGCCGGGGCCAACAGCTAGAACCGATATAACGACGTCCTTAGGTATTTGGACATTTTTACTATTGGACATTTTAAGACTGGACATTTTAGGTAAAGACATCTAAAGCAGGTAGACTTACTCGATTTTGGCAAACGAGCCACAAAAATTCTATTTTTTTATAAGACAACGTTGGCAGTAAGCACATTGACCGTCTGATGGTAATTGGTCTGCCTACTGAGCCTTTTAAAGCGTCCGCTGCCTTATACGGGTGCCCGCGATCTGCACAATATTATTTGTATGAACCATGCGTCTGCTTACTCATTTGCGTATGAAGCAGCGGACGACCTTATTATTTTTTTGTGGCTCGTCAATTTTTGAAATTATGAAATTATTAGAAAGTCGTTCATTACAAAAGCTATAACAATTATTTCTATATTATACTAGACAAGTTGGTTAAAAAAAAATTATAATTTAATCACGAAAATGGGCCCTCTGTATAAACAGATTTGTTCAGAAAAAACAGGTACTTCCGCTTTGTCCCACCAAGCGTCCCCACTGGTGGGGAAATTTATACCCATTTAAAATAATTGATGCAATTTTCTAAGAAAGTTACCAACCCTAGTGGGGACGATTGCAACAGGAATTGTGAACAGTGGGGAAAACTTGACACACATTCTTTTCACATTTCACTTTGCCCCACCAGTGGGGACGCTTGGTGGGCCAAAGTGGTAGTACCCGAACAAACGTTACATGGCACCACCGTCGCCCTTAAAGACGGATATAAAGAGAAGGAAAAATTGAAATGATTCAGGTGTGGCTCAATAGCTCAGTTGGAAGAGCATACCCCCTGTAAGGGAAAGGTCGTGAGTTCAAGTCTCACTTGAGTGTTTAATTTTTTCCGATGTTTTTCGAACTTAAAAGTTAGCATAATAAATGCTATAAAAAATTATTCAAACAGTCTAGTATTATATAGGACAGTTGATAAGCAAAAAGTCGGAAACGACATCGATTTTTCAAAGAAAAAAGATTCTTAACTAAGTACTAATAATAATGAACTTAGATTCCTTAACTTCTAAACAATCTTGTAGTGACTTTTTATATATACACATGTGGCGATACCACATGTATCCAACGCCATCTAGCGACACCAAGCCGAACTACTATGTCACTACGAATCCTGCATCGCGAAAGTAAAGTTCTCGCTGGTACAATATATGTACTCGTGAGCACCTTGCCTGGCCCTCGATTCTACTAAAGCCACAGTGGTGCCACAGTTAACGCAAAAAATGACTTTAAATTTTAGACTATATTTCGATATGTCTAAAGTCTAAAATGAAATGAAAAAGTTTCATTACCCTTTCATTCACTCTGCAAAAGTCATTTATTTTTAAACTGTCGCGGCGTATACTGATGTTTTATAATAGTAAGTTATATATATATATGTATAATAGGCAAAGGTAAGTTTTCCAAAATTTATCGCGTGCAGTCCCGAACTATTGTAAAACAAATGCCATTTAATTTTGAACTATAACCACATCGCTTTAAAGTCTATTATTTAATGCCTTTTTTGAGCTGACAGGGCACCACAGTCGTTTAACTTTTGTAGAATCGAGGGCCTCGGTCGGAGGATCCTCCCTTGTATTGGAAGAACATCACAACTCGTTCCTACAAATACATAGTTAAAAAATAAACTAGTCAACTGACTTTGGTTTTTAGTCTATAAAATGAGTTTCTAAACAAAAATATAATAAAAAGACACTTCAAGATTGTTTGCTTTAAGTTAAATACCGAACTGAAGGGAGACTTAATTCATATTATGAGAGATATACCATACTTTATGACTCAAAACACATAACCGCGTTGCGGCGTCGCAATGCTAAAATCGGCAGTGGTAGCATTGGTGTGGGTACGCCAGCGAGTGCGAAATTCTAGTGTTCTTGCCATACTTGTTGACAATGATCCAGTTTAAAATACATCGGGAAAAAGAAGCGTTCAAGTGGGACTTGAACCCACCTTTCCCTTACAGAGGGAATATAATAAAAAATGGATATAAAGAGAAGGGAAATTTGAACTGATTCAGGTGGCTCAATAGCTCAGTTGGAAGAGCATTCCCCCTGTAAGCTATTGAGCACACCTGAATCAAATTTACCTTCTCTTATTGATATAAATATATTCAAAACATTAAAATTAATTAGGTACAGTATTATATCTAAATCTACAATATATACAAAAATAAGAAAAAGAAAAACAGGGGTGAAAGAGACTGCAACTTTAGGCATCGTAGAATTCCTCCCCATCGACCTCTACCGGAACCGTGCCCAAAAGGCTAGCGGCATTACCCCGCTGAATAGCGATAGCAATTCTTTGAGCGAGGCAAAGGCCAGCCCTATGGTCACGGGAAGAGTCAATTAGACGCTCTTTATATCCGTCTTTCATTATATTCCCCCTGTAAAGGAAAGGTCGTGGGTTCAAGTCCCACTTGAGTGCTTCTTCCCGATGTATTTCGAACTTTAACATAATATTTGCTATAAAAATTTCATTCAAATGATTCAGTTTATTTCTATAACTCTTGCAAACAACACGTGTCAGTTAACCCGGAAGCAGTGACACGTCTATCCACAATAAAAAATCACGAGTAACTGGTTACCCTACCATAATCATCTACATAAAGACGTTAGTCCTGATTGCATCCGAGGTCACGGTCCCCTCGGAGCTCAGAGTCCGCCTTCCGGCTCTTCCTCCTCCACTTCGCACGATCTTGGGCGTCCAAGGTAGTGAGACTACACGCATGTCACCCCCTTCACGATGCCAAGCCAGCACTTCTTGGGCCTACCCCTTCTACCTGGACCCGGTGGGGGTGCCATTGCCAGGCATTTATTACCCACGTAGCTGGGCGGTTGCCGCAAGACGTGGCCGCCCCAGCGGAGGTGGCTTTCTTGCGCTGGTTACCCTACCATACGACAGTAAAGAGCTTTTTTTGCGCCACCGCAATGTAAACTGCCGATTTTAGCGTTGCGGCAGCGCAAGCTTATGTGTTTTGGCTCGAGGTCCTCGATTACGACTTCAGAAGGAAAATTCTGACACTTAAGTCGTGATAAATGACTTCTTGGGCGAGCAGAACGCTTCCCAATACCTTACTGGGTGATTACCCTATTGTAACTGTCAAAATCGTGGTGTTACCACGTAAAAAAATGTAGTTATCCATATATTGTTAACGTTTTAACGTGAAATAATATGGATAATATTCTAAGATCTCTAATTTATGTAAGTTTTATTATAATTAGAAATAAATAATGATATATTAGCCAACAAATATTTGTATTTTGTATTCATGTAAATGCAAATACAAATTTATGCGATTATATAATTGTATTTAACCGAAATATATTAATTATGTGTGTTTTGAAATGTAGAGATAATAGCGGGAGCACTTATAGTCGTAAAATGTCCGTTTGAACAGAAATGTCCACTTTTTAGCAAGTTTTCAATGTACCGGTAGATTACACTATGAAAAACAATTCACTTCTAAATATAACAGTAGGTATGGGTGTTTGTCAGTGTTCTTACTATCTGATTTGCAAGAAAAAGAAAAATGTCCATTGAAAAATAATGTCCACTATAATAAAGACGGTTGAACAAAAATGTCCACCATATTTAATATTATTACAAATTTTTCTGCTAGTTCGCTCGGAGTCAATGAATAATTGAAAATTGTTAAACATTAACTAAAGTAAAACCAAAGAAGCGAGAGAAAAAAGGTAAACAAAGTTTTAGCGGTTCCAAACGTTTTTATTTGAAAATTATTACGTATCACTTCAAGCGCATTCCAGACAGGTATGAAATTGCTCATAAGATGGCGGTACTGACAGCTTTTCTGTACTATGAAACACGCAACGACAGCTGTCGCTCGGCCATTGTCGCGTACGTGTGACATGTGGGACAAGAATAGAGACAATAATCGCTAGTTATCGCAACGTAACTCAGTAATGGTCACGTTGTTTAACTGTTTTCTCTCGACTCGTTGGCTTTACTGTAAACAAATAACCAGTATTAAAAGTAATTAATTCAATATGAAAATTTTCGGAAAAAACATTTATAAGTCTTGGGGATCAAGACGTTTTCGAAACCTATAAAATACTAACTGACATTCGAATATATCGGGAAGAATGAATATCTCTTCCAACTGAGCTATTGAGCCACAACCGAAACACTTCAAATTCGTCACCCTTAAAGACGAATAAAGATGAAATTTGAAGTAATTCAGGTGTGGCTCAAAAGCTCAGTTGGAAGAGCATTCCTCCTGTAAGGGAAAGGTCGTGGGTTCAAGTCCCACTTGAGCAATTCATTTTTGTATGTATTCGAATTTTAAATTTAGCGTAATAAATGCCAGAAAAAAACATTTTTGCTATATAAAAGTTTAGAAAAAAAAATTGTTCAGTTTTCGTTGGCCATAGTCTAGTGGACATTTTTCTTTGTGTATTTATTTTGCATCAAATATTACAGTTAATGGAGGTGAATATGTTATTAAGCCGAACCGAAGAGTCACGTACGAACTTTGCATTCAATTTCGAAATAAATGTATTCCACGGAACCTATTGCCCGAAACTTCGGTATGCTATTGCGGATATTTCGTGTTAAGCCTACAGAATATTACTTCACTCTAACAAGTCTCGTTTCTATATGTTATTTTGACTTATTAAGGGTGGATTCAATTATACACGAATTACAGTCGCGTTTGGTAGTATAGTATGGGTAATGGACTGCTGAGACGAGGTCTCGGGTTCGATCCCAGGTTTACCATGGCACACAGCAAAGACTTTTCGAAGTTATGTGTGTATTTATCGCAGGTTTATAAGTGCCCGGTTAATGGCAATAGGCTCACCACCTATTACATTGGGACCTAAAAACATACACTGGCGAAATGTGGGTGCTAGCACCTCTGCCTGCCCCTTCGGGGAATACAGGCGTGAGTTTATGTTATGTTATGTTGGTGTAATACGCGTTTGGTCCAATTGTCAAAAAACGACTTGGATAGGTTAGGTTAGAACGCTAATGCGGGAGCGGAGCGGAGCTCCCGCATTAAGCCTTCTTGGTTAGTTTTTTATAACGACCCAGAAACAGGACAGAATGTTCGCGAATTTTTCCTGTTTTTTGAAAATTGAACTAAACGGAATTACTATTCCAGAATTAATCTATTCCATTTTAGTAGAATAGGTTTCAGAAATGTGAAATAGGTTCAGATGTGTGTTACTCTCGAATAAAAGCTGTGGAATGAACTCCCTGCCATGGTTTTCCCTTCCGGGGGTGAGTTGGGGACACCGTTGTCCCCCTTCCTGAGGGGACAACTTTGGGTCAGCCGGGGTGCGAGGGATATGTCGATGACAACCTCACCTCCGGCCTAGCACCAAGACCCACAGTCGGTGTGCGGTTTTAGTCGGTTCGAGTCCGACATAACCTCCCTTTCCGACTCCGGCGGGGGGGATTTCCGATTTTCCGAGGGGATTTCCGCACGAAAAAAAAAGCCATGGTTTTTCCAAGCGACTATAATATGGGGTTCTTCAAGAGGGGCATTAGAAGGTTTCTTCAGGGTAGGCAGCGCGAGTGTAACGCCCCTGGTGTTGCATACGTCCATAGGCCGCGGTAACCACTTTTCATCAGGTGGGCCGTGTGCTTGTCTGCCACCTAAGTGGTATAAAAAAAAATGTGGCTAGTTATTCTAGGAATAACTTTACTTGCGTTTGATCGAACCGGCTTTAAGTCATATTCACCTTCGATAAGGTGAGTCGTATTCATCTTCAAACATAAACATACATAAACTCACGCCTGTATTCCCCGAAGGGGTAGGCAGAGGTGCTAGCACCCACATTTCGCCAGTTTATGTTTAGGTCCCAATGTAATAGGTGGCGAGCCTATTGCCATTAACCGGGCACTTATAAACCTGCGATAAATACACACATAACTTCGAAAAGCATCGAAAAGTCATTGTAAACATGGTAAACCTGGGATCGAACCCGAGACCTCGTCTCAGCAGTCCATTACCCATGCCACTAGGCTACCGCAGATATCATCTTCAAACCTATTCACCTTATATGATTGTATTCACTATTCTAATACAGTGTCTATTGAGCTATAAGCCTAAATGTGTTAGACACGAAATACTTTTTAAACATAGTTTAAGTAATTTAAAAATATTTGTATTATCTGTTTCGGCTGTATAATATTATATTGTCATGGCCCGCATATTGGTAAGAGGGCCTTACACAGGAAGCACGCACAAAAATATGCGTCGGTAGCTCATTGATTGAGTTAGTGTTACGATCGAGAGATCCCGGGTTCGAACCCTGGCCGATGTGAACACACTCCTAACACAAGCAATTTAGCTTAGTTGGAGGGGTTAGAGGGAATATTAGTAATCTCGGTTGCTAATATAAAAAAAAAATGAAGTATTAAAAAGATTAAAATCAATTCGAAATTATTAAAATATACACTATTTATGATTTAAATAGTCATTCTGTGTCTCAAATTTAGAATAAATGAAAATTAAATGTAAATTAAATGAAATTTGTATCAAAATACAAATGCTTAGTATTTGTAATATTTATTTTTATTTATAAATTGTATCAATATAATAACTTTAGGATATAAAATTCTCATAATTATTAAATATATATTGTAATAGACCTTGTCTAAACTTAAATGACGCGCCCCACCACCGAATTAAACCAATTGTATCTGTTGTTCACCTAGTCATAATGCAAGAGAACTTGCGATATATGCTATACAATATGTCAAACGCTATACTGGGTGTAAGGGGAAAACCCCTAGTAGTACTCCAGGTATATAACACATTGGCATAAAAATAAAATCGATTTGGACAAAAAATTTTTTTTTTCAATTTTTTTAAATATTTATTTTACACTAGCTTTTGCCCGCGGCTTCGCCCGCGTGGATGTCGGTTATGGCGACCAAACATAGCCTATGTCCTTTCTCATTGTCTAATCTACCCCTATACCAAAATTCATCAAAATTTAGTTCAGTGGTTTAGGCGTGAAAGCGTAACATACAGACAGACAGACAGATAGACAGACAGACAGACAGACAGACAGATTTACTTTCGCATTTATAATATTTGTATGGATTATTTACTCTCCATCGTGTTAGTAAAGCTAAATGAAACGGTAATTTCAAAAAACATTACTACAAAAAGCACGCGCTTGGCGCTAGTCGTTTTTTCTTTGCAGTGATGTTCTTTTATGAAATTACAGTTTCATTTAGCTTTACTAACACGATGGAGAGCAAATAATGCAAAATAAAAAATAAAAAATAAATCCAAAAAAAAAATCTAAAATTTTTTTTTTGTCCAAATCGATTTTATTTTTATGCCAATGTGTTATGTACCTAGAGTACTACTAGGGGTTTTCGGCTTCGGGAGCGTTCCCCTTACACCCGGTATAGTTCGTGCCAAATGAATTGAGAATAAAGTTTGTTGACCTTGCGCCCAGTTCGGGTACTCAGGGGTTCTAAACATTTGTCACACTGTAACCACACCGACTGCAGCGCCACGTGACGCCCGCGTGAACTTTTATGTTTGTTTCACAAATTTATTACTTATAATACGATATTTATTGTAAACTTTATTCTTAATCGATCTGGTACGGTGTATAGTCCACACAAAGCGTTCTCGGATTTATCGCGCGACCAGTCGACCGTATGGTTCAAATACATAGCTTCAGTTTAGACTTATGCGTATTTCGGGCAAGCCCTATAGATTTTTGAACTAACAGGGCACTTTCTCAATACAAACGTAATATATATTTAGTAAAAAATAATTTATATGTATGTCAATAAGAGCTTGGGTCTGCAAGCCCGATTCTCCTACTGTTATATCACAGACAATAAAATGCCATTAAATTTTAGACTTTATTAATGTAGACTTAAAATCTAAAATTTAATGAAAAATAGTTCATTAAATTCGTGCATTCACTACTATATTCAGCAGTGGACTGCGGTAGGTTAATTGATTTAACTGTTAGAACTTAAAAAGTTAGCATAATAAATGCTAGAAAAATTTCATTCAAATATTTGGCAAAGTCATCAAAAATCAATGTTTAAAAATGGTTGAAAAATCATTCATTGGTTCCAACAGTTCGTAAGAAAGTTGGTAGATGGCTCCACCGTCGCGGTCGCCCTTAAAGACGGATATAAAGAGAAGGGAAATTTGAAGTGATTCAGGTGTGACTCAAAAACTCAGTTGGAAGAGCATTCCTCCTGTAAGGGAAAGGACGTGGGTTCAAGTCCCACTTGAGTGCTTCTTTTTCCCGATGTATTTCGTACTTAAAAAGTTAGCATAATAAATGCTATAAAAAATTCATTCAAAGATTCACTACCAGGTTAAACAGGGTGAATAGATATCAACGGGTGAATATGAATAAAAGGTTCAACTTTTAGTTATTTTCTTTCAAGTGAAGCTATGGACTATACCTCGTAGAATAAAGTTTTTTGACCTTGCGCCCAGTTCGGGCCGGGTGCTCAGGGGGTTGTAAATATTTGTCACACACTGTAGCGACACCGACTGTAGCGCCACGTGGCACCCGCGTGAACCTTTGTTTGTTACATAAGAATCACAACATAAAATACGATATTTACTGCAAAATTTAATTCTCACAGAATGATCAAATACCAGATATTAGGATACTTAAAATTTTGGAAATGAAATTATAAAAAAAATTAACGACCATTCTATTTTTATTCACCCATTTATCTCTATTCACTACATTTAAAGGCTTTTTTTAAAGCATTAAGTATGCTAACTACACAAATCGAATGCTTACATCAGGAATTCCCCCTGCAAGGGAAAGGTCGCGTGTTCAAGACCTAAGAGAGATTCACTTTTTTGATATATTCGATCTATTCAGTCCGTTTTACGGTGTACAAGATGTCATATAATTTTAGACCTTAAAATCATAGTAGTAAAGTCTAATATCAAATGGCATTTACTGTCTGTACGTATGACAGTGATAGCAGAATCGGGGTCTGATGATTGAGGGGGGTCCGGCAGAGGTGTAGACAGATGGGGAGTGTTTAAAATTAAGAATAAATGTACCTAGTATGTTATAAATGTTTAGTTATGAATTATATCTCTAAATATGTAATGAAATACAAAATATTATTCGGCAACCATGTTTTTTATTGCTATCTTTGTAATTAATGACGATTATCTGAGTACCATTGTATTTCAAGCGTCGGTAGCTTAGTGGTTAAAGAGTCAACCTTACGATCGAGAGGTCCCGGGTTCGATCCTGGCCATTACACTACCGACGTGAACCCGCTTCTAGCACAACCAATTTAGCTTGGAGGGGTTAGAGGGAATATTAGTAACTTCGGTTCTAATATTCTTAAAAAAAATCCCCACGGATACCACCCGGAGCCGATGGAGGTGGTTATACCGGACTCGAACCGACTAAAACGCACGCCGTCTTTGGGTCTATGGTTGCCGGAGGTGCGAATGCAGAAATCATATCTCTCGCACCCCGGCAGACCCAGGACCATCTCTTTCCAGATGGCTCCTTTCGGGTTGTGGGGACCTTAGTGTCCCAATCTAGCCCCGGGTATGGAAGGATGGAGGTCGTTCTGCGACCTCCGACGAGTACCCCGATGTATGCAAGAAGGCGATAGGTCTGTTCTCCATCCGACAGTATATCTACAAAATACCCGCTTGAAGGCAATTGGCTTGCCCCTATGTGTCCTTTAAATGTCTGTGATGACAGTCTTTCCTGAGACTTTGATTTCAGCTTACTTCAGGCGAGGTGAAGTAAAATTTACGTGACTTTATTTAAAAAAAATTGAGATGGATAATCATAGTTTAAAAAATAAATAAATATTCCACAACATTCTACACAACGCTATCTAGACCCTAACTAGCTTATGTTTTATAATCTAGATTTCGGTAAAACATACTTGATACTTTCTTTTTGAAAATATAAACATTAGACATAGAAACACCCAGAACAATGCAAATAGCCATATTCATGCATACAAATATTTACACTGAGCGGGTATCGAACCCGCGTCTCCTGCGTAGCAGTTGCGTTCACTACCGTCACGCTACAGAGGCTGTGCAATAGTGTGCTTCCACCACACTTCTGACTACCCCTTAGGGAGTTTACAGCCGTGAATATCCTGTATCCCCCTTTACCTTTTTCGGGTGAAAGTTTCCGCGACACTGGTTCCCACACCCCAGGAAACTCATCTCAGAACCTCACCATCCACATAGAGACGTTAGTCCTGATTGCATCCGAGGCCACGGTGCCCTCGGAGCTCAGGGTCCGCCTTCCGGCTCTTCCTCCTCCACTTCGCACGATCTTGGGCGTCCAAGGTAGTGAGACCGTTTTCACGCATGTCACCCTCCACGACGCATCATCTCAGAACCTGAGCTTGTCTTAAAGCAACTGGAGCGCGCTGGAAATACCTTATCCTTCCACCCATCTTAAGACCCGGGACGACTGTCGGTTTTAGTCGGTTTGCGTCTAACATACCCGCCCTCACGTAACCAAAGGGATTTCCGGACGAAAAGGTTTTTTTTTTTTATAAAGGACACGTCAATTTGATATCACCTCGCCTGATGGTAAGCCAAAGGTCACGGAAAGAGGGTCACCATCGTAAACATGTACCATGTTAACAGTGATGGCACTCAGCTTAACGGCCTTATCAGATGCCTTTTCACGCTCCGCTTAAAGGATCCGAGACTGTAGGAAGAAGGAAACACGTGAGCTGGCAGGGAGTTCCAGGTCTTAATGGTGCGGCATAGGAATGATTTCCTGAACCGCTTGGTTCTAGCAGGTATATTCTGCACCGTATGCGGGTGATATCTAGGCCCTGCACGTGTCGTCCTGTGAAGGAATGGAGAGGGTGGGACTAATTGGAAGAGCTCGTCAGAACATTCACCATGGTAGAAACGATAGTATCATCATCATATAAACAATAGTTTATTATATAAGAATTTATTTACGAATACCATTTAATTGCGAAGACTGCGGCATATAAGTAGACAATATATCTAACAAATTCGACACCACATCGCTAGAAGATTTAACTTTGTTGAAAACATCTTTAACCTTCTGTTCAGACCAGCTGAACTTATTAGCGGCCATGTCTGTTTTCATTTTTTTTAATTGCACTTGCAACATGTCAATATTAGCGATAACGTAACCTATACGATAACTTATTGCGTCTGATAACAATACTTTGATTTCTGTTAATGGTTTAATTCGTTTTTCGATATCGTAAAACATTCTTTCTAAATAAATAAGAAGTTTTTCTTTTAAAATCGGTGATGATTTGTGCAATATGGAGCGTCGTCCGTTCGGTAACAAATCTGTAGTTTGAGTCGAATTCAAATTTAAAAATATTGGTAATTCTAGCGTGGCTGTTGTTGTTGCGTCAAACTTTTCGGGAAAATCAGATTTATTGGTAACGTTATTACCATTATCTAGCAGTTCGTTGCTTGTGATATTGACATTTGAACGAGTAACGTTATTGCTATGAGTAACGTTATTGCTATCAGTAACGTTATTGCTATCAGTAACATTATTAATAACTGTAGTATTTTCTGTAGTTTTATTCCCGTTGTTAATAACGTTACGCTTGATACGATAGTTACGATACTTTCTTCGTTTTGGTTTCAAGGGACCTCTTAACACATACTTGCTTTTTCTAGAGTTCTTCAAGCTTTTATTTAATGTATTTAATTCAACCACCAATTTCTGCAAAATATCCCTCAAGGCTTCAAATTTCTTTTCAGGAGGCTTTACGGTTGTAGTGAATAAGTTTTTAAATAAATTCAAAATAAGAGCGCGACGGCTTGGTTCTAAATTAACAGAATTATCGTTACTGCTATCGTTATTAAGTGATTGAGGAGTTTCCGTTGTCGTTAATATTGAAGGAAGCGGGGAGTATGCATTTTTGAGACTGTTCATAGGTTTCTTCGTGACGTCTTCTTCCGAGTCCAGAAGATGATTCCTCTCAACGCCCTTAGAAAGAGCTGGTTGTAGGAATATACCTGCAAGTAAATATATTTTTTCAGAAAGTATTGTAACAGTATTTTCTGCAAAATATTAAACTCAAAGTCAAAAACAATTTATTCTGCATAGACCATTAAAACGGCACTTACAATATGTCAACATAAAAATACCTAATATTAAATACCTACTAGTTTAGCACTTGGACCACCGACCGTTCGAAACGCAGCCCACCTCTGGGAAGATTCCAGCAAGAAACTCAGGGGCTTTTTTTAAAGATTTAATGATTTAACAATTTAAGGATTTAATGACTTAATTATTTAACGATTTAATAATTTTCATGCAATGAAACTGGGACTTGAAGTTCTGCCATATTTCGGATGAGGACTCCTACGTGGCCATAAGACGTAGGCACAGATTAATCTATTCTTATGAAAATGAATCGCTGAATGTGTTGCTAAGTTAAAATCTCGAGACAAGCACTTGAGACAGATAGAATTGCCAAAGCGGTTCAAAATATGCCACTCGGCTATAGACAGTGCCAGATCGATTGAGAATAAAGTTTGCAGTAAAAATGATAATAATAGTACCTACATAATGATTTTTGTGTAATTAAAATAAAGGATCACGCGAGTGCTACGTTTGTGCTGCAGTCGGTGTCGCTAAAGTGTGACAAATGTTTACAACCCCTGAGTAACCGGCCCGAACTGGGCGCAAGGTCAACAAACTTTATTCTCAATCCATTTGGTACGAGGTATCCATACTAATATTAAGTATAAATGCGAAAGTAACTCTGTCTGTCTGTATGTTACGCTTTCACGCCTAAAAACTACTGAACCAATTTTGATGAAATTTGGTAAAGGGGTAGATTAGACCATGAGAAGGGACATAGGCTATGTTTGGTCGCGATAACCGACATAGATGTTCGTATGACAACCGGGACCGACGGCTTAACGTGCTCTCCGAGGCACGGCCAAACCAATTCAAATACATTCAATGAATCAGTCATTGGTTCCAACAGTTCGTAAGAAAGTTGGTAGATGGCTCCACCGTCGCCCTTAAAGACGGATATAAGGAGAAGGGAAATTTTAAGTGATTCAGGTGTGGCTCAATAGCTCAGTTAGTCGTTGTCAGGTCGTAGGTTTAAGTCCCACTTGCGCTTCTTTTTCCTGAGGTATTTCGAATTCATGCATACAAATATTTGCACTGAACGGAGATAAAACCCGTACCTCCTGCGTAGCGGCCGCGTACACTACCGCTACGCCACAGAGGCTGTTGATTTTATAATGCTATCATCTTGATCAACCAATCACCCATTTAGGCCTCCGTCGACTTTTGACAGACGGGACCAACTTTTGATATGTTCTCCGAAGCACGGAACCTCTCAGATGATATGCCACTGAGCGGTAACCCATCCGAATGATCCGAAGGGGGCCATCTCGAAAGAGATGGTCCTGGGTCTGTCGGGGTGCGAGAGATATGCTTTTGGCAATCTCACCTCCGGCAACCAAGGACCCAAAACGGCATGCGTTTTAGTCGGTTCGAGTCCGACATAACCACCTCCACCGGCTCCGTAGGGGTGGTATCCGTGGGGATAAATCCCATGATAAAAAAAACCCATCCAAATGATAATATAACCGCATCCACGTAGCTTAAATTACTGACCGTTTAAGTACTGTATTTTATTATTAAAATAATATAACTATTTAATAGCACACTCACATAATAATATAATACGTAGCATTGTTGAAATAAACGAAATAATTTTGAAGTATAGTGCTTATTGTTGGTCAATTAAAAAAATATTAAATTTCCAATGGTGTAGCAATTATAACGATATTGTATCGGCTTGATTGTGTACAATCAGAGTCAATACAGTCTCGAAACACTTTCATACTTCATTTTTCTTGGTCCCACGGTGAAGATATGGCATAACTAGCTGTTGCCCGCGGCTCCGTCCGCGTAGATGTCGGTTATCGCGACCAAACATAACCTATGTCCTTTCTCAAGGTCTAATCTACCCCTATAACAAATTTAATCATAATCTGTTCAGTGTTCCCTGTTTCCCAGCTGTACCTGTGTTCGTTCGCGTAAAGAATGCAGTGAATCATAAAACGCCGTCGCCGCATTGGCCTAGCCCAGCCCCTTAACTATTTTTTTTTAAATGTAATTATATAGCATTTATTATGCTAACTAAACAATTCGAGGCCATCAGGAAAAATGAATTACTCAGTTGGGGCTATAAGGGAAAGGTTCATTTTTCCTGATGGAATCGAACAATCAAATCTTTTCAAATTACAAGGCCAAGTTCACAGTGTCCAGTTGAAGACATTGCTTCGAACGCAATCCGCTTGGCTATGGACTGCTATGCGTTTTTTTATAGAATAGGGAGGCAAACAAGCAGACGGATCGCCCGATAGGAAGCGATCACCACCGCCCATGGCAACACCAGAGGTGTCACCAGTGCGTTGTCTTCCTTTTAAAAGAGAGTACGCTCTTTTATTGAAGGTTTGAAGGTCGTATTGGTTCGGAAATACCGTTGGTTCATTCCACAGTTTAATTGTGCGAGGCGGAAAGTTTCTCGAGAAACGCACAGTTGTGGACCGCCAGCTGTCCAGATGGTGAGTGTGGAGCTGCTGTCGCGTGGAACGATGGCGGAAAGAGGCGGCGGGGATCAATCCGAACAATTCCTCAGAGCACTCCATGCATGTGGAATAGCATCTATGGGTGATTTTCAACAAGTGATTTTTTTGTATCATTTCGGTGAGATTTTTCTATTACAATGTCTCGTTAATATATTTTGTAACGAAAATAAACTTTAATCTTATTTGTAACATATGCGTGAGTGGACATCATGTAACATCAAAACTTACTGAAATATTTAAGATTGAATTTTTGGGAGCCCACAGAAATGAAAAGTGTCCACTGAAATGATAAATCGTCCACCGAAATGACTAGACTGTGCACCGGAATGAAATTAGCCCACTGAAATGATACAACCAAGGACATCATTTATTTTTAGGAGGATTCCGTAGATTGTCTGAAACGAATCTAAATAAATTCCATAGAGATATCACTAGACTGTATTTGTGATATTTATTAAATATAAGATATTTGATCTTATACTTATATTAGAGAAAAAAAGTTAATTTTTTTGCGGAACGAGTGTTGTGTTCTTACCCGACTGCGCGACGCAAAGGAGGATAATGTGTTTATCAGTCTATGTATGTATGTTTGTTTCTATGTGGCGTTCTAGAGACCACATGCATAGGTCGATTTTGATAATTCTTACGTCAATCGATTCGTCTTAACCTTGCGAGTGTCACTAAAAACATGACAGTAATCAAAATTTACCACGGCGAAAACCAGACGCCAAAATTTTGTCAAAATAAAAAAAAATAGATGAACTATGTCAAGTGGGGTGTCGTTGAATAGGTATTTTAAAATCATCTTAAGGTTCATTCTTCATTTAAAATAATAGTTTAGGATATATAACGATTTAAAGTTATTTAACAAAACAGTCGCTAATTTTCTTAGTTATTGATTTTAAGTTATTATTAAGTTATAAGTTTTTATTTCAAGTATATACGATATGAAGGAAATTAAAAGGAGATAACAAAAAGATATACAAGTCATATTATAACTAAAAAGTATAAAATAAAAAAAGTATAAAATAAAACAAATTATTAAAAAAAAAAAAAACCCGACTGCCACTGAAAATACCGAAATAAGTTTGATAGCAGGCGGTACCCATTTGCCAATCATAAACCGAAAGAAAATTAATGGGTACCGACTGCTATCAAACTTATTTCGGTCTTTTCAGTGGCAGTCGGGTTTTTTTAATTACTGGTAATAATAATAGTGTTTTGTACGTAAAACTTCAAAATGTACTAAATCAACTCTTATATTTTTACGACACAATGATTTAATAAGAAAAATTATAACAATAATGTAAGTATGTTCAAAAGAGCTAAACACTTCATCTTAAACATAACAAAAAAAAAATAGATCACGTTATCGTAAATTATTGCAAACAGTTTGGCTATATAATCCGATTATGTACTTATGCGAAAATAATGAAAATAGCGCATCGCGGCATCCTAAAATCCAAATCATAATTTTTAAACATTGAACATCACATTATCGTTGAGAATACACACTGTCTAGAAGTAAGTACATCTATTTATCCATTTTATAACAAGATATTTTAAACTGTTTTTTTATTGTATTGAGATAAACAAAAGAAAAAAACAAATATTAACACATCAAATTAATCCCAAATATTGAACCTACAATATCTAGAATTATCTCACCAAATTTTTATGATTCAATCTTAGACTCAAGGATCTCTAAAACTTATGATTTTATCATTTCTAAGTTAAATTTCATTTCAGTGGACTGTTGTCGGTATTACAGTCCACCGAATCCACTGAAATGATAACACCGAGGTGATAAAAATAATAAGTTTTACATTTAACTCCGATATTAGAATTAATATTAAAATGTCAACACTGCTGTAACAAAACATATCTTACGGCGAATTTAAAACACAATTTTGAAATAAATTGAATGAACCTAACACGAGCTATAACGGCCCCAGAAATGACACTATTTTTGTCCCCATATCACTGAAATGATATACTTACTTTTCGGCGGGAATCCACGATGATTTTGTGACGTGTTCGTGCGCTCCAACAAATGGAGGTGGCCTGATTCGAAGTAAGGAAAGGCACGGGGGGCGCAAAAACGCTATGTTGACGAAGTTACTCAACTAAAACTTACTGTCCACCAAAATGATAACTTTTTACAGGACAAAAGTAGACTGTTTAATACAATGTATAAGAAATAAGATAAACAAACAATATTAGTTTTTTTCTATGGGTCATATTATAATTTATTCATACAAAATTAGATTTTAGTCCAAATGTTAAATACAACTGCAGGGCAAGATATTTTACGAGTGAAATTCGATTCAGGACAGGTCACCGAAATGATAAAATGACACTTTGTAATTAATTTTTTTTATGTAATAGAGGACATTACTCAACAATTTTTTTTGCCATGGTAGAGAAGTACCTATTATACTATGAAAAGTAATCAAAATCGTAAAACCAACACATTGCACTACCGTTCTCAGGCTTGCCGTGTATTTTTTTTGCTTTTGATATTCACCCCTATAGTATAATTAGCTGCTGGCCACGGCTTCGTCCGCCTGGACTTCTTATATCTCTGTTTATTTCTTATATCGTCTGCATCTCAAAATCCTTTCTTAGGGGATGCCTACGTCATCTTTATGCATGCAAAGTCTCAGCCCGATCAGTTTAAAATTGACAAAGTTTCATACTAACTTTCATTCCCTATTTTATCCCCTTAGGGGTAGAATTAATCAAAATCCTTTCTTACGGATGCCTACGTCATAACATCTACCTACAAGCCAAATTTCAGCCCGATCCGTCCAGTGGTTTGGGCTGTGCGTTGATCGGCCGTTCCCAATAACATACTCACAGTTAAAGATAGATCGCAACAGTCAAATTTGACGGATCGGCTGTTTAAATTCAAAACATGGTAACTGATTATTTTTGCGGGAAATCGCATCGCGGTATAATTTTATTTTCCGAAATTGGTGTAAAATAGGAGATATATTTTTGAATTTAAACAGCCGAGCACTTTATCCGTAGATGCGATCTATCTTTAACTGTCAGTATGTTATTGGGAACGGTGGTTATGTCAGTCAGTCAGTCACCTTTTAGTTAATATAATTAGATGTTTTTATCATCATGACTGTACTTCCAAGAAATCGAACATGTACCCACTATGTTCAATTCGCTACGCACATAAATAATTGTGTTTTAATTATAAAAGGTGGAAGTTATTATTTGGTAACCAGGGCCACGATTCTAATAAAGCCAAAATATAGTCGTGCGCATAGTGACTGCAAGAACGGCATTAAATAATAGACTTTAAAACTATTTACTTAAAGTTCAAAATTAAATGAGAGCTTTCAGAGTTAATGAAAAAGTGTAATGAAACTTTTTTCATTCCATTTTGGACTTTAGGGGTATTGAAATAAAGTCTAAAATGTAATGTCATTTTTTGCTCTGACTATGGCCTGGCTATGGCCTGGCTGACTTTAATTTTAGTAAAATCGAAGGTTAGGGGTATTGCTGGGCGGAAAAAAGAAAGGTTATATAGATTTGTTGATTTGTAGATTCGTAGACCCATGGCGTCGTAGACCCGTAGATCGTAGATAATAGATTTGTATGTATGTTGAAATGAGGACGATTTGTTCCATGGGTGCCGTGGTAGTCAATTTGATTGAAAGACATCATGACCAGAGGTCTAACTATTGAAAGTCCATTTTGCTATATAAACCTTATGTCCCGGATTGGTATAAAATCAATGTTTAGAAATGGTTGTAAAATCAGACCCGTAGATGATAGATTTGTATCTATGTATAAAATCAATATTTAGAAATGATTGTAAAATCATCCAATAGTTCTTAAGAGTAGATAGTTCTTCGGTAGATGCTTCCACAGTCACTTCAAGGACTGTTTGAGAAAATTTGGATGTAATCAGGCAAGGTTCGGTGGCTCAGTGATGGCATTCGCCCAGTAAGCGAAAGATCGCGGGTTCGAATCCCGCCTGAACCGATTAAATCTTTCTAACCTTAATGCAATTAAATAGTTTACTATGATGAATGTTTTAAAATTTGATTTAATTTGTAGATTCGTAGACATATAGCGTCGTAGACACGTAGATCTTAGATTAGTGAACTTATATGATTCGTAGATCCATTACATCGTAGACACGTAGATCTTTAATTTGTAGACTTGTAGATTTCTAGACCCATAGCGTCGTACACCTGTAAATCTTAGATTTGTAGACTTGTAGATTCGTAGACCCGTAGATCTTAGATTTGTGGATTGGTAGATTGGTAGACCCATAGCGTAGTAGACCCGTAGGTCTTACATTTGAAGACTTGTGTAGATTCGCAGACCCATACCGTCGTAGACCCCTAGATCATAATTGTGGACTTTTACAGATTTGTAGACCCAAAACGACCCCAACCCTTGAGATAAACTTGTAGATTCGTAACTTTTGAGAATCTCTACTTACGGCCGTTCCTAATAAAATACTAACAGTTAAAGATAGATCACAACGGTCAAATTTGACGTATCGGCTGTTTAAATTCAAAACATGGTAACTGATTTTTTTGCGGGAAAGCGCATCGCGGTATAATTTTATTTTTCCGAAATCGGTGTGAAATAGGAGTTACTATGTTTTGAATTTAAACAGCCGAGTACTTTATCCGTAGATGCGATCCATCTTTAACTGTCAGTATGTTATTGGGAACGGCGGAAGAGATCCATAGACCCTTAGATTCATAATCCGTGAGGAAAAAAGAAAACAATATTTAAATTTAAAAAGTTTTTATTTCAATATCAGTCTCTTGTGGACAACGAGCCTCTCTATAATAATAACAATAAAAATAAACATTTATTTCTCTTAAAATACTAACGTATGGTTTGTACTTGGCCATAGTAAATGAAAATTATAGAATAAAATAAAATAAGAAAAAAAATCGAGTAGAACCAATTATTTCGTGAACTGAAGGAGGCCGTCACTTTTAATTCAATATTTTTTACACCATTAAGTGGCAGACAAGCACACGATTTTACTTTTTACTGTACATTCTCCGTCATAAATATCTTGACGACGAAGTCTCAAAATGATCTTAACACTCTCGTATTAAAAGTAAATCAAACTGTTATAATGATTTATATGGTATTATTGTCCGAAATAAAGCTGTGTAC
Organism: Eilema sororculum; assembly: GCA_914829495.1. Classification (NCBI taxonomy): domain Eukaryota; kingdom Metazoa; phylum Arthropoda; class Insecta; order Lepidoptera; family Erebidae; genus Eilema; species Eilema sororculum. Next base: position 4,632,580 of record OU618559.1, read on the forward strand.
CAAATTTTAGAACAATCAGTCAACTGGAAGGGGGGAAAAACGAAATTAAGATCATATTGAGTACTTTGTCCGTCAACATCTTTCTGATGCTGACTGTACTATATTTTTTAAAGTGGAAATTACTGTGGCTATTTTTAATAGAGTTTATAAGTATATGTATAGTTAAATTTGAATGAACTTTTTATAGCATTTATTATGCTAACTTTTAAAATTCGAATAACATCGGGAAAATGAAATTCAGGTGTGGCTCAATAGCTCAGTTGAAGAGCATTCCCCCTGTAAGGGAAAGGTCGTGGGTTCAAACCTACTTGAGCATTTATATTCTAAGTCGATAGGTATCAAAATTCATTAGCTCATTTTATTTATCAAATGTGTCTCGATTAATAATTCGAAATTCAAAATTCATTCTCGCCTCATACAGGAACCGAGACCCAATTTTTATTCTAAACACAATATTTTAATGCATACAAAAGTATCGAACATATTTAAAGAATTATCAATTTTAATGGGAAAATTCTTTAAAAATGTTTTAAAATGAAACTTAAACTTATAAAATTAAATATTTTAAACTTAACATTGTTTTAAATCAATATTATATATCTTAATGTTTAAAGATATTTTAAATAAATATATTATGATACGATTTTCGATATTTATGCGTCTAATGCGTCTAGTAGATTTGTCCGATCGTTAAAAATGTATATCCGCGGATACGGATCTGATGGCGGATATTTGGTGTATAAATCCGCGAAAACGGATCTAATTTTTTTTATCCACTATACTTTAAAACACCCATAAGTATCAAAAACCGATGTTTACCAACAAATAACGGTATTTACTAGTTACATCACTATATGATGATTTACCATTTACCACTACTATAGAACGCCCGCAAAAATCGAAAGCCGGTATTTACCGAGAAATACCGGTATTCACCGAGAAATACCGGTATTCACCGTGAAATACCGGTATTTACCGAGAAATACCGGATTTCAATAGTCACATCACTATTCACCGGCCTCTGTTGCTTGGAGACGGTTTTCTGTGACCTTGTAGGAGGGAATCCATCACTTCTGAGGCTGCGTTCACTTTGCTACACCTGGAAACATATTTTTTTAAGAATATTCGTCATTATCATCGTTATCCCTGGTGCACTGCTATAAAGGGGGCGCGAGTTCGATCACCGCTCAGTGCAAATATTTGTATACATGAGTATGAGTATTTACATTGGTCTGGTCGTGCCTCGGAGAGCACGTTAAGCCGTCAGTCCCGGTTGTCATACGAACATCTATGGCAGTCGTTACAGGTAGTTGGAGCACTCAAGAGTCCGACAACTGGTCTAACTGCAGAACTTCAATATCGCCAATGAGTTGTGGAGGTCAGACAGCAGTCGCTTCACGGAAAATATCGTAGATCAGCCAAACCCACTGTTGGAATGGATAAAGCGGACCCCCACCGGAGCCGGAAGAGGAGGTTATGTCGGACTCGAACCGACTAAAACCGCACGCCGACTGTGGGTCGTGGTGCTAGGCCGGAGGTGAGGTTGTCATCGACATATCCCTCGCACCCCGGCTGACCCAGGGCCATCCCTTACGGTCTGGCCCTCCTCGGGAGGGGGGACAACGGTGTCCCCAACTCACCCCCGGAATGGGGAGGCGTCACCGCGGCCTGCTGGGGTGTGCGGCGGCTCCACCCGTCACCTCCAGGCCCGCGCTCACGGGGTACGGAGGTCAGTTTGTGGAACATACATACCTATAGTAAAGCCAACGAAGCGAGAGAAAAAAGGTAAACAAAATTTCAGCGGTTCCAAACATTTATCACTTCAAGCGCATTCCAGACAGGAATGAAATTGCTCATAAGATGACGCTGTGCTGACGGCTTTCCTGTACTACGAAAAACGCACATGACAGGTGTCGCTCGGCCATTGTCGCGTACGTGTGACATGTGCGACAAGGACAGAGACAATTAATCGCTAGTTATCGCAACGTAACTCAGTAATGGTCGCATTGTTTACCTTTATTCTCTCGTCTCGTTGGCTTTACTTTACATACATAGCCTGTAAAAATTATAACCTTCCTTTAGCTTCGCTGTAGTTGGGTAAAAATATGTATCTTACTCACCTTGGGAACATTTCATTACATTTCAATTCCTTCCATCCAGTTAATACTTCATATAACATCGTGTCGAGTGCTTTGTTCGTTGCTAACTCGCCTGTCAACATCCTCAAGGCCACGCTGAAAGATAATCAGGGTGAGTGCAGAAAGTATGTAAGATGAGTGTAGAAATTATGTAGGATGAGTGTTGAAAGTATGTAGGGTGAGTGTAGAAAGTATGCTGGGTGAGTGTTGAAAGTATGCTGGGTGAGTGTTGAAAGTATGCTAGGTGAGTGTTGAAAGTATGCTGATGAATGTTGAAAGTATGCTGGATGGGCGTTGAAAGTATTTAGGGTGAATGTAGAAAGTATGTAAGATGAGTGTAGCAAGTATGCTGGGTAAGTGTTGAAAGTATATTATGTGAGTGTTGTTATGTGTGTTGTAAGTATACTGGGGCAGTATACTTCGGGTTGTGGGGACCTTAGTGTCCCCACCTTGCCCCGGGTACGGGGACCGCCGCGGCCTGCTTCTGCTAGAGTGGGCGGCGGCTCCACCGGTCACCCCCAGGCCAGCGCTCATGGAGGACGGAGGTCGTTCTGCGACCTCCGACGTCCGGTTCGCCTTCGCTCTGCGCGGGCTTCCCGGGCCCGGAGTCTGGTCCGGACCCGACCGGCCGCCTCCTTCTCGAGCATTACTTGCTCGCAGAAGGAGGCGGCCGCACCCCAAGCGTTCGCGCATCGTACCATCGCTGTGAGAACCACTATCCGTTAGGTGGGCCATGTGCTTATCTACCACCTAAATGGTATAAAAAACACTTACCCATTAATTCTTGCCATAGTACCATAAGGTGCGTTCAACTTCGTAGTAGCTACCAAATTTCTACAATATAGTAGCCACACACAGTCTAATTCGGTATAAAAACTACCATCGCTACTATTATTATTGTTGGCAACACTCGTACTGTCAAATGACGTTTGGAGATGGTTCAGTGCGTGTGTGTTCGCGTCGATATTCCGAGATAAGGGAGAGAGAATGGTAGAATCTTTGTTTTGTAGTTGGGAAATGATGTTTCTGAAACAGAGGAATACCTACATTATAATAGTACCTAATATAACATAGCAAAACATAAACTCACGCCTGTATTCCCCGAAGGGGTAGGCAGAGGTGCTAGCACCCACATTTCGCCAGTTTATGTTTAGGTCCCAATGTAATAGGTGGCGAGCCTATTGCCATTAACCGGGCACTTATAAACCTGCGATAAATACACACATAACTTCAAAAAGCATAGAAAAGTCATTGGTGTGTGCCATGGTAAACCTGGGATCGAACCCGAGACCTCGTCTCAGCAGTCCATTACCCATACCACTAGGCTTTTCTTTCATTTTTAGTAAAGCGCTTTATTAAAAACTAGCTTTTGCCCGCGGCTACGCCCGCGTGGATGTGGGTTATCGCGACCAAACATAGCCTATGTCCTTTCTCATGGTCTTATCTACCCCTATACCAAATTTCATCAAAATCAGTTTTGTGGTTTAGGCGTGAAAGCGTAAAATACAGACAGACAGACAGAGTTACTTTCGCATTTATAATATTAGTATGGATTCATATGTCGTTTTGACTCCATCTCTTCCCGTGGGTGTGGTAGTAGGAGCCTAGTCTCCTTCTAAGGGGACTCTTCTCCATCTGACAGTAAACAGTTCATGACCGCTATACGGCAATAGGCTCGCCCCTATTACATGAGACCAAAAATCATTGCTGGCGAAATGTGGTTGTTAATATACTTCTGCCTACCCCTTCCAAATCCAAAAGGTAATCATCGAAACCCAATTACCTTTTTAGGGTTCCATAATTAAAGTACAAATAATAAAATCCTCATTTTTAAGGTTTCATACAGGATAAAAAAATGAAATTCCATTACCTTTAAGGGTTATGTGCCCAAAATGCTAACTGTTGTTTCTATGTATAATATGTATATATTTACAAAAAAAATCTAAGTATGTTTATCCGCATTCTAGATTCCATAACACAAGCTAATTAAGCTTACCATGGGTCTAGATAGCGTTGTGTAGAATGTTGTGGAATATTTATTTATTATTTATTTACTAGCTTTTGCCCGCGGCTCCGCCCGCGTGGATGTCGGTTATCGCGACGAAACATAGCCTATGTCCTTTCTCATGGTGTAATCTACCCCTATACCGAATTTCATCAAAATCGGTGCAGTGGTTTAGGTGTGAAAGCGTAACATACAGACAGACAGACAGACAGACAGAGTTACTTTCGCATTTATAATATTAGTATGGATTTATTTATTATTTATTACCTTTTTAGGGTTCTAAACCGAAAGGGGGTTACAAACCTAACCCAAACTCACGCCTTTAAATCCCCAGAGGGGTTTCGGGCATTTACGGGCCTGAGTTTGGGTAAAAATCATTAACTTACTTGGTGTTCTTATAAGCTCTGCCCAAGTGGATAGCCGCCCGGGCCGCACTCATGCCAACTTCTAGAATGTTCTCGAGGAAGTTCTTGGTGATGTCTGTTTCTTCTACTGGCTCCTGTCTAGGCATGAGACGCTTTCTGAAAATTGAGATAATAGCACATTAGATAGAACATATACTTCATCCTTCATCCCAGGTTTAATCCCAGTCATAGCCGAAGCTTTCAGCTAGGAATCTGGGGTTCGCTTTACCAGTCTAACTGCAGACTTGGCTAGACTTCGATATTTTCTGTGAAGCTATTGCCATCTGACCTCCACAACCCAAAGGCGATATCGAAGCATTGCAGCTAGATCAGTTGTTGGACTTTTGAGGGCTCCAACTACCCGTAACGACTGCCATAGATATTCGTATGACAACCGGGACCGACGGCTTAACGTGCTCTCCGAGGTACGACCAGACCAATGCAAATAGCCATATTCATATATACAAATATTTACACTGAGCGGGAATCAGTCCCACGCACTGTTAGTAGTTGCGTTCACTGCACTTACGCCTCAGAGGCAGTCAATGTAATTAATGTAAAGCCCGACCAATAAAATAAAATACCTCACCATATTGCGGAAAACTATTGGAACTAATTTCTTCGTATGGCAACAATCTATGAGATGCCATTATGATTATCTGTCAATGTGGTGTCAATTGTGCGTGTTAATTATTGTGAATTTGAGTGCGCTATATATATGCCGAAAAGTATTAAAAGCCAGTTAAGAAAAAGTTATTTTACAAAATAACTTGGTATTTGTTGGATAAAAAGTCGGAAGATCTAAATAACATCAAGAACCTTATTGTCAACATGACGGGTAGGTACGTCATAGAGTACGCTCAATGGAAATTGACAATTTTCCTATTTTACCTACTGTAACTAATTATTTAGATTCTGAGTTTGATGATTAATAAATATGTACTTAATAATAAACTTGTTTATTTTTCTATTTTAACCACACTACTTTAAAACCTATATCCATACTAATATTATAAATGTGAAAGTAACTCTGTCTGTCTGTATGTTACGCTTTCACGCCTAAACCACTGAACCGATTTTGATGAAATTTGGTATAGGGTAGATCGAGTACAATCTATTCCCAAAATGCCTGATTGCACTATTAAGTAAGTATTTTAAACTAGATGACGGCGACAAAAATCCCGTTCCCGCTGCACCCTCTACTATATCAAGCGTATATTATACATATAATATAACCCTTCCTCTTGAATCATTCTATCTATTAACCGCATCGAAATCTGTAGCGTAGTTTTAAAGATATAAGCATACATATGGACGGACAGACGCAGAAAGCGACTTTGCTTGATACTATGTAGTGACGAAGTCATGAAATCATGATGATGATTATTATATTGTCATCGATCCTTCTAAAAGTACTTACATAAATAGTGAGCTATCATGAATTTCATTCTGTTTCATCTCCATCTTGCTCGGATCCAAAAAAAGTGCGTTGAAGGCGAAAACGTCTGGGTCCTTTAACATTTTTACTCTGGCAGATTCCTGAAAAGGTAATTATGAAGTTCAGTTGCGTCACCGTAAAGGTAACGACCGCGTACAGTAACTGCAGACCGCAGCAGCAGAAACAGAGTACCGTGAAATAGACTTGGATGTAATAATATTGTTTATCCAATCCAGGTCACTCAGGTTCCTGTGAAAGGTCATCCAGGTAACTGCCCAAGGTTATACAGTTATCAGTCGAACAAAGTGTGATCTTAATTACTTGCTTTTCCCCCTTCCTGTTGACTAATTGTTCTGATATTTGGTTGGTGCACAACTTTAGTTTGGAAAATAATACAATTTAAATCGATAAAGCAGTTTGATTTGCTCTTAATACCTTGGTTTTAAGAAGCTTTTGAGACTTGGTAGTTAAGATATTTCTGGCGCTGACTGTACTTTTCAAAGGTCATCCAGGCACCTAACAAAGGTCATCGAAATACAATCTTGCTTAAGGTCGTCTAGTTTCTTACCAAAGGTCATCCAAGTACCTAACGAAGGTCACCCAGGTATCTGCTAAAGGTCAACCAGGTACCTCTCCAAAGTAATACAGATACATACTTGCTACAGGTCATCCAAGTCTCTGCCAAAGGTCATCCAGGTAAGTTATAGTAATACTAACCTGGTTCTCCCAGGCCATCAGCTGTATATTATGTAGTAACATCACATCCAAGGTTAGGATACCGAAGGACAGTAGATCAGTACTGTTGGTGACAATGACCTTCCGAGGAGTCTCAGGACTGGTGTAATTCTCGCCGAAGTACATATCTTTAAGTTTTGACATCACTATAGTGAGGTTTCCATCTACCATGGTCTCGTTGAGAGCTTTTAGGAGGGTGCCGAAGTCTGTAATAGAAATTACCTTTTTAGGGTGTTTGTATATGTGAAGTGGTATACGGAACCTTTTTAGGGTTCTTGATTACCAACGTATCCCAATATTCCCAATAACCTTATTAATATTCTGTACCCTATTTTGAGGATACCATATTCGTAAATCTGAAACATATTAACCATTTTAGGGTTCTGTTTACGTGAAATAAATAAAAGAAGTACTCATAGAAAAAATTCAAAATTAAAAATCATTTATTCTGCATAGACCGTTAAATCGGAACTTGCAAAACGTCAAAAATAAATATTAAAGATTAGTTCCGTACCATATTATCATTTTAAGATTCTATAGTCGTGCACAAATTAATGGGTAACTTTCAGGGTCTCATACCTAAAAACTAACAAATGGAGTCCTTTTTAGGGTTCCAGATTCAAAAGGTGACATCCGAACTCTTTTTACCTTTTTAGGGTTCCAAATCTAAAAGGTAATCATCCAAACCCTTACCTAACCTACCTTTTTACTACCCTTAACCCTACCTTTATAGGGTTCCATAATTAAAGGACAACCAATAGAATCCTCCTTTTTAAGGTTTTATACACGAAAGGTAACAAATCAAACTCCATTACCTTTTTAGGGTTCCAAACCGAAAAGGGGTTATAAACTCACCAGTTCCACTCGAAGTGTGGTTGCTATTCAGATCGTTATCAGAAGTGACCCAATCGTGGAGCTCTTGCACCTTCTCTATTAGGTAGCTGGTCATAGTATTAGACTGCATATAGTCATCGTAGAAATTCTCGTCATTGTAGAAATAGTCTTCTCTCCCTGAAACCCATAGTAGACCTTGAAAGACTGTCTTAGTTGTATGGGACCCCACCACTTCAAGCTGGAAGGGTCCAGAAGCAGGCCGCGGCGGCGGCGCAAAATGCGCCTCCCCGTAACCGGGGCTAGATGGGGCACTGTGGTCCCCACAACCCGAAGGGGGCCATCTCGATAGAGATGGTCCTGGGTCTGCCGGGGTGCGAGAGATATGCTTTTGGCAATCTCACCTCCGGCAACCAAGGACCCATGACGGCGTGCGTTTTAGTCGGTTCGAGTCCGACATAACCGCCTCCACCGGCTCCGTGGGGGTGGTATCCGTGGGGATTTTTCGCACGAAAAAAAAAAATAAAGCTGGAAGGGTCCCAATAACTCGATTCCATATTAATATTATAAATGCGAAAGTAACTCTGTCTGTCTGTCTGTATGTTACGCTTTTACGCCTAAACCACTGAACCGATTTTGATGGGCCACTATAACCAACCGAGCCGCGGGCAAAAGCTAGTAATATTATAAATGCGAAAGTAACTCTGTCTGTCTGTATGTTCCGCTTTCACAGCGACACAGACAGAGTTACTTGCCTAAACCACTGAACCAATTTTGATGAAATTTGGTATAGGGGTATATTAGATCTTGAGAAAAGACATAGGCTATGTTTGATCGCGATAACCGACATCCACGCGGGCGGAGCCGCGGGTAAAAGCTAGTATTACATGCGACCCACTGTAACCTATACGGTTTACGGTTCTACTCAACCTATTGCAATAAAACAAACTTAAGATTTTTTAAGTCTCATCAAGACCTTTCAAAAAAAAAACTGTTTCAGTACCCAGTTTTTGCGTCCATCACGAATAAACATTTCTAATTTACAATTATATAATAGTATAGATAGATAGATAGATAGATAACTCACCATCAAATCCCAAAGACAAATCCATATCGACATTCCTAGCAAAATCTGGTAAGATCGGCTTAAATTGCGGCACATCCAAAACATCATTCTCATCCATTATATCTTTTACAATAGGCAATCTATCTTTTACATCCATTTTATCCTTTACAATATCATTTTCATAATTGGAAAATTGAATTTTATCATTTAAATTTTCAATTTTTTCATTCAGATTTTCGATTTTACCATTTGGATTTTCTGGGTTTTCTATGACAGCCTTATCTTTTTTCTTTGTGTTTCTTTCTTCGTGGACTATATCGTCATGAATTGGGTGTATCTGTGGTTTGGATATGAGATTTTTGTGTTCTCTGTTTGCTACTATATTTTTAAATATTGACAGTTTCTCTAGAATTGGTAAGTCTTCTATTTCTTCAGATGAAGCGTCGAAGTCTATTGGATTTGGGAGAGCGTTTGAGTATATTGGAGCCTGAAACATATTTTTTGAATTTAATTGAAATTAAATATAAAGATTTTGAATGATTTTTTTATAGCATTCATTATTTTCGCTTTCATGTCATTTGCTATTGAGCATTTTATTTTTCCGATGTTTTTCGAACTTAAATTAAAAAGAGTTCAACAACTGGTTTAACAGGTCCTCGATTCTACTAAAGCTGGAATCCGTGGGGATGGATGCGACTGGTACTAACGCTAGGTTGAAGAAGAAGACATTGACAGCCTTCGTGGCGTAGCGGAGGGTGCGGGTTCGATCCCCGCTCAATGCAAATATTTGTATGCATGAATATGGATATTTGCATTGGTCTGGTCGCGCCTAGGAGAGCACGTTAAGCCGTCGGTCCCGGTTGTCATACGAACATCTATGGCAGTCGTTACGGGTAGTTGGAGTCCTCAAAAGTCCAACAACTGGTTTAACTGCAATGCTTCGATATCGCCTTTGGTTTGTGGAGGTCAGATGGTAATCGCTTCACAGAAAATATCGAAGTTTATCCAAATCCGCAATTAGACTGGTAAAGCGGAACCCAGACTTCAAGCTGAAAGCTTTGGATGCGACTGTGAGGTGTATACCCACCGGTGGTTCAATCACTTCTCTGGTGGTGTAAGTCTCTCCCGTTCCCCACTTAGTGATCAGTACGGTAGCCAGGACGAGAGCTGCACAGACGGCGAAGCAGGATGCGCTGGCTATGATCCACACTTTTAGAGGTACCTGGAAAAGAGAGAAGACTTATGAAGACATTAGCTGGTCTGCCTCTAGGTACTTGGGAATCTTCCAGATCCAATCAAAAGACAAAATAATAGACCCTATATTGGGAGGCTTTGCCACGCTATCCAACGGTGCTATAGGTTTTATTTCGACCTTCTCTCGCAGTGATATCGTCTGCGTATGTTTCCGTTAGTCGCCTCATGGGACACTCTTCGAACGAGATGAGCTCATTTGGGAGAGTATTCCGGCCAAGGGAAAGGTCGTAGGTTCAAGTCTCACTTGAGCATTTCATTTTTCCAAATATATTCGAATCATTTTGAAACTTTGTAGCTTCAAGATATAACTTACAGTAGTTTTTTCAGGAATCCTGTGACATACTACAGTTGGTCTGGGCGGGAGCGGCCTGTGCGCGTTCGGCATGCGCTCGGGAACATTCGGATACCTTCGGCTCCAATCGGTCGTCATCGTCGCTCGGCTGTCACACGAATTTGAAGATGGCGGCCGTTTTTCGTACTCGTATTGAAACATATTCTGAAATAATATTTTAGTATTATGCGGCGTGCAATATGACGTCACTAAATCTTTTTTCATACAAGTTACCTTATAACTTATCGTTTTGACGTTTAGTAAAAGGTAAATAATTTGACTAGTCAGTAGAATACCCAATTACTAATATTCCCTCTAACCCCTCCAGCTAAGCTAAATTGCTATTGTTGGGTTCACGTCGGTAGTGTAATGGCCAGGATTCGAACCAGCCTGGGTCTGCCGGGGTGCGAGAGATATGCTTTCGGCAATCTCACCTCCGGCAACCAAAGACCCAAGACGGCGTGCGTTTTAGTCGGTTCGAGTCCGACATAACCACCTCCACCGGCTCCGGGGGGGTGGTATCCGTGGGTATTTTTCACACGATAAAAAAAAGTATTCAAAACCAGGGACCGCCGGTCTTCACCTCGCCTGATGGTAAGCTGAAGGCGAAGCACACTGAATACAATGGCGGCACTCTAAGCTTGAGAGCCTCATTAGATGCTATTCTCTGCTTAAAGGACCCGGGACTATAGGAGCAGTGACGAACTGACGATACACAATGTACTTAACGCCATCTAGTTACAATAAGCCGAACTAACTATTTCATTACTACATAATGAGCTACAAATCCTGCATCGCGGTATGATGTTTTAATGAAATTAAATATTTATTTATTTGCAGAAATTTAAAATACTTGGCGGTCCCTGTAGTTCAAAAATTGTCGTTGGCCAATAACCATTTGTGAACCACTTGGTCCGTAATAATGTCATTCATGTTTTTTTTTGTTTATCTTATAGTATAATACTAGCTTTTGCCCGCAGCTCCACCCGCGTGGGCGTCTTTTATCGCGACTAAACATAGTCTACGTCCTTTCCCAAAGTCTAATATAAAAATATTTCAATCGATATTTTGTGGCAGTGGTTATGTTGGATGGATTTTTATCCAACACTAGCGGATACGACAGACTTCGTTCTGTCAAAAAGTGAAAAAAGTGTCATTCGAATTTTTCTCACCTTTTAAACCTTCCCTAGACCTCCACGAACATTTCAAGACCAAGATAAGATAAATCCGTTCAGCCGTTCTCGAGTTTTAGCGAGACTAACGAACAGCAAGACGGTGTTTCCATTCAAACGTTTATCACCTATTTTACCGTCTTAGTAGTTAAATTTTGAAAAACGCTGATACAGGTGTTCATTTATTTCTTAAAAGACACAGGTTTATGAAATTTTGTGCATCTAACTCTGAAAATGACGGACTTTCATACAAATTTCCATCCCTTATTTTACCCCTTTAGTAGCAGAATTTCCAAAAATCCTTTCTTAGTGGATGTTTACATCATAAAATGCATCTACTGTCAAAATTTCAAGTTTGTAGGTCCAGCGGTTTAGGATCTGCGTTGATGAATCAGTCAGTCAGTCAGTCGGGACAAGTGATTTTATATATATATATATATAGATAATCAAACCCAAACCAATAATTGAAAACTGCATCAAAATAGGACTGGTATTTTTGGAGAAAATTGGCAACATTGATTTGCATTAAAATGCTTGCTGTAGCGCCCCATGTTGAGTTTTCATTATAACCTATCTAAGAACATGCTCCAATTAAAGCAGAACCCAAAACTGAAACCTGCATCAAAATTGGACTGGTAGTTTCGGAGAAAATGGCAACATGGATTTGCACAAACACACAAACATCCTCTCACCCCAAACGCATAATAACCGTCTCAGTTCCGTCGTGGGTAAAAGACCATTCTGTTGTTCTTTGCGTCCATTTCCATTGCGAACAAAACAGACAAATGGACTACGATTTCCTTCGTAGGGTTGCACGCAAATAATATCGCAATTCAAAGCCATGGGCATTTCAAATTACGGTAAACATTCCCACATTTCCAATGTTACCATAAGAAAATGCAGTTACCCCATAATTTTCTACTCCCGAGAACCAGTAATTTGTCACTAACAACCTTATTACTGGAGGCATCACGCGAAAATATCTGCTAAGAACAATTACTTTTGGTTCAAACGATTTTGTGTCTTAAATCTAGTTCGATAAGGTTTATTATTTTCTAAGTTGGGTATTTCGTGGTAAGATCGAAACAAATATTTGTTCTTCAAATGAATTTAAGTCTTATTGCTAGAGAAATAAGGGTTATATTTAAAAATTTGATGAAAGACGAGAAATTTTGATAAGCTTCTTAGTGTGTTAAACAAATTTGAGTTTTCTTTATAAAGAAATAAGGTTGATTTTGACGATTTTAGTGTACAACTGTTCCTAACAGCATTTATGTAAACAGTTTGATATTGTTTAGTTAAATAAAGAAAATTGTTTTTATTTTTTAATTTTCTTAATTGATGAAATTTAGATATTATGGCCTCTGTGGTCTGGCGGTAGTGAACGCGACTGCTACGCAGAGGGTTCGTTACCCGCTCAGTGCAAATATTTGTATGCATGTATATTGGTATTTGCATTGGCCCATTGCCTTATAGTTTCGGAGAAAAGTGGCTGTTGAAGCTTGGTAAATAGATGTATTTTTGAACCGCATTAAGTATTTCACAGAAAAATAGAAAAAGCAATAAATTTTGGGGGTAGAATAGTTTACTGAAAGTCAAACATTTTTTTTTTCATCAAACCCAGACGTGTGGGGTATCTATAACATAACATAAACTCACGCCTGTATTCCCCGAAGGGGTAGGCAGAGGTGCTAGCACCCACATTTCGCCAGTTTATGTTTAGGTCCCAATGTAATAGGTGGCGAGCCTATTGCCATTAACCGGGCACTTATAAACCTGCGATAAATACACACATAACTTCGAAAAGCATCGAAAAGTCATTGGTGTGTGCCATGGTAAACCTGGGATCGAACCCGAGATCTCGTCTCAGCAGTCCATTACCCATACCACTAGGCTACCGCAGATATTTTGATTGAGGATTTTGATATAAAATGCTATTGAGGTTTCTAACATAATTTTTTTTGTAAACTGAATAGTTTGCGCGAGAAACACTTCCAAAGTGGAAAAATGTATAATACATGCTTAATATAGTAGAGGGTGCAGCGGGAACGGGATCTGAGGCCACACGCGTAGAAAAAAAATCGCGGAACGAAGTTCGCTGGTTCGGCTAGTATCCCTACTAATATTATAAATGCGAAAGTAACTCTGTCTATCTGTTTGTCTGTCTGTATGTTACGCTTTCACGCTTCAACCACTGAACCGATTTTGATGAAATTTGGTATAGGGGTAGATTAGACCTTGAGAAAGGACATAGGCTATGTTTGGTCACGATAACCGACATACACGCGGGCGGAGCCGCGGGCAAAACCTAGTATTAGATAAAATGTATGTATGTTAATTCGATTAGGTACAAGAAATTACCTACCGTCATGGGTATTACCCATGCAAACCACTCTCACGGGTGTTTAGATGATCCTACGCTCTGTTTACTTAACACGAGAGATACATATCCTACAGTCATTGATCTTCACGCTATATGCGTGCGAAGATAGGCAGAAATCTTTGTGACACACTTTGGAATTACTGCGTTATGCAAATTACATTCAATCGGCAAGCGTGGTAAGCTTAGTGGTGAGTTGGCTTAATGGTTTAAAAGTACCAGGTTCGAATACACTACGACGGGAACTCACTTTTTTATTAAAAATAAAAAAAAATCAAATTCTAAAATAGTTTGTTCTGCATAGACCATTAAATCGGAACTGACAAAACGTCAACATAAAGTAAAATATTAAATACCAGTTTAGCAAATGGACCACCGGCACCGGTTCGAAACGCGGCCCAGACCTGAGAAGCAAGAAACTCAGCGGGCATTTTTTTTGGTCTATCCACAAAACATTTACTTGGTCAATGTTCTGACGAGCTCTTCCAATTAGTCCCACCCTCCCCTTTCCTTCACAGGACAACACGACAGGGCTAAGATGCCATCCGTATACGGTGCAGAGTATACCTGCTAGAACCAAGCGTTTCAGTGACTCATTCCTATGCCGCACCACTAAGACCTGGAACTCCCTGCCAGCTCACGTGTTTCCTTCTTCCTACAGTCCCGGGCCATTTAAGCGGCGCGTGAAAAGGCACCTGATGAGGCCGTCAAGCTGAGTACCACCACTGTTAACATGGTACATGTTTATGATAAAATTACTTGTCTCGACTGACTGACTGACTGACTGATTCATCAACGCAGAGCCTAAACCGCTGGACCTACAAGCTTGAAATGTTGACAGTAGATGCATTTTATGATATAAACATCCACTAAGAAAGGATTTTTGGAAATTCTGCTACTAAAGGGGTAAAATAAGGGATGGAAGTTTGTATGAAAGTCCGTCATTTTCAAAGTGAAGAAGAATGCGGATAAATATAGGACTTAGATACTTTTTTTTTGTAAATAAGTACATGTATACATATTATACATAGAAACACCCAGACCAATGCAAATAGCCATATTCATGCATATAAATATTTGCACTGAGCGGGGAACGAATCCGCGCCTCCTGCGTAGCGGTCGCGTTCACAGTCACCACGCCACAGAGGCTATGGAAAACAGTTCCATTACACTTTAATTTTGAACTTATGCCGCTTTAAAGTCTATTATTTAATTCTATTTTTGCAGTGGCGGTGGTTCCACTTTGGTTTGGCCTTAACACAATCGAGGCTCTGATATGAACGGAAGCATCTCAACTTTGTAAGCGTAACCTAACGTTGTAGGTTCGTACCCGGGCAGTGCACACATTCATTTAAATACACAATGATTTGTAAACGTAATTTTTTATTTATATTAGTTTGGGGCAAAGTAAAGCTAATAATGTATACATATATTTGAAATGTGCTTAAGCCCTTTCATCTGATACCAAACACGGCATATTTATCTCAAATTTATTTTTTAACACAGTACCTTATGAGCGCTAGAGGGCGCCACACAAGATTGAGTGACACGTCATATAGCTTATAACCATCGGACGATAAAGCCGCTTGTAACGATACCTCATTTGTCCAGTTCTAATAAGTAGTTGAGGAGCTATGAGGGAACAAATGAACATTCAATACTTACATACATAGCCTCCTTTTGGCTTCGCCGTAGTCGGGTAAAAAGTCTCTAAAATGGTATTATACACCCAGATTATTTATTTGATTTAATGCCGTTTTTCGCAGTGACAGTGGTACCACAATATTATAGCCTTAGTAGTGTCGAGGGCCTGGTTCGATTGTATGTCACTATTAATTACTCAGTTCTATTTTGATATATGCAAACTTGTAACTGACTTACAGGTCAAATTCAAATCTCATTTGTTAGTATAATGTGTACATTATCGTGTACATGTCCACGTTTAGTGCGTAAAACGTATATTTTTATTGGACACATGTCGAAAAGGGGCCTATAGCCAATGTTTCATACTAATATTATAAATGCGAAAGTGACTCTGTCTGTCTGCCTGTCTGTATGTTACGCTTTCACGCTTATCCTGATGACCATATGGTCACCATTTCTTCCACCAATCAGAGACGCGACAGTGCGCTACCCAAAAAAACGTCTTTAATAAATTAATTAGTAACAATAATACTAATAATAAAAAAAAAAAGCCTAGGGGTATGGGTAATGGACTGCTGAGACGAGGTCTCGGGTTCTATCCCAGGTTTACCATGGCACACATGAATGACTTTTCGATGCTTTTCGAAGTTATGTGTGTATTTATCGCAGGTTTATAAGTGCCCGGTTAATGGCAATAGGCTCGCCGCCTATTACATTGGGACCTAAACATTAACTGGCGAAATGTGGGTGCTAGCACCTCTGCCTACCCCTTCGGGGAATACAGGCGTGAGTTTATGTTATGTTATAATAATATAATTCATATAAATTATATAACATTGACGTATTATTGTTAAGAAGTTATATTTTTTTTATATGTATCTAGTGTTTGCACCATAAAGCGGCCATGTACCTGCATGTCCTATCGACAGTTCTCAAAACATCAATGCTTAAAGCCTTATTTTTTTTCGGGTTGCGGATGCCCCCCCGGATACCTTCCGCAGAACTGCGAACTGGCTAAATCCACTAGCTTTTTCAGGACTTCAGATACTGCGGTCTATGTTTGCTTAAGGCATATTCTTCGTTTACCAGTCTAACTGTGGATTTGGCTAAACTTCGATATTTTCTGTGAAGCGATTGCCATCTGAGCACAACCCAAAGGCGATATCGAAGTATTGCAGCTAGACCAGTTGTTGGACTTTTGAGGGCTCCAACTACCCGTAACGACTGCCATAGATGTTCGTATGACAACCGGGACCGACGGCTTAACGTGCTCTCCGAGGCACGACCAGACCAATTGACATAGCCATATTCATATAATTTCGAAAAACATTGGAAAAAATGAAATGCTCAAGTGAGACTCGAACTCACGACCTTTCCCTTACAGGGGGACTGCTCTGCCAACTGAGCTATTGAGCACCACTTGACAGAGCAGTCCCCCTGTAAGGGAAAGGTCGTGAGTTCGAGTCTCACTTGAGCATTTCATTTTTTCCAATGTTTTTCGAACTTAAAAGTTAGCATAATAAATGCTATAAAAAATTCATTAATATAATTTTTTAGGACACGCCAATTTGACTTCATCTCGCCTGATGGTAGGCTGAAGTCTCAGGAAACAGGGCACTATTACAGATTTATGTACCATGTTACAATAGTGGCACTCAGCTTGACAGCCTCATCAGATGCTTTTTCATTGCATACGAATATTTGCATTGAGCGGAGATCGAACCCGCTGCGTAGCGGTTGCCTTCACTACCGCCACGCCACAGAGGCTATTCGATTCCGTAATATAAATATTGCGAAATAAATAAAAAAAATAATCAACAAAACAATGAGTCATACACTATTTAAATATCGGCAGGTGTCAAGAAAACAACTCCTGCGCACGTACCGATACCGCGTGAATGGATCGAACAATAGATCTTACAGACACTTATGTAAACTAATAAATATAGGTTATATGTCATTGAATTTAGAAGTGATTTCACTAAATATTAAATTAAAACTAAAATAACGATTAAATTAAAACTAACATAATAATAATAATAAAGTACAATATTTACAAGAAAGAAAAAAAAATAAAAAAGTCGAAGAAGGGGGAGGGAGGGCAGTTCAGGCGTCGAAAAATTCCTCCCCATCGATGTCGACTGGTAACGTGCCCAAAAGACTGGCGGCATTGCCCCGTTGGATGGCAATGCCAATTCGTTGTGCAAAAAAGAAGCCAGCCTTTTGGTCACGCGAAGCATCGACCAGTCGCTTCGCTATTTCTTTGTAGAGCGACCGTGCGCTCGGACCCCACGAACCCAGCGTCTCGACCCCAAACGGCTCAAATATATAATTGCTGGACAAATTATCATATTTTCATATTTAGAAGTACAGTCAGCAGAAGTATTTATAGACCGTGCCAGTTTGATTGAGAATTGTCAAAAGTGAGTGTTGTGTCACAAACAAAGGTTCGCTCATCATCATCCACATGAAGACGTTAGCGTAGCTGGGCGGTTTCCACAAGACGTGGCCGCACCAGCGGAGGCGACTCTCTTGCATTTTATCTGCGATGTCACGGACATGAAGGCTGCCGCGGATGTGAGACTTCCTCACGCGATCTTTACGCGTGACTCCACACATCCACCGCAGCATTTTCATCTCCGTGACACGCAGCATCTGCTTGTGTCGCTCCAACAGCGGCCACGCCTCACAGCCGTGGCTAATGATTTTAACGTTCAAAATAAAATGAGCCTTTGCAGAGTAATTAAAAAAGTGTAAATAAACTTTTTCATTTCATTTTGAACTTTAGCCGTATAGAAATGAAGTCTAGAATTAGATAATAGTACTAGCGTAACAGTGGTTTAGCTATAGTAGAGACAGGGGCTTACTAAATTGATTTTGCGTTTTTTTTTTCTATAAAAGTCTTACCGGAGATATGACCAAAAATGGCGACTATCGCGGGCAGAGCCGCGGGCATCGGTTAGTACAGTACAATATTATCAAGTCCACACGGATGACATTTACCGTAATGTTTGGTAACGCGATATTGGGGTCAGCAGAGCTCTAAGTGGCGTATGGTGAAAGGGAATTAGCGTGGGTCACTTCCTTGTGAACATGTAGGTGAGATGTTTGGGTATTCACGACTGTATTAGTTTGGGGGGTAGGCAGAAGTGTGCTAAAATTTAATAAACACTACAAAATTGACCCTCGATTCTACTAAAGCTAAACCACTGTAGAGTAGCAGTCACGGTAAAAAATTACATTGAATTTTAGACTTTATTTCTATGTCAATATAGTGCAAAATGAAATGAAAACAGTTTTATTACACTTTTCAACATAACATAACATAAACATAAACTCACGCCTATATTCCCAGAAGGGGTAGGCAGAGGTGCTTGCACCCACATTTCGCCAGTTTATGTTTAAGTCCCAATGTAATAGGTGGCGAGCCTATTGCCATTAACCGGGCACTTATAAACCTGCAAAAAGTCATTTAATTTTGAACTTTAAGCGCATTGCTTAAAGTCTATTATTTAATGACGTTTTTTGCAGCGGCGGTGGTACCACTGTGGTTTGGGCTTTAGCAGAATCGAGGCCCTGTTTAGACGGAAAAAGTAAATGTCCAAGACGGGACTTGAACTCCCGATTAGCCCCATAAAAGGGGAATATTTTGATTAATTTGTAATCTTGAGAGTTTTAAAGCCATTTACCCACTGATATACAAAAATAGGTTTTTGTATATCAACTAGAGACTTTTCCCCGAGACTTCGTCCGCGTTAAGTTCTGAATAGACAGGTCTAGGACACACTGCTCCTGTTCCCGCGACCCAGATAAAGTTCCTTAAAGTTTCTGTGAGCCTGGTACTTCATGCAAATGTACCAGGGTCACAGAAATACTGATCCCGTGACCACGACCCACAGCAACCTATATCCTATAACATAACATTTTACATGAAGTACCAGGCTCACAGAAATTTTAAGGAACTTTTTCTGGGTCGCAGGAACAAGAGCAGTGTGTCCAACCTTTCTATTTCGAACTTATCGCAGTCGAAGTTGCGGGCTAAAGCTAGTATATTATGATCGTGAATCGTGATATATTGTAACTAGCTTTTGCTCGCGGCTTTGCCCAAGTGGATGTCGGTTATCGCAACAAAACATTTCTCAAAAGACGTAGGTGTACCTACGAACCAACGAACTTTCCATTCAAAAGTATTTCACCTATTTTACCCTCTTAGTAGTAAAATTTTGAAAAACGCTGATACACGTGTTCATTTATTACCCGACTGCCGAATGAAGGAGGGTAATGTTTTTTCTAAAAAAAACACAGGTTTATGAAATTTAAGTGCATCTAGCTCTGAAAATGACGGACTTTCATACAAACTTCCATACCTTATTTTACCCCTTTAGTAGCAGAATTTCCAAAAATCCTTTCTTAGCGGATACCTACGTCATAACATCTACCTGCATGCCAAATTTCAGCCCGGTCCGACCAGTGGTTTGGGCTGTGCGTTGATAGATCACTAAACTTATGTCAGTCAGTCAGGCACCTTTGAGTTATATATTTTTAGACTAGCTTATGCTCGCGGCTCGGCCCACGAGGATGTCAGTTAGTGCATCTAGCTCTGAAAATGACAAACAATGTACAACCTTCCATCCCTTATTTTAGCTCTTTAATAACAGAATTTACAAAAATCCGTTCTTAGCGGATGCCTACGTCATAACATCTACCTGCATGCCAAATTTCAGCCCGATCCGTCCAGTGGTTTGGGCTGTGCGTTGATAGATCACTATGTCAGTCAGTCAGTCACCTTTGAGTTATATACCGGGTGTAAGGGGAACGCTCCCGAAGCTGAAAACCCCTATTAGTACTCCAGGTACATAACACATTGGCATAAAAATAAAATCGATTTGGACAAAAAAAAAATATTTTTTTTATTTTGCAATATTTACTCTCCATCGTGTAAGTAAAACGGTAATTTAATAAAAAAAAACACCATTACAAAGAAGCACGCGCTTGGCGCTAGTTGTATTTTTTTGTAGTGATGTTCTTTTTATGAAATTACCGTTCCATTTAGCTTTACTAACGCGATGGAGAGTGCAAAATGAAAAATTTAAAAAATCGAAAATAAATTTGTTTTGTCCATATCGATTTTATTTTTATGCCAATGTGTTATGTAGCTGGAGTACTACTAGGGGTTCTCAGCTTCAGGAGCGTTCTCCTTACACCCAGTAGGTATATCTAGACTGAGGAGGGCCAGACCGTAAGGGATGGCCCTGGGTCATCAAGGGGATTTCCGCACGAAAAAAAAAAAAAAAAAAAAGTAGGTATATCTAGATTATCGATCGTGAATCGTGATATATGTAATTGTGACGTACTTACATGATCTTGAAACTGAAGGTTTTTCTTAAATTTTTGGCTATAAAATTGGTCAAGCATGTATTTAATCAATTTATGTACACGCAAAAGTAGTTTCTACTGAACCAGTTAGAAAATTGTATCTAGCAACGTTACTGCAATAACGGAAACGATTATAATTCATGATAGCATAGTATAAAGTAAAGCCAACGAGACGAGAGAAAAAAGGTAAACAAAGCGACCATTACTGAGTTACGTTGCGATAACTAGCGATTATTTTCTCTGTCCTTGTCGCACATGTTATACGTACGCGACAATGGCCGAGCGACAGCTGTCGTGTTTCGTAGTACAGGAAAGCTGTCAGCACATCGGTTCTAAACTGTCAGATCCGCCATCTTATGAGCAATTTCATTCCTGTCTGGAAAGCACTTGAAATGATAAATGTTTGGAACCGCTGAAACTTTGTTTACCTTTTTTCTCTCGCTTCGTTGGCTTTACTTTGATTCATATATCTTGTCTGTATCTCTGTGGCATATGGCAGTCGTTACGTGTAGTTGGAGCCCAACAACTGATCTAAGTGCTCCGATATCGCCAATGCATTGTGGAGGTCAGATGGAAGTCACTTCACGGAAAATATCGAAGTTCAGTGGCGTCTCAGTTAGACTGGAAAGCTGATCCCAACTAAGATGAGAACCTGTTCAGAGAATTATAATGATACTAGCTTTTGCCTGCGGCTCCGCCCGCGTGGATGTCGGTTATCGCGACCAAACATAGCCTATGTCCTTTCTCATGGTATAATCTACTCCTATACCAAATTTCATCAAAATCGGTTGGTTTCATTCATTCATTTCATCAAAATGGTTGAGGCGTGAAAGCGTAACATACAGACAGGCAGACAGAAAGACAGACAGACAGACAGAGTTACTTTCGCATTTAAAATATTACTATGGACTAGCTTTTGCCCGCGGCTCCGCCCGCGTGTATGTCGGTTATCGCGACCAAACATAGCCTATGTCCTTGCTCAAGGTCTAATCTACCCCTATACCAAATTTTATCAAAATCGGTTCAGTGGTTTAGGTGTGAAAGCGTAACATACAGACAGACAGACAGACAGATGGACAGACAGACAGAGTGTTACTTTCGCGTTTATAATATTAAGTATGGACTATGGACTAGCTTTTGCCCGCGGCTCCGCCCACGTGGATCACGGTTATCGCGACCAAATATAGCCCATGTCCTTTCTCAAGGTTTAATCTACCCCTATACCAAATTTCAATAAAATCGGTTCAGTGGTTTAGGCGTGAAAGCGTAACATACAGACATACCTACAGACAGACAGAGAGACAGAGTTACTTTCGCATTTATAATATGAGTATGGATTTCATCAAAATCGGTTCAGAGGTTTAGACGTGAAAGCGTAACATGCAGACAGACAGTCAGACAAACAGAGTCACACTCGCATTTATAATATTAGTATGGATGGATAGTATTACAAACTACATATAATGCAAAATGCAGCTGTCATAGATGTTCGTATGACAATCGGGACCGACGGCTTAACGTGCTCTCCGAGGCACGACCATACCACGGATATCTGTGGACCATATCAATGCAAATACTTACCCATATTTGCACTAAACAGGAATCGGTGATCGCTTACCATCAGGCGATCCGTCTGCTCGTTTGCCTCCCTATTCCATAAAAAAACGAACCTTTGTCCGCGGTTGAATGATTTTTTATAGCATTTATTATGCTAAGTTTTAAATTCGAAATAGGTACATCGGAAAAAATCATTCATTGGTTCCAACAGTTCGTAAGAAAGTTGGTAGATCGCTCCACCGTCGCGCTTAAAGACGGATATAAAGAGAAGGGAAATTTGAAGTGATTCAGATGTGGCTCAATAGCTCAATTGGAAGAGCATTATCCCTGTAAGGGAAAGGTCGTGGGTTCAAGTCCCACTTAAGCGCTTCATATTTCCCGATGTATTACTTTGTCTGCGACACAAAGAGGCTATAGGTAATTATTTCTGCTTCGCACTAAATCCTATTAAGTATTGCAAGAGACGCGGATATATACGATACTTTTACACCTTTTACAATCCAATACACTCATCAAGAAAAGAAAAAGACAATATTACAAGAAAATAATTACACTAACCTCGAAATCAACACTTAAAACTTTCAAATTACACTATAGTTCACACATAAATTAGCATAATTTATAAACACATATAAAATAATATATCACGTAAGTATAAGAACTCGCGAATGACAACGCGCGTATCACCTACGTCGCGGTTAAAATGGTACTGATTTGACAGTTTACGCTGTTTACCATTACCAACTTTGGTTGTGATATTTGCGCGGTTTTTGGGGAAAATTATCGTTACTGAGGAAAGATATTTTAGTTAAAGATAGTCAAATTCCAGGGTGGGATTGTTATACGAGAAGTTCAGATTATAAGCTAATCAGATTGCGCTGACAACAGTCATAAATATCAAAATACGTGTCAATACCCATACATCATTTAATTCTACGATACGCCACCGGCTAACGAATTGGCCCTTGCCTAAGGGGCAGGATGACCCTAGGGTAGAAGTATTTCCCTTATAAAGGACCTCATGTATATGTTACTAGCTTTTGCCCACGGTTTCACTTGCGTGTATGTCGGTTATCGCGACCAAACATAGCCTAGGTCCTTTCTCAAAGTCTAATCTACCCCTGTACCGCATTTCATCAAAATCGATGCAGTGGTTTAAGCATGAAAGCGTAACATAAAAACAGAAAGAGTTACTTTCGCATTTAAAATATGAGTACCTATGTAATTAATAGGATATTTATAAAACAACCTTATTCAAGACTTAGGCTACCCATTTTATTTGGCATTTTTGCAGCACTTCAACACACTCTTTTCATGGGAAGTTTAAATTTATTATTATTATTAATGGACTCTTAATTATCAATTAAATAAACTCCTTATAAAAAAGGTATTTCTAAACAGCTATTTGCTACTGACAGTGCCATTAAAACCTGTTTAGCCGTCTTGGAGTTTAACCAAGTCAAACATACAAATAGACAAACATTTAAAAAAATATAAGTATATATAAATAAGTACCCAAACATTTACATGAATTAAGAAATTTATAAAAGCTTATTATTAAAATACTTTCTAAATGTGGGGAAAATTCAAAATCATAATCTGGCAACCCGCAGTACTGTTATTCCGCATTCGCAAGACAAGACGCGCCGAGCGAAAGTAAACTCGAATCGAATCGTTTGCGCATGCGTGAATATAGTTTTATAGATATACATAGGCACTGGTATTTGTTTTGTGTGCCGTTAGGATATGTCAACTAGTCTAGGTCTAACAAAAGAGTTCTACTTCTTTTGCCTCTCTGTACAGAAATTATCATTACTAGCTTATGCCCGCGGCTCCGCCCGTGTCAGTTATCGCAACCAAACATAGCCTTACACAACGTCTAATCTACCTATATACCAAATTTCATCAAAATCGGTTCACTGATTTAGGCGTCAGAGTCCTTGATATTTTGGGTGCAGATGATTATTAATGCTTTATAAGTTGTAAGCAAATTGCATTCGTTGGGTGGGTTCGATTGCCGCTCAGTGCAAATATTTGTATGCACGAAACTGTATGCATTTGCAACACCCCCTGAGGAGGGCCAGACCGTAAGGGATGACCCTGGGTCAGCCGGGGTGCGAGAGATATGTCGAAGACAACCTCACCTCCGGCCTAGCACCATGACCCACGGTCGGCGTGCGGTTTTAGTCGGTTCGAGTCCGACATAACCGGCAGGGGAGGTATCCAAGAGGATTTCCGCATGAAAAAAAGGACTTCAGATTCGAACTGCCGACCTTGTCATTAAAGAGTTTTATGCCGTGAGCGTAGGTTCGAAATTGACTAGGAACTTGAAAGGAACTAAAGGAAATGAAAGTGGATAACTTTAAGAGACATTTAAAATACATATTAATTAATAAATGCTACTATAATTTAACTGACTACCTAAATGACAACATTAAATTGAATATAAGTATAACAAAAAGACACTAATTTATTACTAACTCTTGACATTTGTTTCTCTTGATATCGACATTCATATTCTTTTTATTAAAATTGACCACATTGACACATTGCATGAATTAAAATGGATAATTAATTAATTAAATAAATAAATATGATATAAATAATGTAACTGTAAATTGACAAAGTATGTACATACTTTGTATTTTGCATGCCATCATAATGGCAGAATGTGATGAACTTTATAATAATGTAACACCTTTGTACCTATCTACCATATTCGTGCAAATAAAATTTGAATTGAATTGAATTGAATTGACTACAGAACCCCAAAAAAGTTCATCGAAATTTCTTTTTTTAATTCGGTTAAGCACGGTAACACTGTAATGTAGCATTTTCTACTAAATTGTTATTTAATGTCCGATTTGAATTGAACCGAACAATATTTTATGACCCACTGATGACCACACATGGTACGTATATACAGAGTGTATACTTATTTTACAGTCCGAAATACATAGGGAAAAAGATGTGCTCCAATGACTTGGTCGTCCTTTCCCTTACAGGGGGAATGCTCTTCCAACAGAGCTATTGAGCCACACCTGAATCACTTCAAATTTCCCTTCTCTTTATATCCGTCTTTAAGGGCGATGGTGGAGCCATCTACCAACTTTCTTACGAAGTAGGTACTGACGGATCCGTGAGGCGATTGGCACCCTGCGACGCGCGACGCGGCGTCGAGCGTTGTTGCGTCGACGCGGCGTCGCGTTCGTCGCCTCTACGGAGCTCATTTTGTGTAGAACAACGCGGGGTCCCGCACACTGACAACGCAATCACGCGCGTTGCTGCAGATTACGCGCGTACAAGCAGAAAACGCGAGGTATGGCACACTGAAATCTGCATTCACGCGCGTGTTTTTCGAGGGATATTTAGTCCGAGAGCTGTTAGAAATTTCTGTGTAGGTATTTGAGACGAATTTTAAATTAATATTATTGCAATGCAACATGACTATTTAACGGCAAATTTAGAGCGCTTTCACATCAACTGACGTCCGATATCCAATATCCGACATCCGAGATCGGAGGAAGTCAAATATCGATGCCCAATATCGGGTATTGGAGCCGACCACTGTTTTGGCTCGTTATCGGAACACGCAGAGACTGCAAGCGACTTTCAACCTAAATGGCATTTTATTAGATACGTCTCTTTTCGCGTTAATAGATGACGCTGATCACGAATATAAGAAAAAGAATTAGTTACCTACTATGTCATGTCAATAAGTCGAAAATAGCTTGCACTTCTAATCATTTTCTTTTCATCTCTAGCGTTCTTAATATAGTCTGGGCTATCGAGCTAATGGTCGGATGGCTTTACTTTACTTTTCTCAAAATTTTAGATTACTTCACACACCTACCTACCAAAAAAATTCTAATATCTCTCTGACTATACTAGCTCTCCCGCGTCCACGCGCGTCGACGAACGACGCCGCGTCGCGCGTCGCAGTGTGCCAATCGCCTAAGATGTCTTAAGAAGCGACTGACGAAAACATACGCAGACGATATCACTGCGAGAGAAGGCACACTCGACATAAAACCCTGTACCAATATGTCTGGTTAGCGAAGAAACTGTAGGCCAGAGGCTTCCACCATTGGGAGAGGCCTATGTCCAGTAGTGGACTGCAATAGAAAAAAAGCCGAGGTCGTATGCCACTTATACTCTAATTTTTTTTTATCTAGGACACGTCAATTTGACTTTACCTCGCCTGATGTTAAGCTAAAGGCAAAGTCTCGGAGAGAGTCTAACAAAACAATATATTCTAGGGAAAAGTGGTATACGACCACGGCTATTCTTCATATTTTCTTGTTTGTCACTTTTAAGAGCGTAATTTTTCCGTAGTCGGGTTTTAGTTTTAAACTTTATTTTTTATCCCTAGAATATATTGTTTTGTTAGAGTAAGTGGCATACGACCACGGCTATCCTTGATATTTTCTTGTTTGTTATTTTTTAAAGCGTAATTTTTCGGTAGTCGGGTTTTAGTTTTAAACTTTATTTTTTATCCCTACAATATATTGTTTTATTAGAGTAAGTGGCATACGAAGACGGCTATCCTTGATATTTTCTTGTTTGTTATTTTTTAGAGCGTGATTTTTCGGTAGTCGGGTTTTAGTTTTAAACTTTATTTTTTATAGATTTAAGCATACATAGGGACGCGCGGACGGACGGACAGCGACTGTGTTTCAACTATTTAGTGATGCTGAACAGCCTGTATAACACTTATTTTGCTTCAAATCGTCCTCGTAAATCATTTCATTACGGTTATTAACACTAAATCGGAGAATAAATGAGCTATTGTTGTGTGGAATGAAGAGAAATGCGAATATTATAGCAGTTTCACTAGGACGCCATACCAAACGCAATACTTGAAAATCCATACTAATATTATAAATGCGAAAGTAACTCTGTCTGTCTGTCTGTCTGTCTGTATGTTACGCTTTCACGCCTAAACCACTGAACCGATTTTGATGAAATTTGGTACTGAGGTAGATTAGACCTTGAGAAAGGACATAGGCTATGTTTGGTCGCGATAACCGACATCCACACGGGCGGAGTCACGGGCAAAGGCTAATAAATAAATAAATATTCCACAACATTCTACACAACGCTATCCAGACCCTAACGCTAACAAGCCTGTGTTATGGAATCTAGAATGGGGATAAACATATAACATGTATGTATTTCCAAAAAAAAAATATCTAATTTTTTTTTGTAAATACATACCTACATGTTATACATAGAAATACCCAGACCAATGCAAATAGCCATATTCATGCATACAT
Source organism: Eilema sororculum (assembly GCA_914829495.1). NCBI lineage: Eukaryota > Metazoa > Arthropoda > Insecta > Lepidoptera > Erebidae > Eilema > Eilema sororculum. The sequence goes on from OU618559.1 coordinate 4,660,187, forward strand.
ATATTCGCACGGAGCGGAGATCGAACCCGCGCCTCCTGCGTGGCTGTCGCGTGCATTACCGCCACGCCACAGAGGTTAGCCATGAACTCCTCCCAATAAATACAAATGTAGGTCAATATATTATTGCAATATAAGTACCGTTAGGTGAAAATTGTTGCTAGAACATTCTAAATGATTCAAATAGTGTTAAATGTAGAAAGTATCACGAGAAACTAGACATACATACAATATATTCACGCCTGTGAATGCCTGAAGTAGTAGGCAGAGGTGGCTTTCTTCGAACTTACTGTCTTCATCATCACTATCCTACTTAAATAATAAACGCGAAAGTTTGTGAGTATGGATGAATGTTTGTTACTCTTTCACGTAAAAACTACGGAATGGATTTTCATGAAACTAAATTCATATAATTTATACATATTTGAAAAATGCTTCTTAAGCCCTTTCATTTGATGATACCAAACACGGCATATTTATCTCAAATTTATTTTTTAACCCAGTACCTTATGAGCGCTAGAGGGCGCCACACAAGATTGAGTGACACGTCATATAGCCTATAACCATCGGACGATAAAGCCGCTCCTCATATGTCTAGTTCTAATAAGTAGTTGAGGAGCTATGAGGGAACAAATGAACATACATACATACATACATACATACATAGCCTGTCAAAATCATAACCCTCCTTGGCTTCGCCGTAGTCGGGTAAAAAACAATAATATAGCTTATAACAATAACTCGCAATCCCACCCGTATGGATACCTTTTTTCTTTTTTTTTTCGTACGGAAATCCCCTCGGATACCCCCCCTGCCGGAGCCGGAAGGGGAGGTTATGTCGGACTCGAACCGACTAAAACCGCACGCCGACTGTGGGTCTTGGTGCTAGGCCGGAGGTGAGGTTGTTATAGACATATCCCTCGCACCCCGGCTGACCCAGGGCCATCCCTTACGGTCTGGCCCTCCTCAGGAGGGGGGACAACGGTGTCCCCAACTCGCCCCCGGAATGGGGAGGCGCGCTATTTAGCGCGCCGCCCGCCGTGGCCTGCTTCTGCTGGGGTGACAGGCGGCTCCACCCGTCACCCCCAGGCCCGCGCTCATGGGGGACGGAGGTCAGTCAGTGCCCTCCGACGCCCACCCGTATGGATACCGGTTATCGTGACGAAATATAGTCTATGTCCTTACTCAAGTTCTAATCTACCCCAATACCAAAAGGTCCAGTGGGCACTTTAAAAGAGTTCGAGTGGGCACATTAATTATTATATTTTGAAGGAGGTCCAGTGGGACCTAAAAGTGAGGGTCCAGTGGGTACTTTTGTGAGAGGGTAGAATCTTGGAGGTCGAGTGGGTACGTAGCCAAATTTCATCAAAATCGGTTGAATAGTTTAAGCGTGCGAGTTACTTTTGCATTTATAATACTAGCTTTTAACCGCGGCTCCGCCCGCGTGGATGTCGGTTATCGCGACAAAACATAGCCTATGTCCTTTCTCAAGGTCTAATCTACCCCTATATCAAATTTCCTCAAAATCGGTTCAGTGGTATAGGCGTGAAAGCGTAACATACAGACAGACAGACAGACAGACAGACAGACAGACAGACAGAGTTACTTTAGTATGGATTAGTATCGATACATCAGAATAACATATAGGCTATAATCATCACGCTACTACTCAAGCGAACGGAGCAGTGATCATTAATGTCAACAAATTCGGCCGGCATCGGCATATACCTACGCAGATGTGACAGTGTGGTTATTTCTGTTGCTGTTTAGATAACTATATCATTGTATAAGAGGGTGCAGCTGGAACGGGATCGGAAGCCACGCGGGTGTAAAATAATTGGCGGTACGAAGTTCGCCGGGTCAGCTAATAATATTATAAATGTGAAAGTAACTCTATCTGTCTATATGTTACGCTTAAGCCTAAACCACTGGACCGACTTTGATGTTTGGCACAAACATAGATTAGACATTGAGAAATCAGAAAAGACAGTATGTATAGCTGCGATAACTGATATTCATTCGGCTCCGGACAAATGCTGGCTTCTACTGTTATATAATTGTAAAGTACGGCTGACCCAGGGCCATCCCTAACGGTCTGGCCTTCCTCGGGAGGGGGGACAACGGTGTTCCCGACTCGCCCCCGGAATGGCGAGGCGCCGTGGCCTGCTTCTGCTGGAGTGACAGATGGCTCCACCCGTCATCCCCAGGCCTGCGCACATGGGGGGCGGAGGTCAATTTGGCTAGTCAGTAGAATACCCAATTATGATAATTTTGAGCACTTTATGCCTGATCTGATGCCGACTTTATGCAATTGAATCCATGCGCATAGCCTACTCAATTCATATAATTTTTATTGCTACCTATAATGTCAATAAAAATAAACTTAACTTTTTATATTTTTTATTTATTTATTTTTCAACACCGATCCGATAAAGGAATAGTTCATGTTTTACTTTTTTGTGTTGTTATGTGAGTAATATTATATTTATTTACACAGAGTGTATTTTTGAAACGGGGCAGTAAGGACAGGTACCTTAATCGTCCCCGACTCGCCCCCCCGGAATGGGGAGACGCACTTAATGGCGCGCCGCCGCTCCGCCGTGGGCTGCTTCTGCTGGGGTGACAGGCGACTCCACCCGAGAAGCGGCTCCACTCACCGTTGTCCCCCCTCCCGGGGAGGGCCAGACCGTAAGGGATGGCCCTGGGTCAACCGGGGTGCGAGGGATATGAGGAAGACAACCTCACCTCCGACCTAGCACCACGACCCACAGTCGGCGTGCGGTTTTAGTCGGTTCGAGTCCGACATAACCACCCCTTCCGGCTCCGGCAGGGGACCCCGGATTTCCGCACGAAAAAAAAGGTACCTTAATCGTTGAAGTTATAGCAAAATGTTCTTAGGAGACCTTCATTAATTTTTAACGTTCGTCAGACCAGCCCGGCCCTTTTTTTTCGTCTGAAAAATCCCCATTGATACCACCCCCACGGAGCCGGTGGAAGCGGTTAATGTCGGACTCGAACCGACTAAAACGCACGTCGTCTTGGGTCCTTGGTTGCCGGAGGTGAAAATGCCGAAAGCATATCTCTCGCACCCCGGCCAGCCCGACCCTACGGATTTTGGTGACGAGACTTATAATTACAATCTACTAGATTTACGCGAAGCCTGTGAAGTCTCCAGTAAGCTTCTGCGTTTCTGGGCGGAGCTAGGCTGGCTGCTCTAGCCAGTACTCTTCATGTATCAAGGCCCAAAAAGGAGGCTAAGTGCGGACAAAAGAATTCCTTTCCATCCCTATCATACTTAATATTATAAATGCGAAAGTAACTCTGTCTGTCTGTCTGTCTGTCTGTCTGTATGTTACGCTTTCACGTCTAAACCACAGAACCGATTTTGATGAAATTTGGTATAGGGGTAGATTAAAACATGAGAAAGGACATAGGCTATGTTTGGTCGCGATAACCGACATCCACGCGGGCGGAGCCGCGGGCAAAAGCTAGTTCTATTATAATATCTATAATTTAAGCGTCGGTAGCTTAGTGGTTAAGGAGTCGGCCTTTCGATCGAAAGGTCTTGGGTTCCATTCCTGGCCAATACACTATCGACGTGAACCCACTCTTAACACAAGTAACTTAGCTTAGTTGGAGAGGTTAGAGGGAATATTAGTATGTAACTAGCTTTTGAACGCGGCTCCGCCCGCGTGGATGTCGGTTATCGCGACCAAACATAGCCTATGTCCTTTCTCATGGTCTAATCTACTCCCATTCCAAATTTCATCAAAATCGTTTCGATAGCTTAGGCGTGAAAGCGTAACATACAGACAGTCAGACAGACAGAGTTGCTTTCGCATTTATAATATTAGTATGGATTTCGGTTCTAATATTCTTTAAAAAAACTTCGTAGGTAAGTATACATTTTTATTTAAAACAAAAATATGTACGACATACCTACTATACTATAATTAATAATTAATTATATTATAAGCATCACAACTTTTTATTTTTGCAGATTCCGCGTCATCAGTATATTCCCTTAATTTCACGGTAGATGGCGTCCTCAAGTTCGGCCCGAAGTTGATGTACAACTACAATGTAGCAGTACCATCGGAAAATGAAGAAGGTATGATTACCGCTAGATGGCTCCACCGTCCCCTTCTTTCCTAAGGCGATTGGCACACTGCGACGCGCGACGCGGCGTCGAGCGTTGTTGCGTCGACGCGGCGTCGCGCTCGTCGCCTCTACGGAGCTCATTTTGTATAGAAAAACGCGGGGTCCCACACACTGACAACGCAATCACGCGCGTTGCCGCAGAATACGCGCGTACAAGCAGAAAACGCGAGGTATGGCACACTGACATCTGCCATCACGCGCGTGATTTTCGAGGGAGTTTTAGTCCGAGAGCTGTTAGAAATTTCTGTGTAGGTATTTGAGACGAATTTTAAATTACTATTTTTGCAATGCAACATGACTATTTAACGTCAAATTTAGAGCACTTTTATTTATTTATTTATTTATTTATTTATTTATTTATACAGTGGACCACAATTAATCCTATACAATCACAACTCAGATAATAAGGTATTACAATAAATAATTAGAGCACATAATCAGAATTAGAATAAATATTTCACCAAAACCACACCCTTAATGTCAAATTCCTATTTAGGTTTCTAATGTCCAAGCTACAATTTAAGATCGAATTAATTAAATTACAATTCATATTATATATAAGATATTACATTATAATAAATTAATTAGGTCACATAATCAAAATTAGAATAAGATATTCAGTCATCAAAACCCCATAGGTGGGTACTTACAATGTCAAATAATAATAATAATATAATGTCAAAAATTAATAATGTCAAATTATAATGTAATAATTATACTTATAATGTCAAATTCCTATTAGATTTCTAATGTCAAAATTTATTTATTTACTTATTTAAACCACTATCATTATATATTATATTAAGCTACTTACTAAACAATCTATTTACTACTACACAATATGTGACTCTTGTAAGTTCGTTCAGTGAGCACGAGAACATCAACTGACGTCCGATATCCAATATCCGACATCCGAGATCAAGGGAAGTCAAATATCGATGCCCAATATCGGGTATTGGAGCCGCCACCACTGTTTTGGCTCGTTATCGGAACACGCAGAGACTGCAAGCGACTTTCAACCTAAATGGCCTTTTCTTAGTTACGTCTCATTTCGCGTTACTAGATGACGTTGATCACGAGTATAAGAAAAAAAAAATAGTTACTATGTCATGTCAATAAGTCGAAAATAGCTTGCACTTTTAGTCATTTTCTTTTCATCTCTAGCGTTCTTAATATAGTCTGGGCTATCGAGCTAATGGCCGGATGGCTTTACTTAACTTTTCTCAAAATTTTAGATTACTTCACACACCTACCTACCAAAAAAATCTAATATCTCTCGGACTATACTAGCTCTCTCGCACCAACGCGCGTCGACGCTCGACGCCGCGTCGCGCGTCGCAGTGTGCCAATCGCCCAACCATTTAATTCTCGTAATCAACCATCTTGGGGTGTAGCGTCTGTGGCGTGGCGGTAGTCAACGTGACTGCTATGCAGAAAGCACGGGTTCGATCCTCGCTCGGTGCAAATATTTGTATGCATGAATTGTAAATTTGCAATGGTATGGGTGTTTCTCTGTATAATATACTAGCTTTTGCCCGCGGCTCCGCCCGCGTGGATGTCGGTTATCGCGACCAAACATAGCGTATGTCCTTTCTCAAGGTCTAACCTATCCCTATGCCAAATTTAATCAAAATAGGTTCAGTGGTTTAGGCGTGAAAGCGTAACATACAGACAGACAGACAGAGTTACTTTCGCATTTATAATATTAGTATTTTATAATATTAGTATGGATTTACAAAAAAAAAGTCTCTAAGTATGTTTAACCGCATTCTAGATTCCATAACACGAGTTAGTAAAGCTATGTTTACCATGGGTCTAGATAGCGTTGTGTAGAATGTTGTGGAATATTTATTACTTTATGGCATACTAGCCTTTGCCCGCGGCTCCGCCCGCGTGGATGTCGGTTATCGCGACCAAACATAGCCTATGTCCTTTCTCAAGGTCTTATCTACCCCTATACCGAATTTCATCAAAATCGGTTCTTTTTTTTTTTTTTTTTTTTTTTTTTATACAGGACACGTCAATTTGACTTCACCTCGCCTGATGTTAAGCTAAAGGCAAAGTCTCGGAAAGAGGGTCACCATCGTAAACATTTACCATGTTAACAGTGGTGGCACTCAGCTTGACGGCCTCATTAGATGCCTTTTCACGCCCCGCTTAAAGGACCCAGGACTGTAGGAAGAAGGAAACACGTGAACTGGCAGGGAATTCCAGGCCTTAGTGGTGCGGCATAGGAATGAATCACTGAAACGCTTGGTTCTAGCAGGTATACTCTGCACCGTAAATGGATGACATCTTAGCCCTGCACGTGTCGTCCTGTGAAGGAAAGGGGAGGGTGGGACTAATTGGAAGAGCTCGTCAGAACATTCACCATGGTAGAGACGGTAGAAAACTGCCAAAGACGCAACATCTCTACGCATCTGCAAAGGCTCGAGGGTGTTCGTGACCTCAGGATCCCCAATAATGCGGACCGCACGTCGCTGCAACCTGTCGAGAGCATCTAATAAGTACTTTGCGGAGCCGTCCCAGAGATGTGAGCAGTATTCCACGCAGGAACGAATTTGGGTCTTATATAGAAGACACCGCTGCTCCGGCGTGAAAAAACGTCTCACTCTGTTCAGGACTCCGAGTTTACGCGAGGCTGATTTGATGATACTCTCGATATAGTTTTTGTTATTCAGTTTGCAGCGAACATCCATACCGAGGATAGTGAGGTGATCCTGCAGTGGCAGTGGTGTACTCTGAAGAGTGGGAAGGGGAAGGAAAGGAGATACCTTTGCTGTAAACGCACATGCCTGGGTCTTCTTGGCATTAAACTCGACCAGGTTCCTAGCGCCCCATTGAGAAATGTGGTCCAGGATCCGGTCCAGGTCAGTGACAAGAAGCTGCCTTTTTTCCGCGATATCAGACTGCTTGGCCGCAGGATGTGCGTAATAACTCCCGTGTAAGGTGCTGTCGTCTGCATAGCAGTGAATGTTTCCGTTACAGAGCATGTCATTGATATGCAGAAGAAAGAGAGTGGGAGATAAGACGGAACCCTGCGGCACGCCAGCATTTACCTGCAAGAACTCCGAAGCTCGTCCATCACAAAGGACGCGAATACGGCGCCCCTGCAGGAAGCTTGCAACCCAGTTACACAGTCTAGGAGGCAGGCCGAAGGCTGGTAGCTTGGAAAGAAGCGATTTGTGCCATACCCTATCGAAAGCTTTGGCGATGTCAAGACTAATTGCCAGTGACTCACCGTGCTTCTCCATAGCCTCACCCCAAAGGTGGGTCATGTACGCCAGAAGATCACCCGTTGACCGTTTCGGTCTGAAACCGTATTGCCGGTCACTAAGCAAGGAGTGATCCTCTAGGTGGCGCATGAGCTGTGTGTTAATTATGTGCTCGAACACCTTGCACAGCACTGAGGTGACGGCTATGGGTCGATAGTTGGCTGGGTCCGAGCGATCCCCCTTCTTGGGGATCGGCTGGACATTCGCCTCCTTCCAAGCCGAAGGCACTGTACCCGAACTGTAGGACAGTCGGTACAGTCGCGTTAGCATAGGAGATAACTCCGCTGCACATTTTTTAAGTACGACCGCTGGAATACCATCAGGACCACTGGCTTTCCGGACATCGAGTGATTGCAGTACTGCACGGACATCGCGTTGCCTGATACGTATATCAGACATTGCGTGGTCACCAGTGGGCATTGTCCGTGGTTGCATACTACAATCATCGACTCGGGAGTTGGCCGCGAAGAGATTGACCAGCAAATTTGCTTTCTCTTGCGGCTCATGGGCCAGAGATCCATCGGGATTGCTCAGCTGGGGCAGCGAGGGCTGGCAGAAGTTGGCTTGCACGGCTTTGGCCAGTTGCCAGTAGCCACGGCTACCCGTGGGATGCGCCACTAGCTCTTGGCCCAGCCGTGCTATGCGCTGGGCATCCGCTCTGACGCATGCCCTCTTGCAGACCTTTGTGGCTCTGTTGTACGCTGCCTTGAAGTGACCCACGTTGGGATCGCGCGTGGCGCGCGCCCGCACCCAGGCGCGGTACGCAAACTGTTTATGCTCAACAGCCTCCGCGCACTCGCGCCCGAACCACGGACGCGCTCCGCGGACTCCGGTGACATCGGTGTATGGGATATGATATTCCATACCTAGACCGATCTCACCGGCGACGGCAGTAGCGCTCTCAGATGGGTTCTTACCCTCAAAGCAGCGTTCAACCCACGGGATGGACGCATAATAGTCGCGCAATCCATCCCAGTCCGCTGACGAGTAGTGCCATAGACGCCTCTTCCCCTGCACGGGTCGTGGGGGCGCTACAATGGGCACGGTGGAGCGGACCAGACAGTGGTCGGAGTTACCTAAAGCAGCACTCACCGAGACACTGTACTGGTCCGGGCGACTCGTCAACAGAAGGTCTAGCAGAGAGGGCTCTAGGCCGGACTCTCTTGGTATCCTCGTGACCTTGTGCACCAATTGAGTCAAGTCATGCGCCAGGGCAAATGCGTGAGTGGCTCTTCCCGCATGGTTTGTTATGGCGGAGCCCAACCAGATCTTGTGGTGGGCGTTAAAGTCCCCCAAAAACACCAATTCGGCGTTCGGAAACCGCTCCTGCGCATCATCTGCCGCCTGACTCAGGTATTCAAAGAGTCGAGTTACCTCTGCATCTCCCGTATGGGAGCGGTAAAGGCACACATAGATCTGACTCGCGGAGCCATGGTCTACGTGTACCCACAGGATGGAGAAGGATGGGTCCTCTAGACAGCGCAAGCGGCGACAGCAAATATCCGCCCTAAGAAACACGCACACCCCGGCTTTTGCTCGGAAATTTTCCTCGATAACATAGCCGGGGTAAAGCAGGTAGGTCGTGTCGTCAGGGCGGCGTATTTGTGTCTCCGTCAGAAACAGCATTGCTGGTTTCGCCGTCTCCAGGTGATGGTGGACGGCGTTGAGGTTTGTATGGAGCCCACAGATGTTCGTGGACTCCACCTCAAATAGTCGTGTTGTGGGAGACTCCTTAGCCGCTGTTCTGACTCTATCTTTTTGGTGCGCTGTCATGGTAAATGGAAAGGAATGGATGGGAAGGCGTGAAAAAGAGGTGATTGTCGCCGCAGCACCGTGTGACAATACATGGGACATTAGTTTTGTCTATGATTGTGACGGCATGACGAGAGCCGACGCGCCGAACGGAAGGGCCCCCGTACCCCCCCGAATATGGTCGCCGGGCTCCCATCCGGTCGCCAACCGGCACGACGAGCCATATCGGGATTATGCGCGACCTGGTGGGGCAGCCTTCCAGGGTGGTTAGTCCCAGTTGGGCCCCTGTACTATGCCGCGGGCGGCCAGCGGCACCACCGTTTCTACAGGTCTCCCTATTCGGCGCGGCGCCCCGCGTTACACCCCACTAGACTACGCCAAAACCCACCGGTCCCACTAGTGCTGCGACTACCATCACCTCGGCCCGGCTATGCACTTGCTGATCCCTGAACGCAATCCAACCGAAATTGGATAACTATGGAGGGTTTTTCGCACTTGTGCACGGTGGTACCAACCCGGTCGAAATTAGTGACAAATTTGTGCCATCAAATTTCTACCACAAGAGTGGTTTAGGCGTGAAAGCGTAACATACAGACAGACAAACAGACAGACAGAGTTACTTTCGCATTTATAGTATTAGTATGGAAGTATGGATAAATAAATTCCGCATGGTTTCCGGCAGAGTGCAATCACCACCCCATCTCTTCCCATGCGGTGTCGTACAAGGCAACTGGCGATTGGCACACTGCAACGCTCGACGCGGCATCGTTCGTCGACGCGCGTGGCGCGGGAGAGCTAGTATAGTCCGAGAGATATTAGATTTTTTTTGGTAGGTAGGAGTGTGAAGTAATCTAAAATTTTGAGAAAAGTAAAGTAAAGCCATCCGACCATTAGCTCGATAGCCCAGACTATATTAAGAACGCTAGAGATGAAAAGAAAATGATTAGAAGTGCAAGCTATTTTCGACTAATTGACATGACATAGTAACAAATTTTTTTTCTTATATTCGTGATCAGCGTCATTTATTAACGCGAAAAGAGACGTAACTAAGAAAATGCCATTTAGGTTGAAAGTCGCTTACAGTCTCTGCGTGTTCCGATAACGAGCCAAAACAGTGGTGTCGGCTCCAATACCCGATATTGGGCATCGATATTTGACTTCCTCCGATCTCGGATATCGGATATTGGATATCGGACGTCAGTTGATGTGAAAGCGCTCTAAATTTGCCTTTAAATAGTCATGTTGCATTGCAATAATATTAATTTAAAATTCGTCTCAATTACCTACACAGAAATTTCTAACAGCTCTCGGACTAAAAATCCCACGAAAAACACGCGCGTGAATGCAGATTTCAGTGTGCCATACCTCGCGTTTTCTGCTTGTACGCGCGTATTCTGTGGCAACGCGCGTGATTGCGTTGTCAGTGTGTGGGACCCCGCGTTTTTCTATACAAAATGAGCTCCGTAGAGGCGACGAGCGCGACGCCGCGTCGACGCAATAACGCTCGACGCCGCGTCGCGCGTCGCAGTGTGCCAATCGCCTAAGCTCGAGTCAACAATTAGTGCCCGGAATATTATGACAATAGGCTCACCCCCTATTACGTGGGACCGACTACAATTATTGGTATAATGTGGGTTTTAATTCACCTGCAAAACTCTCCGCAGATAAAGGCGTGATCATATGTATGTATGTATGTATATTAGAATAGTTAACGTTACTTTAAAATTTCATTTAATTAAGAAGGTTCCAGAAACAATCATCCTGCCTTAAGGCAAAGAGATGTGACGGCAGGAGACAAAGATGACGATGCTTCGGAGAGTCGATTAGATCGGCGTGATGCTTTGGATGCCCCATCAAATCTGCGTGATGCTTCGGAAGGCCCACCAGATCGGCGTGATGCTTCGGAAGGCCCACCAGATCCTCGTGATGCTTCGGAAGGGCTATCAGATCAGCATGAAGCTTTCGAGGAGATTGAAACAAAGATGAAGGATACGTTAGTATTTTAAAAGATATTCGTGTAAAGTAAGGCCAACGAAGCGAGAGAAAAAAGGTAAACAAAGTTTCAGCGGTTCCAAACTTTTATCAGTTTAAACGCATTCCAGACAGGAATGAAATTGCTCATAAGATGGCGGCTCTGACAGTTTAGAACCGATGTGCTGCAGCTTTCCTGTACTACGAAAGACGCAACGACAGCTGTCGCTCGGCTATTGTGGCATACGTGTGACATGTGCGACAAGGACAGAGAAAATAATAGTTAGTATCTATAGCTAGTTATCGCAACGTAACTCAGTAATGGTCGCTTTGTTCACCTTTTTCTCTCGTCTCGTTGGCTTTACTTTGGTATATTGCAGTCCACTGCTGGACATACGCCTCTCCCAATGTGCGATATTCAAAATTCAAAAATAATTTATTTTGCATAGACCATTAAATCGGCACTTACAAAACGTCAACATAAAGTAAATATTAAATACTAACTAATACTAGTAAATGGACCACCGGTTCGAAACGCGGCCCAGACCTGAGAGGACTCCGGCAAGAAACTCAGCGGGCTTTTTTTTTGGTCTATTTACAAAACATTTACTTACTTAGCCTAAAACTTATGGTCTAGATACAATGTTTTGCTTGAGCAGCATAGCTGAGCGATCAGCTCATTTCCAAGCTTGTTTATCGTTTAAATATTCTTGGATTTTATAATAGCCTTTCTGGCATAGTTGGCTCTTTACTGTATTTTTAAATTTATTAATAAGTAAATCTCTGATTTCATTAGGAAGCTTGTTGAAAAAGCGTACACAGTTACCCTGGAAAGAATTACTTATTTTATGGAGTCTGCTATGACAAACTACAAGATTGCTTTTATTTCTAGTATTTATATTGTGCCTGTCACAAAGTCTTGGAAATTTTGCAATATTTTTCCTGAAATACATTAAGCTTTCAAAAATGTATTGTGACACTACGGTTAGAATATTTATCTCTTTAAACTTATCTCGGAGGGAGACTCTTGGGCCCAAATTATAAATAGCTCGCATAGCCCGCTTTTGCAAGACAAATATTGTGTTTAAATCTGCGGAATTACCCCAAAGGAGATTATTGCCCCCGATCCTCCGCCTCTTGCATTCCGTCTGTGCAAGCTACTTTTTTCATGTAATAATAACTGAATGACTCGAAATCTTATCATGCGGAAATTCCCACGGATACCTCCCCGGCCGGAACCGGAAGAAGAGGTTATGTCGGACTCGAAGCGACTAAAACCGCGCACTGACTGAGGGTCGTGGTGCTAGGCTGAAGGTGAGGTTGTCTTCGACATATCCCTCGCACCCCGGCTGACCCAGGGCCATCCCTTACGGTCTGGCCCTCCTCGCGAGGGGGGACTACGGTGTCCCCGACTCGCCCCCGGAATGGGGAGGGTAGATAGTGAATGCGATTCAAAGTGCAAATATTTGAATGCAATTTTTGTCTTGGTCTGGGTGTTTCCGTGAACACGTCAAGCGGTCGGTCCCGGTTGTCATACGAACATCTATGGCAGTCGTTACGGGTAGTTGGAGCCCTCAAAAGTCTAACAACTGGTCTAGCTGCAATACTTCGATTGGGTTGTGCTCAGATGGCAATCGCTTCATAGAAAATATCATAGTTTAGCCAAATCCGCAATAAGACTGGTAAAACGGGCCCCAACTCCAAACTAAAACCTTCGGATGCCACTGGGATTAACGCTAAGATGAAGAAGATAGACTTAGATATTTCCAATTGGTATCAAAATTTTGGCAATGGCGCCCCCACCCGGTCCAGGTAGAAGGGGTAGGCCCAAGAAGTGCTGGCTTGGCGTCGTGGAGGGTGACATGCGTGAAAACGGTCTCACTACCTTGGACGCCCAAGATCGTGCGAAGTGGAGGAGGAAGAGCCGGAAGGCGGACCCTGAGCTCCGAGGGCACCGTGGCCTCGGATGCAATCAGGACTAACGTCTCTATGTGGATGAAGATGATGAACAAAATTTTGAACTTCAGGCATATCACAACCTCAACTGTGCAGGGAAAAAGCTTAGCTTAGCAAAGACGTATTTTTTTTATCGTGCGAAAAATCCCCATGGATACCACCCCCAACCAGGGCCGGTGGAGGTGATTATGTCGGACTTAAACCGTCTAAAACGCACGCCGTCTTTGGGTCTTTGGTTGCCAGAGGTGAGAGTGCAGGAAACATATCTCTCGCACCCCGGCAGACCCATGACCATCTCTTTCGAGATGGCCTCCTTCGGGTAGTGAGAACCATAGTGTCTCCATCTAGCCCCGGGTACGGAGAGGCGCACTTTGCCGTCGCGGCCTGCTTCTGCTAGGGTGATAGAGGAAGGCGTATGTATGTTACCGTTAAAATGCGAAAATCAGTTACGGCCGTTCCCAATAACATACTGACAGTTAAAGATGGATCGCATCTACGTATAAAGTGCTCGGCTGTTTAAATTCAAAACATAGTAACTCCTATTTCACACCAATTTCGGAAAAAAAAATTATACCATGATGCGCTTTCCCGCAAAAAAATTAGTTACCATGTTTTGAATTTAAACAGCCGATACGTCAAATTTGACTGTAGCGATCTATCTTTAAGTAAGTATGTTATTGGGAACGGCCGAGAGTGCAGATTAACTATCCCTGGTGTCAATTGGATAGTGAATAAAATTCGTTGACCGAGTTTGCCTTTCGCCCAGTTCGGGCAGGGGTTTTAAACATTTTACACCATGAGCCAACTGCACTACAAAAATCACTGCACTGCATATAATATGTTCTGTAAACTTTATTCTCAATCAGTCTGCAGGCTACCTAGGTGAACTGCAGATTAACAACCAGGCATACGGAAAAGTGCATTAAACTTCTTTTTTATAAAACACTAGCTTTTGCCCGCGGCTCCGCCCGTGTGGATGTAGGCTATCGCGATCAAACGTAGCCTATGTCTTCTCTCAAGGTCTAATCTATTCTTATACCAAATTTCATCAAAATCGGTTCACTGGTTTAGTCGTGAAAGCGTAACGTACAGACAGATAGACAGAGTAAATTTTTTTAGTCATGAATCGTTGTGCACCGTACGCTCCGACTTGGATAGATTAGGTTAGAAGGGTAGGTGGAGGTTTCGCAGAGACCATACCCTTCGTGGGTTTTCTTATGATAATGCACTAAAAAGTAGGAGCCCCGTGAAGTTTTGACGTTGCTTCACTTTGAGAACAGTAGGCGTAAGTGGAAAAAAATTACGTTAACGATTTTTTTTAAGGTGTGAAAAATCCCCACGTATACCGCCTCCCTGTAGCCGGTGGATGTGGTTTATGTCGGACGCTGAACCGACAAAACGCACGCCGTCTTTGGGTCTTTGGTTGCCGGAGGTGAGAATGCAGGGAACATATCTCTCGCATCCCACGCACTTTGTTGATTGGTAAAGTGCAGAACTCTCGCGTTTCATGATATACAATAATAATAACGGGAATTAACGCGATCATGGTATAGGTACATACATACCTTTGATTTGCTTGTCGTTTCGACCAGGTTACACCGGCCATGGTCACTAGGCTGACTGCCTCAGTGGTGCACGCCCGACGTCTTCGAGTCCGTGAGGTAGTAGGTTCGTCATCTACCCGCACATTCTCGATATTTTGTTTTCGCCATGTACAGTCAACGTCATAAGTTGATTAACACTAAAATATTTTACAAATATTTTTATAATGGAATGCATCTGTCTATATTAAATGTAGTGTTATGATTCCCAGAAGACAAACTTAATTTACATGTTCAATGTTTTTTTTTCACAATTTTATGTAAGGTTCAATAAATTAGAATTTGTTAAACTACTTTTGTAGTTGACTGTACCGTCACATACCACACTTATACTCCGTCCATTATATTATTGTATTTTAGACAGCTCACTGACAGTGGTCGGTATAACTTTGTTCTAGCGTCAACACCTGAAAATCCTAACAAAAATTAGGCGTCAATACGTCATTTGTCTTTGACAACGTCACGTCAGCCTGAAAGCAATTTTAGGGATGTAGTTAGGCCATCGACTGTTTTTATCATAATGACTTGAAAATGTCACAATCGATATCGACTACAGAAAATAATTCTTCTTAAAAATATTACAAGACTGGTGGTTTTTATCGATTTCTAAACACCAATTCGGATGTTTATAATTTTTAATATTTGTATGATTTTTACGGGAAAATGATTTTTGTAACTCCGTCATATGTAGACGGATTGTCAAAATTATTTTTGATTTGAAAGAGGTTTATTATAAAATGGTCCCATTTCAATTCTATAAAGATCTGATGATGGGTTTCAGAGACAGATCACGGAACTCTTCAATAAATACCAGGAAATCAGCATGTTGGAATATTCTTCTAGAAGTCGGTTGTTTTGTTTTGGAGATTAGCGTGTGCGTTATGGCCCACAATGGTTTTACAATACATTTGTAAATTGTAGGTATAGACACGAAATATCTACTGCTTTAATATTATGTACAGAAAGATAATAGATTATAATTCCACATGAAATCATATATTTATCATAATATTTTCATTTATCGATAAATTATTTTTTTAATCGAGTTTTTTAACTTTGTCGATATTTTAAATTTTCGTGCAATCACTAATTCCATCTGTCTAAAATACAATAATATGATGGACGGGGTATAGTGTCCCTATTCTGTAAGCAATCTGCAGATTACCTAGTTAATGTGCACATTAACGGGTTCCGCACTCTAACATTAACATGTATTCATACCAGCATCACATTCCTCTTGACGAACAATGTTTTCAAAATGATCTTAATTCCTTGGTATACCCACCTTCCTGTTGACAGACTGTTCTGATATTTGGTACACACTTTTAGTTTGAACAATAATACAATTTAAATCAATAAAATAGTTTGATTTGCTCTTAATACCTTGATATTAAGATCATTATAAGACTTTGTAACTAAGATATTTACTGACTGTACTATACTCAAACGGCGCAAATATAGTAGTTTATGTGATATTTACATATTTGAGCCGTTTGGGGTCGAGACGCTGAGATCATGGGGTCCAAGTGCACGTCTATTATACAAAGAAATATCAAAACTTTTAATAGATACTACCCGTGACCAGAGGAAAAGGATTGGCATTGCCATTCAACGTGGCAATGCCGCCAGCCTTCTGGCCACCCTCCCGGTTGACGACGATGGGGAGGAATTCTTTGACGCCTGAACCGGCAGTTTTGCACATACCTTGATTTATATTTGTATTTATAATAATTATTACATTATTTACCTACTTAAAAAAAAAGTGAAGTAGGTAATCTCAGAGCAATAAACCAAAAGTTTGGTCGGTTTATTGCTCTGAGGAAGTAATATCAATTAATTAAAAAAATAAATAAAACTAAGTATATTTTTATAGAACTGCCGAGAAGATACATTCAGTAGTAGAATATTCTAATGAACATGAAAGTCCAGAGGAGAATTACAAACCAGAATTACGTGGTAAAATACATAAAAATAAATATGAACAATCATCTGATGATGGTGAAGAATCTTATAACCACGAACTTAGGTCAAAAAATCATGATATTTCTAGAGACAGTGATCTTAAAAAGGATAGTGAGGTTTATGATAGTTCTGATAATGATCGCCAGCGTTTTACTAAACCAATAATGATAGAACCTCAAAGAAAACCTAACGTTCATAATAAGCATGAAAGGAAACGCAAGGAAAAGAGATATATTGATAAGAAATATGACAAGAGAAATAGACACAGAAATAAAAATAACGATGATTACGGTGAACTCAAAAAAAATAAGCGTAAAAGAAAAAAGAAAAATGATCTAAATGGAACTGGTGTATACATAGGCAACTGGGATGATATACCCGACAGTCAAAAAAAAGTTATAAAGTTTAAAAATGCCACTCATAGTCAGATAACAATAGTAATAACAGGTGATGGTACGAATTCTAAAAATAACCCACCTAAATCCAGAACATATTTTACATTTCCTACATTTTCAATGTCTAACTTCCCAACGTTTACGACACGTACATTCTCAATGGCTAGATTTTCTTCTTTCGGTTTCAAACAAACACCGAATCCCGCATCACATGGTATTAGACAAAAGGACCAAGCAGCTCTTGTCATAGACGGTTGGGATGATATACCAGACGATCAGAAACGTGTAGTAAGTTTTAAAAATGAGACTCATAATGTGATTTCATTAGTAGTAGATAATTCTAAGAATAAAGGAAAGAAAAGAAAGATAACAGGAAAAGGAAAATATAAACAGCCCTATCGTCATGACTCATTTTATATTTCTGATGGTTCTGAAACAGATATATATCCTTCGGTCTATTCGCCGAAATTTGCACCGAATTATGTCAGGCAAATGAACGAAACCGGTTTTGCAATACATAATTGGGATGATATACCGATAAATCAAAAACGTGTTGAGAAATTTGAGAATGGTACTCATAGAATGGTTAAAGTAATAATAGATGATACAAATAATCCTGTGAAGAATCCAGAATTTCCCACATTCGTAACACCCAAAGGGATTGTGAACACATTTCAGAATAACACTCATAGGATAATATCAGTAGTAGACGACAATACTGGAAACAAACCTGGATTTCCTAACTTGCTTCCTTTAATAATACCTCAAGGTATGCAAACATTGAAAAATAAAACTCTTGGTGCAATAAATAAGAATAAGGGAAAAATTATGAATAAAACTGGTAAAATAGTTTCATCAGTAGTAGGTAAAATAAAGCAAAAAAGAAATACTACAAAAAAGAAAATTAAGACGACGAGGCATAAAAAACCACATACAAAAAAACATAGACACATACATAGATATAAAGAGAACCGTCATAATATGGTCAATTTTGAATCTGATCAACAGTGGAAGGGAGAAAGGCATTATACAAGGAATGACGCAGTAAATAAATCTGAGAATTCTGGCTGGATTGACAAATTAAGAAACACAACCCACAAAGGCTTTTTTGAAAATATACAGCAACAAATTGTAAATAAAACCAGCGAATTAATTAAACCCCATATTGAAGAAGCATGGAATGAAAGCGTTAATATTGTCCAGCAAGTTGGTAATGATATCAATTATCAAGTAAATGAATTCACTACTAACCTCACAATCCCAACAAATCCTTTAGATCCGATTAAAAATCCATTAGAAATAATAAAAGATGAAGCTCAAGTAGGTCTTGAAAATCTCTATAACGAATTAAATCAAATGCCGTTAAGAATAAGTGATAATAGTACTATTTATTCATTCACGAAACGTATACTAAATCGCACATTAAATTTGTTTAAACACATGGAATTAAGAAGCAAAGAACGTGGATGGAAGAAACGAATGAAACATTTAGCCAAAAGTTATGAGGAGAAATTCAATGAATATCTGAGAACAACCAAACACCACACAATACGAACTAGATTGGGCACACGAAAAGTCATTTTGAACGCCATTGAGGTATCCAATCGTATTGTGAAAAGATTATTAGATTTTACTAGTGATGTTATGGATAAAAAAGGCTTAGCTAACAACAATCTTACTCCTGTATTGTTTCGAACTGAAATTACTAAAGAAGAAGGAAAAGAACTTAATTATGCATGTAACCAATTAGGTATATGTAGAAGTCAAAAGGCTTTAACAGATTTTATTGTAGATATTTTAGTTATGATGTTGAGTATACCAAATGATAAATTTAAAACAGCATTCAGTGCTCTAATTGAAGCTGCTAGAAATACAGATTTCGCTTTCAGTGAAACAGTGAATGATGGTATAAATAGTAATTTAGATTATTACGAAAGACAGGATGTACACGTTCAGAAAGGAATGCTTATGATAGTTAAGAATATAATAGCTAATAGAAATGCTCCATTGGTTTTATATAAGGATTCTAATCCTATTAAAAGTAGGTTGCCTGCTACGCTTGCTTTTCTAGATATTATAAATACATTAGATGAAAAGGTGCCTACTTATGAGGATGATATACAAGCCTGGGATGATATAAGACGTAAAATGAGAGATTACGTCGATGGAAAAAATGATAATATTGCAAATATTTTGAAAATGTTTATGGCACGCCTTGCTAATGCTATTAAAGATGTAGATTATGCTACTTGGCAATTAATTACACGAAATATCAATATACTGTTCACTTGATTACAAACTGACTTTTATTTTTGCAATCGTTTTATACCATTTATTGCCGTTCCCAATAACATAACCTACTGTACAGTACTGTGTTTAAATCTGTTTTGCTCGACGCTCGATAGATGGCGTTGACATCAAATTAGATGTCACTATGGTTACGTTACCAATCATGGTATAAAATGATCAAATTGTAATCAATGTGAGTATTTATTTATTGTATTTATTTATTCTGTATTGTGAGCAATATTATATTACACTTAAGCACAGGTGAAGTATTGCGTTTCATTGTTTTCAATTCAACCTTTATCACACCCCCAGATATGTAGTGTTGTTCCACCTCAATCATCGGCACAAGGTTGGTGATTGTACTACTACAGTTAACTGTAGATCGTACCTCCAATTAAACAGTCAAGTTTGAAGTATCTGTGACTGCTGTCCCAATATTATAAATATTTACAAATCTCTATCTGTTACATGGGACAGGTCCTACAATCGTTAGCAGTAGGATTACAGATCAATGGTACAAATATTGGCACACTAAAATCAGAGTTTGATGACGTTTTCCATCTTAAGTATTCCGAAACTGACAGTAGGTAAGTTATTGGGAACGGCCGTGCTTTAGTCGTCTGGCAAGAAAAATGAGAAGCAGAGAAGATAAGAGTATGATAAAAAGGGCCCCTGTAGAAAGGTGGTAATCGTGGCCTACGGACGTATCCCACACCAGGGGAGTCACTCATGCTGCCTACCCTGAAGAAACCTTCTAATGCCCTTCTTGAAGAACCGTATATTGTAGTCGCTTGGGAAAACCACGGCAGGGAGTTCATTCCATGGCTTGAGAGTGTGTGGGATGAAGTTTCTTTCATACCGCACGCGCGTCTCCGGATGCAATGTGTGATGAATTCCCTGCCTATGGCGAGCGGTGCGATGATAGAATGTAGCTGTGGGAATATGTCAAACAATTTATTTGAACGCAAACCATTGCAAAGGATCTTGTATGCAAAATCTTAGGTTTTAAGGTAGCTAGTGCCGACTGATTCAAGAGGAGAGAGCTTCTTAGACAATGGCAATTTTTGGCCGACTAATTTGCATGATAGAACTAGCTAACTCGGCGAACTTCATACCGCTAATTTTTTCTGCCCGCGTAGCGTCAGGTCCTGTTCCCGCTGCACCTTCTAATATATTAAGCATTTATTAAACATATGAACCTTCCTCTTGAATTACTCTATCTATTTTAAAAAACGGTTTAAAATCCGTTGCGTGGTTTTAAAGATTTTAGCATACCTACATAGGGAAGGACAGTGACAGTGACAGCACTGACAGCATTTTCGTATTAGGTATATGCAGTGATCTTATACTTAATCCACATCCACACTAGTAATATTAGGAAGCGTCGGTAGCTTAGTGGTTAAGGAGTCGACCTTACGATCGAGAGGTCCCGGGTTCGATCCTGGCCATTACACTATCGACGTGAACCCACTCCTAACACAAGCAATTTAGCTTAGCTGGAGGGGTTAGAGGGAATATTAGTGACTACGGTTCTAATATTCTTTATAAAAAAATAAAAAAAAAATTATAAATGCGAAAGTAACTCTGTTTGCCTGTCTGTCTGTCTGTATGTTACGCTTTCACGCCTAAACCACTGAACCGATTTCGATGAAATTTGGTATAGGGATAGGTTAAACCTTGAGGAAGGACATAGGCTATGTTTGGTCGCGATAACCGACATCCACGCGGGCGGAGCCGCGGGCAAAAGCTAGTACTTAAATATTAACTTAAAGTAGCGATGATGATGAATTTATGGAATTGAAACGAATTTTGACGTTTATGGCGTACGTTAACGACTGTCAAGATTACCGTACTATTACGCACACTTCTTGGATTAAATTGAAACAAGCGCCTGTAGAGATATATTAGCAATGACTAGTGACCAGAATTTCATTAATTATGCTATAATTTTACTGTCAGGCAACACCCTAAAACAGCAGATGTTAACGAACGAAACGAAGTACTCAAAATTATCTTAACGTCTTGTCCCCCCCCCCCTCCCCTCTCTTTTTTTTCTAAAGGACTCGTCAGTTTGACTTCACCTCTTTCAGAGACTGCCTTTGGCTTAACATCAGGCGAGGAGAAGTCAAATTGACGTGTCCTCTAAAAAAAACTTTGGAGAATTAAAGCTCGTCCACAGCAAATGCCTGGCAATGGCGCCCCCGGTCCAGGTAGAAGGGGTAGGCCCAAGAAGTGCTGGCTTGGCGTCGTGGAGGGTGACATGCGTGCAAACGGTCTCACTACCTTGGACGCCCAAGATCGTGCGAAGTGGAGGAGGAAGAGCCGGAAGGCGGACCCTGAGCTCCGAGGGCACCGTGGCCTCGGATGCAATCAGGACTAACGTCTTTATGTGGATGATGATGAAGCTCGTCCACAGCAGTAGGACCTCGTATGATTCTCAAAAGATTCCCAAAATACATGTAAGTACTGCGCAAAGAGCACATTTTAGATTCAACACAATATACATATATCCCGAGCTTATACCCAAGGCCCGGTCCAGCGGTTACGATCGGTCTAAAGTAAAACCAACGAGACGAGAGAAAAAAGGTAAACATAGCGCCCATTACTGAGTTACGTTGCGATAACTAGCGATTATTGTCTCTGTCCTTGTCGCACATGTCACCCGTACGCGTTATTCGCCAAACGACAGCTGTCGTTGCGTGTTTCGCAGTACAGGAAAACTGTCAGAACTGTGGTTCTAAACCAGTGATTCCCAAAGTGGTCCAGGTGGACCCCCAGGGGTCCACGGGAGACTTGCTGGGGGTCTACGTAGGCGTGAACAAAAAATGGGGGTCCATAAGATGCTAATGGGGGTCCACGAAAATTTATCTGCTTTTCTTGGACATTATTCACACATAGCCACTAGTCCCAAACTAAGCAGAGCTTGTGTACTATGGGTACTAGACAACCGATAAACATACTTAAATACTTTTTTTAACAAAATGACCAAACAACTGATCGAGGTTTGTATGGGAAGTCGAAAAATTTAATGTCTGTATTGGATAAGTCGTAGAACAAACATTGTTCAGGGTGACCTATAGACCACGTGGCCAAGAGGTTTTAAACGATTTACGATACACCCTGTATATAGAAAACACCTAGTAGACAGATACAAACAAACATGTTCATGCACACAAATGTTTGTACCCCGCGGGATTCGAACCCGCGACCTCTTGGTTCAGAGGCAGCGTCCACTACCACTGAACCAAAGTGGCCGTCAATAGTAAAGAGCAAGCATAGTTTTTATAAGGGCCTACCTACATTATTTTAAGTACCTAACTAAGCAGATAATATTTTAATAAGGCAAGCGACTGTTACTTGTCTAAACTTGCGTATGATATTACGTACAATTTCGTGTACAGACTTGCAAAGCGCTATCCGCCCGACAATGCTTAAACTTGTTCAGACATGAATTTGATCACCACTATAAATACTTGATGCCAAAGGCAAACTCATTCATTTGTTTCCGGAATTTCGAAAAAAAGGTGTGAGAAACGTCATATCAGTGATTGCTAGTGCCGAAGAAAAGTAAGTACTTACCTTTTTTTTTGTTATAGTAATTAAGTATTGTGTTTACGTGTACTAGTCAGTTGATCACAACTGCTTGTATAGATAGGTGACTTAGTAACTTACGGATATTTTAATTGTCCTCTTTCGATTTGAAGACAAACACAGCACGTTTTATTCAATTGTTTTTTCACGAGAGAAGCACTGCCTCTCTAAAAAGGCCGAATAAGCAATATTGCAGAGCAATTAAGCGTGAACTCATTGATTTGATGTTAGTTATGGTTTTTATGGACAATTTTGGGATTTCGACTTTTATTTTTTCCTACACAAATTTGATCAGCATTCGATACTGAGTTTTTTTTTTGTAGTATTAAAAATTAGTGGTAAATTAGGTGCAGTAGAAACTCGATTAACCGGACTAATTGTTGTCGATAGGCATTCGGATAATCGAAAATCCGGATAATCGAATGTATGAAGAATAATGTTGTGTTTATTAAAAATAACAAATACATAGATATCAACGAAAATCAATGTTTATGAAGAAATTAACACTTACTTATGTATGTATGTACATACATATTTTCATAGATTACATACATAATACTAAACTGCAGCATTAATCATGAAATAAAATATTTAGGTATGTATGTACGAATAATTTGTTTACAATAGGTATGTATTTGGTAATTTGCATTTGGTAATCATGAAATAAGTAGGTAATAAGTTTAATTTGGTTTAAAATATTTGGTAATTGTCATTTAACGTAAGCAACTTTTTCTCTACATTGCTGCTATATCACGAATTCGTTTCAGTTGTAGTAAACTCACAGTATCAGTCTCTGTTTGTTTTTCAAACCACTTGAGAGCTGTTTCCAGAGCATAAAATGCTACATCATGAGATGGTCACAATTGCAAACGAACTAATACAATAACGAAACGCGCGGGGTAGCGATCCCACACGGCGCGGGCGGAATATGCAAGTTCCGACACGTACATGCTTGCATAAATTCGACTTGTAGGTACATATAAATTGGTCGCGGTTGGTAGTCCGGATAATCGCGAATCCGTATAACTGAGGGCCGGATAAACGAGTTTCTACTGTACTTTAAAATTGATACGTCTGTATTTGTCTTAGCGGTTTATTAGTTGGTCCCTTCACAAGCCGTAATTCTATTCCCGCGTGCTGACAAAGGCTGCGGTGTGATACCTATATTCAGAAAAAAACTTGGTTACAAAAACATTTTTTTTTTTTCAGGTAAGTTAACTGACACGAAACATGGCTACAGCAAAGAAAAAATGTCGACAATATAGTTTCGATTATTTGAAATATGGTTTTGTTCCATCAGAGGCAGACAAACAATTGCCCATGTGTCTATTATGCAACAAAGTTTTGAGCAATGACTCTATGAAACCATCAAAGCTCGAAGATCATCTAAAAAGGTGTCATACTGATAAAATAGGTAAAGATTTAAAATATTTTCAAACATTGAAGGAAAAATATGAAAAGAGACCCACCATGCACAGTATGTTCGCTTCAACAGCTCAAAGTAACGATGATGGCTTGCGGGCATCTTACAATATCTCATTACTTATAGCAAAATGTGGAAAACCGCACACTATCGGAGAACAATTAATTTTACCCGCTGTTGAAGAAGTCTTAAAAACTGTTTTGCACAAATCTCCATTTGACGTACTAAAAAGAATTCCATTAAGTAACAATACTGTACAAAGACGCATTGATGAAATGAGCTCTGATATCGAATGTTTTTTGTGCAATCATCTGCAAAAAACTCATTTTTCTATACAACTGGACGAGTCAACGTTACCCGGTAATGAAGCATTATTATTGACATATGTCCGATATATTATGGAGGAAGAAATTCACGAAGAATTGCTATTTGCTAGAACTTTGGAGACTGACACTAAAGGCGAATCAATATTTAATGTACTGAGCAATTTTTTTACGGAAAAATCGATTCCATTTACAAACATTATTTCAGTGGCAACAGACGGAGCTCCTGCAATGGTCGGGCGATATCGTGGGTTTATAACTCATCTCAAAAGAATTATACCAGGGCTTACAGCTATTCATTGCGTAATCCACCGCCAACATCTTGTGGCAAAACATTTAAGTGACAGGTTGAACCAATCTCTTAATTTTGTAATAAAAGCTGTCAACAAAATCAGAAGCAATGCATTGAATACGCGTTTATTTGCTCAATTGTGCGACGAAAATGATGAAGACTTCCAGCGACTGCTCTTACATACTGAAGTACGCCGGTTGTCGAAAGGTGCATGCTTAACGAGATTTTACTCTGTTTTCGATTCCGTATTAGAGTTCCTAGAAAGCAGAGATCCAGATTTAAAAGAAAATTTGATCAAATTCAAAACAGACATTGCGTATTTGACAGATTTGTTTAAAAAATTTAATGATATTAACTTGCAGTTACAAGGGGACCGCCTGAATTTAATAAAAACAAAGGGGATAATTTCGGCTTTTCTTGGGAAATTGAAATTAATGAAGCAAAACATTAGTCGGCGCGAATTCTCTCAATTTCCAAACTTGTCATAGGTAGAATGTATTGATGAGGATATCCATACCTACAGTCAACATTTAAGTGCCCTGCATGTTGACTTCAAAACCAGGTTTGAAGATATGCTGACAATGGATATACCACCATGGATCATAAATCCATTTGATGAAACGGAAGTGGCCAATGTAGTATTACAAGAGGAGCTGCTCGAGCTAAGCACCAATGAGGAGCTGAAGGTGAAATTTAGAAAAGGCTACCAAACATTTTGGCTGCAAGCAGAAATACCCGAAAAATATCCTGGACTGTGGGAAATCGCAAGGAAATTTTTAATAGCTTTTCCCTCGTCATACCTTGTAGAAAGGAGTTTTAGTGCCGTTTCAAATCTCTTAACAAAAAAAAGGAGCAAATTAAACATCACAGAGCGGGGGGATTTGCGGTTATTGCTCACAAAAATAAAGCCAAACATTGATCGTTTGCTGACACTCCACCAAATACATCCTTCCCATTAATTAAAATTATGACTTACCTTTTTAATTTTTTCTTGTAATTCTATTCTTTTAATAAATAAAGTGTTATAAAATGTACCATTTTTCGTTTTTATTATACCTATCGGAATATAGGGACAGAACTCAGAAGCGACACTTTTTCATTTTTTGGCGACTTTAAGAATGTGGTAGAAATGTAGCAGCAGGGGGTCCATCGAAACTAGTAACATTTTGAAAGTGGTCCACGAGAAAAATAAGTTTGGGAACTACTGTTCTAAACTGTCAGATCCGCCATCTTATGAGCAATTTCATTCCTGTCTAGAAGCGCTTGTAGTTATACGTAATAATTTTCACATAAAAATGTTTGGAACCGCTGAAACTTTGTTTACCTTTTTTCTCTCGCTTCGATGGCTTTACTTTAGCTATGACTTTCAGTCACACGTAAAACTTTTTTTTTTTTTTTTTTTTTTTACGTGGTGGAATGCTTTTAAGCACTTCGCTCACCCCCCACGGGGGCAGAGGGTGGGCTTCGTGTGGGACTCCTAGCCTCGAAGGAGGCCAGACTACCCACTAAACCACCACGGTGTCCGTCGTCACCACATATCGACGATGGCGGGAACAACATCTTCCGCCATCGTCGTGTGGGTCGCCCGCCACTGATCGGCGACAGGCCCGTCTTGGTGCGGCAGAAGAGGAGTCCTTCTGCCAACCGCCTAGACAAGGCACACGCGCCACGACGTGCGGCGTCAACCTCGAGGCATATGTAAGGGCAGCAGACGCCCCCGCGTCTACTGCCCGTCCCGGTTAGGGGGGGAGGAGTTGGTGGTACCGCCTCCTCCGAGCCCCGGTTCTCTTGCGGGGCTGTGGGAGGGAAAGTAGGTCACATTCCTTCCCCTCTCCGCCGCCTCCTTCTGCGAGATAACCGTCTCGCAGAAGGTAGTCACACGTAACCCTGTTCCACGTTATCAAATTAAAAAATAACAACCAATTATTTTATGTTTCCAATTATAGTATTTTTACAAACTCTGCACAACTTTATTTAGTTATTTTTAAGTGCTCAAACAGTATGCAAGAGAGATTGTTATTTATTTTTATTTTATTTAATGTTTATATTTTTGAAGTGAAATGTGGCTATCCTCCGGTGAGTAGATTCGTTTTCTTTAGATACTGGGTGTAAGGGGAACGCCCCTGAAGCCGAAAACCCCTAGTAGTACTCCAGGTACATAGCACATTGGCATAAAAATAAAATGGATTCGGAGAAAAAAAAAAATTTCGTTTTTTTTTTTAATTTTTTTTAATTTTTATTATGCATTATTTACTCTCCATAGCGTTAGTAAAGCTAAATGAACGGTAATTTCATAAAAAGAACATCACTAAAAAAAATACAACTAGCGCCAAACGCGTGCTTCTTTGTAATGGTGTTTTTTTTTAAGAAATTACCGTTTCATTTAGTTTTACTAACACGATAGAGAGTAAATATTGCAAAATAAAAAAAAAATAAAAAAAAAAGAATTGGAAACATTTTTTTTTGTCCAAATCAATTTTATTTTTATGCCAATTTGCTTTGTACCTGGAGTACTACTAGAGGTTTTCAGCTTCAGGAGCGTTCCCCTTACACCCGGTATAAGGGGAAATTATTCTTGGGTATTTTACTGACTAGTAAAATTAGTCACTTTTTACTAAACGTCAAAACGATAAGTTATAAGGTAACTTGTATGAAAAGAGATTTAGTGACGTCATAAAATTTTCTAGTCAAATCAGTTACTATTATAGGTTGGGTGGATGATTAAAAATAAATAAAAACTATAAATTAAGAACCGACGCAATTTTGACCGCTCTTTTACCATTCTTAATTTATGAAGCTGAGTTGGATAATTTATTTAAACTGTAGGATAAGAGATGAGATCCGGTTCTCAGCATTCCATGGATTCACCGTGCGGTCGCCGGGTCCATGGCGTGGTACAGAGAGGAACACTGTGACGGCGCCTGGGACTTGCGACCCAGGTGTAGGTTTAGGGTCCACCTTGTGATGCATCAGCGCTCACCTCCACCGTCAGTCGTGTTCCCCCCTCTACCTATCCAAATTTGGTAAGATCCTATCAACGCCGTTTTAGATATTCGTTTGAGTAAAGAGCTTACTGAAGCTCTTGGCAATCCGCGAGGTCTTTAAATAAGTTATACAGGGATTTAGCTGGAATTCCCCTTGCTCCTACTTCCACGGCGTAGAGATTAACCACATAGCCATTTTTGGTTAACTCGTTGGTCAGGTCAAAGTATTTGTTTATTTTTTATAGCGTGGTCTTTAGGTATGTTAGTTTCCCACGGTACTGTGAGTTCTACTAGTACTGCACGCTTTTGCTGTTTTGAAAATAGGAATATATCGGGTCTGGATGACGAGGCACAAACATCCTCCGGTATTTTATAGTGTTTCTCATACGAATCTGCAAGTAATGTCCAATCAGCGGCTGCTATCAAAATTGAGTACGGCTTTTTTTTGGCCCTAAATTTAAAGTTTTGAACAGAGAAAAAATAGTAATTCAGCTTAGGTGGGTTAGAGGGAATATTAATAATCTCGAATGATAATATTCTTTAAAAAAAAAGGTGAAAAATATTGTAATCGAAAAATTAGTGGGTTTAAAATTACGGGGGCAGAGGTGCTAGCACCCACATTACCACCTCTGTCTACCCCTTCGGGGAATACAGGCGTGAGTTTATGTTATGTTATGTTAAAATTTCGGTCGGTGCTAGTTGACAGCAGATTGATTTTTTTAAAGTTTAAATTAAGCACATAATGTAGGTACAGTCTACTTTTATTTATGTAGTTTATATGCAGGTACAAACAGCGACAAAAGTTAATAATGACTGCGCAAAACTAAATTTCACAATAAAATCAAAATCAAAAATTACCATTTGAGTATAGGTCGATATCTTGGATCTAAAATGTGCTCGAAATGAGCTGTAGATAGCACGGGGTACTATTGCGGTGGACGAGATCACATTTATCAAGTATGGTATAATTCAAAACAATCCAAGTACACCAGGGCCTTTCATATTTCGCGATTTAGGTACAAAATATATGAATTGAGCTATATCTTCGTTTTTTTATTATCTACTAGCTTTTGCCCGCGGCTCCGCCCGCGTGGATGTCGGTAACCGCGACCAAACATAGCCTATGTCCTTTCTCATGGTTTAATCTACCCCTATAACAAATTTCATCAAAATCCGTTCGTTAGTTAAGTGTGAAAGCTTAACATACAGACAGACAGACAGTCAGACAGACAGACAGAGTAACTTTCGCATTTATAATATTACTAGCGGAGCCGGTGAGCTTCGTACCGCTAATTTTTAATCCGATTCCGTTCCCGCTGCACCCTCTACTATATTACGCATGTATTATACATATAAAACCTTCTTTTTTTTTTTTTTTTTTATTTATTCTTTATGTACACATAAATTATATTTATATAAAATAGTGAGACGAGATGTACAAAGGCGAGCTTAACTCAAAGCTGAGTTTTCTTCCAGCAAACCTGGGAGTGCACAGAGGAATTGCTATATGAGTGGCAAAGTCTAGTGTACAAGAAGCATCGAATTTGATTTAGGAAGTATACGAGACGTATACCCCAGGTAAAAGGCATAAATATACCTACATAGATACAACATATACATACATGCAACATGCACATATACATACATACATACATAAACACATACATACATACATACATAAATACATACATACATAAATACATACCTACATACATACATAAGTACATACATACATACATAAATAAATACACACATACATACCTACACCTACATACATATGTCTGCTATAGTTGCGAGAGAAAGTAGTCTCTTGTTCGTTTTTTAAAAATGTTCGAAGATGGACTATCGCGTATGGTGTGAGGAAGAGAGTTCCAAAGACGCACTGCAGAAACTGTAAAAGAATTGTCGTAGCAGGAAGAACTATGACAAGGAGTTCGAAGTAGAAGAGAGGAGGAAGTACGACAGGGTTTACCCCTGGGCACAAGGAATTCAAAGCGCTCACGAAGATATGAAGGAGAATGAGGATTATGAAGAATAGAGAAGAGAAGGGAAAGAATATGAACATCTCGACGCCGCCGAATTGGTAACCACTTCAGTTGCTTTCGGAACTCGGAAACGTGATCGTATTTGCGGAGACCGAAAATAAAACGAATACATAAGTTTTGCAGTCGCTCCATCTTGTTCCACAGTTCTTCAGTTGCATCCAAAAAGGTGACGTCGGCATAGTCTAGAAGAGGAAGGAGAAGAGATTGAGCAAGACAGACTCTGGTCTTAAAAGGAAGGAAATTCTGAAGAAGCTTAAGAGAGTGAAAAGTGCTAAAAACCCTCCTGCTCACCTCGTTGACATGACTAGTCCATGACAAGTTGCAATCGAAGATAATACCAAGGTTTTTGGCAACCGAGGTAAAAGGTATCAAGGTGTTGTTATAGTAAATAGGAGGCAGAGAGGCATGGTCAAGATTATTGTAAAAATATCTGCTCCCTATAATGACTGCTTGCGATTTAGCTGGATTGACAAGCAAACCAAAAGATCTTGCCCATGCACTAATGCCTCTGAGATCACTATTGACGGCCGCAATTGCCCCACCTACCTCGTCAGCCCCAAAATGACGGTAAATCTGCAAATCGTCTGCGTAGAGATGATAATTGGAAGATATAACTTTGTTGATAGCATTAATAAAAATGGAGAAAAGAAGGGGAGAGAGGACGGCACCTTGCGGTACACCCGCAGCAAGGTCACACCAGTCCGAGAACGCCTCATCAGAGCGAACCCGCTGCGAGCGACCCCGAAGATAGGAGTTGAACCAAGCGATTACAGAGGACGATATATTTAACGATGAAAGGATACCCAAGAGGATGTCGAAATCAACAGAATTGAAGGCACTACTGAAGTCCAGTAAAACCAAAACTGTTAAGAGTTTGTTCTCCATGGCCAGTCTTATATCATCTGATATTTTGACTAGTGCCGTGACTGTACTATGGCCTGAGCGGAAACCAGATTGGTATGGACTCAGTAGACCATTAGAGGAGAGGTAACTGGTTAATTGATTACGCACCACGTTCTCGAGCACTTTGGAAAGGATCGGTAGGATTGAAATGGGCCGAAACTGGGATAATAAGGCGGGATTGGAGGTTTTGGGTAAAGGGATGACAAGTGCTTTCTTCCAGGCCAGTGGAAAGGAGCTATGCTCAAGCGAAAAGTTAATGATGTGAGTAATGGCTGGCAGGATATCATTTAGAATAGGTAGTAACATTTGTTGTTGAATACCATCATTACCTATTGCTTTCGTTGATATTGATAGGATTTGTTTTTTTATATCGCTCTCTGTAACCGGGTTGAATATAAACGAAGCACATTCAGGCAGGGGAAGACTGGAAATATAACTTAACGTGGATGCCTTATCTACGTCATCTAACAAAGTCGGAGGCATGGAGAAATGAGTATTCAGCGCATTGAGGTCAATATTCTGCGAGATGTCATCGATTTTATCGGTTTTACCGATACCAAGAGATCTTAAAAATTGCCATACCTGAGATGTGTTGGAATTATTGATGGAGTCGTGGATGTGGCGCCTTTTTGCATCCCTACACAGACGACTGCAGCGATTCCGAATAGTTTTATAAGAAGCCCAATTGTTGTCAGTTGGATTGCGATTGTAGCATCTTTTGGCTTTATCGCGCTTAGACATGGCCAGTTTAATATTTTCGGAGAGCCAAGGTGCAGGCAGATGCCTTACCTTAACCTTCCTCAGTGGAGCATGTTTATCAAAGAGACACATGAGGATTTTGTTAAAATTGTCTACCTTTGTGTCAATGTCCCCGGAATTGTAAACAGGAGCTTTTATTCTCTATCTATTAAAAGAAGCCGCATCAAAATATAAGCATACATAGGCACATAGGGACGCGGAGAGTGACTTTGCTTTTTGTACTATGTAGTGTTAATATGGGGGTGAATTTCAACAAGTCCATTAAAATCTTCATTTCCGTGGATTTTTTTATCTTAAGTGTTATAATAAAACAACATCGCGTTAATTAAAGATTTTGATACTGTATGTATTCTCGCTTAATATCTAGCAGATAACTAAAAAAACTAACGAGATATACAAGATTAAAAATTACATGCCACGGCGATGATACATGTGTGTACGGCAATGAAACAAGCGTCCACGGCAATGAAAGAATTATGCCAAGGGAATGAAAGAATCAACCACAGAAATGAAAATCCATATAAAACATAATACTTATACCTACTTACATACAATAATTACAAATTTCATAGGTTAAAAATCTGCAAAAGGAGTAGGTAGGGTACAATTAAACAAATATAATAGAATCAAAGAATTGTCCAATCATTTATTTAAATTCTTTCAAACAAAAAAGAAATTTACAATACATATAATATGAATAAAACAAATAATATGGTATACTTTTGTTAATTATGCAAAAGTAAATGCAAACAACATACATAGTAAGTACAAGTTTTTAATTTACGTATCAATATTTAATGTGAAGCGAAACAATAACATTTTTATAAAATCTATAGACAAAATAATCACAGCGCACACCGGTTAAGGTTCTTCTTCATAGTCTTGGCAAAATAAACAATCCATTATTAAAATCAAACTATTTATAATTGATTGTACAGTAAAAAACTCATCAAATCTTTCATCTTATTGTAGAAAGTTTTCGAATCCTCTAATGTCAGTATTTGGTGCTACCTATAATAATGTAATACCTAATCATACTATGGCGATGATAACATAAGTCACGGAAATGAAACATCAGGCCACAGCAATGAAACCAAATCGTTTTACAATGCATGGCAATGATTTTTTTTTCATTGCCGTGTTTTTTTTTTCATTACCATAGCAAATTTTGACCACGGAAACTACGGCAATGAAAGCACGGCAATGAAAAACAAGACCAAAATATAAAATAACAAAAAATCTAATAATTATTCGAAGTATTAATCACTTCACAAAAATAAACAAGAGAAATGGCGTTCTATTGAATGTTTAATCAAGAGGATAACTTATTAAAATAGAAAGTTATACCTATCCACGGCGATGAAAGAAAAAATGTCCAGTAACATAAAAATGGTATACTTACATCTATGGTGCCAAAACGCAGGTACGTGTGTACGTTCTTCCGCGTCAAGCACTTAGGCGGCACCAATATGCAACGTTTAGCGCATATAAGGGAGGACGCAAGTCGTTAGATAAGACAATATTCTAAAATATGTTTAGAACACGGCGATGACAGGCAGTCCTGGGACAAATGTATTTTTTTTAACCATTCGTTGTATTGTTTAAATATTTGAATAAATGTATTTCCTAACAATACTTTAACTATTCACGTATCAACTAAAAATAGGTATTAATAAAAATAACCAATAGATTTTTATCAATGAGGTATCACGACACAGTAGGTGACGTGTGGACAAACACGGCAATGAAAAATTTCGGTGTATTTTGTTTTTTTTGGAGTACATATAATCCTATTTAATGGAATATTTAGTGCCCCACATAGATCACTATTTCACCTAACTAGCAAAAAATGTTAGAGCATTATAACTATGATTTTTAGTACCGATTTCATCGATGCCACGCAATTATTGGTCCCGGGAAATTCACCCATGGATGGATGTAGGTGCCTACTCTAAAAAATATATCAAACTGTAGATATACACTGTGCAATATTTCTATAGAGAAATCATTTGAAATTCATTCATGATGTTCATCGTAAAATTTCAAAACTTAACAGATTGGCGATGAGGTACAAGCGGGCAGTGTCCTCTTGCCGGCATCTAGGAGAGGGCGATACCTTGCCAACATCGTGAGAAGACAGGCTGTGGTATGTATTCTTCCATCGTACCCTAAAGGTCATTCTAGAGTCCACCTTACCTATTCGAATTCAAGTAACAATCGATATTTTTTATGAAGGAACTAGTTTTTGCCCGCGGCTCCGCCCACGTGGAGGTCGGTTATCGCGACAAAATATTTTTCAAAAGACGTAGGTGTACGAAGTTTCATGCTTCTAATTTTGAAGATGACGAACTTTCTATAGATTACCACCTATTTTACCCATTTAGTAGCAGAATTTCCAAAAAGATCATTTCTTAGTGGATGCTTACATCATAAAAGGCACCTACTGTCAAAATTTCAAGTTTGTAGGTCCAGCGGTTTAGGCTCTGCGTTGATGAATCAGTCAGTCCGTCGGGACAAGTAATTTTATATGTAAGTACCTACTTATAAATTTGAATCGATTTTATAATAAAATCAAAAATATCGAATCGTATAATCGATAAAAATTTCTTCATAGACAAAGTCGATTATTGGTTAGTATATAACCGTAAGGGATGGCCCTGGGTCAGCCGGGGTGTGAGTTATGAGAGTTATGAGTTATGAGTATATGTCGATGACAACCTCACCTCCGGCCTAGCACCACGACCCACAGTCGGCGTGCGGTTTTAGTCGGTTCGAGTCCGACATAACCTCCCCTTCCGGCTCCGGCAGGGGAGGTATCCGAGGGGATTTCCGGACGAAAAAAAAGGTATATAACAATAAAGAAACTTCATAACTTTGCAGTCTGTCTGTGCCAAAATTGTAGG
This sequence comes from Eilema sororculum, assembly GCA_914829495.1. Taxonomy (NCBI): domain Eukaryota; kingdom Metazoa; phylum Arthropoda; class Insecta; order Lepidoptera; family Erebidae; genus Eilema; species Eilema sororculum. The sequence goes on from OU618559.1 coordinate 4,694,769, forward strand.
TGTTAAATTGCACACAAAAAATATTCGAGGGAATAAAGAAAGGAAAATAGGGCGAAACAAGAATAAAATATTAAATTCAAAATAAATATTACGTTTGGGGCTAAAAAGGAATAAAATGTGGGGCGAATACGGATTTCTTTATGTGGGGTAAAACTTCGTGAGGCGAACGCGGAACAAATCAATTTAACTTATTTGTTAGACAGGGTACTAACTGCTGATATTTTGTTTTCAGGATGGTACAGGAATAAAGTTCAACAAAGATGCGGATAGAGTAAGTATAATATAACTTCTACTATTTCAAATGGGGGCCCTGTTCACCGGACGGGTGATCAGCCCTTCTATGTGGGGCATTTCACCCAGTTCCCCTGTAACGACTGCCATACATGTTCGTATGACAACCGGGACCGACGGCTTAACGTGCTCTCCGAGGCACGACCAGACCAATGCAAAGAGACATGTTCATAGGCACAAATATTTGCACTGAGCGGGAATCGAACCCGCTTCCCCGTAGCAGTCGAATGCTCTACCGTCACGCCACGGAGGCTGTAAGACTGGTATAGAAAAGTAATTTATGGTAAGTATACCGGTGATTCAGTTAGAAGGGGTAGACAAGAAGTCCAGGCCCTCGATTCTACTAAAGCTAAACCACTGCGGTGCCGCAGTCACTACATAATATGACATTAAATTTTAGACTTTATTTCTATACTCCTAAAGTCCAAAATGAAATGAAAACAGTTTTATTACACTTTTCCAATTACTCTGCAAAAATTCATTTAATTTTTAATTTTAACCGTATCGCTTTAAAGTCTATTATTTAATGTCAGTTTTTGCAGTAGCGGTGGCACCACTGTGGTGTGGCTTTAGCTGAATCGAGGTCCTGGCTTGACGTCGTGGAGGGTTATATGCGTGTAGTCTTACTACCATGGACGCCCAAGATCGTGTGAAGTGGAGGTGCTCAGATGCAATCAGGATAATACGTCTCCATGAACATGATGTACTTTATAAGGATAAAAAGCAAAATTACATATAAAAAATAATTCAAAAAATGTTTACTGCAGCGCCCCCTAGTGGGTTGTCACCATCTAAGAACACCTATCTAAGAACATGCACCAATCAAACCCAAACCAATAATTGAAAACTGCATCAAAATCGGACTAATATTTTTGGAGAAAATTGGCAACATTGATTTGCATTAAAAATACTTGCTGTAGCGCCCCCTGTTGAGTTTTCATTGTAACACCTATCTAAAAACATGCTCCAATTAAAGCCGAATCCATAACTGAAAACTGCATCAAAATTGGATTGGTAGTTTCGGAGAAAATGGCAACAAGGATTTGCACAAACAAACACGCAAAAGCATCGGTAGCTTAGTGGTTAAGGAGTCGGCCTTACGATCGAGGAGTCCTGGGTTTCAATCCTGGCCATTACACTACCGACGTGAACCCACTCCTAGCACAAGCAATTTAGCTTAGTTGGAGGGGTTCGAGGGAATATTAGTAGCTTCGGTTCTAATTTTTTTGTTTTTTTAAACACGAACATCCTCTCACCCCAAACGCATAATAATATACCGTCTCCGTTCCATCGTGGATAAAAATACCTACTTAATTTTGAAATTCTCTTCTAGATGAATGCAGACGCTAAGAAGAAGGTAGATGTCTTATCAGAAGAACTGCTACCTTACATCATAGCAGAGCAAGAGAGACGAACGACCTTATACAAGAGAGTCATGACCGCTATCCAGAATGGAGAGAAGGGAGTCACGATTGCTGAAATCAGGAACAAGCCCCCGGCTATTATTAGAAAAGGTATCATCATTCCTTTCGCTCAATAATGTGCGTCCTCTACTGGGTGTAAGGGGACGTTCCCGAAGCGGAAAGCCCCTAGTAAATAAAACATAATAAGTAGTAAAAATAGTACAGAAACCTCCAGGTACTAACACGTTGCTCCCAATTCTGTTGTTACATCTCTAAACTTAAATTTCTCTAAAAAAATCTAATTGCATCTCTTTCTTTCATGATCAGATAAAAAAGGACAGATGATTTTATTCAAGTTAAGACCTGTCAAATTAAGACAGCGCCTTGTTGGTGCGTAGTAAGTTAAGTCGCATGTTCGTAGATGTCGACTAAAATTGAAGCGTACCGTCATGGCGCCGACTTAATTTGACAGGTGTTCACTAAAATAAATCATCTGTCCTTTTCTATCTGATAATGAAAGAAACAGATGCAATTAGAAAATTTTAGAGAATTTTAAGTTTAGAGATGTAACAACAGAATTAGCAGCATTGGCATAGAAAAAAAATGATTTGGACAAAAAAAATTGTTGTTTTTTTTTTGCATTTTAGTTACCCGTCATCGTGTTAGTAAAGCGAAATTAAACGGTATTTTCAGAAAAAAACATCACTACAACTTTTGTAGTGGTGTTTTTTTTCTGAAATTACCTTTTCATTTAGCTTTACTAACACGTTGGAGGGTAAATAATGCAAAAATAAAATTATAATTTTTTTGTCCAAATCCTTATTTTTATGCCAATGTGTTATGTACCTGGAGTACCACTAGGGTCTTTCGGCATCGGGAACGTTCCCCTTACACCCGGTATAAGCGTAGCTGTTCAATTATCTAAGCATTCAGAATTTCCAGACATTTGCTGGATTCCCGCTATATACCGAAATTTACCATTTTGAGACCAACATTTGTAACAAAATATGACTTTACTGGCAAAAAATACATTTACAACAATGATAACGGGAATACGCGATCATGGTATAGGTACATACGTACCCATTCCGGGGGCGAGTTGGGGACACCGTTGTCCCCCCTCCTGAGGAGGGCCAGACCGTAAGGGATGGCCCTGGGTCAGCCGGGGTGCGAGGGATATGTCTTTGACAACCTCACCTCCGGCCTAGCACCAAGACCCACAGTCGGCGTGCGGTTTTAGTCGGTTCGAGTCCGACATAACCTCCCCTTCCGGCTCCGGCAGGGGGGGTATCCGTGGGGATTTCCGCACGAAAAAAAAAAAAAAAAAAAAAAAAAAAAAAAAAAAAAAAAACAAAAAAAAAAAAAAAAAAAGGTACATACGTACCTTTGATTTGCCTGACGTTTCGACAAGGTTACACCGGCCGTGGTCACAGGCTGACTAGCTCAGTGGTGCTGCCCGCCTTCTTCGAGTCCGTGAGGTAGTAGGTTCTTCATCTACCCGAACATTCTCGATATTTTGTTTTCACCATGTACAGTCACGTACAACACTCACAGTGTCCGCTGTTTATCCGACTGCGCAGAAAAGCGAGGTTGCATGCTTTGTATCACTGGATTCCATGTGTCATGTCATTTCTTAATAAGAATTTAGATTATAATGTCTCAAAATTCCAGGTCTAATGTACCGGTGTCCCACCAACCGAGCGCCGAAGGAACCCGACGGTTCTGGCGTGATCATGTGTGAGGACGGCATCGAACCGACACCTATCATGTATGACTCGTGTCTGTCTGCGGAGGATAAGGAACTCTATGTAGCTGAGAATAAGTACTTCTTTTGTAACCGTGAGTTTGGTGTTTAAGTCCTTCTTTTGTATACACTTATACAGTATTCTTGGTTACCTATCTTAATCCCGAATTTTAATATTCCGAATATCATAATCCAGAAAACGTTTGGCCATTTATTCATAATCCCGGTTTTCCAAATTCCGAAGTTTTATTTGCCATATAATCGCAACTCCGAATTTCATTTTCCTATTTATTCATTTGTACGACGTTTTATAATCCAGACGAACGAATTCCAGACACACGAAATCTAAATGCACAAAATCCAGATGACCGTAATCCATATGCACGAAAGCCGAATTTTTAAAACACAAAGGACAACCCCTAACTCTCATACAATCTTGGGCCCGCATGTACAGGGTTGAAAATTAGGCAATATTTAGACCATCTAAGGACATTTTGTTTGCCTAATTTTCACGACGATTCACAATGGCCAAGTTTGTTAAATCGAGCATTGTTCATAGGTTTTTAGGTTATGTTGTAATACATAATGCGGTCAAACAGCGTCTTATGTTGTGTTGTGTGTGATAGCTACACAAGTTATTCGCGTATCGCTTTTATTTGTAAGTAGGTTAGCAGGTTTTATTAGTATAGAAAAGGGCAGGTCATTAATATTTTTAGTCATTAATGTGGAATGGTCAACTATATATGCTAAATAATAAAACTGATATGTAAAAGCAAGCAAAGACATGCTTTAGCTACTTTCTTGTTGCACGATATTAAACCATATAGTTTTATGATATGCAACTGACATTTACTCTAAAGGTGGTAAAGCAATCCTTCCCTACCCTCATTTCAGACGGCCACATCTGAGTGACATCCTTTTGCTACGGTTACCACTTTCCACAAGGCTGTATGCATACTTGTTTGCTGTAGTAATATAGAATTCATTAAGTAGGTAATAAAATAAAACAACACTATTTTAAAGATTACTATATTTAAATCTTAAAAAAGTATTTTAATCTCTATCCCGGGTATCTTCCTATTTGGCTTTAGAAATGCTTTCACTAGGACTTAGGTCTTTCCTCCCCTTTTTAAGCATCATCATAGTTTATTAAAATATTGTCAAGAAACTGTGCAGGAGGTGATATATTGTCTTGGAACCGTGCCCAACCGAGATACCATATTACACTCATTATGTGGGCACAGCCCCCGACTGTTCTCTTACCTACAATACAATTACAGCAATGCTGTAATATAGCATTCCTACCGCTCAAAGAACTGTCAACTAATATATATACGTAATAAGTTCTACTACTTATATTCCTGGACTTTATTTTTCCTCTTAATAACCAAGTCGTTTGAGATATTGACAGTTCTTGTAGGAGGTCTCAATCCACCTCTCTGCATACTTCAATGACATACAGAATACACACTTGTCTGTGCCCCACTGGTGATTGTGCTGGTCTGTTCTCATCCAAACATGCACATTGAGCTTGAATCCAGCAAGATTCGCAAATGATTGCATTCACCTTAAACAGAGATCATGTTATAAGCACTGAATATTCCATTAGTCATATAGGCTAGTTCTTCATGAACGTTACACACATCAGTCAAAATAAATTGTCATATACAAAAGTTGACATAATTTTCTACGGGATTAGGTACACTCGTAGTAATTTCTATTCTATAGCAGCTATCACACAGCTTGTTAACGTTAATTATAATAACAATTTCAAAAGAGCGAGAAATAACGAATAGGTACTTACTATTTGTGGTGCGACCCATTCACGTATACAAGCTAGTATCACTGCATCGTTCAATAAATGTCTGCCTATAATATTGCACCGATCGGTAGCGATTCCACAATTCACACAGAGACTCATTGTGATAGCTTTCAGCCGATGTGGTAAAGTCTAGTCCAGTTTTAAAGCCAAGGTCAACAAATGTAGCAAATAACGGTGTCCGGTAATCAAGCAAGGGTCAATTAGTTCGAAAATCATATACAATTCACAGAGTAAAAGCAACAAAACACAATGATCTCAGGGAGCCGAAGGAAAGCGAATGCGACATTTTCAATGACAGGAATGAAAATCAGTGAAAATGACATAATGATGTTACAGATTATTATGAATTCTAAATGATCGATTATTTACATAGACTTTGAATACACTATGATTTTTTACAATCGATATTTTGACTTCCATTATGAAGGAGACAGGTGTCTTTCTGATTAGTGAACTGAATAACGAAAATAAAGATGCTACATAGATATTTTGAAATCATTTAATAAAGCCACGAATTTTAAATTCATAGTTATTAGTTATCGATTCGATTTCATAATCGAATCGATAAAGCAAGTATAATCATAGCGCATTTACGAAGATCGGATAAAGTATTAAATTCAACGTTTACGAAGCTTGTTGATTAATGAAAATCACATTTTTAAACTTTTGTCGCACTTGGCCATTGCTGATTGTAATGAAGTCTTAACAAAATTATAACACAAAATAGACGAATTTTTTGAGGTAGGTTTGATGTCTGTGCACTCGGGCCCAAAATGGGGTATCTCCTTGATATCCAGACAAACAAAAACAAACACAAAGACAGACAAACAAACAAACCTAACCTACTGAGTCGAATTTGACACTTAAACCTATCTGTAATAGGCAACTAATACAATAAATTTACTGACTGGCAATTGAAAATTTGGTATCTAATAGTTTATTTGGAAAATAGTACGATGGGAAACAAAAAAAAATATTCTGAGAATCTGGTATAAGTATATTTGGATTATGATACTATGGAAAACAGAAAAATACTATTTGAACATTTGGTTTTAGTGCACCTGGAAATTAATTCATCTAGGAAATGAAAAACGGAATTTTAGAAAGTTGTCATTCATTACATCTGTCTTTTAAAAGTTCTACCAACCGTTTTCGGGGTTTTAAGATTCGGGTAACAGAAATTCGATATTTCAATATTTTTTTTTATTTATTTATTGAGGCGCACAAAACACATTACAATCTTTTTAAAAACAATAATAAAAAAAAATGCAGATCCGTACTGGATTGTAACATAACAACATGTGCACACAGTAAAAACAAAATTACAAAAATTAGAAAAAGCTCGAAATTAGTACATGAATAATAGTGACATGTTTAAGTATCTTGTAAGGCCTAACTGCTATAGAGGATGTCTTTCAGAGTTCTAGTGAACCTGTTAAGACTTGGATCAAATATGTCTAGAAGTTTGTTTTTCTTTGCCACCTCGTTATATTGACGGGCCATCCTTGTTAAGGGGTTATAAAATGAAATATTGTTCTTGTAAATCCGAAGAGAAAATAGATTTGTCTCATTAGACCTACGTGCGCTAAATCTTGTATTAAAAGTTATATGAGAAAGTAAACCGGGCGAATCTATAATATAATGTATAATTTTGTACAAATAAACTAGATCAAAATATGTGCGTCGAGTTTCTAATTGCTGTACTTTAAATTTACAAAGTCTACCCTGGTAGTCAATACTTGACCGCCCCGGGTCTTGACGATAACTTAGAATTCTAAGTGTTCTTTTCTGAATACGCTCAATTACGTCAGTATGTACCCTTACATACTGACGTAATTGAGGGCGGGAGGGAGGCGTAATTAAATAGGTTACCAGTATTTCTGTCAATAGACCCTGTGTGGCGTAGCGGTAGTGATGCCAATTCTGTGCTCTCTAAAATGGTTAAAATTAACTAAAATACGCTAAAAATCTCTAAAATGGTAGTGTACATTTTGATTGTATAGTCGTTTCTTAAAAAAAGATTTTGGACACAGTTTCAATAGCAAAATCGTTAGCTGTGGGACTCGAACTGACTATAAGGCCTACTAAGAACAGAAAAACAATTATCGACCTTAAGAACATTTTCTTAATTACATGTCATTTCGCATAAATAAATGCCGCTGATCACGAATATACGAAAAAAAACTATGTTCTATGTGATGTCAATAAGGTCGAAAATTGCTTACACTATTATGCCTGCTAATTGTGTGTTCATTTACCTCGCGGCCATTATCTGTCCGGCCAAAATTATCGGCACTGACCGGAATCGGCCACACACTATAATAAATCTTTTTCTATGAAACGACTAGACAATCTGGGTGTAAAATAAATTTTAGAGATGTTTAAGCAGTGCATTTTAGCTAATTTAAACACATCCAAATAAGCATCAGTGAACGCAGTTGCTACGCAGGAGGCGTGGCTTCGATCCCCGCTTAATGCAAATATTTGTATGCATGATGTGGGTATTTGCATTGGTCTGGTCGTGCCTCGGAATTTAAGAGAGCACGTCCCGGTTGCCATTCGAACATCTGTGGTAGGCGTAGCATACATTATCATACAACCGTACGCACTGCGCGGTATGAAAGTGGAATCAACTCCCTGCTGAGATTTTCCCAAGCGACTACAATATGGGGTTCTTTAAGAAGGTCGTTAGAAGATAAGATATCAAATAGGCCGAACACTTGTCTGCCACTATGGCAGATAATCTAAACTAAGAGATCACGTACTCTGCCATAACATGAACATGCAAGGCAGCGAGAAGATAGGACGTGACCACAAGCATCGCTCCCACTCCACCAATGGTGGATAAATCATAGTATATAAGCCTGTTATTTAGTTTGTAAGACATTGCCTTATTAAATCATTGATTCGTAATAAATATACTACAACCAGACTGTGGCAGCTCTCTTCACCTCCGCTATAGCGCTATAGCTACCATAAAAAAGCATAATATATGTTTTCTAAACATATATATAACATAAACTCACGCCTGTATTCCCCGAAGAGGTAGGCAGAGGTGCTAGCACCCACATTTCGCCAGTTCATGTTTAGGTGTTTAGTGCCATCCATTTACGGTGCAGAGTATACCTGCTAGAACCAAGCGTTTCAGTGACTCATTCCTATACCGCACCACTAAGACCTGGAATTCCCTGCCAGCTCACGTGTTTCTTTCTTCCTACAGTCCCGGGTCCTTTAAGCGGGGCGTGAAAAGGCATCTAATGAGGCCGTCAAGCTGAGTGCCACTACTGTTAACATGGTAAATGTTTACGATGGTGACCCTCTTTCCGAGACTTTGCCTTTAGCTTAACATCAGGCGAGGTGAAGTCAAATTGACGTGCCCTGTATAAAAAAAAAGGTCTCAATGTAATAGGTGGCAAGTCTATTGCCATTAACCGGGCACTTATAAACCTGCGATAAATACACACATAACTTCGAAAAGCATCGAAAAGTCATTGGTGTGTCCATGGTAAACCTGGGATCGAACCCTGGGATTACCCATACCACTAGGCTACCGCAGATCTATTATGTTTTCTGCAGAGAATAATTCTTCCAGGGCACAAAGTCGAAGGTCCAGACCTACCCCGGAACGGGTCCACTGTCATCGGCTGCGCGCCCTGCGAGAGGACATCACTGAACTACACCAGCGCTAAATGTGCCCTAGAGGACACAGACGATGTCGTGGTCCATTACCGGTATTATCCTGACAGGGTACGTAGGAATACATTGTTCAAGTATGATAGAATATGTATTGATAGGTATGCATGTAAGATTAGATGATCAATATCTATATTAATATTAAAAGAGCGACAGTCTGTGTGGAGAAGTACCTCCGCCCTACAGAATACCGCGGCCAGGAGCTCACTGGAGATTTTTGTACTGTCAGTGGGAAGAACAAAGACTTGTCCTGCTTTGTCTTCTGCACTGACGGCACTGACACTCTCTGTGCTTACAGGGTCGGCAGCACGAGTGAACCACTTTCCATCAGATCTGCCGTGTGTTTGTCAGCCACCTATGGGGTATAAATGAAAGCTGAAGAGTTGGTTTGATTGAACACGTTAATCTCAAGAACTACTGATTCGAATTTTATTTTTTTGGTGAATAATACATTTATCAAGGAAGGTTACACGTTATATCATCACGCTACTCCTCAAGTGAGCGGAGCAGTACTTAATCATAAATGTCCACAAATTCGTCAGATTTCACTACATAAATTGGAAAATTAATATATCACGCGGGTTTCGAAGTGGGCTAAGGGCAAAGATGGGGCGGGTCGGCTAAGTATATAATATCGAGTTATCTATGGGAATTTCTTTATGAAAAAAAAAGGAATGGTAGCAAAAAAATATTAGCTTTTTTATTTTTTATTTTTTTCAGACTTATAAGTTCGTGACGGAATTGGATCCTGACAGAGAAGTCTGTGAGCACTGGAACCCTTGTCAGATAGGGTACATCTTCAGCTTGCCGTCTCCTGACCAGGCGTCTCCAGCTAGCGAACTATGGCGTAAGTACCATACTGTCAACACGTGATAGGTTTACGGATATCCGGATATTATTACATCCCTTTTATTTCTAGTTTTGGTAGGTATACACCACAGTACCACAAAGAACAGAATACGATTTCCTTCTCCATGGTATAAGCATATATAGTTCATAATAAAAGTTATTCGAAACATAATGAAGAATCTAAAAATTAGAATTGAATCTTAAGGGTTTGACTTTTTTTGGGAATTTCATATAACGATAAGTCATAATTTCAGTTACGTTATATATAGATATTTTATTTTGCAAGGCAGTTCTATATTATAAGCAGTATTGGGAAGAATCGACGACCTAGACAAATAGCCTATTATTATTTTCATTCATGCTCGTTTGTTTCGGGTACTCTAGATCTTTAAAATGCTTTCAATCTGATTGACACTCTATATCTAAGTCGATACCTTGGCAATTCACCTTCGCATCACAAATCTCTTTCTTTGATCTTCTTTTTTATTTATTTATTACACACACCTTACATTATCTTTACGAATAAGTCCAAAGCAATGTCAAAAATCACAATTAAGTTGTTCAAAATTAAATCAAAATAACTTACAGTACAATCAATCAATTGTTATTTATCCGGATATCCGTATATTCCAGTTTCTTTCAAAAATGGTCTATTCTTTTTGAGTTTTATTCTAAAACTTTTTTTCTGTTTACAGATGATTACCGTACGTATGTTTTTTAAACACCTTTATTGTTATTCATTTGCTTATCTATTTTATCCAAGAGATTTTTTGATCATTATCATTCTAACCTTTTGGTAAGTGAAGTGGGCTCGATTGTGGGTCACGCTAACCCCCGGAAACCCGACTAAAACTGCACGCCGTTTGGGATCTTCTGATGCTGGTGCATAACTCGGAGACGGCATCCTCGACTGTGTAAATCACGGTATCGCCATCTTCCCCCGGAAATGGAGTACGTATAGAACGGCGAGTTTCTGCTAGGCTGACCGGCAGCTCAACATGCCACCCCCAGGCAAGGATGGAGGTCAAAAATCACATCACAACAACTCAAACATCACACTACAGTGATATGCCAATAATTAACTGCCTTATTTTCAACAAAGCCTAGATGTAGCCACAGTTATGGTTATGATTTTACAATTATTGATATATTCGTTGATATGACATGACATTGTCGGGTGTGCGTTGTTTTATAGACAAAAGTTTCATATAATTTCGTTTACAGAAAATGTTTCGCATAATTTCGTTTTATAGAATAATCAATACACATAATACTTACTTTAAAGATTTTTAAATCATTGACTTTTGTTTCACATAAATTTTAATGTTAGAATAATCATTTCATAGTATATCAAATCAAATATTCTTCTTTTTTATATTGGTTATTTCATATAAAACTTATTTGCGCAAAGATATTTTCTGGGTGGTTTAAAAAAAAATAACCACGAAGGCTAAGGCGAGAGCTCCGCTTCGCTTCGCCCTCGCCTTAGCCTTCTAACCTAACCTATCCGAGTCGGGGTATTATCTAATTAAATTACTACAAGCAATCGGGAAAAAAATGTATCTAAATTTTACTGTTTGAAATAGATGGTGGTTAGTGGTTGTTTTTAAGATTCCTTAAATAATAATTCTACAGTTTGATAAGTATGTTAAACAAAAATATGTGAAAAAAAATTCATTAAATTGTGTTTCTGTGAAAAGTGATTCATTGTGGTAAATTGTCTTTGAAACAATAATATTCGAAATAAAAATATAAGAACCAAATATTATATGAAACATTTTCTGTAAAATGAAATTCTATGAAATTTCTTTCTACGAAATAAGGCGCTTCCGACATTGTCACTGCACCATAATTGTGTATTCTACTGACTAGTCAAATTAGTTACTTTTTACTAAACGTCAAAACGATAAGCTATAAGGTAACTTGTATGGAAAAATATTGAGTGACGTCATAAAATTTAATAGTAACATCAGTTACTATGTAGGTCGGGTGGATGATTAAAAATAAATAAAAACTATAAAATAAGAACCGACGCAATTTTTACCTCACTTTTACCATTCATAATTTAATAAGCTCGGTTAGATAATTTATTTGAACTATAGGATAATACCCAATTATTGCTGTAACAGCTTGGTTGACGGTAAGGTAGTGTAGGTATAAAAATAATTAAAATATTTTTCTACATTGAATAATATGGATACCCTTGGTTTCAGCAGTGAGTAAGAATATTCAAATTATTTTTATTAGAATAGATAAGCTGGCCATGTTGGGCCCCGGTGGAGTAGATTAAGCGACTAAGGGATAGGGCTGTTCTCCATCTGACAGTAAACATACATCCCATGGCTAAGTCCCCACTTGACGGCAATAAGCTCATTCCTATTACGTGGGAATACACTGAGCCGATGTTATGCTTACGCCCGGGAGCAACAAACACTGCGTTACCGTGCTTCGGGTGACAGATTTCGGCGACAAGCGACAGTCCAGGAATGTATGGTCTGCTCTGACTATCATCTCGATGGGTCTCCTGCACACACAGGATATCGCAGCGGGTAGTTTGGCAGAGATTGGAAAGTATCTCTGGCTTGTCCTGTGAAAAACCTTCGATGTTAATAGAGATGATGCGCAGAGCTGACTTGGGACTGAAAATCATGATTAGTGAATGTATGAAGTGGGTGTTGAAACACCTCTGTCTACCTTCGGGAATTTACAGGCATGAGTATATGTACGAATTGAAAAATGTGTTTTTTATTAAGTTCAACCTTAGAGTTTAGAACATGTTATTTTTATTTACTTTGTTTTCATATTTACATAAGTTATTTTTGTTTTGAACCGACTCCTTACATTTACATTTCCTTTTTTATTTTAGTTGATGAGAGTAAGTATAACAAGGTTTTTTTTTAATATTACATTAAAAGCGTCGGTAGCTTAGTGGTTAAGGAGTCGGCCTTACGATCGAGAGGTCCCGTGTTCGATCCTGGCCATTACACTACCGACGTGAACCCAATCCTAGCACAAGCAATTTAGCTTAGTTGGTGGGGTAGAGGGAATATTAGTAACTTCTTAGTACCTAAACTAAAATGTTTACAAGAATATAAAAGAAGGCGAAAAAAAATAAGGGGGAGTCAATGCGTTGAAAATTTCCTCCCCATCGAGTGGTAACGTGCCCAAAAGGCTGGCGGCATTGCCTCGTTGGATGGCAATGTCCCTCCTTTATAAAAATAATTATATTATTATCTGATAAAGCCAGCAAATATGCTGGCCGTGGTACATCATCACCCTAGGCAAAGTGGCCATGAGTCTACCTATATTTTATTAAAACCAACAATAAATATTTAAGTATTAAAAAATATTACTGATATCTTTTTCACATTTTAGATTACGAGGGTGAGTATTTTGATTAGCTTTTTCTAATCTTAATCGATTTTAATAATTATATTTCATGGTCGTATATAGGGCACCCTCAAAGGTCTTCGGAGCCCCTTTAATATCTTCGGGGCCCCTCCAAGTTCTTCGGGGCCCCTCAAAAAAAAGGAATGGTTATATATGTGTTTTGCTAAAAAACTGGGTGAAGACCTATAGGTATCTTTTCAATTAAGAATGGTATGGGTTTTAGTGAAGTGGAAACAATCCTTGTCCAATATTATTTTAGTTTTTGATACAAAGGTAAGGGTTCGTAAGCATTCACTTTAGAGATTTGAAATATTAATCAAATATCTTCTTTTAGGTGAAGGTGAGTGTATATTTATAATTTTATAGTACAACCATTAACATTTTAGTCGTCTGGTAAAACTACTATTTATCTGTCTATACTATACTACTATATTAATACCACTAAAATAATAATATTAAAATAAATTCAATGCTGAACTGAAAGCATTCGGGGCCCCTTTAAGTTCTTCGGGGCCCTTTTAAGTTCTTCGGGGCCCCAATTCAAAATAACTTTACAAACGAAGAATGTAAAAATAGAATTGAATATACAAATAAAATTCATGTTTAATTATTACTAACATTGTAATAAATAATATCGATATCATCCAAAATCTATTAATTAATATTATAATTACGATTATAATTGATTACCTAATTTATATTCAGTAATAAAGTCTTATTACTAATCATGTATAATAATGTATTATTTATTTATATTTCAGAATTTGTTCAACGTAAGTTTACCACCTCCTCTCTGTGTTTATTTTAATGAATCTTAATTAAATTTAATTATTTTAAAATAAATATTTGAAACTCATTCGTGTTTTTTTATATTTTAGCTGTACCAGGTAAGTTTTATACTGTAAAGAACAATGACGTCAGAGAATAAGTTTAAAACTAAAACCCGACTACTGAAAAATTACGCTCTAAAATGTATCAAACAGGATAGTATCAAGGATAGCCACTTTTTTAGAATATATTGTTTTGTTAGAGTACCGTCAGCATCAGCATCACTAATATCTTGACGACGAACTTTCAAAATGATTTGAAAAACATCGGAAAAAATGAAATGCTCAAGAGAGACTTGAACTTACGACCTTTCCCTTACAGGGGGAATGCTCTTCCAACTGAGCTATTGAGCAACATCTGAATCATTCTGAATCTTAGTTATGAATGAAGTTAGCATAATAAATGCTATAAAAACAACATCATCTCAAAATGATCTTAAAGCTCTCGTGTTTACAGCAAATCAAACTGCTTTATTCTTTATTATACTCTTACAAAAATACTTTATTCAATCATACAAGGTGCTAGAGACAAAATAAACTAAAGAAAATAAAGATATTAATAAAATATTTACATATACATAATGCGTCGTGGAATTCCTCCGCATCGTCACGACCGGTAACGCACCCAGAAGGCTGGCTGCATTGCCACGTTGAATGGCAATGCTTAACCTCTGTGCAAGGTAATAACCAGCCTTCTGGTCACGTGTGGCGTCGATCAGCCGCTTTGCTAGATCTTTGTAAAGAAAACGGGCACTTGGGCCCCATGTCCTCTAACTGCTTTATTGATTTATATGGTATAATAAAATTAGCCGGACTAAAGCTGTGTACCAATCGGTCAGCTGGAAGGGAGTAAAAAACGAAATTAAAATCATTTTGAGTACTTTGTTCGTCAACATGTTTCTAATGTTGATTGTACCTAAGTATGGCATACTTACTTAACATTTTCCACATTCAGAGGACACGAATAAGGAGTTCGTGAAACCCAAATCTCCTTACAAGACTAGCACCCTCAAACTTAAAGCTCCACCTGGCATGAAGTACATGGGTGTGGGCAAATACACCATGGGACCTGGCGGAAGAATACAGGTGAACTTTATGAAAAATATATTTTTGATACTCAACATTGTAGATCTGCGGTAGCCTAGTGGTATGGGTAATGGACTGCTGAGACGAGGTCTCGGGTTCGATCCCAGGTTTACCATGGCACACACCAATAACTTTTCGATGCTTTTCGAAGTTATGTGTGTATTTATCGCAGGTTTATAAGTGCCCGGTTAATGGCAATAGGCTCGCCACCTATTACATTGGGACCTAAACATAAACTGGCGAAATGTGGGTGCTAGCACCTCTGCCTACCCCTTCAGGGAATACAGGCGTGAGTTTATGTTATGTTATGTTATGTTAACATTGTAGATCTGCCACCAAATTGACCACATACCTATTTTAAAGGTGGCGAGTCGGGGACACCGTTGTCCCCCCTCTTGAGGAGGGACAGACAGTAAGGGATGGCCCTGGGTCAGCCGGGGTGCGAGGGATATGTCGAAGACAACCTCACCTCCGGCCTAGCACGACGACCTACAGTCGGTGTGCGTTTTAGTCGGTTCAAGTCCGACATAGCCTCTCTTCTTCACCATCTTAGCGTTAATCCCAGTCGCTTCCGAGGCTTTTGTACTTGGAGTCTGGAGTCTGCTTTACCAGTCTAACTGCGGATTTGGCTAAACTTCGATATTTTCTGTGAAGCGATTGCCATCTGACCTCCACAACCCAAAGGCGATATCGAAGCATTGCAGCTACTGGACTTTTAAGGGCTCTAAATACTAGTAACGATGTTCGTATGGCAACCGGGACCGACGACTTCACGACCAGACCAATGCAAACATCCATATTCATGCATACAAATATTTGCACTGAGTGAGGATTAAATCCGCGCCTCCTGCGTGACAGTCGCGTTCACTACCGCCACGCCACAGAGGTTCTCCACCAATCTCCTAACCAAACTCCTATACACACAACAATCTCCTATAAAAGAATGTCTCCGCTAACTCAACTGTATTGTTTTTTCACAGGATAGAATAAGTACCCGGAATGGCGTCGAACCTGTAAGTATTGGCATCATTTATGAAAATTATTGTCAATAAACCACAGAGCAAACACAGAGAGGAGGTGACCTACGTAATTGTGATGGGGCCATTCGGTCGTGACGTAATCACAGTGGCCTTAGTCAGTGTACTGTCTCTGTACTGTACTGTGGATGCTTTGTTGTAAAAAAAACTCCACTACAAAAAGCACACGTTTGGCGCTCATCATCATCATCCACATAGAGACGTTAGTCCTGATTGCATCCGCGGCTATGGTGCCCTCGGAGCTCAGGGTCCGCCTTCCGGCTCTTCCTCCTCCACTTCGCACGGTCTTGGGCGTCCAAGGTAGTGAGACCGATTGCACGCATGTCACCCTCCACGATGCGACGTAGGCCTACCCCTTCTACTTGGGCCCGGTGGGGGCGCCATTGCCAGGCATTTGTTACCCACGTAGCTGGGCGGTTTCCGCAAGACGTGGCCCCACGAGTGGAGGTGGCGCTAGTTGCTTTTTTTGTAGTGATGTTTTTTTATTTAATCCTTAATTTTCAGTCATTCATCATATGATTGGCAAATGGGTACTGCCTGCTATCAAGCTTGTTTTGATCTTACAGCAGTCTATACAGCAGTCGGGATTTTTAATTTTTTAATATTTTTATATTTTATTAAGTACTACAATCTACTAAAATATTATTGCAGCGTCACAAGGTATGGTTTTTTAATCTATGAGATTTATTTTATTTCATTTTAAATTCAAAAGATCAATCAGAAGTAAACCACGTCAATAAGGTAAGAAATACTTAGAAGACATAAAATGTCATATAAAAATTTGGACTGCAATGCAGTTAGATAAAGTAGAAAATGAAATGGCTATAATTATGTTCTTTACAACTTAACAACTTACTTACTCATGTAAGTAAGTTGTTAAGTTGTAAAGAACCCAGGGCCAGATTGAGTACAGTCTCTATCTAAGTACTTTGAATTTAATTTCGTAATACAGCACAGGGCATGCCTAAGAAGGATACATAACCTTTCAAAAAAAATAACACTTCAACTTGTAAAGTTGTCAAATGTTTTGTTTACCTGATGACGTCGATAAGTGTGAGTGCAGGTCAAATCAAGGTCAAATTGGGTATTCTACTAACTAAAATTGGGTATTCTACTGACTAGTCAAATTAAAATCTGCGGTAGCCTAGTGGTATGGGTAATGGACTGCTGAGACGAGGTCTTGGGTTCGATCCCAGGTTTACCGTGGCACACACCAATGACTTTTCGATGCTTTTCGAAGTTATTTGTGTATTTATCGCAGGTTTATAAGTGCCCGATTAATGGCAATAGGCTCGCCACCTATTACATTGGGACCTAAACATAAACTGGCGAAATGTGGGTGCTAGCACCTCTGCCTACCCCTTCGGGGAATACAGGCGTGAGTTTATGTATGTTATGTTAGTCAAATTAGTTACTTTTTACTAAACGTCAAAACGATAAGTTACAGGCAACTTGTATGAAAAAAGATTTAGTGACGTCATACAATTTCATAGTCAAATCAGTTACTATTATAGGTTGGGTGGATGATTAAAAATAAATAAAAACTATATAAAAAATTAAGTTTAAAACTAAAACCCGACTAAGTACCGAAAAATCACGCTCTAAACAGTAACAAACAAGAAGGATAGCCGTGGTCGTATGCCACTTTACCTTAGAATATATTGTTTTGTTAGAGTAAGTGGCATACGACCACGGCTATCCTTCTTGTTTGTTACTGTTTAGAGCGTGATTTTTCGGTACTTAGTCGGGTTTTAGTTTTAAACTTAATTTTTTATTTATATTATTTTGGGGGAAGGTAAAGCTAATTATTTATACATATTTGAAATGTGCTTATTAAGACCTTTCATTTGATACCAAACACGGTATATATAACTCAAATATTTTTTTTTGCACAGTACCTTATGAGCGCTAGAGGGCGCCACACAAGATTGAGTGACACGTCATATAGCCTATAACCATCGGACGATAAAGCCGCTTGTAACGATACCACATTTGTCCAGTTCTAATGAGTAGTTAAGGAGCTATGAGGGAACAAATGAACATACATACATACATACATACATACCTACATAGCCTGTCAAAATCATAACCCTCCTTTTGGCTTCGCCGTAGTCGGGTAAAAATAAGAATCGACGTAACTTTTACCATTCCTCATTTAATAAGCTCGGTTAGATAATTTATTTTAACTATAGGATAATACCCAAGTGGGCGCATTCAGCGGTTTTATTTTACTTGACCACACTGGTTGTTTATTTTTGCTTCCACAGAAGAACATTGTGGTAGATTATGAAGAACAGGGTGATGATATCAAGATCTCCATGAGTTTCAACCCGGTGAACTCAGATGATATCGGCTTGTACTACGCAAGGTTCGAGAAGGAAGGCAATCCGAAGGACTTCAAAACGATGGACTTAGTCGAATTTGGTAAGTAAAACACTACTTCTTCACGTGACAATGGCAGCAATTTATATCGTCTAGATGCGTCAAAAACTCCGCTATATTGATCGCTTTTTTTTTTCGTGCGGAAATCCCCTCGGATACCCCCCTGCCGGAAGGGGAGGTTATTCAATTCAATCAATTTTATTTCGATCAACATTTGGATCATACATTACGGACATTATGTCGTTACATTATGTCGGACTCGAACCGACTAAAACCGCACGCCGACTGTGGGTCTTGGTGCTAGGCCGGAGGTGAGGTTGTCATCGACATATCACTCGCACCCCGGCTGACCCAGGGCCATCCCTTACGGTCTAGCCCACCTACTATATTGATCGCATCCACTGTCACCTCATTCAAATCGACAATAGCTCTTGATTGAATAAAATAGTTAAAGATTTTACAAGTAACAAAATTTATAAAAAACTTTATATAAAACTTTAAATGAAAAATCCGTCACGAATCATCAGCGTGCAACGGGCGAAATGATAATGATAATGATACATTTATTTATTAACATAATGAAATTATACATTAAAAAACAACAGAATATTAAAGCTAAACCACTGTGGTGCCACAGTCCCCGCAAGAAATTACATTAAATTTTAAACTTTATATCTATACGCCTAAAGTCTAAAATGAAATTAAAACAGTTTTATTACACTTTTTCAATTACTCTGCAAGAGTCATTTAATTTTGAACTTAAACCGCTTTAAACTCTATTATTTAATGCTGTTTTTTGCAGTGATTGTGGCTGCACTGTAGCTTGGCTTTAGTAGAACCGAGGTCCGGATAAAAGTTTTGAGGGCTCCAACTACCCGTAACGACTGCCATAGATGTTCTTATGGCAATCGGGACCGACGGCTTTACGTAAACTCTGGAATACTTAGACCAATGCAAATGCCGCACCATTAAGACCTGGAACTCCCTGCCAGCTCACGTGTTTCCTTCTTCCTACAGTCCCGGGTCCTTTAAGCGGGGCGGGTAAAAGCATCTGATGAGGCCGTCAAGCTGAGTGCCACCACTGTTAACGTGGCACATGCTTACGATGGTGACCCTCTTTCCGAGACTTTGCAAAGTCAAATTTGCGTGTCCTTTATAAAAAAATACAATGCAATTTTCCATGAGCATAGGGTGTTGAATAACAGGGTTTTCACCTTTTGAACCCTAAATCGAGAAGCAAGGTAAACGCTTCGCAATTTGCAGAGGAAGCGGTAACGGAAGTAGAAACCATGGTTATCGAAGCGCTGCCGGGACAGAAGCTGAACCAGACTCAGATCAACATCACCTGCGTGCATTGCTCTTGTAAACTGGTGATGCTTCGTGGAGACGATGGCGGTGTGAGGAACATGGAGACTTCTAAATTCAGGATACATAAGTTGTCTGACACGTAAGTTTACCTAAGTTAATACCAACAGATAATAACTACATAGTAAAAAATCAAAATCAAAATCAAAAATAGTTTATTCTGCATAGACCATTAAATCGGAACTTACAAAACGTCAACATAAAGTAAATATTAAATACTAATTAATACTAGCAAATGGACCACCGGTTCAAAACGCGGCCCAGGCCTGAGAAGACTCCGGCAAGAAACTCGGCGGGCATTTTTTTTTTGTTCTATTTACAAAACATTAGTATAGAACAAAGCCGCTGTCGCTATCTGTCCGTCCCTATGTATGCTTATATATGTTCAAAACTATGCTACAGATTTTGAAGCGGTTTATTTAATAGATAGAGTGCTTCAAGAGAAAGGTTTATATGAATAATATACGCTTAATATAGTAGAGGGTGCAGCGGGAACAGGGTCTGACGCCACGCGAGTGGAAAAAAAAAAATATTCACAACATTTTACACAACGCTATCTAGACCCATGGTAAGCTTTTATAGCTTGTGTTATGGAATCTAGAACTCTACTTTTTTTTGTAAATACATACAAATTATACATAGAAACACCCAGACCAATGCAAATAGCCATATTCATGCATACAAATATTTGCACTGAGCGGGAATCGAACCCGCGCCTCCTGCGTGGCAGTCGCCGGGTCAGCTAGTATTATATAGATACTATCTACTTAGTTGAAGGCAAAGTCTTAGGAAAGAGGGCCACAATTACAGACACGTATCATGTTACAGTAAATTAGCTGACCCGCGTGGATGTCAGTTATAGCGACCAAACATAACCTCTTTCTCTAATCTACCCCTATACCAAAAATTCATCAATATCGGTTCAGTGGTTTAGGCGTGAAAGCGTAACATAGAGACAGACAGAGTTACTCTCGCATTTATTATAATACTAGCTTTTGCCCGCGGCTCCGCCCGCGTGAATGTCGGTTATCGCGACCAAACATAGCCTATGTCCTTTCTCAAGGTCTAATCTACCCATATACCTACCAAATTTCATCAAAATCTGTTCAGTGGTTTAGGCGTGAAAGCGTAACATACAGACAGAGTTACTTTCGCATTTTTAATATTAGTATGGAAGTATGGATTGACGTTTTGTAAGTTCCGATTTAATGGTCTAATGATAAAATGATTTTGAATTTAGAATTTTTTTGAATTTCTTGACATTTGAAGTGATTCAGGTGTGGCTCAATAGCTCAGTTGGAAAGCATGCCCCCTGTAAGGGAAAAGTCGTGGGTTCAAGTCCCATTTGAGCATTTCATTTTTCCCGATATATTCGAATTTATAAGACTTATTTTTAACTCCACAGCCGCGCGAGTCTCGATCTTGACATCGATGAAGTAAATTTCCAAGATTTCGGCGAGTACTTCGCGCATATCACCCTTGCTGACGGCACAGAGGAAAGGCTGAAGGTTCTCATCATACAGAGTAAGTTCAGCTGCCTGCTGTACTCTAAGGGACGGCGCTCATTATCGGCATCGGCGAGCTTCAGGATTTCTTTTTAGCCAAGCATAATAGATCTTATCACTATCGGCATAAAATTGAAATTTCAATGACGATCGTTCGACTATTGTCGGCATCGATCAGCATTCTGCAGCGTTATGGTTACCAATTAAAGTTCAACCTTATATCTATAACAATAAGATCTATTGTTATTCGACCGTTATCCTCATGCTTGCCGATGCCGACACTGGGCGCCGGCCTTAAGCAATCAGCGTCCAGCACAGCGCTGCGACAGCTTTGATAGAGCTTACCATTGGTCGAAAAGTGTGACGTCACTGGAGATCAACCAATGACAGACTCTGTCAAGGCATTCTCTAAGATTGGGTTGGACCAAAGTAAAGCCAACGAGACGAGATAAAAAAGGTAAACAAAGCTACCATTACTGAGTAACGTTGCGATAACTAGCGATTATTTTCGCTGTCCTTGTCGCACAAGTCACACGTACGCGACAATTGTCGAGCGACAGTTGTCGTTGCGTGTTTCGTAGCACAGGAAAGCTGTCAGATCCGCCATCTTATTAGCAAGTTCATTCCTGTCTGGAGTGCGCTTGAAGTGATACGCAATAATTTTCAAATAAAAATGTTTGGAACCGCTGAACCTTTGTTTACCTTTTTTCTCTCGCTTCGTTGGCTTTACAGTGTTGTTAAAGTACCGGTCAGATATAGGTTGCACCATTTGACAACAGTTAATATGACGTCAATACTTGACGCTAACCGTAACCGGCCACGGTCGGCCGGTTATTATCATTTTTAACGTAAAATTGGTTAAAATCTATCAAGAAGAAGGGGTATATAATAAAAGTATAAAACAAACGAGTTTGATTTGATATCTCAACTGATCGACGTAAAAACTGACAGCAAATGACAGCTAAAGTGTAGTATTACCACAATAAAAAAAATACCCATAAGGAATTTGACGTAAATAATGTAATTTGACTTGCAACCTTTTTTTTATCGTGCAAAAAATCCCCACGGATACCATCCCCACGGAACCGGTGGAGGTGGTTATGTCGGACTCGAACCGACTAAAACGCACGCCGTCTTCGGTCTTTAGTTGCCGGAGGTGAGATTGCCGAAAGCATATCTCTCACACCCCGGCAGACCCAGGTCCATTTCTTTCGAGATGGCCCCCTTCGGGTTGTGGGGACCATAGTGTCCCCATCTAGCCCCGGGTACGGGGAGGCGCACTTTGCGCCGCCGCCGCGACCCGTCTGCTTCTGCTAGGGTGACAGGCGGCTCCACCGATCACCCCCAAGCCGACTTGCATCCCTGATAACTTTAACCGAGCTACTAAATACACAGGTGCAACACATTTAGCAGAAACCGTGAGAGTTATTGTTACTGTTAATGTTAAATTTGACGTAAACCTCTTACTTTAGCAGTTATTATGGTGCAACTTAGCCTAAATATACATGAGTATATTATAATGGTATATTATTAATATAGTTTTTTTATTTTTACAGCTCCAGGTAAAGACAATCTTCTACTATTTGTGACGTCGTCGGAGAGAATTCCAAAATACTCAACATACCAGAAAATCCAAAAGTAATGGTGACCCTCTTTCCTGAGGCTTTGCATTCAGCTTACCATCAGGCGAAGTGAAGTCAAATTTTTGTAACCTATACCTATGAAAAAATATTAAAAATAATCAAATTTTTATAAGTTTGAAAATTTTCTAAGAAATTCCCAAAATTTCAAAATGAATTTAAGTTAACCTTGAAATTAATCTTTTTGTTCGATTTCTAATAATTTTTTGATTGTAATATTTTCAGAGAGAGGTAAGAAAGATTCGACATTGAAATTTTATGCGTATAAAATATGTTTTCTTTGCAATTTTTCTAAATTTTCTTCAATATTTTAGAAAAAAATTGTTGTTTGTTGAGTTTATTCTGCGACTTATTGTTTTATTTTATTTTTTACAGATACTGGTCAGTATTTATTAATTTATTTGTGTAATAATCACCCATAACTGCGTAATAAAAATATAACCCCTCAAATGTATGTAAGTGCATAACTTCCGAACGACTGCACTCGATATGGATAATTCTTTTTGTTTTGTGTTCGTTATTGTGTGGCCTGCGGCGGCAACCACCCAGCTACATGGGTAACAAATGCCTGGCAATGGCGCCCCCACCGGGTCCAGGTAGAAGGGGTAGGCCCAAGAAGTGCTGGCTTGGCGTCGTGGAGGGTGACATGCGTGTAGTCTCACTAACCTTGGACGCCCAAGATCGTGCGAAGTGAAGGAGGAAGAACCAGAAGGCGGACCCTGAGCTCTTAAGGCACCGACACCACGGATGCAGGTGGTGCAGTGGGAATGGGATATTTCACACGGGTGGAAATAAAATACCGGTACACGGTACGAAGGGCGCCGAGTCAGCTAAATAAAAAATAACAATTAAAATGCTCTAAAGCTTTCAGTAGGTGAGACGTTATTTGACGTTAATGACAGGATTTTTTTTTTCTAAATATTTTGTGACAATAGTTATTGAAATAAAACGGATATTGTATTTTACTTTTTTTAATTTTCAGCGAATGGTATGTTAAGTTTTACTACAAGTTTGATAACGACTACATTTTTTACAATTCATAATTATTACTAGCTAAATTATGCTATGCTTACTTAAATCTGACCGTTAGGGAACTGCCCCAGGAGGAGGGCCGCACGCCGAACCCATAGCATCCTCCTTACAATAATCTCGGTCAGCGGGGCGTGAAAACGCATCTGATGAGGCCGTCAAGCTGAGTGCCACCATGGTTAACATGGTACATGTTTACGATGGTGACCCTCTTTCCGAGACTTTGCCTTCTTAACAGGCGAGGTGAAGTCAAATTGACGTGTCCTTTATAAAAAAAACTGACATGTCATTAAATTTGGTTCGAGGTAGGTATACCATGGCGTCCGGAAACAGTTTTTATGGTTCTTTACCGTGCCCAAACTTTTTTTTTCAGTATTGCAATTGAAGCGAATGACTCAATCAGCTGCTGTGGGACAAGCGTTTAACCAAGACGTGACATGCGAGTGTACTGACTGCGAGATCACGGATATCATATGTCGTGGCGACAATATGCTGAGCACCGGCCGTATCACTGTCGTGAGGAGGAGCAATCTGCTAGTCAGCTTCAACTTCCCGAGGTACAATATAGTTTTCACGTGAAGTTTATAAACAATCAATTATACGAAAAACATCGGAAAAAATGAAACGCTCAAGTGAGACTTGAACTCACGACCTTTCCCTTAAAAAAAAAAATTATAGGTTGGGTAGATGATTAAAAATAAATAAAAACTATAAATTATGAACCGACGCTATTTTTACCGCTCTTTTACCATTCTTAATTTAATAAGCATGGTTAAATTATTTATTTTAACTATAGGATATTACCCAATTTGAACCTCAGTCCCTTACAGGGGGTATAGAACCAAGTTGGTGAAGTAGCATTCCCCTGTAGGGTCACGGGTTTAAGTCCCGTATTGAGCATTCATTTTCTTGTGCCTTGTGTCAAGGAGTATGATGGATTGATACAAAGTCTCGTTGCCAAAGTCCGTGGGGTCGGGCCAAATTTCGTGGCGTCGCGCGTCGGGTCAAATCCCGTGGTCGGGCCAAATTCAGTGTGGTCTGGCCAAATTTCGTAGGGTCGGGCCAAATTCCGTGGAGTCGGGCCAGTCTGACGCACTTTTTAAATATTATCCCTTCTTGTATCTTTGAATTTTTTTTTCAATAGCTTTGAAGACGCAAACGCCTGCGTGTATTT
This sequence comes from Eilema sororculum, assembly GCA_914829495.1. NCBI lineage: Eukaryota > Metazoa > Arthropoda > Insecta > Lepidoptera > Erebidae > Eilema > Eilema sororculum. Next base: position 4,720,006 of record OU618559.1, read on the forward strand.
GGTGAAATTCGCGAAAGATGACAAGCATTACTACAACATATTAGCTGTGATTGAAAGTACGTATCGACCTATTAATCTATTTAATCAATTTAATCCATATGTATCAACCTTATTTAACACGCTTTTATTTGCTTCACTTGTAACTATGTATGTAAGAAAATCTTGGCATCTTAATTTGAACCACTCCCTGGTCTTCTAAGAAACATCATTCCAATAAATCCAATATCGCAGTCTCCCCAAGATGGTGGACTGGCTGTTTGAAATCCACCCATGATATGGGTATCAAATGAAAGGGTTTGCTGTCAGGAATACGAAAAAAATAGTCATGAGACTTAAATTAAAAATGGCGGACGTCCAAGTCATTATTAATGCGTGCTAAAACGTTTTTGGGTGAATTTCAACAGGTCCAATAAAATCTTCATTTCCGTGGATTTTTTTACCTTAAGTTTGATAATAACAAAACATCGCGTTTATTAAAGGTTTTGATACTATTTGTATTCTTGCTTAATATCTAGCAGATAACTAATAAAACTAACGAGATATACAAGATTAAAAATTACATACCACGGCGATGAAACATGCGTGTACGGCAATGAAACAAGCGTCCACGGCAATGAAAGAATTGTGCCAAGGGAATGAAAGAATCAAACACAGAAATGAAAATCCATATAAGACATAATATTTTAAATACCTACTTGCATACAATAAATACCAATTTCATAGGTTAAAAATCTGTAAAAGGAGTACGATTTAACAAATATAGAATCAAAGTTGTCCGATCATTTATTTAAATTCTTTCACACAAAGATAAATGAACAAATATGGTATACTTTTTTTTTAATTAATTTTTATAGCAGTGCAGTGCAGTGTGTGTGTGTGTGTGTGTGTGTATGTGTGTGTATGTGTGTGTGTGTTTGCGCGTGTATGTGAGTATATAAACGAGTGGTGGAGTCCCATGTTCCATCATTTTGTAAGAATAACATGGAAACATCTTTTTGTAACTGATGTTCAAGAAAATCTTATCAAATCTTTCATCGTATAGTCGTAAGTTTCGAATCCTGTAATGTCAGTGTTCGGTGCTACCTATAAAACAGGTAGGTAATGATGATTATAATACCTAATCATACCATGGCGATGAAAACATAAGTCACGGAAATGAAACATCTGGCCACAGCAATGAAACTAAATTGTTTTACAATGCATGGCAATGATTTTTTTTTCATTGCCATGTTTTTTTTACATTGCCATAGCAAATTTTGACCACGGAAATTACGGCAATGAAAGCATGGCAATGAGAAACAAAGCAAAAATATAAAATAACAAAAAATCTATTATTTATTAGAAGTATTAATCACTTCACAAAAATAAACAAGAGAAATGGCGTTCTATTGAATGTTTAATCAAGAGGATAACTTATTAAAATAGAAAGTTATACCTATCCACGGTGATGAAAGAAAAAATGTCCAGTAACATAAAAATGGTATACTTACATCTATGGCGCCAAAACGCAGGTACGTGTGTATGTTCTTTCGCGTCGAGCACTTAGGCGGCACCAATATGCAACGTTTAGCGCATATAAGGGAGGACGCAAGTCGTTAGATAAAACAATATTCTAAAATATGTTTAGAACACGGCAATGAAAGGTAGTTCTGGGACAAATGTATTTTTTTTAACCATTCGTTGTATTGTCTAAATATTTGAATAAATGTATTTCGTAACAATACTTTAACTATTCACGTATCAATTAAAAATAGGTATTAATAAAAATAACCAATAGATTTTTGTCAATGAGGTATCATGACACAATAGGTGACGTGTGGACAAACACGGCAATGACAGATTTCGTTGTATTTTGTTTTTTTTTTTTTGGAGTACCTATAAGCCATGAATCTGTATACTAACTGGATTGCGTACTGTAAAATACAATTATTACAAATTTACACCCAACTGTAATGACATAAGGTACATTTTTCATCGTCTTGGTGAAAGTAGAAAAATCGAGCCGAGCGAGACAGCCAAAAAGTAGTAGTCTGTCCCTGTCTAACAACTTGCCATAGTAAATGTAAATTCTTTTTGGTTGTAAATGGTAATTTTTTTTAAAATTCTGCATATATTTGTGCGTTATGTTTTTGTGATGAAACTTTGCATAAAAATACTTAAAGTATCAATATACAATGGTTGACCATCTTTTATGAAGTTGTACAAAGTATTATGAAGTTGTACAAAGTAATACTTTTATTTTAAATGTTATGAGAGTGACATTGGTAGCCTTTCAAAATTCTTATGCGGCAACATTGTTTGTAATAAAGACCAATAAAAACATGATAAAAACTATTAGAAAGAGACGCACTATTACTTTGGAACCTCTCTTTCGGCTCGTTTTTCTGTTCATAGTGCGCAGTCCAGTTAGTATAAAGGTTCATGCTATAAGCCTATTTAATAGAATATTTAGTGCCACACATAGATTACTATTTCATCTAACTAGCAAAAAATGTTAGAGCATTATAACTATGATTTTAGTACCGATTTCATCGATGCCACGCAATTCTTGGTCCCGGGAAATTCACCCTTTTTTAGTTTTTTAAATTATTATAACGAGAATGAGAGGTCATCCGTTGCATTATGCGTATACATGCATGTATTTCATGCAAATCATACCTATGTAGCAATTTGAGTTAAATTGTTTATAAGAAACAGGCGCCACCCGCATGATGCAGTGGATGGCACAAACACCTAACATATGTACACAAACTTAACATATTTTAATCGACTCTTTTCTGGGGCAAAGGGTGGCCATCACAATTTAGCGTGGCGATGCTGCCAGCGTCATGGGCACCTTTGCGCCAGGAACGATACGGGGCGGGTTATTTGACGTGATGTAATTACAATTCTACAACCTCCGTGGCGTGGCGGCAGTGCACGCGACTGCCACGCAGGAGGTGCGGGTTCGATCCCCGCTCAATGCAAATATTTGTATGCATGAATATGGCTATTTGCATTGGTCTGGATGTTTCTATGTATAATATGTATGTATTTAGAAAAAAAAAGTATATAAGTATGTTTATCCGCATTCTAGATTTCATAACACAAGCTAGTTAAGCTTACCATGGGTCTAAATAGCGTTGTGTAGAATGTTGTGGAATATTTATTCATTTATTTATAAACAATATTTTTTTTTGTCATTGAATATATTTGTATTTGACTATTATGTAATTTTTAATATATGACATTGTAATTTAAATACTTACTTTATTATGACAATAATTGGATATGTTTTAAATTACAGATGATTGTAAGTACCTTTTGATTTATTTTTATTTTTGACCCTTCCAGGGATTACGTGTGCTTTTCAGCAGTCATAATCACTGAGTAACTAAAATACAGGAGGGCAGAAGAAGTTAGAAGGTTGGCAGCGGGAATGCAACGCCACTGTGCCTCGATTCTACTAAAGTCAAACCACAGTGCTGCCACCGTCACTGCCAAAAAACGGCATTCAAAGTCAAAGTCAAAAATCATTTATTCTGCATAGATCATTAAATCGGAACTTACAAAACGTCAATATAAAATAAATATTAAATACTAGTTTAGCAAATGGACCATGCAGACCTGAGAAAACTCCAGCAAGAAACTCAGCCGGCATCTTTTTTTTCGTCTATTTGCAGACTTTTACTTAGTCTAATACTTGTAGTCTAGATACAGTGATTTGCTTGAGTAGCATAGCTGAGCGAACAGCTCATTTCCAAGCTTGTTTATAATAAATAGACTTTAAAGGGATGAGAGAGAAAAAAGTGAAGTGAAACTGGTTTCACTTAATTTTGAACTTTAGTGGTATAGAAATAAAGTCTAAAATTTAATGTCATTTTTAGCCGTGATGGCACCACAGTTGTTTAGTTTTAATAAATCGAGGGCCTGGTGTTGCACAAGTCTATAGGCCACGGTAACCACGTGCCTAAAGCTACAACGACTTGTGCGCCACATAAGTGGCATATAAAGAAAAAAAAATCAAAAATCTTTTCCATTTTACCAAAACCTTTTCAAAATAATTGTTACTTTAATTTAACATTTTCAAATTAATTTTGCAGCAAAACGTAAGTAATTGTTCTCTTTATATTTCAAATCATTAAGACATTGTTATTTCCACTATCCCCCACTGGTTTTGTAGGATTGTAGCACCCCCAGTCACCCCCAGTAGTCAAACCTCACAAAACCGTTAGAACTGGCTAGTGCCATCTAGCGGTGGAAAGCTGAAACTATGTTTTAAACTTTAACCACAGACTTTAACAATCTGTTTTTGAATCTTGTATTTTGTTAACCCGCAAAAATAAAGATGTTATAAGTTGGACGTGTCTGTCTGTCTATGGCATACTAGTTCCTGAACGGTTGAAGGGATTTCAATTTTTTATGTATTAAAGGTGACGTATAGTGCGAGTGTTCTTAGACAATATGTTTGATGAAAATCGGTTGAGCCGTTTAAAAGTTATGGGAGTTAAAGTGGGGATGGGGAGTACCCAGCGAACGCGGTTACGATTCCCGCTCAGTGTAAATATTTGTACCTATGTGTGAAGTAGTAGTAGATATGTTTTTACGAAACATTTTTTTTCCGCATTCTAGACCCCATAATACAAGCTAGCTGATTTATGCTTACTTTCAGTCTTGATAGCACTGTGTTAGAATGTCATTGCTTTATTTATCTTACCTTTTACGGGAGAGTGATTAATGCTAGCTCACGTGTTTCCTTCTTCCTACAGTCCCGTGGCCTTTAAGCGGTGCGTGAAAAGGCATCTGATGAGGCCGTCAAGCTGAGTGCCACCACTGTTAACATAGTACATCTTTGCATTGGTGACCCTCTTTTCGAGATTTTGCCTTTAGCTTACCATCAAGCGAGTTGAAGTCAAATTGCCGTGTCCTTTTATAAAAAAAAATCCTTTTCCATAGTTGTTACCGTGAAGGTGCCGGAGCCAGTACCCCCACCGCCAGAGGGAGATCAATTCGAAAAGGAAGTTGATTACACATGTACACAAGATTGCCAAGTTGACAAGGTAACATTATTATTTAATTTGGAAAAAGTGAAACGACTCAGATAGGACTTGAACTCGCCAACAGTCCCTTAAAGGGGAATGCTACGCCCACTGAGCTAACGGAGTCATGTCTTGAGTGTCCCAAATCTATACATACTGGGTGTAAGGGGAACACTCCCGAAGCTGAAAGCGCCTAGTATTACTCCAGGTACATAAACACATTGGATAAAAATAAAATCGATTTGGAGAAAAGAAAAATGTTTTCGATTTTTTTTATTTTTTTTTATTTTGCATTATTTACTCTTTATCGCGTTAGTCAAGCTAAATGAAAAGGTAATTTTACAAAAAGAACATCACTACAATACAAAATATGTACCAGGAGTACTACTAGAGTTTTTCGTCTTTCTGGGGCATTCCCCTTAGGTACACCTGGTATAAAATTACTTGTCCCGACTGACTGACCGACTGATACATCAACGCAGAGCCTAAACCGCTGGACCTACAAACTTGAAATTTTGACAGTAGATGCATTTTATAATATAAGCATCCACTATGAAAGGATTTTTGGAAATTTTGCTACTAAAGGGGTAAAATAAGGGATGGAAGTTTGTATTAAAGTCCTTTATTTTCAGAGCTAGATGCACTAAATTTCATAAACCTGTGTCTTTTAAGAAATGAATGAACACGTGTATCAGCGTTTTTCTAAATTTAACTACTAAGAGGGTAAAATAGGTGATAAACTATTGTATGGAAAGTTCGTCATATAGGTCACTATCAAATATGGAATACGAAATTTTCCTGGGCGAAGCCGGGACGGGTCAGCTAGTTTTCCTATAAAACCATTTGGAGCGTGGGAGAAATCCACCGATAGTTGTATGAGATATTGCTTTGCATACCTAAGTTATCGGTGAGCATGCCATGCCCACTTTATGCCAAAATAACGGACTGTCATACAAACTTCCATCCCTTATTTTACCCCTTTAGTAGCAGAATTTCCAAAAATCCTTTCCTAATGGATGCTTACATCATAAAATGCATCTACTGTAAAAATTTCAAGTTTTTAACTATAAAATAAGAACCGACGCAATTTTTACCACTCTTTTACCGTTCTTAATTTAATAAGCTCGGTTAGATAATTCATTTTAACTATAGGATAATATTCTTTATTTTTTGTACAGGTTACGTTGAATGGAGTACCTCTGATCACCCAGACGAGAAGAACCAGCGTGGGATCCATACCTTTCTACGTGGTACGTACTTTTTACATTAATTTGACTTCACATCGCCTGATAGTAAGTTGAATGAAAGGTCTCACTCAGCTTGACGGCGTCATTCCTTTTTCTTAAAAAGGTGTTTACCAAATATCACAACAATCGGTCAACAGGAAGGAGGAAACTAAGTAATTAAGATATTTTTTACTCGACTACGTTAAAGCCAAAAGGAGGGTTATGATTTTGACAGGTTATGTATGTTTGATCATTTGTTCCCTCATAGCTCCTCAACTACTTATTAGAACTGGACAAATGAGGTATCGTTACAAGCGGCTTTATCGTCCGATGGTTATAGGCTATATGACGTGTCACTCAATCTTTTGTGGCGCCCTCTAGCGTGTTGCCGTGTTTGGTATCAAATGAAAGGGCTTCATTAGCACATTTCAAATATGTATACCTAAATTATTAGTTTGCTCCAAAATAATATAAATAAAAAATTAAGTTTAACGTTAAAACCCGACTGTCGAATAATCACACTCTAAAAAGTAACAAAGGATAGCCGTCGTATGCCACTTACTCTAACAAAACAGTACATTCTAGGGAAAAGTGGCATACGACCACGGCTATCCTTGATATTTTCTTGTTTGTTACTTTTTAGAGCGTGATTTTTTGGTAGTCGGGTTTTAGTTTATTTTTATGAGTACTTCGTTCATAAACATCTGATATGACTTTAGCAAACTTTTTTAATTGCAGCTTGGCGACAATAAAGTTATTCTAAGAATAACAGAGTTTCTCCCCGTCCTCATGGGAGTAGAGCAAGCAGTTTTCATGGTCGACGGAGAGCCTATTACCAAAACCGTCATGGAAATTGGGTAAGACTTTTTTTTAAACCGCTTATAATAGCTACACTTGCAACTATATAAGTAAGAAAATATTTGAATCTTAATTTGACCCACTTCTCGGTCTTCGATTAGGATGAAATTTTGCACACGCTCTGAGTTCTGATCACAATACATGACTAGCTAAGAAACGTCATTGCAAATCCAATATGGCGGCCTCCCCAAGATGGCGGACTGACTGTTTGAAATCCACCCCAACGTCACCAACGTGACTTAAATCCAATATGGCGGACGTCCGAGATGGCGGACAGGCTATAATTTTTCGCGTGCTTGTTTTTTTAGTCTCTTTAACTATTTTTAATTTATTTAATTGTTATTTACAAGCCGCGTGGTTCCCGGCAGAGTAGAGGCCACCCCATCTGTTCCCATGCGGTGTCGTACAAGGCGACTAAGGGATAGCGCTGTTTAACATCAGACAGATATTACAAGGTGATTTTATAATAGTTTCGAAAAAAGGAATTGGGCACAGTTTGATAGCAAAATCATCTGGAAGTATTATTTTGGCGAAAGAATTTTTTTTTTTGATATAATCTATGGGAATATTGTTCAGGTAAAAGGAATAATGTATGGGGGGTTATAAATTTTTTTTTTCTTTCGCCAAATTAATACTTCCAGATGATTTTGGTATCGCAACTGTGCCCAAATTCTTTTTTCCGAAACGACTTTAAAATCACCCTGTATACAGCCCAGACTCAGCCACAGATATAGGCTCGAGTCAACAATAGTGCCCGGAATACGGCAATAGGCTCACCCCCCTATTACGTGGGACTATATGTGGGTGTTAATTTACCTCTGCCTACCCTTCGAAGATAAAGACGTGATGTGTATCTGTGTGTTTGTATAGATAGGTCGAAAATTAAAAGATATCCATAAATTGGGTATTCTACTCTTTCCTGAGGAGGGCCAGACCGCAAGGGATGGCCCTGGGTCAGCCGGGATGCGAGGGATATGTCGATGACAACCTCACCTCCGGCCTAGCACCAAGTCCTACAGTCGGCGTGCGGTTTTAGTCGGTTCGAGTCCGACATAACCTCCCCTTCCGGCTCCGGCAGGGGGGGTATCCGAGGGGATTTCCACACGAAAAAAAAAGGGTATTCTACTCTTTTACATAAACGTCAAAACGATAAGTGATAAGGTAACTTGTATGAAAAAAGATTTAGTGACGTCATAAAATTTAATAGTCAAATCGGTTACTATTATAGTTTGGGTGGATGATTAAAAATAAATAAAACTATAAAATAAGAACCGACGTAACTTTTACCGCTCTTTTACCGCTCTTTTACCATTCTTAATTTAAGAAGCTCGGTTAGATAATTTATTTTAACTATAGGATAATACCCAATTCATGTATTTTATTTTCATTTACAGGAATAAGTCCGATTCTCAATCTAAAGGAGGTAACTAACAATCTTTTTATCCATACTTCCATACTAATATTATAAATGTGAAAGTAACTCTGTCTGTCTGTCTGTCTGTCTGCCTGTCTGTCTGTCTGTATGTTACGCTTTCACGCCTAAACCACTGAACCGATTTTAATGAAATTTGGTATAGGGGTAGAGTAGACCATGAGAAAGGACATAGGCTATGTTTGGTCGCGATAATTGACATCCACGCGGGCGGAGCCGCGGGCAAAAGCTAGTATTTTATATATTTATTCCTTTACTAGGTTACCCGCCCCGGCTTCGCCCGTAGAATACTTCTGAACCCGGAATCCAAATTCTTTTCTTTAGAGGTGTAAGATTTTCAAGCCTTCCATGCTAAATGTCATTTTTTGTATTGACTGCATCAGCACCACAATCCATACTAATATTATAAATGCGAAAGTAACTCTGTCTGTCTGTCTGTCTGTATGTTAAGCTTTCATGCCTAAACCACTGAACCGATTTTGAAGAAATTTTGTAGTTATAGGGGTAGATTAGGCTATGTTTGGTCGCGATAACCGACATCCACGTGGGCGGAGCCGCGGGCAAAAGCTAGTGGTTTATATTTAGTAGAATCGGGGGCCTGGTCGAAACGTCAGGCAAATCAAAGGTAAGTACAGTAGTACCACGTTTATAAGTTACGCCGATGTACCTGCGCAGAAGTCTCATATTTGTAACGCGCCAAAAAATCTTAACCAATCACAACGCTCCGCCAAACATGGCCCTTTATTATTGGTTGCCGCCTGCGCGCCATGTTCGAAACAATGAACAATGAGCGAGAAAGCACTACTCTCTGGATTTATTGCATTTTCAATCTTAACGCAACGCAATAAAGTTGGTGTTTCAATAGCGTTGGCAATCGTAATTAATCGGCGTTAGCTTACTCTTCTGAGCAGGCGAACTTTGCCGATGTGACTTAAAAAATAAATTTGGTTCATCTGTATGTATGTACCTATACCATGATCGCGTTAATTTCCGTTATTGTTATTGCATATCATGTCACGTGAGAGTTTAAAAGTTAGATGGAGAATATGTGTTTAACCCACGACGGAACAGAGACGGTATATTATGCGTTTAGGGTGAGAGGGTGTTTCTGTGTTTGTTTGTTCAAATCTATGTTGCCATTTTCTCCAAAACTACCAATCCAATTTTGATGCAGTTTTCAATTTTGGGTTCTGCTTTAATTGGGGCATGTTTTTAGATAGGTGTTACAATGAAAACTCAACAGGGGGAGCTACAGCAAGCATTTTTAATGCAAATCAATGTTGCCAATTTTCTCCAAAAACACTAGTCCGATTTTGACGCAGTTTTCAATTATTGGTTTGGGTTTGATTGGTGCATGTTCTCAGATAGGTGTTACGGTGACAACCCACCAGAGGGCGCTGCAGTAAACATTTTTTTAATTACTTTTTATACGTCGTGGATTTTTGAAATTATTAATTTTATACTTGTTTCTCTAGATACTGGTGTAACTACTGGCGCTGGTGAAACGGGTGATGCTAGCAGTACCGAAGACTCATCAGCACCCACCACGGCAGCAGCAGACGCTGGTGCGGCTTCATCCGAAGCACCGGCAGGAGATGGTGAGGCGTCCACCGACGCTGCAGCATCAGAAGCGCCTGCAGAATGAAAAATACATTTATTTTAACACAACGGTACTTTTAACATAATTTTTGTCTGAATAGAATTTTCAAGCTGCGGTAGCCTAGTGGTATGGGTAATGGACTGCTGAGACGAGGTCTCAGGTTCGATCCCAGGTTTACCATGGCACACACCAATGTATCATCGATGCTTTTCGAAGTTATGTGTGTATTTACCGCAGGTTTATAAGTGCCCGGTTAATGGCAATAGGCTCGCCACCTATTACATTGGGACCTAAACATAAACTGGTGAAATGTGGGTGCTAGCACCTCTGCCTACCCCTTTATGTTATGTTATGAATTTTCATAGCATTAATTATGCTAACTTTTTAAGTTCGAAATACATTAGGCAAAAGAAAAATTCCAATAATATTTGGGCGGAGTAATCAAAAATCAATGTTTAAAAATCGTTGAAAAATCATTCATTGGTTCCAACAGTTCGTAAGAAAGTTGGTAGATGGCTCCGCCGTCGCCCTTAAAGACGGATCTAAAAGAGAAGGATTTGAAATGAATCAAGTGTGGCTCAATAGCTCAGTTGGAAGAGCATTTCCCCTGTAAGGGAAAGGTCGTGAGTTCAAGTCTCACTTGAGCGTTTCATTTTTCCGATGTTTTTCGAACTTTAAAGTTAGCTTGAATGATTTTTTTTTTCTTCTATTTCTATAAAAAATTCAGTCAAAAATCAATGTTTAAAAATGGTTGAAAAATCATTCATTGGTTCAAACAGTTCGTAATAAAGTTGGTAGATGGCTCCACCATCGCGCTTAAAGACGGATATAAACAGAAGGGAAAGTTGAAGAGATTAAGGCGTGGCTCAATAGCTCAGTTGGAAGAGCATTCCCCCTGTAAGGGAAAGGTCGTGAGTTCAAGTCCCAATTGAGTCGTTGTGACCTTCTAGGGGAGAGTTGAGTAGATTGTCTTATTCTTCTTCTTCATATTAGCGTTAATCCCAGTCGCTTTCGAAGCTTTCAGCTTGGTGTCTAGCATCCGCTTTACCCCCATGAGCGCAGGCCTGGGGGTGACGAATGGAGCCACCTGTCACCCCAGCAGGAGTGGGCCACGGCGGCGCTTCCCCATTCCGGAAGCGAGTCGGAGACCCCGTTGTCCCCCCTCCCGAGGAGGGTCAGACCGTAAGATGGCCCTGGGTCAGCCGGGGTGCGAGGGATAGGTATGTTGAAGACAGCCTCAGTGGCGTGGCGGTAGTGAACGCGACACTGCTACGCAGGAGACGCGGGTTCGATCCCCGCTCAGTGCAAATTTTTGTATGCATGAATATGGCTATTTGCATTGGTCTGGATGTTTCTATGTATAATATTTATATATTTACAAAAAAAAAGAATCTAAGTAAGTATATGTATCCGCATTCTAGATTCCATAACACAAGCTAGTTAAGCTGACCATGGGTCTAGATAGCGCTGTGTACAATGTTGTGAAATATTTATTTGATTATTTTTCTTTTACAGGACATCGAAGTTCGACCCGACCTATGCTGATCCTTATGACTACTGAGCTACTGATAATCACATATACATTATATTTATTCAATATATTATATCGAGCATTCAATAGTTGTTTTATTTATTGCTAGCCTTCTACCCGCGGCTCCGCCCGCATAAATGTTGTTACTTCTTCATCTTAGCGGTCCCACTATCCCACGTAATAGTGGGCAAACTCATTGCCGTCTCGCGGGCACTTTGTCTATGGAGAACAGCCATATCAGTGGGGGGACATTAAATCGTTCCGATAATATAACGGAGTGCTTAACCAGTTAGGGTCCCCCGACATGGCAACCGTTGAATCAAAATATTACTAGGTATATCAAAAGTTAAAAGGCAAACTGCATTTATTTTCAACTTTTTGGAGGTGTTTTTGTGATTGGGGGTTTTTAAATTTTTAATTAAATTTTTATTTTCTTACAAAAAATATTAGAACCGAAGTTACTATTCCCTGTAACCTCTCCAGCTAAGCTATATTGCTTGTGCTTAGGAGTGGGTTCACGTCGGTAGTGTAATGGCCAAGATTCGAACCCGGGACCTCTCGATCGTAAGGCCGACTTTAATACTTTTACGACGGCCACAGGAAGAGTTGGGGTTGTCCTATTCTACTATTTACTACTATTAATATTATGTAACAGAAATATTCCCTTAAACCCTCCAGCTAAACTAAAAAAAAATATTATCCTATATTTAAAATAAATTATCTAACCGAGCTTTTTAAATTAAGAATGGTAAAAGAGCGGTAAAAATGGCGTCGGTTCATAATTTATAGTTTTTATTTATTTTTAATCATCCACCCAACCTATAATAGTAACTGATTTGACTATTAAATTTTATGACGTCACTAAACCTTTTTTCATACAAGTTACCTTATAACTTATCGTTTTGACGTTTAATAAAAGTAAATAATTTGACTAGTCAGTAGAATACCCAATTGCTTGTGTTATGTGTGTTGTCCAGGATTGGAACCTGGGTCCTCTCGATCGTAAAGCCGACTCCTTATCCACAAAACTACCGATGCTTTAGCTTATTACATTAAAAGTGTCGTCTATATCGTGCAGAACTAAATGACCTTGCAATACTGGTTATGAAATCGGTCAAGTAAAAGTCAGACTCGTTCACGAAGGGTTCCGTACCGTTATCTGTGTCGCAACTACCTTAATCAGCCGTTCAATCAATTGTTGAGCCTCTGTACAGTTAGCGTCATAATTATCTTGACGACGAAGTCTCAAAATGATCGTAAAACTCTCTTATTAAGAGCAAATAAAACTGTTTTAATGATTTATTTGGTATTATTGTCCGACAAAGGTGTGTACTGGAAGGGGTAAAAAAACGAAATTAACATAATTACCCGACAGCACCAGCAAGTGGGTTCAAATGAAAGGTACACAATGGATTATGAGTGCTGAAATGTGTGTGGTAAAAATAATTTTTCTCTACCTTATCGAGAAGGGTATCAAAATGAAGGAATCAGAAGGCGATTACAAAAATATACCTATATACAAATCATAACTCAAAAGTTTAAAATAAAATATTTAAAAAGACCAAATGCTTTTTAAAAGATCGAAATAAGCTCGGTAGCAGGCGGTAGCCATTAATTTTTGTCATCCAGTTTATGATTGGCAAATGGATACCGCCTGCTTCCGAGACTCACCATTAAAACCAGGTACTATGCGGCACTCAGCTTGACGGCCTCATCAGCTGATGCTTTTTCACGTCCCGCATAAAAGAACCCGGGACTGAAGGAAGAAGGAAACAAGTAAACTGGCACGAAATTCCAGGTTTTAATGGTATGGCAAAGGAAAAATTCACCGATCCACTTGGCTCTTGATGGAATATTCTACACCGTCTAAGCTGGGAGCGAGTCGGGGACACCGTTGTCCCCCCTCTCGAGGAGGGCCAGACTGTAAGGGATGGCCCTGGGTCAGCCGGGGTGCGAGGGATATGTCAAAGACAACCTCACCTCCGGCCTAGCACCACGACCCTCAGTCGGTGTGCTGTTTTAGTCGGTTCGAGTCCGACATAACCTTCCCTTCCGGCTCCAACAGGGAAGGTATCCAAGGGGATTTCCGCACGAAAAAAACCCTGTATAGGAAAGGAGAGGGTGGAACTAATTGGAAGAGCTTATCGTTATTGCAACTGTTGAGTGATAGACGGACAATAGTGTAAGTAAAAGGGTTCCGTTTTTACTCTTTGCTTACGGTACCCTAAAAACGTTACAAGTGTCGGACAACGATCCCATTACGTTTTACCGTTCGCGAGTCGTCCGTCAGTTGAGTTTTGTGCTTCGAGGATACAACACTTGCAGCTATGGCGTCCGCAAAAACCGAAAAGATCGGTATTGTTGGCAGGTAAGTGTCTTTTTACCCTACTAATAAAGAAGAGTTATGTTTTTAAATAGATAAAAAACAAAGCTGGACTCCTAATTTCTATTTTTTGTGGATTTTTATGCAATTTTCTATTTGTTTTTGATAAATAAACAAGGAAAAATGTAATCTTGCTGTATTATGTGAAGCTGGCTCGCAAGTGCAGTTAGCGTTATAAATAAAAAATCACAGATAATTATTTTAAAAGAGTTACTTATTTAAACGTTTTGAAACTATCTCTGTAAATAAAAATATGTACCAACCTAATTGAACAGTTATGTACTTTCTTATCTATTATGCTCTTAGCAATCGTAAACACTGTGTTTCAAAAACAAAAATGTTTATATTGCATTAATAGTAAGTACATTTACTATATCGAACCGCCCCGGCATCGTGCATGACATAATCACAGACAGAATAGATAAAGTCACAGTCAACTTATTCAGCCTTTCAATGAACTTCCTAGGCTGTTAACTAAAAATTAAACAAACAACCGTAACATTCATTAGAATAAGAATAAGATTTTTTATTCGAAAAACATCGGGAAAAAATTTGCTGCTTTCCTCCCTGTAAGGGAAAGGTCGTGAGTTCATGCCTCACTTGAGCATTTCATTTTTCCGATGTTTTTCGAACTTAAAAGTTAGCATAATAAATTCTATAAAAAATCATTCAAATATTTAGGCGGAGTCATCAAAATTCAATGTTTAACGATAACCTTTATAATTATCTACAAACTAGAGGTTAATTTGACTTGAACTTTTGGGTGATATCACGAAATATTATTGTATCACCATAATAAACGTTACATAATCTTATTTTCTTGAAGTTGTCACAACAACATATAGGTATGCATTCACGCCGGTAAATCCTCGAAGGATAGGCAGATGTGTATACAGCCTCTATGGCATGGCTACGCAAGAGGCGCGGGTTCGATCCCCGCTCAGTGCAAATATTTGTATGCATGAATATGGCTATTTGCATTGGTCTGGGTGTTTCTATGTATAATAATATATGTAGGTATGTATTTACAAAAAAAGTATTTAAGTACGTATGTTTATCTGCTTTCTAGATATAACACAAGTTGGTCAAAGCTTACCATGGGTCTAAATAGCGTTGTGTGGAATGTTTAATTTTTTTATTTATTTATTTATGGATAAACAAACATCACAATAGTAAATGCTTAAAATAGTTGAGTTTTGATTTATAATATTAATTGTGACATCCACGTCATAACATACACTTCACATAATGTATTAGCATGGGGGTGACGGGTGGAGCCGCCAGTCACGCCAGCAGAAGCAGGCCACGGCGGAGACGCGCATCTATAGACGCACTCCGGGGGCGAGTCGGGGACACCGTGCGTGGGATATGTCGAAGACAAGCTCACCTCTCGCCTACCACTACGACCCTTAGTCGGCGTGTAGTTTTTACCCGACTACGGCGAAGCCAAAAGGAGGGTTATGATTTTGACAGGCTATGTATATATGTATGTATGTAATGTATGTATGTATTTTCATCTGTTCCCTCATAGCTCCTCAAATACTTATTAGAACTAGACAAATGAGGTATCGTTACAAGTGGCTTTATCGTGCGATGGTTATAGGCTATATGACGTGTCACTCAATCTTGTGTGGCGCCCTCTAGAGCTCATAAGGTACTGTGTTAAAAAATTAAATTTAGATAAATATGCCGTGTTGATACCAAACACGGCATATTTATCTAAATTTATTTTTGCTGTGTTTAAGAAGCACATTTCAAATATGTATAAATTATTACCTTATCCCGAAATAATATAAATAAAAAATAAAGTTTAAAACTAAAACCCGACTACCGAAAAATCACACTTTAAAAGAAGTATCAAACAAGAAAATATCAAGGATAGCAATATATTCTAGGGTAAAGTGGCATACGACCACGGCTATCCTTGATATTTTCTTGTTTGATACTTTTTAAAGTGTGATTTTTCGGTAGTCGGGTTTTTAGTCGGTTCGAGTCCAACATAACCTCCCCTTCCGGCTCCGGCGAAGGAGTTATCCGACGGGATTTACGCACGAAAAAAAAAAGGCAGGCGGGTTGGTACAAGGTTTAATGTCGAGTGTTCCTTCTCTCGCAGTGATATCGTCTGCGTATGTTCCCGTCAGTCGCCTCTTACGACACCCTTCGGACGAGATGGGCTGGTGATACTTGTATTCTTTCTCCGTCGCCACACGAGTTGTATTGGGGATCCTGAGGTCACGAACACCCTCGAGCCTTTGCAGATGCGTAGAGATGTTGCGTCTTTGGCAGTTTTCTACCGTCTCTACCATGGTGAATGTTCTGACGAGCTCTTCCAATTAGTCCCACCCTCTCCTTTCCTTCACAGGACGACCCGTGCAGGGCTAAGATGCCATCCATATATGGTACAGAGTATAACAGCTAGAACCAAGCGTTTCAGCGACTCATTCCCATGCCGCACCATTAAGACCTGGAACTCCCTGCCAGCTCACGTGTTTCCTTCTTCCTACAGTCCCGGGTCCTTTAAGCGGGGCGTGAAACGTGAAAACGAGGCCGTCAAGCTGAGTGCCACCACTGTTAACATGGTACATATTTCCGATGGTGACCCTCTTTCCAAGACTTTGCCTTTAGCTTAACATCAGGCGAGGTGAAGTCAAATTGACGTGTCCTACTTATATAAAAAAAATTATATATATATATATAAATTTAATGAAACTAATTCAATGTTCCAGTGGGCTGATCGGTCGTTCCTGGGCGATGCTCTTCGCCTCAGTCGGGTACCAGGTGACGATATTCGACATCATACCCCAGCAGGTTACGGATGCACTAGCAGACATCAAGGTCCAGCTCAAGACCTTGGAGAAAGACGGCCTACTGCGGGGGAAACTGAATGCTGATCAACAATATGAATGTATTCATGGTATGTCTTATTTTTTACTCACGACGGAACGGAGACGATATATGCGTTTGGGGTGAGAGGATGTTTGTGTGTTTGTTTGTTTGTGCAAATCCTTGTTGCCATTTTCTCCGAAACTACCAATCCAATTTTGATGCAGATTTTAGTTATGGATTCGGCTTTCATTGGAGCATGTTCTTAGATAGGTGTTACAATGAAAACTTAACAGGGGGCGCTACAGCAAGCATTTTTAATGCAAATCACTGTTGCCAATTTTCTCCAAAAATATAGTCCGATTATGATGCAATTTTCAATTATTGGTTTGGGTTTGATTGGTGCATGTTCTAAGTCAGGTGTTACGGTGAAGGCAAGGCATACAATAGAATTGGTTATAAAATATGCAACATGCGTCGACACCATTGCCCCTACCCACATACCTGGCACGGCTGGCTGTGCCGGTGCCGCCGCTGCTTCTGCAGAGGCCGTCAAACGGCGCAAATACTCCAATCTCATTGTAGACTATGAATTTGTGCCGTTTGGAGTCGAAACCATGGGACCCGAGCGCTCGCAATCTTTTCAGGGAGATTATATAATATATGGTTGACGCTTCTCGTGACCAGAGGGCTGGCCTCTTTTTAGGTCAGAGATTAAGTATTGCCATACAACGTGGCAATGCTGCACAAGAGGCATGCGATGCGGAGGAATTCTACGACGCGTTTTAATTTTATTCTTAGTTTTAGTTTTTAAATGGTTTCTTTTATTTTATATATAATATTTTCCGTATAAATATTTGCATTGATCTGGGTGGTTTTATGTTTAATATGCTAGATTATATTTTATAACCACCTCTAGTAGTTATATAGGGCATCCCAGTAAGAGTGTACTTTTTAAAATTGGAATTTTTTTTTCATGCACGTGGTAACTCTGAAATTTTACAGTTGTCACCTCAGTTTATTCCGATTATTAAAAATGGAGCGCTTTTCGAAAGAACAACCCGTTACAATTGTAAAAACTCATTAAAAAACTCATTTACACAACAATCGATTTATTGCAGCAACGATTTCCAGAACACATTATCTCACGAAATTCTGATGTTAACTGGCCACCAAGATAGTGCGATTTAACGCCGTGCAATTTTTTTCTTTGGGGTTTCGTGAAATCTCGGGTTTGTGCGAATAAACCCGAAATAATTCCTGAGCGCAAATCGAAAATCCAACGTTTCATCGGTGAGATACAGCCACATCTCTGTGCAAAAGTCATGGAAAATTTCATGAAAATGCCGGATATTTTATTCCATACATAATCGGAACATGTCTTCTTTAAAATACAATAAAAATATCACAACTCTGTCATAAAATATTTGCTTTAATTTTAAAATGAAAAAGTGCACTCTTATTGAGACACCCTATACCTATTTAAGTATTCCATTATGTAGAAGTATGATGTGTTAATGTTATCTGCAACAACCTTCATACTATGCAGGCAGATAATTATTTAGGTTAAGTGTGTACCTATTGAGTGTTTATTCAGTGACATGCTTACCTCATTGCATGATTTAATAAATAAATACTTATTCCACAACAATCTACACAACGCTATCTAGACCCAGGGTAAGCTTGACTAGCTTGTGTTATGGAATCTAGAATGCGGACTGTAAACATAGGTACTTAGATACTTTTTTGTAAATACATACATATTAAACATAGAAACACCCAGACCAATGCAACTAGCCATCCAGCCTCCTGCGTAACTTTTTTTTTCGTTCGGTAATCCCCTCTGATACCTCCCCTGCCGGAGCCGGAAGGGGAGGTTCTGTCGGACTCGAACCGACTGAAACCGCACGCCGACTGTGGGTCGTGATGGTAGGCCGGAGGCGAGGTCATCTTCGATATATCCCTCGCACCCCGGCTGACCCAGGGCCATCCCTTACGGTCTGGCCCTCCTCCAGCGTATAGCATCCGCGTTCATTACCGCCACGCCACAGAGGCTGTTAATCTAGATGTGAGCCTTGAACTCCTTTAAAAATCTCTTGAACTCTACACCAGCTCACGTGTTTCCTTCTTCGTACAGTCACGGGTTATTTAAGCGGGGCGTGAAAAAACATCTGATGAGGCCGTCAAGCTGAGTGCCAGCACTGTTAACAGTGTTCTTATAATGATGACCCTCTTTCTTGAGACTTTGCTCTTATCATCAGGCGATGTGAAGTCATAATGACATGTCTTCTACAATGGCTTCTTACAACATACATTTTAAACTAAACAAGGACCTCTTCAGTACATTATCAAGCACTTGATAAATCTTGTACTTATAACAAATAATTATCTGTTGAACACGAAATACTTCCTGGTTCTGATCAAGACAACCCTTGTTCTTTAGAAGCACCATTGTATTTTATTATCTGTGTACTCACAATATTGTATGGTTTGATAAATTAGATACCTACATACTTAAAAAATTACAATATTTTCTTGTTTATTACATTGAAAGAAGTTCTTTGATTTTAGGTTAATGAAGTTTTATAAATGGCTATTGTAATAAATTGGGTAGTACCTCGTGCCAAATGGATTGAGAATAAAGTTCATTGACCGAGTTAACCTTGCGAATAGTTTGGACCGGTTACTGTAGAAGTCTGTACGGTATTCCGAAATACCGCTTACCGAATAGGACGGTTGTCCGATAACACTCTACTTCGACAGTTGAAAGCTCAAGTGGGACTTGAACCCACAAATGCTATTCCAACTGAGCTTATGAGTCACACCTGAATCACTTCAAATTTCCCTTCCTTTTTTCCGTCTTTAGGGCGACGGACGGTGGAGCTATCTACCAACTTTGTTACGAACTGTTGGAACCAATGAATGATATTACAAAAATACTCAAAATAATGAGAATACCAAAGAGCTGGGTTAGCCCTTTTCCACTTAATCAGGAGCGAACGAACCGCTCCGTCCCACTTCGACCACATCTCAAATCGTCCACTTCCCAAATTGACCACATCTCATTATGTCTGTTCTTAAATTGACCACATCTCAAATCGTCCACTTCCCAAATTGACAACATCTCAACATGTCCACATCTCAAATTGACCACTTCTCAAAAATGACCACATTTTTTTACTAAACGCTAAAGTCCTGTTACGGCTATCAATTCCATCTATGGGAGAAAAAGTTCATTATTAATTTGAAGGAGACGTTCTACGACTGCATGAAACTTCTCGCAATTAGTACAGAGTTAACTATACCTACCTAGTACCAATGGATTGAGATTATAGTTTGTTGACCTTGCAGTTGTAAACATTTGTCACACTGTAGCGACACCGACTGCAGCGCCACGTGGCGCCCGCGTGAACCTTTATTGTGAACACGCTTTTATTAGCTTCACTTGTAACTATGTATGTAAGAAAATCTTGTAATCTTAATTTGACACACTTCCCGGTCTTCGACTAGGATGAAATTTTGCACACGCTTTGAGTTCTGATGACAATACATAACTAGCTAAGAAACGTCACTACAAATACAATATGGCGGCCTCCCCAAGATGGCCGACTGGCTGTTTGAAATCCACCCCCATGATATGGGTATCAAATGAAAGGGTTTGCTGTCAGGAATGAGAAAAAATTATCACGTCACTTAAATAGCCAATTTTGTTTTTTTTTTGTGCGTGCCATAATCGTGCTTTTTCGTTTATTAATTTAAATTGGGTACAAATAAAAATAAAAGAAAACCAATTAAAAACTTAAACTAAGACTAAAATTAAAACGCGTCGTAGTTTCCTCCGCATCGCATGCCTCTTGTGGCAGCGTTCCCAGAAGACTGGCAGCATTGCCATGTTGTATGGCAATGCTTATTCTCTGACCTAAAAAGAGGCCAGCCCTCTGGTCACGAGAAGCGTTGACCATACGCTTCGCAATCTCCCTGAACAGATTGCGAGCGCTCTGCCCCCATTGTAAATATTACTATGATCTTCAATTTGAATAACAATATTCCCTTCACTATTCCAGGTTCAACTGACTTAGCCACTGCCGTGAAAGACGCCATCTTTGTTCAAGAATGTGTTCCAGAGAGCCTCGAGCTAAAGAAGAAGGTGTTCCACAACCTGGACCAGGTGGTGGACGATAACACCATCCTGTCGAGTTCTACCAGTACAACGCTACCGTCACGATTCTCTGAGGGTATGAAGCACAGAGCGCAGGTAAGTTCTACGTCTCATAATCAGCATAATCATAATCAATGTTTATTTGCGAACACAGGTACAAATTATGGTCTTACATAATACAAGTTTGCTCGTTCCGTATTCAACCCAAAAAGGCATGCAATGTTACAATATAAGCTAAAAGTACATTAAAAATACATGATATCTATAGGAGTAACTCAACTGATTAAATTATCAATAAAAAACATAAAATCCAAAAAGTTGAAAATAAATTGTGTTTGCCCTTTAACTTTGATATAAGTACCTATTAATATTTTGTTTCAACCGTTGCCAAACACAATTTATTTTCAACTTTTTGGATTTTATGTTTTTTGTGACGGGGGTTATTTTTTTATTATTTATTATTTTATTTTATTATATATATATATAATATATATTAATTAAATTTTATTTTATACTTTTTAAATTGATCTACTAGTCAAGCCCTTTCATTTGATACCCATATTGAGGGACTTGTGAAATTTTTATATACTCCGCCATTTTGTAGCGGCGGCCATTTTGGACCGATTTTTTTCAAATATAGCTAAGAACACTCCCGACTAATATACCTTTCAAATAAAAAAACTAAATCCAAATCGGTTCATCCGTTTAGGAGCTACGATGCCACAGACAGACACACACACACACACACATACACACACACACACAGACACGTCAAACTTATAACACCCCGTCGTTTTTGCGTCGGGGGTTAAAAAGAAATTTCAGATATAATCATGTCATGTCAATCAAGTTTTAGTAGGTACTTCATGTCAAACTTAAAATTATTTATTCATTTATTTTTATTAAATTAATAGTCCCGAGGAGGGTCAGACCGTAAGGGATGGCCCTCGGTCAGCCAGGGTGCGAGGGATATATCGAAGACAACCTCACCTCCGGCCTAGCACCACGACCCACAGTTGGCGTGCGGTTTTAGTCGGTTTGAGTCCGACATAACTTCCTCCATAACCGCCATAACTCCCCTTCCGGCTCCGGCAGGGGAGGTATCCGAGGGGATTTCCGCACAAGAAAAAATGGGTGTAAGGGAAACGCTTCCGAAGAAGAAAACCCCTAGTAGTACTCCAGGTACATAACACATTGGCATACCTTCACAGGAGAACGTGCAGGCCTAAGATGCCATCCGTATACGGTGCAGAATATAACTTCTAGAACCAAGCGTTTCAGAGACTCATTCCTATGCCGCACCACTAAGACCTGGAGCTCCCTGCCAGCTCACGTGTTTCCTTCTTCCTACTGTCCCGGGTCCTTTAAGCGGGGCGGGTAAATGCATCTGATGAGGCCATCAAGCTGAGGGCTACCACTGTTAACATGGTACATGTTTACGATGGTGACCCTCTTTCCGAAACCTTTTTACTTTTTGCTTACCATCAGGCGGGTTGAAGTCAAATTGACGTGTCCAAAAGGAAAAGGAAAATGAAAAACAAAAAGATTTGGACAAAATATTTTTTTTCCTTTTTTTAATATTTTTTGCATATTTACCTACTCTCCATTGTTGTTATTTTTACCTGTTCGGGACTTCACGCGATAAAAAATTTCACTTACTTTTTGTTCCATCGTTCCATCCATGTTCCATCGTGTTAGTAAAGCTAAATGAAACGGTAATTTTATAAAAAAACACCTCTACCAAAAAGCACTCGCTTGACACTAGTTGTTTTTTTTTGTAGTGATCTTTTTTTTATTAAATTAACGTATAATATTATATTATTTTTTCGTGATGTAAACGACTTGTATAGTTAGAATAATAAATGCTATCAAATTTCATTGAAATAAGCAAACCCATTGAACATATTGAACGAGTGACCTTCCGATCACGAATTTGCTCCAGTTCGTTATCATTCTATGAATATGACCGTGTCCCCTGGCCTCTGGCGCACAAGATTAGCTGACAGTCAATATTGCACAGCGAAGCATTTATTTAATTTTAATTGATATAGCTCTGCTCACTTCAGGATACATAGCGTTATAATATGGCCAAGAAATCGATTAAAATTTTTATAGTATTTACTTTAGCTTTTGCCCGCAGCTTCGCCCGCGTGGATGTCGGTTCCCGGCAATTATTCGAATTTTTCTCGGCGTAAAAACCTTCCCTGGACTTCCACGAATAATTCAAGACCAAAATTAGCCAAATCGGTAAAGGCGTTCTGGAGTTATATCGTCAGGAAGGAAAACCCGACTTATTTTATATAGTAAACTAGCTGTCCCGGCGAACTTCGTACCGCCAATTTTTCCCTGCACCCGTGGCGTCAGATCCCGTTCCCGCTGCACCATTTAGGGGGATGAAAAATAGATATTTGCCGATTCTCATAGATACCGGATAAGCACAAAAAATTTCATCAAAATCGGTCAAGCCGTTTCGGAGGAGTATGGCAACGAAAACTGTGACACGAGAATTTTATATATTAGAAGATTAATATAATAATTAAATGACGATTGATCATTTTTCTACCGGAAAGAAAAAATGATTGAATTACTAAAATGGCTATTAAAAAATAAGGGTTGATCGTAGAAGGGTGAAAATTGAGGATTGTATATATTTTTGTATGTTGTATCATAAAAAAATAGAAATTAAAATTTTTGTCTAAAAAATAAAAATAAAAAATTTAGGGGTGGACTACCCCTAACATTTAGGGGGATGAAAAATAGATGTTGGCCGATTCTCATAGATACCGGATAAGCACAAAAAAATTCATCAAAATCGGTCAAGCCGTTTCGGAGGAGTATGGCAACAAAAACTGTGACACGAGAATTTTATATATTAGATTTACTTTAGCTTTTGCCCGCAGCTTCGCCCGCGTGGATGTCGGTTCCCGGCAATTATTCGAATTTATTTTAGTAAAAACCACTTCAAGGAACATTTAAAAAAAGTATTGGCCAAATTGGTCCAGGCGTTGTTGAGTTATGCGCTTACCAACACATTTAGCGATTCATTTTTATATACAACTAGCTTTTGCCCGCGGCTCCGCCCGCGTGGATGTCGGTTCCCGGCAATTATTCGAATTTTTAGCGCCGTAAAAACCATCCTTGAACTTCAACGAACATTTAAAAAAAAGAATTGGCTACATTGGTCCAGGCGTTGTTGAGTTATGCGCTTACCAACACATTTAGCGATTCATTTTTATATTATAGATATTATTTTTGCTGACCGTTTCCGATGCTAACTCAGCTCTTTTAACATTCCAGGTGATCGTCTCCCACCCAGTGAACCCCCCCTACTACGTGCCTCTTGTAGAGATTGTACCCGCCCCCTGGACTCGGAAGGACGTCTCTGAGAAGACCAGAGCTCTCATGCTGGAAATAGGACAGGCGCCTGTTTCTCTCAGTAAGGAGATCGACGGATTTGTTCTCAACCGTATTCAGTAAGTTCTGTTACCTGTAAATAAATTTTAAAATACAGTAAAAAGTAAACAGTCAGAAAGGCTCTTATAAAATCCAAGATTATTAATGATAAACAAGCTTGGAAATGAGCTGTGAAATCTGCGCGGTAGCCTAGTGGTATGGGTAATGGACTGTTGAGACGAGGTCTCGGGTTCGATCCCAGGTTCACCATGGCACACACCAATGACTTTTCGATGCTTTTCGAAGTTATGTGTGTATTTATCGCAGGTTTATAGTGCCCGGTTATTGGCAATAGGCTCGCCACCTATTACATTGGGACCTAAACATAAACTTTTTTTTTTTTTTTTTTTTTTTTGACCGTGGGGGAAATCCTTCATGGATGTTATGCCGGACTCCTACCGACTAAAACCCCCACGGTATCGCCCAGCAGCCTATAGTTGGGAGCCCCGGGTAAGCCCTCGGAAGGATGTCCCAGGGCTCCCAACAGACCTACCGCTTTAATGCGGCCTCGTCTAGGGGGTGGTTCGGGTGCTATCCCGCGTCTATGGGGGGTTTTCGGGTATTATCCCGCTTCATAGGAGGGGGGAGGCGTGCGTGAGTCCGTCACGTCACGCTGCCGTCATGGGCCTGCTTCTGTAAGGACGATGAGCAGCCAACTCACCGTCCTCAGGCCCCCGGTCATGGAGGCCGATGGTCTTCGGCGAAGACACGTCGGCGGCGTCCAAGCCGCCGACTGCGGAACTCGGGTGGGAGAGTTCTCTCCCGCTCCCGCCCCGCCGCCTCCTTCACGAGCATGACCTGCTCGCAGAAAGAGGCGGCGCAGTCCCACTTACTCCCGCTGGAGACCATGGCTGCCACCATGGTCTCGAGCGAGAGAGTGTCCACGCCCAAACCCACCACGAGGACCTGGCGCTGTTGCGCCCACGCCGTGCACTCCACCAGCGTGTGGAGCGCTGTGTCATCGCTGCGGTCCCCGCAGTGCTGACAACCGGCCGTGGTTTCCCGGTGTCTTCGCCACAGATACCTACCGAAGCTACCGTGCCCGGTAAGCATCTGTGACAACCGGTAGGAGAGAGCACCATGTCTCCTCTCCAGCCACTCGTCCATGACCGGTCTGACGGCCGCGATTGTGGCGAATCCCCCCTTTGGTTGCTCAAGTCGCACCTTCCATGTCTCCACGGTTTCCTGGTGGAGCTGGGACCGCTGGGCCTCGATTTCTCGAGACGCAGGCCATTGGTATATTAACACATATGGTCTACTGCCATTGGATTAGGTAACAACCAGGGCCTCGATTCTGCTAAAGCCAAACCACAGTGGTACCACCGCCACTGCGAAAAACAGCATGCAATAATAGACTTTAAAGCGATGCCATTAAAGTTCAAAACTAAATGACTTTTTGCAGAGTTCTGTTTTCATTTCATTTTGAACTTTAGGTGTATAGAAATAAAGTCTAAAATTTAATGTCATTTTTTGCAGTGACTGCGGTACCACTGTGGTTTAGCTTTTAATGGTAGTATGAAGAAAAAAATAAATAAATAAAATATTACGGTAACTATGATTTTCGGTTCCACGTGATAGCTAGCGAGCCTATTGCTGCAAAGTGCCCTCTTGACGGCAATAGGCTCGCCTCCATCGACCATGTGATGAAATGTTTACAGCTGTCGGACGGAGATTGTATAATACTTAAGCTCATTCCAGACAGGAATGAAATTGCTCATAAGATGGCGGATCTGACAGTTTAGAACCGCTGTGCTGACAGCTTTCCTGTACTATGAAACACGCAACGACAGCTGTTGCTCGGCCATTGTAGCGTAAGTTAAGGAACCCCAAAATACGAACGTTAGCTTAGTCAGCATTGACGTCTCAGGTATTTTGGGAATAGGTTGTACTCGACCGGACCCATTAACAATAAGTTAGTAAGTATATAAGATCTTTGATTGTTAAATTAATGTAATTACTATTTTTGCTGTTACTCTGAATAAAAGTATATTTTTTACATCTCTTGCGTTTTCAGTCTCTTAATTCGTACGTGTGACATGTGCGACAAGGACAGAGACAATAATCGCTAGTTATCGCAACGTAACTCAGTAATGGTCGCTTTGTTTACCTTTTTTCTCTCGTCTCGTGGGCTTTACTGTAATATTAAAAAGGTGTCTAAGGTAATTATGTCCCAGTATGGGGATCCATGCAAAAGAATAAAAGGTCTAGTTATATCAATAAAACAAAATTTATAACAGTTTGGAGTTTATTTCTATATTCGGGCGCCATCTGACTCTATAGCCAGAAATTAAATTTGGATAGCTAACATTGTAAGTAGAACAAGAGGAATTTTAATCTCAAAGGCAGTGAGGCTTGTATTATAAAAAAACTAATAATCATCTGCATCTGGGTCAAAGTTATTCTATTATTACGAATCTAAGTTAGGTAACGTTTCTAGGTTAAGTAAGAGGTTAGGCGGTCACATTCCGCACACTAATCCTCAGTAAATTCGCAGGAAATCGTCAGATAATCGGCCGCAGTTAAACCGTAGTAAATCTTCAAATACTCCTCAGTTAATCGGGCATTTCAATAGGCGGCCCTGTGAAAATAATCAGGCGTTGCTACAACGTGTCTACCTGATTGTCCTAGGCCAAAAAATATAAAAAATCAGCTTACCGAGCGCCTTGGTGACAAGCGTACGCTATTATAATAAACGGAACAAGAACGCTGGAACAATATTCGACTCAATTAGTAACCCTTAGTCAAAAACACATGTTCATCACAGGTGGCGCGAGATCCCAATAGAAATACTCACCTTTATTAAAAAATATGATTTCGCCACACCATCCGGGTTCAGTAATCCACGGAGATGGGTTTAATGTTTAGATTAAAACAATAATTAACAAAAATATACAATTAATTCATGGCCAACGCTGTAGCAAACCTCTTCAGCGTGCCATCTTGGGTAGAAAAGTGATAGACAAGCTATATCATAGACTACGATGACCAAATGTCAAAAATGTCATTGCGAAACTTGGACACCTGTCCTTTGAGAAAAGGACACAAATCAATCTCCAAACTGTATTCACAAACTAAGGAAGAGTAAAAAACATGTAATGAATGTAAACCATTACATTACTTTAGTTGGCTTTACTTTAGTAGTAGTTAAAATATGGTTGTTAATATACCTCTGCCTATATTTTCGGGGATATATAATCTGTCCTGAAAAGCCATAAATCTTAAAATACAAGTAAATAACCATGTCACCACCCAACAGATACGCAATCCTCAATGAAGTTTGGCGTCTAGTTGACGACAACATAGTCAACGTTGAAGATATCGACAAGGTGATGTCGGAAGGCCTGGGGATGAGATACGCCTTCCTCGGCTCGCTGGAGACGGCTCATCTCAACGCTGAGGGCATGAAGAGCTACATCGAAAGGTACTTAATATTCCTTCTAAGGTAAAACTGTTAAAGGAACTTCATCTCCTTCTGCGAGCATGCTCGAGAAGGAGGCGGCCGGTCGGGTCCGGACTAGACTCCGGACCCGGGAAGCCCGCGCAGAGAGAAGGTGAACCGGACGTCGGAGTTCGCAGAACGACAGAAGACAGAACGATCGGTGGAACCGCCTGTCACCCTGGCAGAAGCAGGCCGCGGCGGCGGCGCAAAGTGCGTATCCCCGTACCCGGGGCTAGATGGGAACACTATGGTCCCCACAACCCGAAGGGGGCCATCTCTAAAGAGATGGTCCTGGGTCTGCCGGGGTGCGAGAGATATGTTTTCGGCAATCTCAGACTTCAAGCTGAAAGCTTCGGAGGCGACTGGGATTAACGCTAAGAGAATGAAAAAGATATATTAATGCGTGCCTCGAAGATTGCGGACCCTTCATAATTCTAACATATATTTTTTAATTTAATTTTTTAATTTGAAACGTTGGGGCCTTGGGGCCCGAGCGCTCGCAATCTCTTCAGAGAGATTGCGAAGCGTATGGTCGACGCTTCTCGTGACCAGAGGGCTGGCCTCTTTTTAGGTCAGCGAATAAGCATTGCCATACAACGTGGCAATGCTGCCAGTCTTCTGGGAACGTTGCCACAAGAGGCATGGGATTTTTTTTAGTCGTTTAGGCGTTTTAATTTTAGTCTTAGTTTTAGTTTTTAATTGGTTTCTTTTATTTTATTTATAATTAGTAGTTTTTTAGTATATAATTATAATGTATTCTGTAAATTCAAAATTAAATGACGTCATTTCAGATACAGTGATACCATCTACAGCGTCAGCAAAACCATGGGGGAAGTCCCACGGATGTGTTCCAGCAAAAGCACGGACAGCATCTGCGAACAGCTGAACCAAATGGTTCCATTAAATAAGCTTCAGGAACGACGCGCTTGGCGTGACGCTTGCTTGACAAGACTCGCCATTTTGAAGAAAGAAATGGAAGGAAAATATAAAAAGTAAAGAAGTATATGATACAGTCAAGCGTCTAGACGATAGCATCTCAAAATTATCTTCAAATTATTTGCCTATAACAGTTCACTGCGGGACGTAGACCTCTCTTACTGTTTCCACGCTGGCTGAGTTGGTACAGGGTTGGAAATACTTCTAGAAAAAGAAGAACTCAAGTGAGACTTGAACCCATGACCTTTTCCTTACAGGGGGAATGCTCTTCCAACTGAACTATGTAGGTATTTCAAATTTAAACGTTAGCTTAATGCTATAAAAATTTCATTCAATTGGTACAGGGTTTTATATCGAGTGTTCCTTCTCTCGCAGTGATATCGTCTGCGTATGTTTCCGTCAGGCGCCTCTTGCGACACCCTTCGGATGAGATGGGCTGGTGATACTTGGTGAGCATCAAGATGGCGGGATCAAGCCCCAAATTTAAAATTTTAGCACATTTAAGTGTTTGTACTACATATGTACTATTTGTACCCCAAACAAGACATTTGTACCTTTAATGGTAAAGCAAGTATGTTAAGACGTCCCTGGTCCTGATAACTTTTGATGTACTTATGCTATGAATATAAATATTACACAAATTCATGTACTTAGGACGTACTAAGTTTCCACATTTCATTTTACACGATCTGTACCGATTCTCACATGAATTCAGCGATAACATGAATCATCAATTTGGCGGGACCAATGCTATAATCACATAATTTTAATTTGGCACTTCCAATTATATTGAAAATTTAGTATATACCTGTACATATGTAGTACTAAGTCTTGGGGTGTAAATTACCTGCCTCTGAGTAGCGCTTCCAGAAGAGCCCGCCACTTTGATATCAAAGTGGCGGGACCAGGGACGTCTTAATATACTTCCTTTACCTTTAAAGGTAAAAATGTCTTGTTTGGGGTACAAATAGTACATGTAGTACAAACACTTCAATGTGCTAAATTTTAAATTTGGGGCTTGGTCCCGCCATCTTGATGCTCACGATACTTGTGTTCTTTCTCCGTCACCACGCGAATCCAAAATGATAATGCCAAGGTATTAAAAGCAAATCAAACTGTTTTATTGATATAAATTGTACTATCGTCTAAACAAAAGTGGTGTACCAAATATGACAATCAATTAACAGCAAGTGAGGAAACCAAGGCATTAATAAAATTAAGATCATTTTGAGTAGTTTGTTCGTTTATATTTGATTCTGACTGTATGATGGCTACTTCCTACAGTTAAATGTTAAGCTTGATAAAAAATAAAAGGTATTCCTTGTAATTATTGTTTTCATTATAATACATTTATTATTTTCTATTTATTCTTTCCCTTAAACCATATTATCACTACATAGTATAAAGTAAAGTCGCGAGACTGCCTTTAGCTTACCATCAGGCGAGGTTGGTTAAACTGACGTATCTTATAAAAAAAAGAAAAAATAGCTTGCTTACACAATACATACTCGATTAAGGCGATGCATTTTGTTGGCAGGTAAGACTGCGGCGCGAGCGAGAAAGACTCGCGGATCGCGCCGCCCGCGCGCGCAGGCAACTCGGGCGTCGGAGGGCACTGACTGACCTCCGTCCCCCATGAGCGCGGGCCTGGGGGTGACGGGTGAAGCCGCCTGTCACCCCAGCAGAAGCAGGCCACGGCGGCGGCGCGCTAGATAGCGCGCCTCCCCATTCCGGGGGCGAGTTGGGGACACCGTTGTCCCCCCCTCCTGAGGAGGGCCAGACCGTAAGGGATGGCCCTGGGTCAGCCGGGGTGCGAGGGATATGTCTATAACAACCTCACCTCCGGCCTAGCACCAAGACCCACAGTCGGCGTGCGGTTTTAGTCGGTTCGAGTCCGACATAACCTCCCCTTCCGGCTCCGGCAGGGGGGGTATCCGAGGGGATTTCCGCACGAAAAAAAAAAAAAAAAAAGGCAGGTAAGACTGTGTCTACATTGGGCTCACCAGTCGTTATATTTTATTACGATAAGTTTTATTATTTCAATAAAAAATAAACTGTAAACTTCAATTCAATTTATTTCAACAATCCAATAACAAAATATCTCATGTTTTTACTTTTGGCTATGGTTTGTGAGTATTGAAGTATTTTTTCTTTTCGTGCGGAAATTTAGCCCTGGCACCTTCCCGCAGACCAGTAGCGGTGGCGGGCGCTGTTGTCGGACTTAAACCGACTAAAACCACACTTCGTCCTCTCTTGGAGGTGATCGGTGGAGCCGCCTGTCACCCTAGCAGAAGCAGGCCTCGGTGACGGCGCCAATAAGCCTCCCTGTACCCAGGGCTTTTTGATGGGGACACTATAGTCCCCACAACCCAAAGGGAGCCATCTGGTCCTGGGTCTGCAGGGGTGCGAGACATGTTTTCTGCATTTTCACCTCCGGCAATCAAAGACCCAAAGACGGCATGCGTTTTAATCGGTTCGAGTCCGACATAACCGCCTCCACCGGCTCCGTGGGGGTGGTATCCGTGGGGATTTTTCACACATTAAAAAAAACACCGTCCTCTCTGGTCCGCTGTGGAAACTACATAATCCCCTTATTGCCTAAAGGGAGCGTGCATCGCACCACCACGCCATCCGGGCCTGCTTCTGTTAGAGTGACCTGTCACCCTCAGGCCTTTGCTGATGGAGGAAATATTTTGAAACAACCTTCAATGTTAGTTTTAAAGATTGATCAGACAGATTATGAAGCAACCCGTTTGCCATATGAACATCTATGGCAGTCATTACGGGTAATTGAAGCCCTAAAAAGTCCAACAACTGGTCTGACTGCAATATCGCCTAAGTAAGGGATTAGGAGTCATCCTTATGATTTTTTTTATATAGGACACGTCCATTTGACTTCACCCCGCCTGATGTTAAGCAAAGGCAAAGTCTCGGAAAGAGGGTCACCATCGGAAACATGTACCATGTTAGCAGTGGTGGCACTCAGCTTGACGGCCTCATCAGATGCCTTTTCACGCCCCGCTTAAAGGACCCGGGACTGTAGGAAGAAGGAAACAAGGAGGAGGGAGGAGTTCCAGGTCTTAATGATGATTAACTAGCTGACCTCGTAAACTCCGTTTCGCCTTAGAAATTAGAATCAATGATGTTATGTTGTGTATACCTAAATTAGCTGTATCAAATTCTTCTAATTATTTTGAGAACGGAAAGCATTTCGACTTGGGCCCCATACGCCCACGGAGCTCCAGACACCAATAGGTCACCGGGGCCCATACACATGGAGCTCATGCGGCTGAGAGCCCATACGGGTCTCATAAGTATATGTGCTGTGGGTTTCATGTTTCATAGGGCTGTATAACCATATACCTCTTGGGTGTAGGTAAGTGTGTCGTAGGTGAGATTGGCAGACATATCCCTCGCACTCCAGCTGACTTTCGATCTGGCCCTGGGGTCTGCTAGAGGGGTAAAAAATCACTTTTTTCGCAGATACAGTGAGTTCACTGTTAAACTCAATTGACGGGGAACGCCACAATGTACAAAGAAGAATATTTCAGTTCTCGGAGAAACCTACAAAGGAAAACGCTCACCTCAAAGCTAGACGTGTGAATTTATTACCCGACAGTGAATATATTGAGTCTTCCGAATACGATTCAGCAGCTTATATAGGTGTGTAAGTATCCTTAGCGTTAATACCCAAAATCTTCGCATCCAAAGCTTCCACCCGGAGTCTGGGGTCCACTTTTGTCATTCTAATTGCAAGGCAAGAAGCGAAAAACATAATTAATATAATTTGCTTAGAATGATTGAAAAGTTGATTGCGTAAATCATAGATAAAAATATATAAAATAGGGTAGCCTAAATATTTTTGTTGATCCCGCATGTGCGTTGCGCCGCGTTCATAGATCTCCTTATTTATTCACTTTAAAATGCTCGCAATTCTGTTTTTTTTTTTTTTTTTTTTTGCAATAAAAACACTGTATTATTATACGTTAAAGAAATGGAATTTAAAATATATATCACTAATATTTACCATTTGCGACCTACCTGATCTGAAAAACCTGTGTTTCAGGTTATGTCCGTTCAATTACAAGTTACGTATTGCAATCAATTAAACAATATAAACAAAAGAATCTATATCTACAGCTTATCGCTACCTACTTTAATATTTCTAGCAGTTTCTCCGTGTCAGCATAATCTAGTTTCTCTAGATATTCTGCAACTAAAACCTTACAGTTCCAATAGTTTAAGCTATGTAAGGTTAGTTGTTTGTTAAGTTTATTATATAGAAAAGGACCCAAAAATATATAAAACCTATTTACAAATTCATGTTTAGTTTTTGGTCTTTCACAAACTATATCTTTTCGTCTCTTATCTAGATTTATTGTGGGTGTAAGTTTGGTATGTTGGTATAGAGTGATATTTAGAATAAATAGTTGACGCACTGTTAGCACTTTACATATCTTGTAGAGTTGATCTGTGGGAAACCTAAATGGCCGAAACATGGCTACTTTTAGGATTGCTCTTTGAGCGCGCTCAAGGGGGAGCAAGATTGTGCGTCCTGCTCCACCCCAGGAAGTTATACAATAGGTAAGAATGGACTGGCACAAGGCCAAGTATACCAGTTTAATTATCTTAGAGCCCGCTATTGAGCGTAAGTTCTTGAAGATATACATTAATTTTCGTAATCTAGTACATAGCAATTCAATATGTTTTCTGAAATTCAAATTTGTGTCAATCGTTACACCAAGATATTTAATATTATCAGTTTTAGTTAATGTAGGGCAAGCGCATGCAATGTCAGCGGTTGTACAGTAATGTGCATATATGTTTATATTAGTCAATGGCTTATTGGTGTTCCGCATTGTAAATAACATGTATTTCGTTTTGTCAGTGTTTAGTGCTAGAAGATTTCTCTGAAGCGTCACATAATTGAAACCATTTTGAGCGTGTTTAAATAACTCCTCTCTTGATTTGGCCGCGAATAAAAGAGCCGTGTCATCGGCATAAGATATAATAAATCCATTTTGAAGGGTCGAACTGCAAAGGTCATTTATATAGATTAAAAATAAAGTTGTTCCTAGTACACTCCCTTGAGGGATTCCATACCCACTATTTTTCATTTCAGAACTCACGTTCTGTCCAATTTTAACACATTGCTGACGGTCCTTCAGATAATCCGTCAGTAATAATAGTTGCGTCCCTCTTACTTCAAGAGCTTCTAGTTTTTTTATTAGTATAGAACAGGAAATTGAATCAAACGCTTTGGCCAGGTCAAGAAATATTCCCATGGTGTGCATGCCTTTATCTAGGTTGTTAGTGACATAGTCTGTTAGTGTATGTACAGCTTGACTGGTTGACCTATTTGGCCTAAAACCAAATTGACTATCAGAAAGTAAATTATTATCTTCCAGGTATTTAGTTAATCTGGTGTGTATAATTTTTTCTAATATTTTAGAAAGGCCTGTTAGTACTGAAATAGGTCTATAGTTATTCGCACAGGTTTTGTCACCAGATTTAAATATCGGCGTGACGACTGCCCTTTTAAGCGATGTTGGAAATATGCCATTAGTTAGGCATAGTTCGAAAATATGTGTCAAGGGAGGTGCAAACACGAATCTGAGTCTTTTTAGTATGCTATTAGGTATGTTATCCCACCCAGTAGAACAATTGTCCTTCAGCCCCGCTATTATTCTCAGAATTTCTTCAGCGTCAGTATTTAATAAAACAAAAGAGCTTAGTTTAGTCCAGCTTGGGCGTACAATATGGGTTTCCAAGGTAGTGGCAACGCATGTAGCGCAAGTAGGATTTGGAATATTTTCTGCTAGTTCTTTACCAACATTTACAAAGTAAGTGTTAATTTGATTCATTGTGTCGAGTGGGTTTTCTTTAGACAATAAATCGAGTGGCGGTTCGGGTGGTTTTGATCTAAACGTGTGTTTTTTTATGAATTTCCAAATTAGCTTAGTACTGGTACCCGCCGTTTGCAGTTCATTTCTGTCGTGTTGTATCTTTAATTTTTTAAGTAGATTATTGCAAAAATTTCTATACCTTTTATATATAAGTGCAAGTGTTTCATTTTCAGGTGCATGTTTCGCTTTAAGGTGTAGTCTATCTCTATGTCTTATACATCGGACGAGCCCCGGAATAATCCATGGCTTGATGTTATTATATTTTCTAGGTACTAATTTAGTGGAAGTATTTTTTAATATTGCTGATTGCACAGATTCAATAAAGTAGTTTAATGAGGTATTTGGATCGTTTGAGGTGTAAACTGGGTCAAAATTAATGCTGCGTATGTCATTTTCGAGGCTACGCATGTTCACCTTAGTCACGTTGTTTATGAAAGTGTTCCTAGGTGAATATGTTTGTAATGCTAATAAGATAGCTCGATGATCAGTGAGCCAAGAGTTAGTTATTAATGTTTTAGCTGGTACTTTAGTTTTTATGATAAGATGGTCCATACATGAACCAGTTGTAAATGTTGGGTAATAGTGGGTGGGTAGCAAACCATGAAATGAGCAAATATTCAGATACTTGTGCGCCTCAGCCTTGGCTTCCTCAGGAACAATATTAATGTTAATATCCCCAATGATTATGACATTTTTAAAAGCTGTTAACCCCTTTAAGGTTATGTCAAGAGATTCTAAAAATAGGTCTACATTTTGTGATGGAGGACGATAGATTGCGATGACTACCGTATCATACTTCATTTTAATAGTCAGACAGCTACATCCATGAAACAACGGTTCCTCTACCACAGTGATTAGGTTTTTCCTCACATACACCACGAGCCCATCGTTTTGGTTAATAAAATTACCGGAAGCATATGATGAATAACCATCAAGACAGGGTAGGTTATTTCCCTGGCTCTCTAGCCAACACTCCGTTAGAACTATGATATCACAACTTACGTTTAGATCATGCAACAATACCTCCAGGCCATTTATGTTACAGTTAATACTACGA
This sequence comes from Eilema sororculum, assembly GCA_914829495.1. Taxonomy (NCBI): domain Eukaryota; kingdom Metazoa; phylum Arthropoda; class Insecta; order Lepidoptera; family Erebidae; genus Eilema; species Eilema sororculum. The sequence goes on from OU618559.1 coordinate 4,755,827, forward strand.
ATATTTTGCGTTAATAGTGTTAGTAATTTTCCCCCTGTGGGTAGGAACTGTTTGCAGTTTTCCACATTACAAATATTCATTTCTGACACGGAAAATCTATCTAGATCATTTATCAATTGATTTGTTACATCTCTAAACTTAAATTTCTCTAAAACAATCTAATTGCATCTGTTTCTTCATGATCGGATAAAAAAGAACAGATGATTTTATTTAAGTTAAGATCTATCAAATTAAGATAGCGTCTTGTTGCGCATGTTCGTAGATGTCGACTAAAATTGAAGGGTTTTTTTTTTTCTTCTATGGCGTTCCCATTGATTCCGCCAACGACTCAGTTTTTATATACTGATCGAAATAACGCGTGAAAGTACAAGTGTAAAATTCTTCCATACAAACGGTTGATTTTGAAGGGAGGCCAAAAGATTTATAGTGTGTTGAAGTAAATTGAAGGAGTCTGAAACGGTTTACCAACAGTCGATTGGTCCATGAACCGTTGGTCAACATAATCTTTCAAACATAAACTTTTCCTCCAATGGACTTTTCATCTTTTCAACTTAAAATTCTCTAAAATATTCTAATTGCATCTGTTTCTTTCATTATCAGATAGAAAAGGACAGATGATTTATATTAGTGAACACCTGTCAAATTAAGTCGGCGCCTTGAGGGTACCCTTCAATTTGAGTCTGAAACGGTTTACCAACAGTCGATTGGTCCATGAACCGTTGGTCAACATAATCTTTCAAACATATAGGTACTTTTCCTCCAATGGACTTTTCATCCACGAACGTTTCGCCAGCATTACTCTACGTCAGTGAATGCTTAACCAACAGAATGTTTTGACCAATAACTTTTCACCCAAAGAACAATTGGCCCATGGACTGTTCCCCAAGAGAACGGTACGTCATTAAGTGAGTGTTAAGTAATCTTTACAAGCAATAATGGCCTAGGCATATGACCGTTGGATTATCAAGGTCGTAGGTTCGAATACCCGGCACGTACCAATGTCTTTTTTATATTTATGGCATTAGTGGAGTGCAATGCAACAATAAATTTTAGATAGGTTAATTGAGGTGTAGGTACGTCTACAATTAAAACCACTATGTATAAATAATAAAAACGGTGATATGCCTAGGCCATTATTGCTTGTAAAGATTACTTAACGCTCACTGAATGACGTACCGTTCTCTTGGGGAACAGTCGATGGGCCAATTGTTCTTTGGGTGAAAAGTTATTGGTCAAAACATTCTGTTGGTTAAGCATTCACTGACGGAGAGTAATGCTGGCGAAACGTTCGTGGATGAAAAGTCCATTGGAGGAAAAGTACCTATATGTTTGAAAGATTATGTTGACCAACGGTTCATGGACCAATTGACTGTTGGTAAACCGTTTCAGACTCAAATTGAAGGGTACCCTCAAGGCGCCGACTTAATTTGACAGGTGTTCACTAATATAAATCATCTGTCCTTTTCTATCTGATAATGAAAGAAACAGATGCAATTAGAATATTTTAGAGAATTTTAAGTTTAGAGATGTAACAACAGAATTAGCAGCAAACCTACTCTATGACCACAGATTATGTAGAAAAAAATGTATTGACAACTCCTTGTGACCAGCTGAAGTTGTATTGTACCTAATGGCGGAAAGGTTAATATTATGATACAGTTGCCCATTGAAAACCTGTATCGTAATATATTTTTTTAAATTACTTTGTTATTCTCTGCGAATGACTTTAATTAAATTTATTTTTAATTTTTTGATGTTTACATTTCAGTATGAGAGGAGATAAAACATGTTTTGTTACAGAACGACTGCACCAGACTCCGGATCATTGTACGACTCAATATCAGGCAAAATCCAAAAGCATGAGAAAATCGTAGCCGTTGGAGCATTTAACAAGAAGGCCATGCCTTGTAAGATTTCATTTAATTTTATTGTGGTTGCAATATTATTTTATTTGACGGGGCACACTGAGCCGTCATTGGTCGTCATGGATACGAGAAAAAAACGGTTGGATGGGACCTCTCTCTTTCTCTCTCTCTCTCTAACTTAAGAGCTACGCTCTTGTCGGTGGAGTAATCGCCACTCTTCTCTCTGCTCCGCCAGTCCTTTTACCTCCTGATACGACGTGACTAAAATAAAGCCAACGAGACGAGAGAAAAAGGTAAACCATAGGTAAACAAAGCGACGCTTACTGAGTTACGTTGCGATAACAAACGATTATTATCTCTGTCCTTGTCGCACATATCACACGTTGTCGCGACAATGGCCGAGAGACAGCTGTCGTTGCATGTTTCGTAGTACAGGAAAGCTGTCAGCACAGCGGTTCTAAACTGTCAGATCCACCATCTTATGAGCAATTTCATTCCTGTCTAGAACGCGCTTGAAGTGATAACGTAATCATTTTCAAATAAAAAAGTTTGGAACCGCTGAAACATTGTTTACCTTTTTTCTCTCGCGTCGTTGGCTTTACTTCAGTGTATTTCCCTTTATCTGTGCCTTAGGTATATGTTCCTTTTGGCCTACCTCTTCCTCCCTTTCCTTCCACCTTCCCCTCTATGATGTTTTTTAAGAATAAGTCATGTCTTCTCAGGTGGCCAATCATCTTTCTATACCATAGCATACCAGATACATTACTAGACCTTGATTCTGCTGCCCAATATGATTTTAAAAAGATGGACAAGGAACAATTTTGGGTTAAATATCTCAAAGTTTATCCTACAGCAGAGAACGTTTGTGTGGGTGGAATTGATTTATTCGCAGACTACCAACGTTGTCCTTCTTGCCTGCGCCCCCTTTAATATAAAGGACACACACTTTTTCGCAGACACAGTGTGTTCATTGCCATACTCAATAGACGAGAAACGTCACAATGTACAAAAGAGGGTATTTCAGTTGACGGAGGAACCTACAAAGGAAAACGCTCTCCTCAAAGCTAGACGTATGAATATAATACCCGAAAGCGAATATATTGAATCTTCGGAATACGATTCGGCAGCATATATAGGTATGTAAGTATCCTTCCCTCATCCCAGCGTGAATCTTTGCCTCCGAAGCTTCCACCTCGGAGTCTGGGGTCCGCTTTTGTCATTATAATTGCAGGGTTTCCGGGCCTGGGCTGCATTCTCACCTCCGGCAACCAAAGGCCCAAAGGCGGCGTGCGTTTTAGTCGGTTCGAGTCCGACATAACCACCTCCACCGGCTCCGGTGGGGGTGGTATCCGTGGGGATTTTTTGCACGATAAAAAAATCTAACTGCAAGGTTCGTGAAGTGAAAAATAGTACATTATGATATAAGTGCGGTAAGTTGAAAATTACAGCCGAGGCGATATTACTACACGGCTATAAGGAAGTAGAGGCTGTAATTTTCAAAGCGCACGTATGTCATACGACGTTTTATAACATAATTACGAGGAAATTAATAAAACTCTGACTTTGTTAAACGAATAAATCTTTAATTAATTGTTAAAGCAGTTATAAAAATTTGAACAATTTTTAAAAGTGATTGTTACGTTGCCAGTTGGCTCTTTTAATGTTGTCAAGTTATTATTATTAGTTACAATTTCCCGAGTTTCTCTCTCACTCTCTTGAGTGAAAGTAGGAGAAACGAGACCACAGAGTTCTGCAGTCGTCGGTGGCGGCGGCGGCGGCGGAGGCGGTTGCGGCTGCGGCGACGATGGTGGAATGTACGCGTGTGTGCTCGTAGATGGTTGAAAGTCAACACTTGACTCCAAATGTATGTTCCTTGTAATGCGAGAGCTAATTTCTTCTTTATTTCTTATCGAGTCATCTATGTATCCCTCGGCTACACTGCTCGACCGCCACCCTCCGTGGCGTTTTAGTGTTAATAAGTCCGCACCTGAATCGGCGAGCAATGTAGCCGAGGACCTTCTGAAACTGTGCCCTGTGTATTCATGAGCTTCAGGCAAATTTAATAAAGTGGCAATTTCTTTCGGCATTGCTCCAAATTTATTAATGCCAATGGGTTGCTTAGTGCATTTTCCATTTTGGTAATTTTGAAAAAATCTGTTGGAATTAGCTTTTGTTGAACGAAGCGCTTCGTATTTCTTCACTACGTCGTAAAAAGGGCCCTGTATTGTGAACGACCTTGGAATTTTATTTTTTGTGTTTTTAACCTGGACAAGAAGAACTCGCCAATGGTTCTCGATATCATTAGTTGTGATGTTTGCCAACTCTTGACGTCTACATGCACCATTTATACCAAATATTAATGCAACCTGAAAAGAGATAAAAATAACGTATATAGTAAAGAAATACGAAAGTGAAAAAAATAATCGCAATTATTTAGTTTCAACTGACCTTTGTTGCTAAATATCGGCAATCCGGAGCTTCTTTTAGGAACGTCTTGATATTGTCAGCCGAAAATACTTTCGACTTTTTACTCATATGGCCATCTTAGAAATGCTAGCAAGTTGGAGTATGACTTGATATCAATACCATGGTTTGTTTTCATTGTGCTTTTTAGCATTGAATAGTAGCACCACAATGAGCTTGACTTATATTTATGAGAAAGTTCCATGAAATAGGCTAAAAACACATTTTCTGAAAATGAATTCGCATTTTGGCTTGTTTTCCATAGATGAAATTTTGATAGGCTTGTAAGTATCTATCGGTCGATTTTTCAGGCAAAAGGCTTAGAGTAGCCTTTTTCACCGCGTTTAAGACTTGTGGCGGTGTCAAATTAATAAATTCATCACTACTTGACGACATTTTCAAATAAAAACAATACAGCGAAAACAAAAAGCGCGCGGAATTATTTTTACTTGTCCACAAATAAGCGATGCGTCGAACATTTTTTTTTTAGGCAAAGGTACAAAAACAGCCAGTATTACTAATAAAGTAAATTAATATTTTTGTGTTTTTGTTACAGATAAATGGTTGTAATTTATTGTCAAAATTAATTAAATTAAAGAATTAAATGTTTATTTGTTATATTTTATTTCCCAAAGTTAATTTTATTCATAAAATATTGACCACTTCCTTGACATAAAACCTCTTTGCTAAGATTTTTAAAAGTATCGTTCATTTTTAGACGGAGTACCTATCTTAAAACTTTATTAAAAAAAAACATGTGCCTTTTACATTACATTATCGCACAAGTACGTAATGAGATACATTACGATATTGAAATTGGTGTAATTACAACCAATTTACGAGCAAATATCTTATAAAATAATTAATATAATTTGCATAAAATGATAGAAAAGTTGAAAATTCCTTTGCTGATCCCGCATGCGCCGCCGCGTCCACAGATTATGTAGACAAAAAATCTATCAACAACTTCTTGTGTCCAGCTGAAGCTCTATATACATACATACAATCACGCCTTCATCCCCGGAGGGTTAGGGAGAGGTGAATTTACGCCCTCATTTCACCAATCAAATTTGAAGCTCTATAGTAATGAAAAAAAGTTACCTATTACATAATTATGATACAGTTGCCCATGGAAGACCTGTATCGTAATGAAGTTTTTAAATTTATTTTGATACCTACTACTAAAGATTTGTTTTTAATTTTTTAATGTTTACATTTCAATATGAGAGTAGATACCTATAACAATGTTTTGTTACAGAACGACTCCACCAGACTCCGGATCATTGTACGACTCAATATCAGGCAATATCCAAAAGCATGATGAGAAAATCGTAGCCGTTAGAGCATTTAGCAAGAAGGCCGCGCATTGTAAGATTCCATTTAATTTTATTATGGTTGGCGAACAAAACCAGATAAGTCCACTATGATTCAAAATACATTATTTTTTTTTTCAAATCATAATTTTATCAATCCCTGTTATTATTTTCAATCAAAACCTGCTCTAAATGGACAGCAAAGGCTTTAAAAAGTGCATTTTCAAAAAAAACCGGATCATTGCAATATTCAAAATAAATAATTCAAAAATTTGGTGTAGATATTTTCATTCTGAAGCAGACCATTCCTTTATAGTTTTGATTTCTTGAATACATTTTTATTCAAAACCGGACAAGTCCAGCAAAAATAAAAGGGGGAGTAGAAAATATCTGTATTTTTTGCATTCCCGCACTAGCATTAATCTGGCAACTAAAATCCATACTTACTAACCCATACTAATATTATAAATGCGAAAGTAACTCTGTCTGTCTGTATGTTACGCTTTCACGCTTAAACCACTAAACCGATTTTTATGAAATTTGGTATAGGGGTAGATTAGACCTTAAGGAAGGACATAGGCTATGTTTGGTCTCGATAACCGACATCCACGCGGGTGGAGCCGCGGGCAAAAGCTAGTATTATAAATGCGAAAGTAACTCTGTCTGTCTGTCTGTATGTTACGCTTTCACGCCTAAACCACTGAACGGATATAATTGAAATTTGGTTTAAGGGTAGATTAGACCTTGAGAAAGGACATAGGCTATGTTTGGTCTCGATAACCGACATCCACGCGGGCGGAGTCGCGGGCAAAGCTAGTATGATTATAAGAATAAATTAGTACGTGGTATGGTTAGTGCTGATGGATGCGCACTTTATACATACCTACATTAATCTTTTGGCTCAAGAATCACGCTCCTTCTAATCTCGATAAAATTATTGTCACTTTTCCGGTACGAGGCTAAGCCTAAGTATTTGCCTGCAGATAGGGTCTTTGGCAGGGTTGAGAAAGATTAACGAAAAAGGCCTTTATTGCTCAGACCTCAAGAATATCATGAAATTCATTCGACGCTAGCTTTTTCCCACGGCTCCGCCCGCGTGGATGTCGGTTATCGCGACCAAACATAGCCTATGTCCTTTCTCATGGTCTAATCTACCCCTATACCAAATTTCATCAAAATCGGTTCATTTTAGGCGTGAAATCGTAACATTACAGACAGACAGACAGAGTTACTTTCACATTTATAACACTAGTATGGATATAAAAACTTGAAATTCATTACCCTCCTTCCTTCGGCAGTTGGGTAAAAACTGGAATGTATTCGTGATTCCTAAAGCATTATAATACAAATGCAAATCAGGTTGACTCTGAAATTACTCAAACTGGAAGTCATGGTCGTGGTTCTTGAAGTTGTTCGGCGGTGGCGCAAAGTGCGCCTCCCCGTAACCGGGGCTAGATGGGGTCACAAGGGTCCCTAAAACCCGAAAGGGACTACCTCGAAAGAGATGGTCCTGGGTCTGCCGGGGTGCGGGAGATATGCTTTTGGCAATCTCACCTCCGGCAACCAAGGACCCAAGACGGCGTGCGTTTTGGTCTTTTCGACTCCGATATAACCGCCTCCACCGGCTCCGTGGGGATTTTTCGCACGATAAAAAAAATGACGTGGTTGTGGTAGAGGCGCTTCTCTAACACACTACGTGTGGTGTTAAAAGTTTAAATACACTGATGACGGTACTATACTTTACACGAACCTCCTTAAGCAGGGACTAAACCATCCATCACTACTTCGAAGAATGCCTTTAGTAAACGAGATTAAACCTCAAAAGAAGAAAGACGTATAGTGTATTTTGGTAACACAGTTTGATGATGACAGCCTCCGTGGCGTGGCGGTATTGAACCGACCAGACCAATGCAAATAGCCATAGTCATGCATACAAATATTTGCACTGAGCGGGGATCGAACCCGCGCCTCCTGCTTGGCAGTCGCGTTCTCAACCGCCGGCCAGGCCACAGGGGCTGTCTCTTTAGATACACTTTCCTTTTAGATACACTATGATAATCCCTGCTTTTGTTCCTTTTGATACACTTTCTTCAAACTCAAGCAATTGTTCTTTTAGTTACACTTTTTGGTACTTTTTTTTTTCGTGCGGAAATCCCCTCGGATATTTACTTACGATCATTGACACCTCCTTGTGTCCAGCTGAAGCCGTATCGTAGTGGAAAAAGGTTAATATTATGATACAGTTACCCACAGGGAATAGGCCTGGAAAACCTGTATCGTAATGTATTTTTTAAATTTACTCTGATACTCTTTCTTTTTCGTGCGGAAATCCCCTCGGATACCTCCCCTGCCGGAGCCGGAAACGGAGGTTATGTCGGACTCGAACCAACCAAAACCGCACGCCGACTGACGGTCGTGATGCTAGGCCGGAGGTGAGGTTGTCTTCGACATACCCCGCGCGTAATAGCGGCACAGTGGGAATTGGAATTCCCGGGAATAAAACCACAGATTGATTAAAAAATATCTTTATTAATTACTTTCAAAAGGTTGACTTACATTATTATATTAACAATTAAATTCAAACAACATTTTTTTGGGAAAACGTATTACAGTACCGAAGTAAGACTCAACACAATATTCAATATTCCATTCGGTTAGGCACTCAATTAAAAGTAAACAATTGATTTATTAGCATTTTTTTAAACTTACACTGTTCGAAAAACATTGGAAAAAATGAAATGCCCAAGTGAGACTCGAACTCACGACCTTTCCCTTACAGGGGGACTGCTCTTCCAACTGAGCTATTGAGCCACACTTGAATCATTCCAAATTTTCCTTCTCTTTATATCCGTCTATAAGGGCGACGGTGCAGCCATCTACCAACATTCTTAACAATGAATGATTTTTCAACCATTTTTAAACATTGAATTTAGATGACTGCGCCCAAATATTTGAATGAATTCTTTATAGCATTTATTATGCTAACTTTTAAGTTCGAAAAACATTGGAAAAAATAAAATGCTCAAGTGAGACTCGAACTCGACACTTGAGTCATTCCAAATTTGGAATGACTCATTTGTCGCTCAATAGCTCAGTTGGAAGAACAGTCCCCCTGTAAGGGAAAGGTCGTGAGTTCAAGTCTCACTTGAGCATTTCATTTTTTCCAATGTTTTTCGAACTTAAAAGTTAGCATAATAAATAAACATAAACATAACATAAACATAAACTCACGCCTGTATTCCCCGAAGGGGTAGGCAGAGGTGCTAGCACCCACATTTCGCCAGTTTATGTTTAGGTCCCAATGTAATAGGTGGCGAGCCTATTGCCATTTACCGGGCACTTATAAACCTGCGATAAATACACACATAACTTCGAAAATCATCGAAAAGTCATTGGTGTGTGCCATGGTAAACCTGGGATCGAACCCGAGACCTCGTCTCAGCAGTCCATTACCCATACCACTAGGCTACCGCAGATTTACTGAGATATACTCTTAATAAATGCTATAAAAATTCATTCAAACTTACACTGTTGTAACATTTCATACATTTTGTAGCGACTTTTTATAAAAACACACCTTCTTCATCTTAGTGCTAATCCCAGTCGTATCCAAAGCTTCCAGCTCGGCGTCTGGTGTTCGCTTTACCAGTCTAACTGTGGATTTGGATAAACTTCGATATTTTCTGTTTCCTTCTTCCTACAGTCCCGCGTCCTTTAAGCGGGGCGTGAAAAGGCATCTAATGAGACCGTCAAGCTGAGTGCCACCACTGTTAACATGGTACATGTTTACGATGGTGACCCACTTTCCGAGAATTTGCCTTTAGCTTACCATCAGGCGAGGTGAAGTCAAATTGACGTGTCCTATACTAAAAAAAAATTGATTGCCATCTGGCCACCTCAAAGGCGATATCGAAGCATTGCAGCTAGACCAGTTGTTGGACTTTTGAGGGCTCCAACTACCCGTAACGACTGCCATAGATGTTCGTATGACAACGTTACGGCTTAACGTGCTCTCCGAGGCACGACCAGACCAATGCAAATAGCCATATTCATGCATACAAATATTTGCATTGAGCTGGGATCGAACCCGCGCCTACTGCGTAGCGACCGCGTTCACTACTGCTATGCCACGGAGGTTGTATAAAAAAACACATAATATTAAAAAATAAAAGTAGTCAAATCAGTTACTATTATAGGTTGGGTGGATGATTAAAAATAAATAAAAACTATAAATTAGTTTGCAATTTTTGCAGATTTTTTAGCATTCTTAATTTAATAAGCTCGGTTAAATAATTTATTTTACCTATAGGATAATACCAGAAGTGCTAAATCAAAAGTCAGATACTAGTTATACTTGCGATCTAAATGAATCTATACTCCAACTGACAACATATGGTGTCTTACCACCATCTCTTAAAAATAAAATTATTTCAGCTTCGGCCGCCATCGTAACCAAAGTTTCGTAACTAGTTGCGTTAGAAGTCTTTGTGACCTTGATCGTAATTATTTTCAATAGAGTATTTGTTCTTCCTAATTCGAAACAAGTTAGGATCAAAAAATATTCGTCCTTGGGCGTAACCGGTTACGATCGAGGACCCCAGTTGCGATCGAAAATTATATTACTACTTGGTCGTAAGACTCGTAACCATTAACGATTGAGGATGTTTTCCTAGATTAAACCAGCGATGGTCTAAGACGTTTTCTCTTGACCAATGATGTCAGAATAGTTAATGCAATTGAAATTAAACGACATAAAATGAAAAAAATTAAGCTGCTGGTTACGAATAAGGAAGAAAAATCAGATCGTAACTGGTTACGATCAAGGTCAAAAGGCTTCGATCGCAACCGGCATTCAGCTTGACGGCCTCATCAGATGCCTTTTCACGCCCCGCTTAAAGGACCCGGGACTGTACATTTAATGCATCTCAAATTCACACAATATTGAACCAATATGGCGCTAGTGTGGTGTTCAAGAGTACAAAAACGCACAATTCCATTGTCAATAGATTGAAATTGGTTATAATACTAATATTAAAATGCGAAAGTAACTCTATCTGTCTGTTTGTTACGCTTTCACGCCTAAACCACTGTATCGATTTTAATGAAATTTGGTATAGGGGTTAGAAAAGGGGCAGATCAGGAGTACCCTAAACCGACGAGCATGCATGAAGAATGTAATGACAGTGAATGAAGCGAGAGTAGTATGTCAGGATCGTAGCAAATGGAGATTCGTGATCTCTGCCTACCCCTATAGGAAACAGGCGTGATTTTATGTATGTATGTATGGTATAGGGGTAAATTAGAGGATAAGAAAGGGCATAGACTATGTTTGGTCGCGATAACCGACATCCACGCGGGCGGAGCCGCGGGCAAAAGCTAGTATTTAAATTATTCTGAGTACTTTTGTTGTCAAATGTACCTAACCGAATGAAATATTAACGTAATTTAATATTAACTTCATTGAGTACTATATCCTATTTGAACATTTTCTATCTTCTGTAACTTCATCTTCTGTATCTTCTGTTCTGTTCTTCTTTCAATTCGCGCAGAGAGTGAGGGGCGTACTGGCTCGTTCTGCTAATAATGTACTAATCTGAAATATAAATAAAACATTTTTAATGCGATGTTCTCTGTTCAACTTCCGTCGGAGATCGCGGGTTCAATACCCGTCCCGTGGAGGGACAGTCCGTAAGGGATGGCCTTGGGTCAGCCGGGGTGCGAGGGATATGTCGAAGACAACCTCACCTCCGGCCTAGCACGACGACCCACAGCCGGCGTGCGGTTTTAGTGGGTTTGAGTCCGACATAACCTCCCCTTCCGGCTCCGGCAGTACCTCCCCTGCCTTTTTTTTCGTGCGGAAATCCCCTCGGATTTCCGCACGAAAAAAAAGAGATCAGTTTTTGGAGCCCTCAAAAGTCCAACAACTGGTCTAGCTGCAATGTTTCGATATCGCCTTTGGGTTGTGGAGGTCAGATGGCAATCGCTTTACAGAAAATATGGAAGTTCAACCAAATCCGTAGACTTCAAGCTTTGGATGCCACTGGGATTAACGCTAATAATGAACAAGACACAAAATGGCGTGCGGTTTTAATCAGTTCCAGGGTCCAACATAACCACCCCCGCTCGGGGGATATCCAAGAGGATTACAAGACCTTAATTAGAGCTATATTAAGATCGAGTGGCCATTACACTACCGACGTGAACCCACTCCTAGCACAAGCTATTTAGCTTAGTTGGAGGGGTTAGAGGGAATATTAGTAACTTAGGTTCTAATATTCTTTTTAAAAAAAAGAAAAAAAAATAGTGGTGGTCTATTCCCGCTTCCCGGGTCCTTTAAGCGGGGCGTGAAAAGGAATCTGATGAGGCCGTCAAACTGTGTGCCACCACTGTTAACATGGTACATGTTTACGATGGTGACCCTCTTTCCGAGACTTTGCCTTTCAATTCAATTCAATCATTTATTTGCTTCGAATATGGTTACAGAGATTGTCTTAGAACTAGTAGGTACAGCATATTCTGCTCCATGGAGCGTGCAAATATTAAGTCTTATTATACATATTAAGTCAATTAGTTATATCAACTTATCAGTCTAATAATTATATCAATTATATTCATTCCATGTAAGTTATTGTTATCACTAATAATCATGTCAATAAAATATATTTGTAATGTCATAAATCCTAAATAAATTCATGAATATTCAATTTATTATTTTTTGCTTGACACCAGGCGAGGTGGAGTCAAAGTGACGTGTCCTATATAAAGAGCCCGTACCTTGTAGTGCGCGAGCGGCACCGTGTCGGGGGGCAGCCGCAGCGCCCGCAGCAGCTGTGCGGTGTGCGCGGGGGGCTCGCCCGCCGAGATGGACAGCTGCACTAGCCGCGCGCCCATCTCTGTTCTGGCCGCCATCGCGCGACCGGTCCTGGGGTACAACACATTAATGTTATCCATACTAATATTATAAATGCGAAAGTAACTCTGTCTGTCTGTCTGTCTGTATGTTACGCTTCCACGCCTCAACCACTAAACCGATTTTCATGAAATTATTGGGACTACCTCGAAAGAGATGGTCCTGGGTCTGCTGGGGTGCGAGAGATATGCTTTTGGCAATCTCACCTCCGGCAACCAAGGACCCAAGACGGCGTGCGTTTTGGTCGGTTCGAGTCCGACATAACCGCCTCCACCGGCTCCGTGGGTGTGGTATCCGTGGGGATTTTTCGCACGATAAAAAAAAAGACGTGGTTGTTGTAGAGGCGCTTCTCTAACACACTACGTGTGGTGTTAAAAGTTTAAATACACTGATGACGGTACTATACTTTATACGAACCTCCTTAAGCAGGGACTAAACCATCCATCACTACTTCGAAGAATGCCTTTAGTAAACGAGATTAAACCTCAAAAGAAGACGTATAGTGTATTTTGGTAACGCAGTTTGATGATGATAGCCTCCGTGGCGTGGCGGTAGTGAACCGACCAGACCAATGCAAATAGCCATAGTCATGCATACAAATATTTGCACTGAGCGGGGATCGAACCCGCGTCTCCTACGTGGCAGTCGCGTTCTCTACCGCCGGCCAGGCCACAGGACAGGGGCTGTCCCTCTTGGTACACTTTCCTTTTAGATACACTATGATAATCCCTGCTTTTGTTCCTTTTGATACACTTTCTTCAAACTCAAGCAATTGTTCTTTTAGATACCTACACTTTTTGGTACTTTTTTTTTTCGTGCGGAAATCCCCTCGGATACTTACTTACGATCATTGACACCTCCTTGTGTCCAGCTGAAGCCGTATCGTAGTGGAAAAAGGTTAATATTATGATACAGTTACCCACAGGGAATAGGCCTGGAAAACCTGTATCGTAATGTATTTTTTAAATTTACTCTGATACTCTTTCTTTTTCGTGCGGAAATTTGGAACATAACTTTATTTGGAAAATATTTAACAATAGAAACAAAACTAAATCGATGACAGCTGTAAAAGTGTAACACTGTGGCACAGCTATCAACGCCGCTCTCCTGAGGGTATTGAAAGTTGTTCCAAACTTATAAACTACAACAATCCATTAAAAGTCAACCAAAAAGCAGTGATCAACAAAATCTAGGTATGGTTTAAGAGAAAAATATAAAAACAAACAAAGAATACTTATAGCTAAATTACATGCAAAAGTGTGTGTGTGTGTGTGTGTGTGTGTGTATTTGTTTTTTAAACTGACACAAATCCCCTCGGATACCTCCCCCGCCGGAGCCGGAAACGGAGGTTATGTCGGACTCGAACCAACCAAAACCGCACGCCGACTGACGGTCGTGATGCTAGGCCGGAGGTGAGGTTGTCTTCGACATACCCCGCGCGTCATAGCGGCACAGTGGGAATACCCACGTTTACCGAAACGTGGGAATTCCCGGGAATAAAACCTGAGATTGATTAAAAAATATCTTTATTAATTACTTTCAAAAGGTTGACTTACATTATTATATTAACAATTAAATTCAAACAACATTTTTTTGGGAAAACGTATTACAGTACGGAAGTAAGACTCAACACAATATTCAATATTCCATTCGGTTAGGCACTCAATTAAAAGTAAACAATTGATTTATTAGCATTTTTTTAAACTTACACTGTTCGAAAAACATTGGAAAAAATGAAATGCTCAAGTGAGACTCGAACTCACGACCTTTCCCTTACAGGGGGACTGCTCTTCCAACTGAGCTATTGAGCCACACTTGAATCATTCCAAATTTTCCTTCTCTTTATATCCGTCTATAAGGGCGACGGTGCAGCCATCTACCAACATTCTTACGAACTGTTGGAAACAATGAATGATTTTCAACCATTTTTAAACATTGAATTTAGATGACTGCGCCCAAATATTTGAATGAATTTTTTATAGCATTTATTATGCTAACTGTTAAGTTCGAAAAACATTGGAAAAAATGAAATGCTCAAGTGAGACTCGAACTCGACACTTGAGTCATTCCAAATTTGGAATGACTCATTTGTCGCTCAATAGCTCAGTTGGAAGAGCAGTCCCCCTGTAAGGGAAAGGTCGTGAGTTCGAGTCTCACTTGAGCATTTCATTTTTTCCAATGTTTTTCGAACTTAAAAGTTAGCATAATAAATGTTATAAAGAATTCATTCAAACTTACACTGTAGTAACAGTTCATACATTTTGTAGCGACTTTTTATAAAAACACACCTTCATCTTAGCGTTAATCATAGTCGTATCCGAAGCTTTCAGCTTGAACTCTGGTGTCCGCTTTATCAGTCTAAGTGCGGATTTGGTTGAACTTCGATATTTTCTGTTTCCTTCTTCCTACAGTCCCGGGTCCTTTAAGCGCGGCGTGAAAAAGCATCTGATGAGGCCGTCAAGCTGAGTGCCACCACTGTTAACATGTACATGTTTACGATGGTGACCCGAGAATGTGCCTTTAGCGGAGAAAGGCGAGGTGAATTCAAATTGACGTGTCCTATACTAAAAAAAAATTGATTGCCATCTGACCACCTCAAAGGCGATATCGAAGCATTGCAGCTAGACCAGTTGTTGGACTTTTGAGGGCTCCAACTACCCGTAACGACTGCCATAGATGTTCGTATGACAACCGGGACCGACGGCTTAACGTGCTCTCCGAGGCACAACCAAACCAATGCAACCCATATTCATGTATACAAATATTTGCACTGAGCGGGGATCGAACCCGCGCCTACTCCGTAGCGGCCGCGTTCACTACTGCTATGACACGGAGGCTGTCTATAAAAACACACATTAAACAAATATACTAGGTTAATTAATTGATTAACTAATGCTTCAATTTAGATTTTTAGTCTTTAAAATAATTTCTAACTTTATTTAATATAAACAACACGTCAATTTAACTTCACCTCGCTTGAGCTAAAAGCAACTCTGAAAGAGGGTCACCATTACAAACACGTATTCAGCGTCATAAATATCTTGACGACGAAGTCTCAAAACGATCTTAAAACTCTCATATTAAAAAGTATCTAAGTGTACATAATAATAATAATATTCAATAATTATTATAAATAAATAAAAATCTAGAACAAGATATGTGCAAAACTGCAGGTTCAGGCGTCAAAGAATCCCTCCCCATCGACGTCAACCGGGAGGGTGGCCAGAAGGCTGGCGGCATTGCCACGTTGAATGGCAATGCCAATCCTTTGCGCAAGGAATGAACCAGCCCTCTGATCACGGGTAGTGTCTATTAAACGTTTTGTTATGTCTTTATATAATAGAGACAGTATGTTTATCCGCATTCTAGATTCCATAACAGAAGTTATTAAGCTTACCATGGGTCTAGATAGCGTTGTGTGGAATGTTGTGGAATATTTATTTATTTATTAAGAGCAAATCAAACTGTTTTATTGATTTAAATTGTATTATTGTCTGAAGTAAAGGTGTAGCAAATATAAGAACTATTAGTGAACTGGAAGGGGCAATAATGAAAATAAGATCATTTTGAGTACTTTGTTCATCAACCTCTTTCTGATGCTGAGTGTACCATGTTAACAGTGGAGGCAAAAAGAAGAATCATCGAACGGACTCGAACCCGCAGTCTTTCCCTTACAGGGGGAATGCCTTGACCAATTCGGCTACCGAAACACGCCCGATGTGATTCAAATTTCCCATCTTATACGTCTTTAAGGCGACGATGGAGTCATCTACCGATTTTCTTACGAATTATCGGAATCAATGAATGATGTTACAATCATTTTTCCCTATGTATTCGATTTGTATAGTTAGCATACTTATTACTGTAAAAATTCATTCAAAAGTACATTTATGTCTCGGTAATTTAAGAGTGATGTCATAAGTTTTTTTTAATGTCTTTTTTTATATAAGACACGTCAATTTGACTTTACCTCGCCTGATGTTAAGCAAAGGCAAAGTCTCGGAAAGAGGGTCACCATCGGAAACATGTACCATGTTAACAGTGGTGGCACTCAGCTTGACGGCCTCATCAGATGCCTTTTCAAGCCCCGCTTAAAGGACCCGGGACTGTATATTTAATGCGTATAAAATTCACTCAATATTGAACCAATATAGCGCTAGGGTGGTGTTCAAGAGTACAAAAACGCTCAATTCCATTGTCAATTGATTGAAATTGGTTTCAGAAGTAATCCATACTAATATTATAAACGCGAAAGTAACTCTGTCTGTTTGTGACGCTTTCACGCCTAAACCACTGAATCGATTTTAATTAAATTTGGTATAGGCGTTAGAAAAGGGGCAGGTCAGGAGTCCCCTAAACCGACGAGCATGCATGAAGAATGCAATGAGAGTGAATGAAGCGAGAGTAGTATGTCAGGATCGTAGCAAATGGAGATCCGTGATCTCTGCCTACCCCTATGGGAAACAGGCGTGATTTTATGTATGTATGGTATAGGGGTAAATTAGACCATGAGAAAGGACATAGACTATGTTTGGTCGCGATAACCGACATCCACGCGGGCGGAGCCGCGGGCAAAAGCTAGTATTTATATTGAGTACTTTTGTTGTCAATGTACCTAACCGAATGAAATATTAACTTAATTTAAAAATAACTTCATTGAGTACTATATCCTATTTGAACATTTTTTATCTTCTGTAACTTCATCTTCTGTTCTGTTCTTCTTTCAATTCGCGCAGAGAGTGAGGGGAGTGCTTGCTCGTTCTGCTAATAATGTACTAATCTGAAATAGAAATATTGTTTTTAATGCAACGGTCACTGTTCGAATGTTTCATCGGAGATCGCGGGTTCAGTACCCGTGGAGGGCCAGACCGTAAGGGATGGTCCCGGGTCAGCCGGGGTGCGAGGGATATGTCGAAATAACCTCACCTTCGACCTAGCACGACGACCCACAGTTGGAGTGCGGTTTTAGTCGGTTCGAGTCCGACATAACGTCCCCTTCCGGCTCCGGCGGGGGAGATATCCGAGGGGATTTCCGCACGAAAAGAAAAGAGAGACCAGTTTTTGGAGCCCTCAAAAGTCCAACAACTGGTCTAGCTGCAATGCTTCGATATCGCCTTTGGGTTGTGGAGGTCAGATGGCAATCGCTTTACAGAAAATATGGAAGTTCAACCAAATCCGTAGACTTCAAGCTTTGGATGCCACTGGGATTAACGCTAATAATGAAGAAGACACAAAACGGCGTGCGGTTTTAATCAGTTCCAGGGTCCAACATAACCACCCCCGCTCGGGGGATATCCAAGAGGATTACAAGACCTTAATTAGAGCTATATTACGATCGAGAGGTCCCGGGTTCGATCCTGGCTACACTACCGACGTATACCCACTCCTAGCACAAGCTATTAAGCTTAGTTGGAGGGGTTAGAGGGAATATTAGTAACTTAGGTTCTAATATTCTTTTTAAAAAAAAGAAAAAAAAATAGTGGTGGTCTATTCCCGCTTCCCGGGTCCTTTAAGCGGGGCGTGAAAAGGAATCTGATGAGGCCGTCAAACTGTGTGCCACCACTGTTAACATGGTACATGTTTACGATGGTGACCCTCTTTCCGAGACTTTGCCTTTCAATTCAATTCAATCATTTATTTGCTTCGAATATGGTTACAGAGATTGTCTTAGAACTAGTAGGTACAGCATATTCTGCTCCATGGAGCGTGCAAATATTAAGTCTTATTATACATATTAAGTCAATTAGTTATATCAACTTATCAGTCTAATAATTATATCAATTATATTCATTCCATGTAAGTTATTGTTATCACTAATAATCATGTCAATAAAATATATTTGTAATGTCATAAATCCTAAATAAATTCATGAATATTCAATTTATTATTTTTTGCTTGACACCAGGCGAGGTGGAGTCAAAGTGACGTGTCCTATATAAAGAGCCCGTACCTTGTAGTGCGCGAGCGGCACCGTGTCGGGGGGCAGCCGCAGCGCCCGCAGCAGCTGTGCGGTGTGCGCGGGGGGCTCGCCCGCCGAGATGGACAGCTGCACTAGCCGCGCACCCATCTCTGTTCTGGCCGCCATCGCGCGACCGGTCCTGGGGTACAACACATTAATGTTATCCATACTAATATTATAAATGCGAAAGTAACTCTGTCTGTCTGTCTGTCTGTATGTTACGCTTCCACGCCTCAACCACTAAACCGATTTTCATGAAATTATTGGGACTACCTCGAAAGAGATGGTCCTGGGTCTGCCGGGGTGCGGGAGATATGCTTTTGGCAATCTCACCTCCGGCAACCAAGGACCCAAGACGGCGTGCGTTTTGGTCGGTTCGAGTCCGACATAACCGCCTCCACCGGCTCCGTGGGGGTGGTATCCGTGGGGATTTTTCGCACGATAAAAAAAAATGACGTGGTTGTGGTAGAAGCGCTTCTCTAACACACTTTACGTGTGGTGTTAAAAGTTTAAATAGGTAGGTACATATTACACTGATAATGGTACCACATTTTTTTGGAAAAAAATCATGGGACTGATAGGACAAGCAGGATAGTTTATTGTTTACACTTGATAATTTCCCAATAACGAATGCCCATTCTTCTCTCACCTATTATACTTTACACGAACCTCTTCAAGCAGGGACTAAACCATCCATCACTACTTCGAAGAATGCCTTTAGTTAACGAGATTAAACCTCAAAAGAAGAAAGACGTATAGTGTATTTTGGTAACGCAGTTTGATGATGATAGCCTCCGTGGCGTGGCGGTAGTGAACCGACCAGACCAATGCAAATAGCCATAGTCATGCATACAAATATTTGCACTGAGCGGGGATCGAACCCGCGCCTACTACGTGGCAGTCGCGTTCTCTACCGCCGGCCAGGCCACAGGGGCTGTCTCTTTAGGGTATACTTTCCTTTTAGATACACTATGATAATCCCTGCTTTTGTTCCTTTTGATACACTTTCTTCAAACTCAAGCAATTATTCTTTTAGATACACTTTTTGGTACTTTTTTTTTTCGTGCGGAAATCCCCTCGGATACTTACTTACGATCATTGACACCTCCTTGTGTCC
Source organism: Eilema sororculum (assembly GCA_914829495.1). Lineage (NCBI taxonomy): Eukaryota > Metazoa > Arthropoda > Insecta > Lepidoptera > Erebidae > Eilema > Eilema sororculum. Next base: position 4,775,454 of record OU618559.1, read on the forward strand.
AGCTGAAGCCGTATCGTAGTGGAAAAAGGTTAATATTATGATACAGTTACCCACAGGGAATAGGCCTGGAAAACCTGTATCGTAATGTATTTTTTAAATTTACTCTGATACTCTTTGTTTTTCGTGCGGAAATTTGGAACATAACTTTATTTGGAAAATATTTAACAATAGAAACAAAACTAAATCGATGACAGCTGTAAAAGTGTAACACTGTGGCACAGCTATCAACGCCGCTCTCCTGAGGGTATTGAAAGTTGTTCCAAACTTATAAACTACAACAATCCATTAAAAGTCAACCAAAAAGCAGTGATCAACAAAATCTAGGTATGGTTTAAGAAGAGAAAAATATAAAAACAAATAAAGAATACTTATAGCTAAATTACATGCAAAAGTGTGTGTGTGTGTGTGTGTGTGTGTGTGTGTGTGTGTGCGTGTGTGTGGGTGTGTGTGCGTGTGTGTGGGTGTGTGTGTATTTGTTTTTTAAACTGACACAAATCCCCTCGGATACCTCCCCTGCCGAAGCCGGAAACGGAGGTTATGTCGGACTCGAACCAACCAAAACCGCACGCCGACTGACGGTCGTGATGCTAGGCCGGAGGTGAGGTTGTCTTCGACATACCCCGCGCGTCATAGCGGCACAGTGGGAATCCCCACGTTTACCGAAAGGTGGGAATTCCCGGGAATAAAACCTGAGATTGATTAAAAAATATCTTTATTAATTACTTTCAAAAGGTTGACTTACATTAATATATTAACAATTAAATTCAAACAACATTTTTTTGGGAAAACGTATTACAGTACGGGAGTAAGACTCAACACAATATTTAATATTCCATTCGGTTAGGCACTCAATTAAAAGTAAACAATTGATTTATTAGCATTTTTTTAAACTTACACTGTTCGAAAAACATTGGAAAAAATGAAATGCTCAAGTGAGACTCGAACTCACGACCTTTCCCTTACAGGGGGACTGCTCTTCCAACTGAGCTATTGAGCCACACTTGAATTTCATCCAAAATCATTCCAAATTTTCCTTCTCTTTATATCCGTCTATAAGGGCGACGGTGCAGCCATCTACCAACATTCTTACGAACTGTTGGAAACAATAAATGATTTTTCAACCATTTTTAAACATTGAATTTAGATGACTGCGCCCAAATATTTGAATGAATTCTTTATAGCATTTATTATGCTAACTTTTAAGTTCGAAAAACATTGGAAAAAATGAAATGCTCAAGTGAGACTCGAACTCGACACTTGAGTCATTCCAAATTTGGAATGACTCATTTGTCGCTCAATAGCTCAGTTGGAAGAGCAGTCCCCCTGTAAGGGAAAGGTCGTGAGTTCGAGTCTCACTTGAGCATTTCATTTTTTCCAATGTTTTTCGAACTTAAAAGTTAGCATAATAAATAAACATAAACATAACATAAACATAAACTCACGCCTGTATTCCCGAAGGGGTAGGCAGAGGTGCTAGCACCCACATTTCGCCAGTTTATGTTTAGGTCCCAATGTAATAGGTGGCGAGCCTATTGCCATTAACCGGGCACTTATAAACCTGCGATAAATACACACATAACTTCGAAAATCATCGAAAAGTCATTGGTGTGTGCCATGGTAAACCTGGGATCGAACCCGAGACCTCGTCTCAGCAGTCCATTACCCATACCACTAGGCTACCGCAGATTTACTGAGATATACTCATAATAAATGCTTTAAAAAATTCATTCAAACTTACACTGTTGTAACATTTCATACATTTTGTAGCGACTTTTTATAAAAACACACCTTCTTCATCTTAGCGCTAATCCCAGTCGTATCCAAAGCTTCCAGCTTGAACTCTGGTGACCGCTTTACCAGACTAACTGTGGATTTGGCTAAACTTCGATATTTTCTGTTTCCTTCTTCCTACAGTCCCGCGTCCTTTAAGCGGGGCGTGAAAAGGCATCTGATGAGACCGTCAAGATGAGTGCCACCACTGTTAACATGGCACATGTTTACGATGGTGACCCTCTTTCCGAGACTTTGCCTTTAGCTTACCATCAGGCGAGGTGAAGTCAAATTGACGTGTCCTATACTAAAAAAAAATTGATTGCCATCTGACCACCTCAAAGGCGATATCGAAGCATTGCAGCTAAACCAGTTGTTGGACTTTTGAGGGCTCCAACTACCCGTAACGACTGCCATAGATGTTCGTATGACAACCGGGACCGACGGCTTAACGTGCTCTCCGAGGCACGACCAGACCAATGCAACCCATATTCATGCATACAAATATTTGCACTGAGCGGGAATCGAACCCGCGCCTACTGCGTAGCGGCCGCGTTCACTACCGCTACGCCACGGAGGCTGTATAAAAAAACACATAATATTAAAAAAATAAAAGTAGTCAAATCAGTTACTATTATAGGTTGGGTGGATGATTAAAAATAAATAAAAACGATAAAATAAGAACCGACGCAATTTTTACCGCTTTTTTATCATTCTTAATTTAATAAGCTCGGTTAAATACTTTATTTTACCTATAGGATAATACCAGAAGTGCTAAATCAAAAGTCAGATACTAGTTATACTTGCGATCTAAATGAATCTATACTCCAACTGACAACATATGGTGTCTTACCACCATCTCTTAAAAATAAAATTATTTCAGCTTCGGCCGCCATCGTAACCAAAGTTTCGTAACTAGTTGCGTTAGAAGTCTGATGTGACCTTGATCGTAATTATTTTCAATAGAGTATTTGTTCTTCCCAATTCGAAACAAGTTAGGTTTAAAAAATATTCGTCCTTGGTCGTAACCGGTTACGATCGAGGACACCAGTTGCGATCGAAAATTATATTACTACTTGGTCGTACGACTCGTAACCATTTACGATTGAAGATGTTCTCCTAGATTAAACCAGCGATGGTCTAAGACGTTTTCTCTTGACCAATGATGTCAGAATAGTTAATGCAATTGAAATTAAACGACATAAAATGAAAAAAAAAATGAAGCTGCTGGTTACGAATAAGGAAGAAAAATCAGATCGTAACTGGTTACGATCAAGGTCAAAAGGCTTCGTTCGCAACCAGCATTCAGCTTGACGGTCTCATCAGATGCCTTTTCACGCCCCGCTTAAGGACCCGGGACTGTATATTTAATGCATCTTAAATTCACACAATATTGAACCAATATGGCGCTAGTGTGGTGTTCAAGAGCACGAAAACGCTCAATTCCAATGGTCAATAGATTGAAATTGGTTTCAGAAGTAATCCATACTAATATTAAAATGCGAAAGTAACTCTGTCTGTCTGTTTTTGACGCTTTCACGCCTAAACCACTGTATCGATTTTAATTAAATTTGGTATAGGTGTTAGAAAAGGGGCAGATCAGGAGTATCCTAAACCGACGAGCATGCATGAAGAATATAATGAGAGTGAATGAAGCGAGAGTAGTATGTCAGGATCGTAGCAAATGGAGATCCGTGATCTCTGCCTACCCCTATAGGAAACAGGCGTGATTTTATGTATGTATGGTTATAGGGGTAAATTAGACCATGAGAAAGGACATAGACTATGTTTGGTCGCGATAACCGGCATCCACGCGGGCGGAGCCGCGGGCAAAAGCTAGTATTTACATTGAGTATTTTTGTTGTCAATGTACCTAACCGAATGAAATATTAACGTAATTTAATAATAACTTCATTGAGTACTATATCCTATTTGAACATTTTCTATCTTCTGTCACTTCATCTTCTGTGTATCTTCTGTTCTGTTCTTCTTTCAATTCGCGCAGAGAGTGAGGGGAGTGCTTGCTCGTTCTGCTAATAATGTACTAATCTGAAATATAAATAAAACATTTTTAATGCGATGTTCTCTGTTCAACTTCCGTCGGAGATCGCGGGTTCAGTACCCGTGGAGGGACAGTCCGTAAGAGATGGTCCTGGGTCAGTCGGGGTGCGAGGGATATGTCGAAAACAACCTAGCACGACGACCCTCAGTCGGCGTGCGGTTTTAGTCGGTTCGAGTCCGACAAAACCTACCCTTCCGGCTCCGGCGGGGGAGGTATCCGAGGGGATTGCCGCACGAAAAAAAAGAGAGACCAGTTTTTGGAGTCCTCAAAAGTCCAACAACTGGTCTAGCTGCAATGCTTCGATATCGCCTTTGGGCTGTAGAGGTCAGATCACAATCGCTTTACAGAAAATATGGAAGTTCAACCAAATCCGTAGACTTCAAGCTTTGGATGCCACTGGGATTAACGCTAATAATGAAGAAGACACAAAACGGCGTGCGGTTTTAATCAGTTCCAGGGTCCATCATAACCACCCCCGCTCGGGGGATATCCAAGAGGATTACTAGACCTTAATTAGAGCTATATTACGATCGAGAGATCCCGGGTTCGATCTTGGCCATTACACTACCGACGTGAACCCACTGTTAGCACAAGCTATTTAGCTTAGTTGGAGGGGTTAGAGGGAATATTAGTAACTTCGGTTCTAATATTCTTTTTAAAAAAAGAAAAAAAAAAGTGGTGGCCTATTCCCGCTTCCCGGGTCCTTTAAGCGGGGCGTGAAAAGGTATCTGATTACCGTCAAGCTGAGTGCCAACACTGTTAACATGGTACATGTTTACGATGGTGACCCTCTTTCCGAGACTTTGCCTTTCAATTCAATTCAATTCAATCATTTATTTGCTTCGAATATGGTTACAGAGATTGTCTTAGAACTAGTAGGTACAGATTCTGCTCCATGGAGCGTGCAAATATTAAGTCTTATTATACATATTAAGTCAATTAGTTATATCAAATTATCAGTCTATTAATTATATCAATTATATTCATTCCATGTAAGTTATTGTTATCACTAATAATCATGTCAATAAAATATATTTGTAATGTCATAAATCCTAAATAAATTCATGAATATTCAATTTATTATTTTTTGCTTGACACCAGGCGAGGTGGAGTCAAATTGACGTGTCCTATATAAAGAGCCCGTACCTTGTAGTGCGCGAGCGGCACCGTGTCGGGGGGCAGCCGCAGCGCCCGCAGCAGCTGTGCGGTGTGCGCGGGGGGCTCGCCCGCCGAGATGGACAGCTGCACTAGCCGCGCACCCATCTCTGTTCTGGCCGCCATCGCGCGACCGGTCCTGGGGTACAACACATTAATGTTATCCATACTAATATTATAAATGCGAAAGTAACTCTGTCTGTCTGTCTGTCTGTATGTTACGCTTCCACGCCTCACCCACTAAACCGATTTTCATGAAATTATTGGGACTACCTCGAAAGAGATGGTCCTGGGTCTGCTGGGGTGCGAGAGATATGCTTTTGGCAATCTCACCTCCGGCAACCAAGGACCCAAGACGGCGTGCGTTTTGGTCGGTTCGAGTCCGACATAACCACCTCCACCGGCTCCGTGGGTGTGGTATCCGTGGGGATTTTTCGCACGATAAAAAAAAAGACGTGGTTGTGGTAGAGGCGCTTCTCTAACACACTACGTGTGGTGTTAAAAGTTTAAATACATATTACACTGATGATGGTACCACATTTTTTTGGAAAAAATCATGGGACTGATAGGACAAGCAGGATAGTTTATTGTTTACACTTGATAATTTCCCAATAACTTTTTTTTTTTTTATACAGGGCACGTCAATTTGACTCGCCTGATGTTAAGCTAAAGGCAAAGTCTCGGAAAGAGGGTCACCATCGTAAACATTTACCATGTTAACAGTGGTGGCACTCAGCTTGACGGCCTCATTAGATGCCTTTTCACGCCCAACTAACGAATAACCAAATAACGAATGCCCACTCTTCTCTCACCTACTATACCTTACACGAACCTCTTTAAGCAGGGACTAAACCATCCATCACTACTTACTACTTCGAAGAATGCCTTTAGTAAACGAGATTAAACCTCAAAAGAAGAAAGACGTATAGTGTATTTTAACGCAGGTGTTTTATAGTGTATTTTTTTATTGTAACGCAGTTTGATGATGATAGCCTCCGTGGCGTGGCGGTAGTGAACCGACCATACCAATGCAAATAGCCATAGTCGTGCACACAAATATTTGCACTGAGCGGGGATCGAACCCGCGTCTCCTACGTGGCAGTCGCGTTCTCTACCGCCGGCCAGGCCCCAGGGGCTGTCTCTTTAGGTACACTTTCCTTTTAGATACACTATGATAATCCCTGCTTTTGTTCCTTTTGATACACTTTCTTCAAACTCAAGCAATTGTTCTTTTTTGTTCCGATCGTAAGTAAGTATCCCTCGGATACTTACTTACGATCATTGACACCTCCTTGTGTCCAGCTGAAGCCGTATCGTAGTGGAAAAAGGTTAATATTATGATACAGTTACCCACAGGGAATAGGCCTGGAAAACCTGTATCGTAATGTATTTTTTAAATTTACTCTGATACTCTTTCTTTTTCGTGCGGATATTTGGAACATAACTTTATTTGGAAAATATTTAACAATAGAAACAAAACTAAATCGATGACAGCTGTAAAAGTGTAACACTGTGGCACAGCTATCAACGCCGCTCTCCTGAGGGTATTGAAAGTTGTTCCAAACTTATGAACTACAACAATCCATTAAAAGTCAACCAAAAAGCAGTGATCAACAAAATCTAGGTATGGTTTAAGAAGAGAAAAATATAAAAACAAACAGAATACTTATAGCTAAATTACATGCAAAAGTGTGTGTGTGTGTGTGTGTGTGTGTGTGTGTGTGTGTGTGAGTGTGTGTGTGTGTGTGTGTGTGTGTGTGTGTGAGTGTGTGTGTGTGTGTGTGTGTGTGTGTGTGTGTATTTGTTTTTTAAACTGACACAAATCCCCTCGGATACCTCCCCCGCCGAAGCCGGAAACGGAGGTTATGTCGGACTCGAACCAACCAAAACCGCACGCCGACTGACGGTCGTGATGCTAGGCCGGAGGTGAGGTTGTCTTCGACATACCCCGCGCGTCATAGCGGCACAGTGGGAATCCCCACGTTTACCGAAAGGTGGGAATTCCCGGGAATAAAACCTGAGATTGATTAAAAAATATCTTTATTAATTACTTTCAAAAGGTTGACTTACATTATTATATTAACAATTAAATTCAAACAACATTTTTTTTGGGAAAACGTATTACAGTACTGGAGTAAGACTCAATACAATATTCAATATTCCATTCGGTTAGGCACTCAATTAAAAGTAAACAATTGATTTTTGATTTATTAGCATTTTTTTAAACTTACACTGTTCGAAAAACATTGGAAAAAATGAAATGCTCAAGTGAGACTCGAACTCACGACCTTTCCCTTACAGGGGGACTGCTCTTCCAACTGAGCTATTGAGCCACACTTGAATCATTCCAAATTTTCCTTCTCTTTATATCCGTCTATAAGGGCGACGGTGCAGCCATCTACCAACATTCTTAACAATGAATGATTTTTCAACCATTTTTAAACATTGAATTTAGATGACTGCGCCCAAATATTTGAATGAATTCTTTATAGCATTTATTATGCTAACTTTTAAGTTCGAAAAACATTGGAAAAAATAAAATGCTCAAATGAGACTCGAACTCGACACTTGAGTCATTCCAAATTTGGAATGACTCATTTGTCGCTCAATAGCTCAGTTGGAAGAGCAGTCCCCCTGTAAGGGAAAGGTCGTGAGTTCGAGTCTCACTTGAGCATTTCATTTTTTCCAATGTTTTTCGAACTTAAAAGTTAGCATAATAAATAAACATAAACATAACATAAACATAAACTCACGCCTGTATTCCCCGAAGGGGTAGGCAGAGGTGCTAGCACCCACATTTCGCCAGTTTATGTTTAGGTCCCAATGTAATAGGTGGCGAGCCTATTGCCATTAACCGGGCACTTATAAACCTGCGATAAATACACACATAACTTCGAAAATCATCGAAAAGTCATTGGTGTGTGCCATGGTAAACCTGGGATCGAACCCGAGACCTCGTCTCAGCAGTGCATTACCCATACCACTAGGCTACCGCAGATTTACTGAGATATACTCTTAATAAATGCTATAAAAATTCATTCAAACTTACACTGTTGTAACATTTCATACATTTTGTAGCGACTTTTTATAAAAACACACCTTCTTCATCTTAGTGCTAATCCCAGTCGTATCCAAAGCTTCCAGCTCGGCGTCTGGTGTTCGCTTTACCAGTCTAACTGTGGATTTGGATAAACTTCGATATTTTCTGTTTCCTTCTTCCTACAGTCCCGCGTCCTTTAAGCGGGGCGTGAAAAGGCATCTAATGAGACCGTCAAGCTGAGTGCCACCACTGTTAACATGGTACATGTTTACGATGGTGACCCACTTTCCGAGAATTTGCCTTTAGCTTACCATCAGGCGAGGTGAAGTCAAATTGACGTGTCCTATACTAAAAAAAAATTGATTGCCATCTGGCCACCTCAAAGGCGATATCGAAGCATTGCAGCTAGACCAGTTGTTGGACTTTTGAGGGCTCCAACTACCCGTAACGACTGCCATAGATGTTCGTATGACAACGTTACGGCTTAACGTGCTCTCCGAGGCACGACCAGACCAATGCAAATAGCCATATTCATGCATACAAATATTTGCATTGAGCTGGGATCGAACCCGCGCCTACTGCGTAGCGACCGCGTTCACTACTGCTATGCCACGGAGGTTGTATAAAAAAACACATAATATTAAAAAATAAAAGTAGTCAAATCAGTTACTATTATAGGTTGGGTGGATGATTAAAAATAAATAAAAACTATAAATTAGTTTGCAATTTTTGCAGATTTTTTAGCATTCTTAATTTAATAAGCTCGGTTAAATAATTTATTTTACCTATAGGATAATACCAGAAGTGCTAAATCAAAAGTCAGATACTAGTTATACTTGCGATCTAAATGAATCTATACTCCAACTGACAACATATGGTGTCTTACCACCATCTCTTAAAAATAAAATTATTTCAGCTTCGGCCGCCATCGTAACCAAAGTTTCGTAACTAGTTGCGTTAGAAGTCTTTGTGACCTTGATCGTAATTATTTTCAATAGAGTATTTGTTCTTCCTAATTCGAAACAAGTTAGGATCAAAAAATATTCGTCCTTGGGCGTAACCGGTTACGATCGAGGACCCCAGTTGCGATCGAAAATTATATTACTACTTGGTCGTAAGACTCGTAACCATTAACGATTGAGGATGTTTTCCTAGATTAAACCAGCGATGGTCTAAGACGTTTTCTCTTGACCAATGATGTCAGAATAGTTAATGCAATTGAAATTAAACGACATAAAATGAAAAAAATTAAGCTGCTGGTTACGAATAAGGAAGAAAAATCAGATCGTAACTGGTTACGATCAAGGTCAAAAGGCTTCGATCGCAACCGGCATTCAGCTTGACGGCCTCATCAGATGCCTTTTCACGCCCCGCTTAAAGGACCCGGGACTGTACATTTAATGCATCTCAAATTCACACAATATTGAACCAATATGGCGCTAGTGTGGTGTTCAAGAGTACAAAAACGCACAATTCCATTGTCTATAGATTGAAATTGGTTATAATACTAATATTAAAATGCGAAAGTAACTCTATCTGTCTGTTTGTTACGCTTTCACGCCTAAACCACTGTATCGATTTTAATGAAATTTGGTATAGGGGTTAGAAAAGGGGCAGATCAGGAGTACCCTAAACCGACGAGCATGCATGAAGAATGTAATGACAGTGAATGAAGCGAGAGTAGTATGTCAGGATCGTAGCAAATGGAGATTCGTGATCTCTGCCTACCCCTATAGGAAACAGGCGTGATTTTATGTATGTATGTATGGTATAGGGGTAAATTAGAGGATAAGAAAGGGCATAGACTATGTTTGGTCGCGATAACCGACATCCACGCGGGCGGAGCCGCGGGCAAAAGCTAGTATTTAAATTATTCTGAGTACTTTTGTTGTCAAATGTACCTAACCGAATGAAATATTAACGTAATTTAATATTAACTTCATTGAGTACTATATCCTATTTGAACATTTTCTATCTTCTGTAACTTCATCTTCTGTATCTTCTGTTCTGTTCTTCTTTCAATTCGCGCAGAGAGTGAGGGGCGTACTGGCTCGTTCTGCTAATAATGTACTAATCTGAAATATAAATAAAACATTTTTAATGCGATGTTCTCTGTTCAACTTCCGTCGGAGATCGCGGGTTCAATACCCGTCCCGTGGAGGGACAGTCCGTAAGGGATGGCCTTGGGTCAGCCGGGGTGCGAGGGATATGTCGAAGACAACCTCACCTCCGGCCTAGCACGACGACCCACAGCCGGCGTGCGGTTTTAGTGGGTTTGAGTCCGACATAACCTCCCCTTCCGGCTCCGGCAGTACCTCCCCTGCCTTTTTTTTCGTGCGGAAATCCCCTCGGATTTCCGCACGAAAAAAAAGAGATCAGTTTTTGGAGCCCTCAAAAGTCCAACAACTGGTCTAGCTGCAATGTTTCGATATCGCCTTTGGGTTGTGGAGGTCAGATGGCAATCGCTTTACAGAAAATATGGAAGTTCAACCAAATCCGTAGACTTCAAGCTTTGGATGCCACTGGGATTAACGCTAATAATGAACAAGACACAAAATGGCGTGCGGTTTTAATCAGTTCCAGGGTCCAACATAACCACCCCCGCTCGGGGGATATCCAAGAGGATTACAAGACCTTAATTAGAGCTATATTAAGATCGAGTGGCCATTACACTACCGACGTGAACCCACTCCTAGCACAAGCTATTTAGCTTAGTTGGAGGGGTTAGAGGGAATATTAGTAACTTCGGTTCTAATATTCTTTTTAAAAAAAGAAAAAAAATAGTGGTGGCCTATTCCCACTTCCCGGGTCCTTTAAGCGTGGCGTGAAAAGGTATCTGATTACCGTCAAGCTGAGTGCCACCACTGTTAACATGGTACATGTTTACGATGGTGACCCTCTTTCCGAGACTTTGCCTTTCAATTCAATTCAATCATTTATTTGCTTCGAATATGGCATATTCTGCTCCATGGAGCGTGCAAATATTAAGTCTTATTATACATATTAAGTCAATTAGTTATATCAAATTATCAGTCTATTAATTATATCAATTATATTCATTCCATGTAAGTTATTGTTATCACTAATAATCATGTCAATAAAACATAATTATTTGTAATGTCATAAATCCTAAATAAATTCATGAATATTCAATTTATTATTTTTTGCTTGACACCAGGCCCTCGATTCTACTAAAGCAAAACTATTGTCAAGCCACTGAGATTGGAAAAAGCGGCATTAAAGTTTAGACTTTATTTCTATACACTAAGGTCCAAAATTAAATGACAAAAGTTTCATTACACTCTTTTATTCACTCTGCTAACAGTTATTTAATATTGAACTTTAAATGCATCGCTTTAAAGTCTATAATGTATTGCCGCTTTTTCCAATCTCAGTGGCTTGACAATAGTTTTGCTTTAGTAGAATCGAGGCCCAGGCGAGGTGGAGGCAAATTGACGTGTCCTATATAAAGAGCCCGTACCTTGTAGTGCGCGAGCGGCACCGTGTCGGGGGGCAGCCGCAGCGCCCGCAGCAGCTGTGCGGTGTGCGCGGGGGGCTCGCCCGCCGAGATGGACAGCTGCACTAGCCGCGCGCCCATCTCTGTTCTGGCCGCCATCGCGCGACCGGTCCTACAGTACAACACATTAATGTTATATTTTAATGATTTTTTTAAAGCATTTAAATAAATAAAGTAAATAGCATATAATAGCATAGCATATACACGATTATGAATCTGATGATGAGAGAAGGGTTAGAGAAAGCACTCGCAGGAAAGATTTTCAGAGCAAAATTGTGCCTAGCCTGGACGTCGTAAAGCATAGCACGGTCTACAACTCCATCAGAATTTTCAACAAACTGCCTCTAGACTTAAAAACCATTATTTACAAAAGAGAGTTCCAAGACAAATTGAAGGCTTTTCTGTTAAAAGGGTGTTATTATTCAGTCGATGAGATATTAAATCAATAGATTTTATACTGACAGCAGAGGTATAATGTTATTACACTGTTATTTTTTACGTGTCATGATATTTTCCGCTTCTTTTTTATTTATATATGCAAATGAATGTGTACAAACGATGTAAAAATTGTTAATGAATAAAATAAATACAAATACAAAATAAATAAATCACTAAAGTAAAGCCAACGAGACGAGAGAAAAAAGGTAAACAAAGCGACCATTACTGAGTTACGTTGCGATAATTAACGATTATTGTCTCTGTCCTTGTCGCACATGTCACACGTACGCGACAATGGCCGAGCGACAGCTGTCGTTGCGTGTGTCGTAGTACAGGAAAGCTGTCAGTACAGCGGTTCTAAACTGTCAGATCCGCCATCTTATGAGCATTTTCATTGCTATCTGGAACGCGCTTGAAGTGATACGTAATCATTTTCAAATATAAATGTTCGGAACAGCTGAAACTTTGTTTACCTTTTATCTCTCGCTTCGTTGGCTTTACTTTAAAATACGGATAAAGTCAACCTTACGATCGAGAGGTCCCGGGTTCAACTCCTGGCCATTACACTACCGACGTGAACCCACTCCTAACACAAGCAATTTGGCTGTAGAGGAAATATAAGTAATTTCGGATCTAATCTATACTATTATATAATTGGAAATTGGAAATGTTTATTCGTAATGCACGCAAAGACTACTGACCGAATTTTGATGCGGTTTTCTTAAATTAGAAACGTCTTGATCAGACTTAAAATCTTACGTGTGTTCGCAATCGGTTGAGTAGAACCGTAAACCGTATAGGTTGCTGTGGGTCGCGGTCACGGGATCAGGGCCTCGATTCTACTAAAGCAAAACTATAGTCAAACCACAGAGATTGCAAAAAGCGGCAATACATTATAGACTTTAAAGCAATGCACTTAAAGTTCAATATTAAATAACTGTTAGCAGAGTGAATAAAAGAGTGTAATGAAACGTTTGTCATTTAATTTTGGACCTTAGTCTATAGAAATAAAGTCTAAACTTTAATGCCGCTTATTGCAATCTCTGTGGTTTGACAATAATTTTGCTGTAGTAGAATCGAGGCCCAGTATTTCTGTGACCCTGGTACTGGTTTGACAGCCTCCGTGGCGTGGTGGTAGTGCACGCGACTGCCACGCAGGAGGCGCGGGTCCGATTCCCGCTCAGTGCAAATATATTTGTATGCATGAATATGGCTATTTGCATTGGTCTGGGTGTTACTATGTATAATATGTATGTATTTACAAAAAAAAAGTATATAAGTATGTTTATCCGCATTCTAGATTCCATAACACAAGCTATAAAAGCTAACCATGGGTCTAGATAGCGTTGTGGAATATTTATTATTATTATTTATTTATTTATTTGCATAAAGTACCAGGCTCACAGAAAGTTTAAGGAACTTTATCTGGGTCGCAGGAACAGGAACAATGCGTCCTAAACCTTTTTATTCCGAACTTAACGCGAACGAAGTCGCGGGCAAAAGCTAGTAATCCTTAAAATCACAATACTCACTTGGGATATAGTCCACTCAAAGCCCGGCAAGCCGCCGCGACTTTGGGCCGTAGGGCTTCGAACCTAGATTGAACGTTGGGGCGGTCGGCCTCCGCCCCAGTCTCCACCTCCTTCACTAGGTCACGGACCTAGATACAATAATAGCATGCTTAGTAAATATCAATATGTAGCAAGGATCAATTTCCACAGTACGGGTCAATTTACACAGTAAGAATCAATTTCGACGGTAAGGGTCAATTACTGATATTCAGAACACTTGTAATTTTTCCACAGTATTTATTCTATTAAACCTGGCCGGTTTCGCCTTACGGCATTCTCAAAGGTTTTTGATGTTAAAATTCCTAAAAACTACGATATTTAACATTTTTCACAGGTGGGTAGTTATGAAATAGTATACCAGTAACAATTTTTTCGCCAAAATGTGGGGAATAATTATACCTAATCTAATATATAAAATTCTCGTGTCACGGTTTTCGTTGCCATACTCCTCCGAAACGGCTTGACCGATTCTTATGAAATTTTGTGAGCATATTGAGTAGGTCTGAGAATCGGCCAACATCTATTTTTCATCCCCCTAAATGGTGCAGCGGGAACGGGATCTAAAAATTGGCGGTACGAAGTTCGCCGGGACAGCTAGTAATTTATATAATAGTTGAATTAGGAATAATTATAATAGTTTCTAGAATAAATACTGTAGAAAAAGTACAAGTGTTCTTAATATGTGTAACAATGAATCCTACCAAGTGCCATCAACCAGCAGTATAAATAGTGAGTAAGGGTCAATGTCCACAGTAAAGGTAAATTCCCACAGTAAGGGTCCATTTTCACCATAACGGTAAATGTCTATAGTAAAGATTGATAGTAAAGAATTTCCACAACAAAGACCAATTTCCACGGTAAGTGTCAATGTCCACAATTTAAGTCTTTATAATTGTAAAGGTCCATTTCGACAGTAAGGGTCAATTTCCACAGCAAGGGTCAATTTTCACAGTAAAGATCAATTTTCATAATAAGGGTAAATTTCGCCAGTAAGGGTCAATTTCCATAGTAAAGGTCAATTCTCACACTAAGGGTCAATTTCCACAGTAAAGGTAAATTGCCACAGTATGAGTAGATCTCTACAGTAAAGGTCAATTTCCAAGGTACGGGTCAGTTACTACAATAAGAGTCAATGTTCACAATAAAGATTTTTTCAAAGGACACTTTAGACAGTAATGATCGATTTCCACCGTAAAGGTCAATTTCCACAGTAAAGATCTATTTCCACAGTAAGATTCAATTTCCACAGTAAGGGTCAATTTCCATAGTAAAGGTCAATTTCTACTTAACCGATCGGAGTATAGTTCTCTGCTTACCTCGTCACACACGGTAATGTACAAGTGTAACGCCTGGCCGCCGCCGGTCGCCCATCCGTTGATTTGGTTCTGCGAGGCAGCCTCGTTCAAGCGATTTACTAGCGGTGCTATACTCTTCAGGGTGTCTGAAAACAAATCATTCATACATACATATACTGACGTCTGTAAGTCCCCGAAGGGGTAGGCAGGGGTGTATTAACACCCACGTTTGGCAAATTATGATTTTCGGTCCCACGACGTAATAGGAGGTGAGCCTAAAGCCGTCTAGCGGGCTCTTTGTCTTGGGCTGTATGTTTACTGTCGGATGGAGAACAACCCTATCCCTTAGTCGCCTTTTACGACACCCACGGGAAGAGCTGGGGTGGTCCCATTCTACTCCACCGGGGCCTAACACGGCATACATTTTTTTTTTCTCAACATTCTACACACAACGCTATCTAGACCCATGGTAAGCATAGCTTAACTAGCTTGTGTTATGGAATCTAGAATGCGGATAAACATACTTAAGTAAATACTTTTTTTTTGTAAATACGTACATATTATACATAGAAACACCCAGACCAATGCAAATAGCCATATTCATGCATACAAATATTTGCACTGAGCGGGAATCGAACCCGCGCCTCCTGCGTGGCAGTCGCGTTCACTACCGCCACGCCACGGAGGCTGTCATACATATATATACATATGTACATACATATATATGTACATAAGTGAAACAGATCATGTACATTAGCCAAAATAAAATAAAATAAAATAAAATTAAAAATTCTCAGTCACACCATATCTTCCTATGAGTGTCGTAAAAGGTAGTGCACGTCAATTTGACTTCACCTGATGATAAGCTAAAGGCAAAGTCTCAGGAAAGAGGGTCACCATTACAAACATGTACCATGTTAACAGTGGTGGCACTCAGCTTGACGGCCTCATCAGATGCTTTTTCACGCTTAAAAGTCCCGGGATTGTAGGAAGAAGGAAACACGTGAGCTGGAGGAGATCCAGGTCTTAATGGAGCAGCATAGCAATGAGTCTTTGAACCGCTTGATTCTTGATGGGATGGGACCCATTAAAAATTTATGGTGGCTATTTTACTATTTAGGTCGAAAAATTGATGGTTTATGGTAGTATGAACGCCCTTGAGCGTAGAGGTATACAGTTGTATATAGGCTCCGTAGGTGTAAGTATGGGCCCCGGTGAGCTATCAGTGTCGGGAGCTCCTTGGGCGTATATGGCCCGAATCGAAATCCTTTCCGTTCTCAAAATAATTAGGAGAATTTAATACAGCTTTTTAAAGAGTTTTAACGGGGCAGCATAGCTATGAGTCTTTGAACCGCTTGATTCTTGATGGGATGGGACCCATGATTATCTAGTCGAACAAAAAAAAAACCCGACTACCACTGAAAAGATCGAAATAAGTTTGATAGCAGGCGGTACCCATTTACCAATCATAAACCGAAAGAAAATTAATGGGTACCGCCTGCTATGAAACTTATTTCAATCTTTTCAGTGGCAGTCGGGATTTTGTATTGTTTAATCATTTGTTTTATTTTATACTTTTTAGTTATGATATGCAATGTATATCTTTTTGTAATCTCCTTTTAATTTCCTTGATTAAACCCTACACGATAAGTTTGATTCAAAGATATTTATGATAACATACGTTTTGGCGCCAAAAACCCGCCATTTTGGTTTTTCTCAAAATTTTAAATATACCTGATGTCCAAATCAGTCAAGCCGTTCAGGCTGTAGGCTGTGCCAAATAAATGGACATACATAGTCTCGAAAACATTACCCTCCTTCCCTCGGCAGTCGGGTAATTAACGAAGTTGGTTCTACTGCGACATAACATTCTTCAAATCGTTCTTACATAACCGGGTAAGAGTGGGGCAAGAAAAAACATCTGGGCTACTCTTTGGGTATCACGTCCGGGTCACTATTATTGCGGAGGTAATAACTATTGTATTTATTACGACTCAAAAATTTAATAAGGCAATGTCTTACAAACTAAATAACAGGCTTATATACTGACTAGCTTTTGCTCGCGGCTCCGCCCGCGTGGATGTCGGTAATTGCGACCAAACATAGCCCTTGAGACTAAACATATGTCCTTTCTCAAGGTCTAATCTACCTTTATACCAAATTTCATCAAAATCGGTTCCATGGTTTAGGCGTGAATGCGTAACATACATACAGACAGACAGACAGACAGACAGACAGACAGACAGACAGACAGACAGACAAAGACAAGACAGAATTACTTTCGCATTTATAATATTAGTATGGATTAGTCCACCATTGGTGGAGTGGGAGCGATGCTTGTTCACGTTCTATTTTCTCGCTGACTTGCATATTTTGTGTTATGGCAGAGGACGTGATTTCTTAGCTTACATCATTATTAATTGTGCATTCTAATTTCCTTATAGAAATCACGTTTCTGTCTGCCACAGGCTGCACTCCCTAGCTTACCATCCGGCGAGGTGCAGATGATTATATGGTAATATGAAGGGTGAAATTATTACATACCCGATAGCACTGCTTCAGGTAACAACTGGTTGATTAATACTTTGTGTGCGGCGTTCCACTGGCCGGCTGTTGCTAAAAGTTCCGCTTCCAACGTACATCGGTGCTATAAGATAAACGTTATAATATTATGTTTCTTTTATATTATTATAGTGGGGCAGTGTTGCTCCCCGCAAGGGGATAGAATGGGGGAGCAAGGCGCAGTGTGGCAACAAGGGTGCAGTGTGGGGGAGTAAGGTAGGTCGGTAGGGAACAAGGGAGTTTGTGTAGGGGACAAGCGAGTTTGTGTAGGGTGTAAGGGAGTTTGTGTAGGGGTAAGGTGGCAGTGTAGGGGAGCAAGGTGGCAGTGTAGGGGAGCAAGGTAGGCTGTGTAGGGCAGCAAGCGAGCAGTGTAAGGGAGTAAGGTGGCTGTGTAGGGGAGCAAGGGAGCAGTGTAGCGGAACAGGGTTGCAGTGTACGGGAGCAAGGAGGCTGTGTAGGGGAGCAAGGGAGTTTGTGTAGGGGGCAAGAGAGCAGTGTACATAAGCACGGCCGCAGTGTAGGAGAGCAAGGTGACAGTGTAGGGGAGTAAGGTGGCAGTGTAAGGGAGTAAGATGACAGTGTAGGGGAGCAAGGTAGGCTGTGTAGGGGGGCAAGAGAGCAGTGTAAGGGAGCAAGGTGGCAGTGTAGGGGAGCAAGTTAAGCTGTGTAGGGGACAAGGGAGTTTGTGTAAGGGACAAGGTACAGGAGCAATTGTAAAATTCTACCACAGTTATCTCTGCAGAACTGGCAGAATGCGGGTTATAGGGACCCCTTGCCACTGGTATAAGGGTGTGTATTCTCTCATCGCGTGAGGAACTTTCGCATCCGTGACAGCCTTCATGTCCGTGACATCGCAGATAAATAAATAAATAAATATTCCACAACATTCCACACAACGCTATCTAGACCCATGGTAAGCATAGCTTAACTAGCTTTTATTATGGAACCTAGAATGCGGATAAACATACTTAGATACTTTTTTTTTGTAAATACATACATATTATACATTGAAACACCCAGACCAATGCAAATAGCCATATTCATGCGTACAAATATTTTCACTGAGCGGGAATCGAACCCGCGCCTCCTGCGTGGCAGTCGCGTTCACTACCGCCACACCACGGAGGCTGTCACTGCAAGAGAGCCGCCTCCGCTAGTGCGGCAACCGCCCAGCTACGTGGGTAACAAATGCCTGGCAATGGCACCCCCACCCGGTCCAGGTAGAAGGGGTAGCCCCAAGAAGTGCTGGCTGGCACTACCTTGGACGCCCAAGATCGTGCGAAGTGGAGGAGGAAGAGCCGGAAGGTGGACCCTGAGCTCCGAGGGCACTGTGGCCTCGGATGCAATCAGGACTAACGTCTTTATGTGGATGATATACAATGCGTGATGTACAATGTACAATGTGTGTGATGATATACAACTATGGGGCAGCGCAAGTAACTCCAACATAACAATCTTGCAAAGGGCACAGAATACTATACTCAGAACAATAGCGCAGGTCCCTTGGTTCATCACAAATGCCGAAATCCACAAGCAACTGAGAATGAACACCGTGAAGGAGGAAATTGAGGCTTCCACACAAAAATATAAAAAACGGCTGGAAAGTCATCCAAACTTACTTGCGGCGTGCCTAATTACGCGCATCTACCAAAAACGCCGTAGAAGGAACGACATTGTTTAATAACCTTCCTCTACGAAAATTATGAGTGGATGTCCTCGCTGGAGGATACCCTAGAACTGACAAATTTACACAACATATCTGCTTATGGTAGTCTACTGATTGCAGATGTGCACAGAGAAAAAAAAAAGTGGATGATGATGATGTTTCTCACCTCGTACTTGGCCCGGTGTGCCTGCGCTAATAAAATCCACTTGCGAGGCACTTGTAGTTCACGTAATAGATCTATTTCTGGCCCTTCGCCTAAAGTAGCAGGAGCATGCCGGGATAACATACCACGGATTAGGTGCCCGCGACTGAAACAAACACATTAAAAATAGATTTTTTGTGACAGACTATTAGTAGATTTTTTAGATTTATGGTAATTGCATAAATAGAACATCACTACAAAAAAACAAATGATTAAACAATAAAAAACCCGACTGCCCCTGAAAAGATCGAAATAAGTTTGATAGCAGGCGGTACCCATTAATTTTCTTTCGGTTTATGATTGACTAATGGGTACCGCCTGCTATCAAACTTATTTCCAGGGGGGGGACGCTGCCTTACAATGACAAAATCAAAGACGGTCGTGACATCTGTGAACGAAATCGGTAAACGAAGTCGTACCTGTTGTTATTATACCACACTAGATGGCGCTGAAGAGTAAGATTACCAAGTTTTGTGATTAAAACTACGTTTTACGGAACATATAATTATAGGATTATAATATTTATTTAGTTATTAATTAGAAAATATATTCTAAGAGGTTTCTGAATTAAACAGAGAAAACTAGTAATATGATATTTTTTACCGATTTCGAACGGCAACATTGCATTTTCCGTTCCGTTTAAAATCATAAAATGGCGGATGCTGATACTTGTTGAGTCTCGTTTTCGTCGTTTTGTTTGAATTTCTCCAATTGTGTTGAGTTGATACTTGTAAACTCCGTAATTGTGTTGAATCTTCGCTTTTCGGTATTTCTTTCGGTTTCCTGTTCATAAATTGTGGTTCCTTGCGATATTGGACGCTGTAGTGGAATTGTGAATTGAAACTGTAGTATATCTTGTGTAATTTCATCAAGATTACATCATGCCTAAACGTTGTGCCCTGGAATGTCCTCCGAGTGGTGAGTAACAACATATCATATACCATATTGTTAAATTATGAGCATCACGAATGCCACTTTGGTTTATCACTTTAGTCAAAAGCCTGTCACTTGTACACCCCGCCATATTTTTAACACATAGTTGTAGCAGAAAATTCATACAGGTATTAATTTCTAACCATCTATATTTCTTTTCAGGGGTATCCACCCATGCTTTTCCTCACCCCGTGCGATTTCCTGACACTTTTAAAGCTTGGGTTGCTATTGTTGGAGGAAAACTGGAAGCTCCTAGTGACTATGAATATCATAAAAAGAAGATAATATGTGATATTCACTTCACAGAAGCTGATAAAAATAGGAACAATAGATTAAATTGTCTTGCAGTTCCAACACTTCATTTACCAAGTAAGTATTTTGTTCATAAATAGAAATAGAAATGGTAATAATTTATTTGCTCATAAACATGGTAACAAAGATCTTGACAGTAACCTAAATATAACAGCACAACATGTTTAGCCACAATAAGTGGCATGCAAATTTCAATTATGAAGTATATACAAATAACATAACATATAACATAACATAATCTCACGCCTGGATTCCCCGAAGGGGTAGGCAGAGGTGATAGCACCCACATTTCGCCAGTTTATGTTTAGGTCCCAATGTAATAGGTGGCGACATAACTGCGAAAAGCATCGAAAAGTCATTTGCTGTGTGCCTAGGTAAACCTGGGATCGAACCCAAGACCTCGTCTCAGCAGTCCATTACCCATACCACTAGGCTACCGCAGATTATACAAATAATCTTTGTAAATGCTTATGTACAGCATTATACGCACACATTTTTACAATTTTAAAATGACATTTATATATTCACATACAATTATTTAACATTACTTTTTTTATTACAATTTAATTACATAATCCTACTATAAACTAATATTTATTTATCTATAATTTGATTTAATTTAAGAGTTCTTCAATATCATAGAAACATTTTTGTATAAGCCATTTTATTAGTTTTTTTATGAATAGACGTTGCAGTAGTTCGCGCAACGTCTGTGGAATTTTATTGTATATATTTACACACATGTTGTATGCATTTTTGTGACATAGTGATGTCTGGCATCTCGTTATGACCAGTTTTGTAGGATCTCTTTGACTGAAACGACTATTTGCATAAACCCTCTCGAATAGGTGTGGATGCTTCCTGACAAAGTTTCGAGAATGTATAGGCCAGTTAGTACGAGTACTTTTGATTGTACAAAGAGTGGTCTGCATGAGTCTAATGGGGCAGCATTGTATATTGCTCTTATGCACTTTTTTCGAGCTCGAAAAGAGTTTATGATAAGGTTTCTTAGTTATTACCTGCTCGAAATGGGCCTTTCCTCAAGTATGATAGAACCTCAAAAGACCTTGATTATTCGGATTTCATACACATAAGAAGTGGAACCCTTCGCATGAGTCTATTTACCCTAAAGAATATAACCCGGGTGCCTTCAAAACTCGAGTGATTAGGTTCCTTTTAGGCAAACATGCTTCCTCTTAGTTTTAGTCATCATCACTTACCATCAATAAATTTATTTTTACTAGCATTCTATTAAAGCATGTTCAAAGATACATGACTGTGTATATTTCTATACGCTGTGCATTTTTTAAAAATTATAACTAAATTATAGTGTTGATCTTTGCAGTCCTTCATTTTAAATTAACCCTTTATTATGTTATTTACAGATCCAGTTGTTCAGCAAAATGTAGAGCCAATTAGTCTTCATCCAACAAATTGTAATCCCAATCTTGGTCTACTTTTGTCTCCCAAAGACTTTTTGACTGGTGAGTATATGCAGAGATAAAATATTATGGTTTGTTTATATATCTTCGGTAGTCTACGAAATCACTGCACTGATTGATTAAAAAATTTATCATATGAAAGGAACATTATCCTTAATAGACATAGGCTTTATTTGTGTAAGTTATTCTATAATTTATCCATAAAGGAAAGACGTTAACTCAAGAACGACTGGATCGATCATAGGCTATATTTTGTGTAAGTCATTCTATAATCCATACTGATATTATAAATGCGAAAGTAACTCTGCCTGTCTGTCTGTCTGTCTGTCTGTATGTTACACTTTCACACCTAAACCACTGCACCGATTTTAATGAAATTTGGTATACAGATAGGTTAAACCTTGAGAAAGGACATAGGCTATGTTTGGTCGCGATAACCGACGTCCACGCGGGTGGAGCCGAGGGCAAAAGCTAGTCTTAATATATAAAAGAGAGACGTGTTAGTTACACTATTTATATCTCAAGAACGACTGTACCGATTTGGCTGAAAATGTAGCTTAGAACCATTAGACGGATATAGGATACATATTGAATAACACACTAGTTTGTACTTTTCCACTGACTTTATTTCTAGACCTGACCGGTTTCGCCTTACGGCATTCTCAAAGGTTCACATTGATGTCCTGCACAAAAAAAAAAAAAAAAAAAATGTTTTTTCAATATGGGATATAGGATACTTTTAATCCCGTTCAAACTTTATGTTATCCCGGGTATGGGTGCCTGTGGGTCGCGATCACGGGATCAGTATTTCTGGTACATTTGCATGAAGTACTAGGCTCACAGACACTTTATGGAACTTTATCTGAGTCGCGGGAACAGGTGCAATCCTATACCTTTCTATTCCGAACTTAACGCGGACGAAGTCGCGGGCAAAAGCTAGATTATCTATAAAGGAAAAATGTGAACTCAAGAACGGCTGGATCCATTGTGATCCCTGCCAGCTCACGTGTTTCCTTCTTCCTACAGTCCCGGGTCCTTTAAGTGGGGCGTGAAAAGGCATCTAATGAGGCCGTCAAGCTGAGTGCCACCACTGTTAACATGGTACATGTTTGCGAGGATTTTTAGTCATTGGATTGGTATTGGTATTGATTAGTATTTTTTTCTAATTTCAGTCAATCCTGCTAATGAAGAAGGGCGGCCAGACATGACATTTCCTTATGCTCAACCATCAACTTCAAAGAGTTGTTCAGGTACCTATTTATACATTACATAATTATAGACTTAAGTGGATGAAGGAACTGCCTATGTGGCGTGACGGTAGTGAACGCAACTGCTATGCGGGGGGTGGGGGGGGGGGAGCTCGACAACTGGTAATACTTCAATATCGCCAATGCCTTGTGGAGGTCAGAAGTTCATCCAAATCGACAGTTACACTGGAAAGTCGTACCCCAGACTGAGGTCAAGGCTTTTCGGATGGCATTAACGCTAGGATAATGAAGTGGATGAAGGGGCTATGTGCTAGAAAATACAGTGCCACAATGCTTTATTTCATTCGTGATCATTAATCATGCTCTTTCATTCATGACATGAGCATAACTTTCATGTACATACACCGCTAGACTGACTGTATGAAAAAAAAACATAGGAATTTTTATTCATAGTATATATATCATTTCTGCTTTTTCTAATTTCAGTCAATCCTGTTAATGAAGAAGGGCGGCCAAGTATGACATTTGCTGATGTCATGATTGCCGAACCATCAACTTCAAATAGTTTTTCAGGTGCCTATTTTATATACCTACTAATATTGCAATAAAGGTTATAGCGTAGATACCTAATACAAAGAGTAATACATTTATTTGCATGACTTAAATAACTACTTATAACATCTTTCTTGACAATTTCTTCTTCATCCTAGCATTCATCCCAGTCAGATCCAAAGCTTTGAAACCTCTGAGTTTGAGTCCGCTTTTCCAGTCTAACTTCGGATTTGGCTGGACTTCGATAGTCGCTTCTAAGAAGCGACTGCCATCTGACCTCCACAACCAATCGGCGATGTTGAAGTATTGCAGTTAAACTAGTTTTTAGAAGGCAGGCACAAGCAATGGAAATATCCATATTCATGCATACTAATTCTTGTACTGAACGGGGATCAAAGCCGCGCCTCCTGCGTGGCGGCCGCGTTCACTGCCGCTATGGGAATTTCTCATATTTTGTAATAAATTATTTTAATAAAATGTTTCCCTGTTCATTGACTAGTAACTACCTCTAATTTTACTTTAAAATATTATGTATAGAGACTTTCATGGTCACTTATATGTTAGAGATATCAGACTATTTTAAAATGCCAAATATTTTTCAAAAATGTTCTTTACATAGTTTACTAGTCTTTTATGTTTTGGCCAAAAAAGTAGGCAAGTAGGCACAAAATACTTTCGAATCATCCAAAGACATAACAAGAAAACAGAAAAATATATTCAAGCTTCTTTCGTTTTTAAAATGTTATAATTTTATGTTTCAGCTGGCTATTGCTGGAGCAGGCTGCAACTGGAACACAATTATTGTAAGCGCGATAAAATAGATAGCAGCAAGATAATGCAAAGTAAGTTTAACTTTATCATTATGGTCTGAGATCCCACCTAAGAACGACTTTCACCTGTTTCCGAATATATTTATATGGGATTACAAAGTTTAATTCAGTAATTTACATTTTCAAACTTAAATGTACCATATTCTAGCCCAATTTTTAAGGCAACCCAATTGGTATGAGTTCAGCAATACATGTTCTTTGCGAAACAGGTTTTCTTCTGTGTTCGGAAAACAGGTGGGTGAAAGTCATTTATAGGTGGGATCTGTAACTAAGAACAGCCAAGGGAAATGTTTGTTTTTAATAGTTGAATTAACGACTTTACTTAGTTTATGTATATAATGACATGCTTCATCTTACGTTATTTTTAATGAGAGTACGTTGGAACGGTGTAAAAGAACATTTATTTTAAACTATCTTCTTCTACCTAACTAACGAGATTATTTTCTTTTCAGTTTGCTGAACTAAGATACCGATAAATATTTACCAGCGGCAATTGAAGTCGTTGACGACTCAGGTCAATAGACTGCGTAAACAGGGGAAGGCCTATCGAAGCAGACTGGCTAATGCCGAAAAAATGAGCAACGATGTAGCTTTCAGAAGACTGAGTGCGAAGATGAATGAGTCATCAAAATTGTTTACCCAAATGCAATATACGCAAACTGGCAAGAAGCCAAAAGGACGGCGATTTTCCTTAAAAGAAAAGATTTTAGCGCTTTCTCTCTTTAAAAGAAGTCCTAAATGTTATCGCCTCCTGTCGGCTCTTTTTACATTACCCTCAGCAAAAAGACTTAAAGTCCTTTTGTCGAAGGTACAATTGTCATCGGGTATAAATGACATTATTTTTAACAAAATTGCTGACTCAGCAAAAGAGTTAAATATTGAAGACAGATTGTGCACGTTAATATTCGATGAAATGTCTATCGACCCACAAGTGCACTATGACAGTCATAAAGATATTCTAAAAGGGTTTTGTGATATTTATGATAAAAAAATTGCTGATCACGCCCTGGTATTTATGGTTAAAGGTGTCCGATCTAGCTTCAAACAACCAGTTGCGTATTATTTTATTAGTAATTTAAGCAAATTAAACTTAAAAAAGATTATAATAAATGTAATTGAAAAGGTTCAAGCCGCTGGACTTATAATATTATGCACAGTATGCGATCAAGGCACTGCTAATGTTAGCGCTATTAATGCATTAATAGAAGATACGAAAATGCAGTATTTCCGAAATGGAAAAGAATGGCGACATGATGTATTTGAAGTTAATGGAAAACAAATTGTTCCGTTATTTGACGTGCCTCATTTATTGAAAGGAATTAGGAACAATTTGTTGACCAAAAATTTAAAATATGTAGATTATGACGATCATAATAAAGAAAAAATAATTAAATGGAGTTATTTCCAGGACATATACACGGCCGATAAATGTCAGGGTGAGCTCAGATTTTTGCACAAAATCACAGAGGAGCACATTAATGTTAATAAAATTAAAAAAATGCGTGTAAAGCCCGCTGCACAAATTTTTAGCCATAGTGTTGCTGTAGTCACAGAACATTTGTCGGCCAGAGGACTGGTACATGAAGATTGTCGCCAGCTTATTCCGTTCGTCCTGTTAATGGACAAACTTTTTGATTCACTAAACGCATCTTCGTTTGCCATCCCTAATGGTAAAATTTATAAAGGAGGTATTAAGAGGAATTCTCCTCACCATCAATTATGGCAAAAGTCCATAAAGACTTTCCAGTCCATGAAATATGTATGCAACAAAAGTAATTCTGACGAAATTCACATTATTGAATCCACTGTACCATCTATAAAGAATTTCATCAAAACTATAGAGGGAATGCAAGTGCTCTGGAAAATTTTATCGCAAAAATATTCATTTGATACTTTTTTAACAAGAAACTTTAACCAGGACCCATTAGAAAATTTTTTCGGTAACATTCGAAGTTATGGTGTACGAAATATTGCACCAAATGCAACTGCATTTGAAGGCGCATTCAAGGCACTACTGCTAAATAATTATAACTCGCCACACTCCTTACACGCCAATTGTGAGGCAGACAATAGTACATGTCTCCAAGACTTGACATTTTTTTTTAAAGAACCAATAACTTCGAATGTTGCCGAAAAAAGCGATGAAGTTATAATTAATGAAAATATACTTTTATGTGGCCAAAATACTGAAGACTACGGTCAGAAAAATTATGTGTGCGGGTGGGTCCTGACGAAATGTCTAAAAGATATTATTAAAGGCTGTACAACCTGTAAATCCATTTTATTGTATTCTGGAGATGGTACAGACCCGAACCATGATTATATACGAACAAAAGAATATAATAAAAACAAAAAATCGTTAATCTACCCATCCGATTTGTGTCAAAAATATTTTTCCGAAATACAAGACATAACAGTATCGTACTTAAAAACAGATTTACCTAAGAAAAATGTAAAAAAATCAATAACATTAATAACCGATACATTGGTCAGTTTTCCATGCACTTGCAGTTTACACAATGAAAAGCTAAGAATATACTTCGACAATGTATGTATTAATATCCTTATTTATAGTTGGTGCAGATCAATAAATAGAATTTTAGCAGGAAAAATAAATTACGATGGTGAGGATGACGAAGTGAAAGTTATGGCTAGAATGTATTGTACGAAACATAAATATAATAAAATTAAAAAATGAATCAGTTTTTTTTTTACCACTGAGCTTTATGTTTTCATTACCAATAGTTACGTTGTTATTTTGTACGTTTATGTGTTTTAAAGGCTGAAAATTGTTTCTGCTATACCTATTACATATTTTTATAAAATACTCAGAACCAATTTTAAGTATTTGAAAAATACATTTTGAACGGAAAGTCTTGGCTAACTACATGTTCCAATTCTAACGTTAAACAAATAGAACTTGAATATTGCATTTCATACTCAAAAGTTCTATCCGTTTATGTAGCGGACTTCCATAAAGTCGCTCTACACTTGCTTGAAGAAGTACAGGTGTAATACATACATATTATTGGGTGACTTTATAGTTGTTTCGGAAAAAAGAATTTGGGTACAGCTTCGGAGGCAAGATCGTCTGGAAGTATTAATTCGACGAAACATTATATTTTTTTAGTCCCATACATTATTCCTTTCACCTGTGAGGCACATCATTCCCATACATCATAAAAAAAATTCGCCTACTTTCCCATTAGTACTTCCAGACGATTTTGCTATCGAAATTGCGCCCAAATTCTTTTTTCCGAAACGACTATAAAATCACCCGGTATACGCAGGTATTTATGTACCTATATAGGATCTACGTATATATAAATATAGGTACCTACGTATATGCACGTTGGTCTTTTAGTTTCGGATGACGATACCAGATAGCGCCACCATTCAAACATAGGTAACAAAAAATATCGCGAGAGGTCTCTCTATTCCCTGTATATTACTATACTCTATGCTTATTTCGATCTTTACAGTGGCAGTCGGATTTTTTATTGTTTAATCATTTGTTTTATTTTATACTTTATAGTTATTATATGACATGTATATCTTTTTGTAATTATTATACCGTTTATACTTGAAATATAAACTTAAATCAATATGTAAGAAAATTAGCGAGTATGGTTATTTTGTTTAACATTTTTTAATCGTTATATATCCTAAACCATTATTTAAAATGAAAAATGATAAAAGGAACCTAAAGATGATTTTAAAATACCTATTCAACGACATCCCACTTGACATAGTTCCACTTTTTTTTTTCATTTTGACAATATGGCGTCTGGTTGTCGCTGTGGTGAATTTTAATTACTGTAATGTCTTTAGTGACACTCGCAAGGTTAAGACGAATCGATTGACGTAAGAATTATCAAAATCGGCCTGTGCATTTGCTCTCTAGAACGCCACATAGAAACAAACATACATACATAGACTGATAAACACATTACCCTCCTTTGCGTCGCGCAGTCGGGTAAAAATAAGAGCGCATAATGGTGATATGGGGTTTCAAATTGCCACGGGCGAAGCCGGGGCGAGTTGGTTAGTAAAAAAATAAAATATACTCACGCTATCTCGTTAGGGTGGTAAGCAAGCGCCTGTATGGCGAGATGCCACGCTCCTGCCGCTTCGAGTTGGTCCGAAACACCCAGTATACTCTCGATGGAGGGCGAATCGAACCACGCGCCTAGGAGGAAACTGAAACCGAAAGGACACTGGTTATCCATACTAATATTATAAGTGCGAAAGTAACTCTGTCTGTCTGTATGTCTGTCTGTCTGTATGTTACGCTTTCACGCCTAAACCACTGAACCGATTTTGATGAAATTTGGTATAGGCGTAGATTAGACTATGAGAAAGGACATGGCAGGCTATGTTTGGTCACGATAACCGACATTCACGCGGGCGGAGCCGCGAGCAAAAGCCAGTTAACATATAAAGTAAAGTCGTCCTTAACGACGGATATAAACAGAAGGAAAATTTGAAATGAATCAGGTGTGGCTCAATAGCTCAGTTGGAAGAAAGGTCGTGAGTTTAAGTCTCACTTGAGCATTTCATTTTTTCCGATGTTTTTCGAACTTTTTATGTTAGCATAATAAATGCTATAAAAAATTCATTCAAATATAAAGTAAAGCCAACGAGACGAGCGAAAAAAGGTAAACAAAGCGACCATTACTGAGTTACGTTGCGATAACTAGCGATTATTGTCTCTGTCCTTGTCGCACATGTCACACGTACGCGACAATGGCCGAGCGACAGCTGTCGTTGCGTGTTTCGTAGTACAGGAAAGCTGTCAGCACAGCGATTCTAAACTGTCAGACCCGCCATCTTATGAGCAATTTCATTCCTGTCTAGAACGCGCTTGAAGTGATACGTAATCATTTTCAAATAGAAATGTTTGGAACCGCTAAGACTTTGTTTATCTTTTTTCTCTCGCTTCGTTGGCTTTACTTAGATACTTTTTTTTTTTGTAAATACATACATATTATACATAGAAACACCCAGACCAATGCAAATAGCCATATTCATGCATATAAATGTTTGCACTGAGCGGGGATCGAACCCGCGCTTCCTGCGTAGCAGTCGCGTTCACTAACGCCACAGATGCCATGCGTACGATTTAAATTAATTTTTCACCAGAACCAATCAAATTAAAGTCATACTAAGCATAACATTCTTTGAGAATCTAATGAAGTCCTCTAAATAACATGTTTTTTTCTTTGTTTTATAATATGTATAAACATACTTAGCTATTTAGTAAAATACACGATAAATAAATAAATTCTACACAAGGCTATCTAGACCCATGGTAAGCTTAACTAGTTTATGTTATGGAATCTAGAATGCGGATAAACATACTGAGACACTTTTTTTTGTAAATGCATACATATTATACATAGAAACACCCAGACCAATGCATATAGCCATATACATGCATACAAATATTTGCACTGAGCGGGGATCGAACCCGCGCCTCCTGTGTAGCAGTCACGTTCACTACCGCCACGCCACAGAGGCGTATAGACCAAATATCAAACTTACCTTAGACTATAATCTAGTGGGTCGGGAGTGTACGAAGCGGGCCTGACTTTAGGGCGTGTGTTGAAAGCCCTCGCTCGTATTAGCTCGTAACGGAGATCTAGAACGCGGCGTTTCATTCCATCCTGTAGAATAAAAAGTTAATTTAAATAACATAAACTCACGCCTATATTCCCCGAAGGGGTAGGCAGAGGTGCTAGCACCCACATTTCGCCAGTTTATGTTTAGGTCCCAATGTAATAGGTGGCGAGCCTATTGCCATTAACCGGGCACTTATAAACCTGCGATAAATACACATATAACTTCGAAAAGCATCGAAAAGTCATTGGTGTGTGCCATGGCAAACCTGGGATTGAACCCGAGACCTCGTCTCAGCAGTCCATTACCCATACCACTAGGCTTTTAGACTTAATTCCTACTAATATTATAAATGTAAAAGAAACTCTATAGGTTACGCTTTCACGGCTAAACCACTGAACTGATTTTGATGAAATTTGGTACAGGGGTAGAATAGACATTGAGAAAGGTATGTCCTTTCTCTAGGTCTATTCTACTACTGACTCATGATGGTAGTTGTCAAACCCATTAAGCAGCAAAATCCAGCAAGACTTAACGACACAATGAGCTCATTCTGCGTAAATAGGAACACCAATAATTCACCATGATCGGGTATTTTGAGATAACTTATACTTCAAACTATGTGACAACTATCATCATGAGTCACACCGCGATCATGGCTGCTGAATAACAGCCGAAACGTCGGTATAAAAGAGAATAATAACAAATATATCTCGATAGTAAAATATATCTGCGGTAGCCTAGTGGTATGGGTAATGGACTGCTGAGACGAGGTCTCGGGTTCGATCCCAGGTTTACCATGGCACACACCAATGACTTTTCGATGCTTTTCGAAGTTATGTGTGTATTTATCGCAGGTTTATAAGTGCCCGGTTAATGGCAATAGGCTCGCCACCTATTACATTGGGAGCTAAACATAAACTGGCGAAATGTGGGTGCTAGCACCTCTGCCTACCCCTCTGGGGGAACACAGGCGTGAGTTTATGTTATGTTATGTTATGTTATGTAAAATAATATTACCCCTTCACAAGCATATTATCTTATGCTTATATTCCCATTTATTTCTATTTATTTTCATTTATTTTTATTTATTTTCATTTATTTTCATTTATATCCATTTATTTTCATTTATTAACTCTAAATGAACAGCAAACATACTCACTTGTTCTATAGTAACATCGTATTCACAGTTAAAAGGCGGCAGAGGCAGCTTCATGTCCATCTCGCTACTCTCCACGGTAGAGAGATCTATCTCATCATCTTTCTCGCTATCATCGGTGATGAAGAAGTTCTCGTATTTCCTCATCACTTGTTCTAGTGATGGTATGTGGGGACAGAGGTATCTGTAAAGAAGAAATCTTGATTATTCTAGAAGAGGTGAATAGAGGAGGAATTCAGTCAGTCAATCAGTCAGTCAGTTTGTCGATTAGTCCTTCGATTAGACAGCCTCCGTGGCGTGGCGGTAGTGAACGCGACTGCTATGCAAGAGGCGCGGGTTCGATCCCCGCTCACTGCAAATATTTGTATGCATAAATATGGCTATTTGCATTGGTCTGGCTGTTTCTATGTATAATATGTATGTATTTACAAAAAAAATGTGTGTTTATGTGTCTAAGTATGTTTATTCGCATTCTAGATTCCACAACACAAGCTAGTTAAGCTTACCATGGGTCTAGATAGCGTTGTGTAGAATGTTGTGGAAGCAGACAGTTAGTCAATCAATCAATTTATCAATCAATTAACCTATCAATCAGATAATCAATCAGTCAGTCAGTATAGCTAACCACTAGCGATCGAAAAAGCTTGAGCCTTTTAGCCCTTTTTTTATTTAATATTGTAGCCATCGCTATAAAGCGGCGAGTATGAAAAAAAAGCTAAAAGGTTTGAGCCTTTTCGACCGCTCCTCAAAAGAGGCTTATGAGTTTTTAAAGCTAGAACTTTAATTACGACGCCAGTCTTTAAAAGCCCTTTTTAGTGAGACATTTTAGAACTATTGTTTTGTGAGTCCGCCTTTAAATAAGGCTCGTAAGCTTTAAATTTAAGGCTAAAAGGCTCCAGCCTTTTCGACCGCTACTAAGCACTATATCCTTACCTAGCCGTAGCATACAAGGCCCGTAACCAGTCGAGGTCCACGAGTTTATCCCTGGCGGTGCTTTGTCCAGCGATGAGCAGAAGTGCGGCCCAGCGGTGGGATGAGATGAGAGTGTCGGCCCCACACTCGCGCCATAGGGACAGCTGGCGGGAGATCAGGGAGCGGAAAGTAGGGTCACCTATGGACAAGGAAAATAATAGTGATTAAAGTAAAGCCAACGAGACGAGAGAAAAAAGGTAAACAAAGCAACCATTACTGAGTTACGTTGCGATAACTAGCGATTATTGTCTCTGCCCATGTCGCAAATGTCACACGTACGCGACAATGGCCGAGCGACAGCTGTCGTTGCGTGTTTCGTAGTACAGGAAAGCTGTCAGCACAGCGGTTCTAAACTGTCTGATCTGCCATCTTATGAGCAATTTCATTCCTGTCTGGAATGCGCTTGAAGTGATACGTAATAATTTTCAAATAAAAATATTTAGAACCGCTGAAACTTTGTTTACCTTTTTTCTATCGCTTCATTGGCTTTACTTTAGTGGGCATAAATGTTGGTTCCCAGTTGTGCGGGCTGCCAGGAAGTCGAAAGGAGTCGCGGTTTTTGGTGATGAAATGATGACAATGACTCGTAATTAACTTGATATATTTTTTATCTTACACTGATCTGATAATTGAAGGAATTTTTACAGCATTAAGTATGCTAACTATACAAATCGAATACATAGGGAAAAAGAATCTTCTCGGGCGGGACTCGAACCCGCAGTCTTTCCCTTACAGGGGGAATGCCTGACCAATTCGGCTACCGAGACACGCCCGATATGATTCAAATTTCCCATCTTATACGTCTTTGAGGCGACGTGGCGTCATCTACCGATTTTCTTCCCTGAAGATTCTTTTTCCCTATGTATTCGAACTGACCTGATACATTAGTAGGTAGGTGAAAATACAATGTATGTGCTACAGATGTTTGAGAGCGAGTGGGGGCCGATCGGTGACGTTGCCGCCGATGCGTAGCTACCTTTGTGTGCGTGTATCTATTGTTGATGTGTTGCGTCGACACCAGTCGAGTAGAATAGGTTCATAGGATGTGGGTGCCTTAGAAGGCTATAAGATAGGGCTATTCTCCATCCGACAGTAAACATACAGCCCATGACAAAGAGCCCGCTAGACGGTAATAGGGTTGTCTCAGAATCAACAATCATAGTTGGCTCGCAAACAACAGTGTGAGCAAAATAGTAATACTTTAGTATTACTTTAGACGATTTCACTCGCCTTTTTTTTCCGTGCGGAAATCCCCTCGAATACCTCCCCTGCCGGAGCCGGAAAGGGAGGTTATGTCGGGTCGTGGTACTAGGCCGGAGGTGAGGTTGTCATAGACATTTTCCTCGCACCCCGGCTGACCCAGGGCCATCCCTTAAAGGATGGCCCTCCGCGGGAGGGGGTACAACGGTTTCAATCGTCTTTACTAATAAACGATCCGCGTATGTTATTGAACAGCCTATATGGCGCAGCGGCAGTTAACGCGGCCGCTACGCAGGAGGCACGGGTTCGATCCCCGCTCAGTGCAAATATTTGTATACATGAATATGGGTATTTGCATTCATGGGACGTTAAGCCGTCGGTCCCGGTTGTCATACTCTCCTCTATGGCAGTCGTTACGGGTAATTGGAGCCCTCAAAAGTCCAACAACTGGTCTAGCTGCAATGCTTCGATATCGCCTTTGGGTTGTAGAGGTCAGATGGTAATCGCTTCACAGAAAATATCGAAGTTTAACCAAATCCACAGTTAGACTGGTAAAGCGAACTCCAGACCTCGAGGTGGAAGCTTCGGAAGCGACTGGGTTTAACGCAAATATGAAGAAGACTTACCAGCCGCTTGCGATAGCAACGCCGCCATATTTAGGTCGCCATGTTCCATAGCCAGTTTGCAAGCCTCCAGTAGCCTGCCTCCGACCAGTAATGTCCATATTTGGGCACTGTGACCATCTTCCTCTGTAAATATAAGAAGTAATTTAGTCATACATACTAAATATATAATCAAGGCACATGTTCGAAAAGACTGTATACATACATACATATAATCACACGTACACGGATAGATATAGCTTAGAAGGATACTGGCACAAAAAATTTAACACTTCGTGTTAAGGGAATGGGTCTGCCGGGGTGCGAGAGATATGCTTTCGGCAATCTCACCTCCGGCAACCAAGGACCCAAGACGGCGTGCGTTTTAGTCGGTTCGAGTCCGACATAACCCGCCTCCACCGACTCCGTGGGGATTTTCTGCACGATAAAAAAAAGCCCTTCGTGTTAGGCTTCTTGTGTTAAAGCAAGAAGAAACGTCGACATAGCTCACATACCCTTTAAAGAGCACTGTGAGTGCTTATTGAATAATATAAAATCTTCTAAAATATTGGACAATATGGGAATTGGGCATTTTGAAACTGCATGACATTTTGAGAATTGGACATTCTGAACCTGAACGACTTTGGAAAAATAGGAGTTGATAGTCGAGGGTTGAAAATTCAGAGTTGTATGCATTTTCTAATGCTATATCATAAAAAAAATATCTAAAAATAAAAATAAATAAGGATAGAATACCCTTAACATTCAGGTGGATGAAAAATAGAGGTTGTCCTATTCTCAGACCTACCCAATATGACACAAACAATGAGAAATTTCAACATACAAAATTTCATGAGAATCGGTCAAGCCGTTTTATATATATTAGATTTCTCACCATCATTGTCTTCCCCAGGCTGTGGCTTGGACAACTCCTGGTCTGTGACGTCATCGACAGCGGTCTTCAGCCACGACAGGAATTTGTTGTGTCTGTTCACTACTGAGAGGGGGTCCGTGCCGGGTACGCCTGTGACCAAACATATTTCCTCAGTTCACACTAAGAACGACATATAGATATTAGCATCAAACTGGAAATTTTCAGGTAGAAACAATTTTATATTTACATATTTAGTAAGACACTTTGTACTTTTCATTTTACTTTACATCGCACCTTTGAGGATGCCGTGAGACGAAACCGGTCAGGTGAAAAATAAAATTAAGTGGAAAAGTGCAAAATGAATATAGAATAAATTAACATAAAGTATTTAAATGAATATCAAGTGAATAGATATAAAGTGCATACATATAAAGTAAATTAATATAAAGTGAATAAATATGAAGTAAATTAATATGGAGTAAATGAATATATAAAATAAACTCACCATCGTTCTCCAAGTCTTGTCCCCACAACGCGTCACATAACCTCCACACCTCGTGGCAGTACGCCGCTGATACTCCGAACTATTGATAAAATTCTTCAGATATTATAAATTGCACACAAAAAGAAATAACAAAAAGGGGGACCCATAGACCCACAAGTCTATGGGGCCCCCTTTTTGTTTTTCCTTTTTTTTATCGTGCGAAAGTTAATAAATATTTTTTTATTATTTTAAAACCGAGTTTAGAATCTTAAATCACGCAGATTGTTTCGTAATAATCTATACTAGGTGAATTTGAGCTCGACCACCGCAGTAGCGCCCTGCGATATCTTCAAAATACCTCCAAGAAACGTCTACTGCTCATATAGAGCATATTTTGAGCACATTTTAGGTCCAAGGTATGTGAATCGAGCTATACTCTTTTTAATTGGTTCACATCGAGTTGAAGAGACAGCCCAGTGAGGGCAACTCCAGAGCCAGAGTTGAGCTTGAGCCCCACAGGGTCAAATTGCCCGCTATTTCAGCAAGTTTCAATAACGCGATGTAGAACCTGTAATTACGAAGTAGTTCATTTCGCTAGATGGGGCTAGTCACAAGTACCATATACAGAATTACGAAGTAGTTTCACCTTACTTCGCTAGATAGCGCTAATAAGAAGTACTATAAACAGACTTACGAAGTAGTTCCACCTCATTTCGCTAAATGGCGCTAGTTTCAAGTACCATATACAGTCACGAAGTAGTTCTACCTCATTTCGCTAGATGGCGGTACTCTATTCTTACATTACTCACCCTATGACTGCTGGTGGCTGTTCTAGAATCTTCTAGATACTCGTGCAGTATCGACAGTCTCTGTCGAGGGTCCTTGGATACGACTAGCTGGGGACACGCGTCTTGACCTGCCTCTATCAACGTGGAGTGGTCCAGGAGAGTTTCTAAGTGGAGTTTCAGCATTTCCTGATGGAAGAAAAATAGAGGAATAAATAAATAAATATTCCACAACATTCTAAACAACGCTATCTAGACCCATGGTAAGCTTAACTATTATAGTTTGTGTTATGGAATCTAGAATGCGGATAAACATACTTAGATACTTTTTTTGTAAATATATACATATTATACATAGAAACACCCAGACCAATGCAAATACCCGTATTTATGCATACAAATATTTGCACTGAGCAGGGATCGAACCCGCGTTGATCCCGGTTGACATACGAACATCTATGGCAGTCGTTATATGTAGTTGGAGCACTGAAAAGTCTGACAACTGGTCTAACTGCAATGCTTCGATATCGCCTTTGGGTTGTGGAGGTCAGATGGCAATCGCTTCACAGAAAATATCGAAATTTAGCCAAATCCGCAGTTAGACTGGTAAAGCGGACACCAGACTCCGAGCTGAAAGCTTCTAATGCGACTGGGATTAACGCTAAGATGAAGAAGAGTTAGCATACTTAATGCTTGAAAGAATTTTTTATAGCATTTATTATGCTAACTTTTAAGTTCGAAAAACTTTGGAAATATTGAAATGCTATAAAAAATTCTTTCGAATATTTGAGCGCAGTCATCAAAATTCAATGTTTAAAAATGGTTGAAAAATCATTCATTGTTTCCAACAGTTCGTAAGAATGTTGGTAGATGGCTGCACCGTCGCCCTAATAGACGGATATAAAGAGAAGGAAAATTTGGAATGATTCAAGTGGTGCTCAATAGCTCAGTTGGCAGAGCAATCCCCCTGTAAGGGAAAGGTCGTGAGTTCGAGTCTCACTTGAGCATTTCATTTTTTCCAAAGTTTTTCGATACTTAATGCTTAAAAAAATCATTCAAATGCTTATTTTATTTAAAATTGTCTATGGCAGACTGGAACGTGATTTCTATAAGGAAAATTAGAATGCACAAATAATAATGATGTTAGCCAAGAAATCACGTCCTCTGTCATAACACAAAACATGCAAGTCAGCGAGAAGATAGGACGTGACCACAAGCATCGCTCCCACTCCACCAATGGTGGATAAATCGTAATATATTAACCTGTTATTTAGTTTATAAGACATTGCTCCCAATTCTGTTGTTACATCTCTAAACTTAAATGTCTCTAAAAAAATCTAACTGCATCTCTTTCTTTCATGATCAGATAAAAAAGGACAGATGATTATATTTAAGTTAAGACCTGTCAAATTAAGACAGCGCCTTGTTGGTGCGTCGTAAGTTAAGTCGCATGTTCGTAGATGTCGACTAAAATTGAAGGGTACCGTCAAGGCGCCGACTTAATTTGACAGGTGTTCACTAAAATAAATCATCTGTCCTTTTCTATCTGATAATGAAAGAAACACATGCAATTAGAAAATTTTAGAGAATTTTTAGTTTAGAGATGTAACAACAGAATTAGCAGCATTGCTTTATTAAATCATTGAGTCGTAATAAATATACTACAACCAGACTGTGGCAGCTCTCTTCACCTCCGCAATATTGTCCTAATACATACATACAGTCACGCCTCTTTCCCGGTGAGGTAGGCAGAGACCCCAGTTTTCACCTGCTACACGATTCAGGCATACAACTTTCTCTACCTTTTATTTTTTCATACATGTTCGCCGTTTTCTATTACTTCACAAATACTTACTTGCATAAAATCATTTTTATGAGACTGTCCAAGCGCCATCCTGACGACAACCGGCTCCGACCAGTCATTGGACGCTCGTCCTTGTACATACTTGCCGAGCTCTGATAGTTCCGCATCTGTAAGTGTTATAAATATATTAATACTAGCTTTTGCCCACGACTCCGCCCGCGTGGATGTCGCGACCAAACATAGCCTATGTCCTTTCTCAAAGTCTAATCTACCCTTATACCAAATTTCATTAAAATCGATTCAGTGGTTTAGGCGTGAAAGCGTAACATACAGACAGACAGACAGACAAACAGAGTTACTTTCGCATTTATAATATTAGTATAGAAGTGTGGATACAGGCTGATTTATAGTCGTTTAGGATAAAAAGAAATTTAGTACAGTTTCAATAGAATATTCATCATTTATTAATTTATAGAAAAAAATATTAAGAGCAAATCAAACTTAGTCTGAAATACAGATATTAATTTATCTAATTCAGACACAGATGTTCTATTGAATGTGATATTTGGCTGAATATGAGCAAATAATTATCTGTATTATTTTATTTTATTTTATTCTTTCAGAAAAACTTACAGCTAGAATACAGTGTATAAACCAATTGTAGAAAAAGATGGCCGATTAAAAGTTTTCACATGTAGTATAATGTAGATATCTAATATATAAAATTCTCGTGTCACAGTTTTTGTTGCCATACTCCTCCGAAACGGCTTGACCGATTTTGATGAATTTTTTTGTGCTTATCCGGTATCTATGAGAATCGGCCAACATTTATTTTTCATCCCACTAAATGTTAGGGGTAGTCCAACCCAAAATTTTTATTT
The DNA here is from genome assembly GCA_914829495.1 of Eilema sororculum. Taxonomy (NCBI): domain Eukaryota; kingdom Metazoa; phylum Arthropoda; class Insecta; order Lepidoptera; family Erebidae; genus Eilema; species Eilema sororculum. The sequence goes on from OU618559.1 coordinate 4,814,389, forward strand.
TTTATTTTTTAGACAAAATTTTTAATTTCTTTTTTTTTATGATACAACATACAAAAATACATACAATCCCCAACTTTCACCCTTCTACGATCAACCCTTATTTTTTAATAGCCATTTCAGTAATTTAATCATTTTTCCTCTCCGGTCGAAAACTGATCAATCGTCATTTTTTTTTTTTTATGGATTAGGGAGGCAAACGAGCAGACGGATCGCCTGATGGTAAGCGATTACCGCCGCCCATGGACACCCGCAACACAAGTGCGTTGCCTTCCTTTTAAAAGAGAGTACGCTCTTTTCTTGAAGGTTTGAAGGTCGTAATGGTTCGGAAATACCGCTGGTGGCAGTTCATTCCACAGTTTAGTTGTGCGAGTCATTTAATTAGTTTGAAATTTTGTGAGCATATTGAGTCGGTCTGAGAATCGGCCAACATCTATTTTTCATCCCCCTAAATGGTGCAGCGGGAACGGGATCTGACGCCACGAGGGCAGGAAAAAATTGGCGGTACGAAGTTCGCCGGGACAGCTAGTTAGATCATAGTTTCTAGTGTATGCAATAAAATAAATAAATTAATTTTAAAAAAACTATTTAATTGATTTAAATTGTATCATTGTCCATATTATAGGTGTGTACCAATCAGTCAACTGGAACAGGTTAAAAAAACAAATTAATTCTAAATACATGGGAGGAATGTTCTTCCAACTGACCTATTGAGCCACTGAATTCTCCCTGTAAAGGAAAGGTCGTAATTCAAATCCCACTTGAGCGCTTCATTTTTCCCGATGTATTTCGAATTTAAAAGTTAGCATAATAAGCCTGGGTATGGGTAATGGACTGCTGAGACGAGGTCTTGGTTTGGATCCCAGGTTTACCATGGCACACACCAATGACTTTTCGATGCTTTTTGAAGTTATGTGTGTATTTATCGCAGGTTTATAAGTCCCCGGTTAATGGCAATAGGCTCGCCACCTATTACATTGGGACCTAAACATAAACTGGCGAAATGTGGGTGCTAGCACCTCTGCCTACCCCTTCGGGGATACAGGCGTGAGTTTATGTTATGTTTATGTTCATAATAAATGCTACAAAAATTTCATTTAAAAAATAAGATTATTTTGAGTACTTCGTACGTCTACATCTTTCTTATGCTGACTGTACACACAATATGCATGACAACATGGTACATGTTTGATCCTCTTTTCGAGACTTTGCCTTTAGCTTAACATCAGGCGAGGTGAAGTCACTGCCATGGTTTTCCCAAGCGACTACAATATGGGGTTCTTCAAGAAGGGCATCAGAAGGTTTCTTGAGGATAGGCAGCGCGAGTGTAACGCCCCTGGTGTTGCATACGTCCATAGGCCGCGGTAACCAGCCACCATCAGGTGGGCCGTGTGCTTGTCTGCCACCTAAGTGCTATAAAAAAAAAGTCAAATTGACGAGTCCTGTATAAAAAAACTTACCCTTAGGTAGGTCAGTGATGGCGTCGTACGTGGTGGTGTAGGTGAGCGCTGACCCCGGCCCGAAGCCCACGCGACTGTGCCGGGCCCGGGCTACCGACATGTCGGTCATACAGTGCGCGTCCAGTCGACCTAAGGGAAAAAAAAAATTTAGTGGGGTGTTCAACAAACTTCGATTGCATAATAAAGGCCTGTTCAGACATAACGTCCCTTAGCTAACAACACCGCTCAAGTCGAAAATTGGCGGTTTTTACATTTTAATGCCATTGGATGAAGCTGCGCATTGCGCGTCGAACCATTGGTCTCATGAAATAGATTTCAGCCAATCATAAGCCGTAATTCAAAAAATAGTGACAGCGCTCAAGTCGGTTGGCGTCGCAACACCGCACAAGTCGTTAGTCTGTCATCTTTTGATACCTTAATCCCTAACATTTTCACAAACAACACCGTCTAAATCTAATAAAATATCAGTCAACACCGCTCAAGTCATAAAATAAAAGTTAAAATAAAGTAAATCGTCAAAATAAGTATAATTAATTATTTCTTAACCGCTAACTAGAGTATGTATTAAGAAGCAATAGAAAAAAACACAGATTTTTAAAATATAGTTCTTTTCGTCTCCTGTAAAGTTGGTAAAAATGACTTAAGCGATGTTGTAAGCTAAGGGACGATAAGCAGTATTCGCTGCCGCCTGCGGTACAGTGTATATTTGTTTACTATAAAACAAATATACATACAACGTTCCTGATCATATTACCTAAAAAGCAAATTGCCACCAAGAAGGAGTGACTAATTTTTAATTCGCTTAAGAAGCAAAATGTCTAAATCGCTAAACGTCTTATTTTTAGACTAGCTTACTAGAAACGCTAAAACTTGAAATGACTACGTTATAAAATGACTTAAATGTAAAATGACCACTTTTTGAATGTATGACGAGCGATAAAACATTCTATCTCAAGATGTAATATACATAATATATCCCATAGTCAACAGCCGACTGTGTTATTATTTCAGGCATTTTCCTCGGTAGGCTTTCTGGTTCTTAGACATGTTTAGACATGATTAATTTTAGGCAATTTGCTTCATAAGCTTTTTGCTCAATAGGCTTTATAATTTTTTAGCCAACTTGCTGTTTGGGCATACTGAGTTTTAGGTAATTTGCTGTATAGGGATTTAGCTTTTTAGACTTGACCTTTAGGCATTTTGCTTCGTAGTCAATTTGATTTTTAGGCAACATGATCAGGACTCATTATTGTGCTAATGTAATGTCGCCTGTCGCCCTTAAAGACGAGAAAGAGAGATAAAAAGAAGGAAAATTTGAGGCTATGTATGTTTGTATGTTCATTTGTTCCTCATAGCTTTTTTTTTATACACATCACTTTGACTTCACTTCGCCTGATGTTAAGCAAAGGCAAAGTCTCGGAAAGAGGGTCACCATCGTAAGCATGTACCATGTTAACAGTGGTGGCACTCGGCTTGACGACCTTATTAGATGCCTTTTCACGCCCCGCTTAAAGGACCCGGGACTGTAGGAAGGAGAAAACACGTGAGCTGGCAGGGAGTTCCAGGTCTTAATGGTGCTGCATAGCAATGAGTCACTGAAACGCTTGGTTCTAGCAGATATACTCTGCACCGTTCCTAAATTTTATTAGAACTGGACAAATGATAATTTGTAACAAGCGTCTTGATCGTCTGATGGTTATAGGCAGAATATGAATACTATCCAGAACAACACGGGCTGGTCTGCGGAGCCATCCACACACGGTGGAATCCATACCATCTCGCACTAAACGGTTTGAGGCCTCCTTCCTCTGCCGCACGATAAAGACCTGGAATGCTATGCCCGCATACGTGTTTCCCTCCTTATACAGTCCCGGGTCCTCGAAGGGGACCATCTCGAAAGAGATGGTCCTGGGTCTGCCGGGCTGCGAGAGATATGCTTTCGGCAATCTCACCTCCGGCAACCAAGGACCCAAGACGGCGTGCGTTTTAGTCGGTTCGAGTCCGACATAACCACCTCCACCGGCTCCGTGGGGATTTTACGAACGATAAAAAAACAGTCCCGGGTTCTTCAAGCGGGGCGTGAGAAGGCATCTATCAAGGCCGTCAAGTTAGGGACCACAATTTTACGTCCAATGGCACCGGGAATGTTGGTCTGTATCTTCTGGACTGCACGTCAGCTTTAATGCCATCTAGCGGGGTGCAGTCAATTGACGGACCGAATATAAAAAAACTTACCGGCGATAGTTTTTCTGAACGGCGGCACTTTTCGGTGATAGTTGAGCACTATGGTGTGTGGTCTGACGAAGAGGGGTTTCAGCGGTATATCTATCAACAGAAAACACTTCATAAACATTTGACTGAATTTTATAGCATTTTTAATGCTAACTTTAAAGTTCGAAAAACATCGGAAAAAATGAAACGCTCAAGTGAGACTTGAACTTCGGCGAAATATTCGGGCGGAGCCATCAAAATTCAATGTTTAAAAATGATTGAAAAATCATTCATTGTTTCTAACAGTTCGTAAGAATGTTGGTAGATGGCATGGTCCCTTAAAGACGGATATAAAGAGAAGGAAAATTTGAAATGAATCAGGTGTGGCTCGAAAGCTCAGTTGGAAGAGCATTCCCCCTGTAAGGGAAAGGTCGTGAGTTCAAGTCTCACTTGAGCGTTTCATTTTTTCCGATGTTTTTCGAACTTCATAAACATATTTTGTTCGTTTAACTACTTAAATGTACAGTCTGTCTCAGAAATATTTTGACTAAAAAGTCTCAAAATAATCTTAAAACTTAGGTATAGCAAATCAATTTGAATGAATTTTTTTATAGCATTTATTATGCTAACTGTTAAGTTCGAAAAACATTGGAAAAAATGAAATGCTCAAGTGAGACTCGAACTCACGACCTTTCGCTTACAGGGCGACTGCTCTGGCAACTGAGCCATTGAGCACCACTTGAATCATTCCAAATTTTCCTTCTCTTTATATCCGTCTATAAGGGCGACGGTGCAGCCATCTACCAACATTCTTACGAACTGTTGGAAACAATGAATGATTTTTCAACCATTTTTAAACATTGAATTTTGATGACTGCGCCCAAATATTTGAATGAATTTTTATAGCATTTATTATGCTAACTGTTAAGTTCGAAAAACATTGGAAAAAATGAAATGCTCAAGTGAGACTCGAACTCACGACCTTTCGCTTACAGGGCGACTGCTCTGCCAACTGAGCCATTGAGCACCACTTGAATCATTCCAAATTTTCCTTCTCTTTTTGAGCTCTCTCTGAGCATTTCATTTTTTCCAATGTTTTTCGAACTTAACAGTTAGCATAATAAATGCTATAAAAAATTCATTCAAATATTTGGGCGCAGTCATCAAAATTCAATGTTTAAAAATGGTTGAAAAATCATTCATTGTTTCCAACAGTTCGTAAGAATGTTGGTAGATGGCTGCACCGTCGCCCTTATAGACGGATATAAAGAGAAGGAAAATTTGGAATGATTCAAGTGGTGCTCAATGGCTCAGTTGGCAGAGCAGTCGCCCTGTAAGCGAAAGGTCGTGAGTTCGAGTCTCACTTGAGCATTTCATTTTTTCCAATGTTTTTCGAATATAGCAAATCAAATTAACTTTTATACTCTCGCGGTCGTGATATACAATAATAAAAAAAATATATACTTTTCTGCGCAGTCGGATAACTACCGGAGCTTTTGCCCGCGGCTCCACTCGCGTGGATGTCGGTTATCGCGACCAAACATAGCCTATGTCCTTTCTCATGGTCTAATCTACCTATACCAAATTTCATCAAAATCGGTGCAGTGGTTTAGGCGTGAAAGCGTAACATACAGACAGACAGAGTTACTTTTGCATTTATAATATTAGTATGAATGTGCCGGAGAGTTTGCTTACAGAATAGGGACACCGTGAGTGTGTAATGTGACGGTGCATGGCGAAAACAAAATATCGAGTATGTGCAGGTAGATGAAGAACCTACTACCTCACGGACTAAAGACGGCGGGCGTGCACTACGGAGCCAGTCAGTCTGTTACCTGGTCGAAACGTCAGGCAAATCAAAGGTACGTATGTAGGTACCTATAACATGATCGCGTTAATTCCCGTTATTATTATTGTATATCACGGAACGCGAGGGTTTAACAAGTTAGTTTAATTACTACTAGCTTTTGCCCGCGGCTCCGCCCGCGTGGATGTCGGTTATCGCGACCAAACATAGCCTATGCCCTTTCTCATGGTCTAATCTACCCCTATACCAAATTTCATCAAAATCGGTGCAGTGGTTTAGGCGTGAAAGCGTTACATACAGACAGACAGAGTTACTTTCGCATTTATAATATTAGTATGGATACAGTCAGCCTCAGAAATATTTTGACTACAAAGTCTCAAAATGATCTTAGAACTAAGGTATTAAGAGCAAATCAAACTGTTTTATTGATTTAAACTAGTTTTTACCCGCGGCTTCACCCGCGTGGATGTCGGTTATCGTGACAGAACATTTCTCATAAGATTTGATATTTATAGATTAGTTTAACATAACTTTCACAATATCTAATTGATTAAGATAGGATTTTTATTTAATGTTCCAAACAGGATTTGCACCCGCGATCCTTCTCTTACAGAGAAAATACTCTGACCGCTAGGCTACCGGACCCCGCCCCAACATCATCATCATCCACATAAAGACGTTAGTCCTGATTGCTACCGAGGCCACGGTGGCTTCGGAGCTCAGGGTCCGCCTTCCGGTTCTTCCTCCTCCACTTCGCACGACCGGACCCCGCCCCAACTAATCTTAATATTTCCTTGTAATATCTGTCTACAATTTCTCCTTTTATTCCTGCTGAATTCCTTAAAACCTATATTTTCTACATAAAATCTATCTACAAAAGATCCTATATCTATGTAATTTATTGGTGAAATTCATGTCACTGACCTTCGTGCTCTTGCGCAGGTATGTCGGTAGCCATGGTGTCCTCCTGTAGTAATGACGTAGGCCGTGACGTCATCGTTAGTACAGGCGCCGACACAGGAACTAACTGGTCTCCGGTTGATACAGATGCTGCATCTTCCATATCTGTGAACAATTAAAAATGATGTTCCAATAAATTATCTATCCGAGCTTATTAAATTAATAATGGTTAAAGATCGGTAAAAGGTTCGTGGGTTCTCATTTTATAGTTTTTATTTATTTTTAATCATCTACCCAACCTATAATAGTGACTGATTGGACTATTAAAGTTTATGACGTCACTAAATCTTTTTTCGGACAAGTTACCTTATAACCTATCGTTTTGACGTTTAGTAAAAAGTATCTAATTTGACTAGTCAGTAGAATACACAATTTTAATATTTATCAACATCCGTCCTGGGTCTCGATTCTATTATACAAAACTACAGTCAAACCACAGAGACGGCAAAAAGCGGCAATAAATTATATAGAGTTTAAAGCTATGCAGATAAAGTTCAATATTTTATTAAGCGGGGCGTGAAAAGGCATCTGATGAGGCCGTCAAGCTGAGTGCCACCACTGTTAACATGGTACATGTTTACGATGGTGACCTTCTTTCCGAGACTTTGCCTTTGGCTTAACAACAGGCGAAGTGAAGTCAAATTGACGTGTACCAAAAAAAAAATATATCAGCTATTATAGTGTTTTTTTACGTGCGAAAAAGCCCCACGGATACCACCCCCACGGAGCCGGTGGAGGTGGTTATGTCGGACTCGTACCGACGAAAACGCACGACGTCTTTGGTTGCCGGAGGTGAGATTGCCGAAAGCATATCTCTCGCACCCCGGCAGACCCAGGACCATCTCCGAGATGGTCCCCTTCGGGTTGTGGGGACCTCGGTGTCCCCATCTAGCCCCGAGTACGGGGCCGCAGCCTGCTTCTGCTAGGGTGGGCGGCGGCTCCACCGGTCACCCCCAGGCCAGCGCTCATGGAGGACGGAGGTCGTTCTGCGACCTCCGACATCCGGTTCGCCTTCGCTCTGCGCGGGCTTCCCGGGCCCGAAGTCTAGTCCGGACCGCCTCCTTCTCGAGCATTACTTGCTCGCAGAAGGAGGTAGCCTCAGCTACTATAGCATGAACTTACCAGTATCAGCGTATAAAGAAGCTTTCATCAGTTGCACATTGTGACTCTGGCGATGTTCCAATCGAGCCAGTTCGCTGGTGGGACTCTTCACTCCATACGCTAGAACACAGAACGAAGAAAATTATATCATGAAAGGCTACAACCAGCAATATAGCACAATAGTAAAGCCAACGAAACGAGAGAAAAAAGGTAAACAAAGTTTCAGCGGTTCCAAACATTTTTATTTAAAAATTATCACGCATCACTTCAAACTCGAAATTGTTCACAAGATGGCGGATCTGACAGTTTAGAACCGCTGTGCTGACAGCTTTCCTGTACTACGAAACACGCAACGACAGCTGTCCCTCGACAATTGTCGCGTACGTGTGACATGTGCGACAAGGACAGAGACTATAATCGCTAGTTATCGCAACGTAACTCGGTAATGGTCGCTTTGTTTACCTTTTCTCTCTCGTCTCGTTAGCTTTACTTTAGTTGGTCTACTTACCTCTATTATCCATATACAGGCTGTGTAGTTCGTTGTTATCTTCTGTGGTGTCCATCTGGAAGGCTGTCAACAGAAGAAAAAGTATTAGCCTACAGAAGACAAAAGGCGAACAAAATTATTGAAAACTAGCTTTTGCCCGCGGCTCCGCCGGCGTGGATGTCGGTTATCGCGACCAAACATAGCCTTTCTCATGGTCTAATCTACCTTTTTTTATGGAATACAGAGGTAAACGAGCAGACGGGTCGCCTGATGGTAAGCGATCACCGCCGCCCATGGACACCTGCAACACCAGAGGAGTCACAAGTGCGTTGCCTTCCTTTTAAAAGAGAGTACGCTCTTATCTTGAAGGTTTGAAGGTCGTATTAGTTCGGAAATACCGCTGATGACAGTTCATTCCACAGTTCAGTTGTGCGAGGCAGAAAGTTTCTCGAGAAACGCTCAGTTGTGGACCGCCAGCTGTCCAGATGGTGAGTGTGGAACTGCTGTCACGTGGAACGATGGCGGAAAGAGGCGGTGGGGATCAATCCGAACAATTATTAAGCGTCGGTATAAAATATTGTAAGCGTCAGTAACTTAGTGGTTAAGGAGTCGACCTTACGATCGAGAGGTCCCGGGTTCTATCCTGGCCATTACACTACCGACGTGAACCCACTCCTAGCACAAGCAATTTAGCTTAGTTCGAGGGGTTAGAGGGAATATTAGTGACTTCGATTCTAATATTCTTTAAAAAAAAACCCAATGTCGTTAAAATCGGTCCAGGTTTAGGCGTGAAAGCGTAAAATACAGATAGACAGACAGAGTTACTTTCGCATTTATCTTAATCTATATAAATCTCGTGTGTGTTATGTAAACCACTTAACCGATTATAATAAAATTCGCACACCATGTGCAGTTCGATCCAACTTGAGAGATAGGATAGTTTAAATCTTAATTTAGCGATAAGTGACATCCACGCGGGCGGAGCCGCGGGCAACAGCTAGTAATATTAATATGGAGTATGGATTAGAAGTCTGTTTCTGGTGTAAGAATCCTTGCCCTGTTGGTTACTAGTGGAGTAGAATAGCGCCCCCATCTCTTCTTGTGGGTGTCGTAAAAGGCGACTAAGGGCCGGCGCCCAGTGCCGGCATCGGCAAGCATAAGGATTTGTATTTTTGGAATAACAATAGATTTGAATGACTTTTTTATAGCATTTATTATACTAACTGTTAAGTTCGAAAAACATTGGAAAAAATGAAATGCTCAAGTGAGACTCGAACTCACAACCTTTCCTTTCCTTTCCTTTCCTTCCAACCTTTCCTTTCCAATGTTCCAATGTTTTTCAAACTTAACAGTTAGCATAATAAATGCTATAAAAAATTCATTCAAATATTTGGGTGCAGTCATCAAAATTCAATGTTTAAAAATGGTTGAAAAATCATTCATTGTTTCCAACAGTTCGTAAGAATGTTGGTAGATGGCTGCACCGTCGCCCTTATAGATGGATATAAAGAGAAGGAAAATTTGGAATGATTCAAGTGTGGCTCAATAGCTCAGTTGGCAGAGCAGTCCCCCTGTAAGGGAAAGGTCGTGAGTTCGAGTCTCACTTGAGCATTTCATTTTTTCCAATGTTTTTCGAACATAACAATAGATCTTATTGCAATAGATATAAGGTTGAACTTTAATTGGTAACCATAACGCTGCAGAATGCCGATCGATGCCGACAATAGTCGACGATCGTCATTTAAATTTCAATTTTATGTTGATAGTGATAAGATCTATTATGCTTGGCCAAACAAAAATCCTGAAGCTCGCCGATGCCGATAATGGGCGCCGGCCCTAAGGGATAGGTATCTTCTTCTTTTTGTTCATCTTAGCGTTAATCCCAGTCGCATCTAAAGCTTTCAGCTCGGAGTCTGGTGTCCGCTTTACCTTCTGAGGAGGGCCAGACCGTAAGGGATGGCCCTGGGTCAGCCGGGGTGCGAGGGATATGTCTATAGCAACCTCACCTCCGGCCTAGCATCAAGACCCACAGTCGGCGTGCGGTTTTAGTCGGTTCGAGTCCGACATAACCTCCCCTCCCGGCTCCGGCAGGGGGGGTATCCGAGGGGATTTCCGCACGAAAAAAAAAAAAAAAGGTGTCCGCTTTACCAGTCTAACTGCAGATTTGGTTAAACTTTGATATTTTCTGTGAAGCGATTGCCATATGACCTCTACAACCCGAAGGCGATATCGAAACATTGCAGTTAAACCAGTTGTTGGACTTTTGAGGGCTCCAACTACCCGTAACGACTGCCATAGATGTTCGTATGGCAACCGGGACCGACGGCTTAACGTGCTCTAGCCTTGCCTGGGTGCGAGAGATATGCTTTCGGCAATCTCACCTCCGGCAACCAAGGACCCAAGACGGCATGCGTTTTAGTCGGTTCGAGTCCGACATAACCGCCCCTCCCGGCTCCGTGGAGATTTTATCGCACGATAAAAAAAAAGTGCTCTAGCCTTATTCTACTCCACCTACTTAGGCTAACCAAAATTTCTATCTTTTCTTTCTTTCATTCTTTACATTGTCTGTGGGAGTAGAGTATTCACGGTAGTGTAATGACCAGGATTCTAATCCAGAACCTTCTGACCGTAAGTTCGACTCCTTAACCATTAAGTTACCGATACGCTACAATCTATAACATAACATAAACTCACGCCTGTATTCCCAGAAGGGGTAGGCAGAGGTGCTAGCACCCACATTTTTTTTTTAGCCTTTTTGTAGTAATTTTATGTTTAGGTCCCAATGTAATAGGTTGCCATTAACCTCTTCCCCTCGGACCGCCTTACGGTGCAGACGTTTGCTGATACATATTTATTTAAATTTCCAAAAATAAATTTAAAATATAAAATCTACGGCATACTAGGAGTGCATAAACGTGAAAGTGTAATACCCAGTGTTTTCACAAAGCTGTCAGAGTGCAACATACATATCCGTAGGACTTCTGTGCTCCTGGTACTTAACACAAACATCTGGCCACTCACGAGGTACTGTAAACATCTTTTGTATTGCACGCACGAATCCGGCGCAAGCGCGGCCGGTCGCATATCCTTTGAGACGATCTCGGGAACGCCTACCGTCGCTATTGGAGACTCAAGGCCCCGCCCTCTTTACCACTTAGTCCTAATTGGATTATTGAAATCTTTTATTCTATTACCGTTGCTCAAGCGCATTAAATAAACATGGCAAATACGTCGAATCTATCGTCCTCGGATCCAAATATCAATATTGCTTGCCAGCGTATGAAAAGAAGACGGGATGATGACCTTGATGCGACCTTGAACTGCTTTAAGGAAGAAATGAAGGTTATGTTACAGTCAATGATGGCTGTGCAGGAAAATGAACTGAAGAAAATCACCCCCACCCTAATGGAGATCAAGCAAACAAACTGCAACATAGAAAGCTCCATAGCTTTCTTAATGGCACAAAATACGGATCTTAATAATAAACTGCAGCAGCTCGAGGCCCAAAATAGAAAAGATAAGGAGTACATCACTCTCCTGGAGGATAAGGTCGAGGATATGCAACGTACAAGTCGAAAGACAAATTTAGAAATTAAAAATGTGCCGAATCTGAGCAAAGAAACCAAAGATGACCTTATCAATATGGTATTGTGTTTATCAAAAACTATCCGACATCAGAGATATCTACAGAGTCCAAGGAAAAAAGAAGTCAACCTCTACAACTACTCCAATAGTTGTTGAGACTTCATCGACTATCCAAAAAACGAATTTCCTAAAGATGTGCAAGACATACAATATCAAACACAAAGACAAACTATGTGCGAAGCACCTTGGTTTTAAAACAAATGAAGACTCTCCTGTCTTTGTTTCGGAACAATTAACGGCGAAGGGAGCTCGTTTGTATTTTATTGCTCGGGATCTCGCCAAGGCCAAACTTTACAAATATTGTTGGACTGCCTATGGAAGGGTCTATGTGAGGAAGAACGATGATTCGCCTATTATCATTATTAAAAGTGAATCTCTAGTGCATACCCTGATGCAAGGTACCTGACTAGACGGTGATATGACGGCCTCGCTCTCAAATTTTTGGATAGCTATAGCCTACTTTTATCTTGTTGCTTTATATGTTAAAAAATTACTGTGTTATAAAACTCACTTATATGGAACTATTGTTGTATACAAAATCAAATTACTTACACACTTTTATACTCAAACACTACCAACACATATAAAATACAATCATAACACTACACTTCATAAGTATCCATTAAAAAACATTGAACAACTGTTTAAAAACTGGCAAAATAAGAAGCCTTATGCGCAAAGTATAAATAAACAGATATTATTGAAAAATACTACACATACAACTAAAATATACTTTACATACCCAACAAAAATATATACACTGACGGACTCATAAACTGCATCAAAGTAATAGACGACTTTGAAATAAATATTTTAACCAAGTATGCATACTTTCTATACAGATTTAAATTGAAACCTCTAGATTGGTTCGTGAACTTTAAAACAGCGTAGGTTTAAGTTTATGTACTGGAAAGGACCTTAAGACTTTTTTTGAAGAAAAAACAGAAATTTAAGAAAAATTGGTTTAATTAAAAAATTGGTTTTAACAATAGACACAAACTTTATGCAAGGGTTTATTTGTGTTTTAATAAGGTGTATTACCCCCACGTGCCCTTATTACGGATTCTAATCGGTTCCGCATAGATTTTATAAGGGTTTTTAAAAGATCTTGCGGAATATTGTCCCATTCTTCTGAAAGTGCTGTTCTTAGTGCTGCCACTGTCGTGGGCGAAGGGTTTCTCGCATATACAGCTCTTTTTAAATTGTCCGAACATGCTCGATGGGATTGAGATCCGGGCTGCGTGCTGGCCAATTCATTGTACGTATCCCAACCTCTTCGCGATAATGTTGAACTTGTGCAGCTGCATGCGGCCGGGCAATATCCTGCATTAAAGTAAAATTTTCGCCTATGAATCCCATGTAAGGCACCACGTGACCTTCTAATATCTCTGTTATGTAGCGATGTGCTGTCAAACCCCCTCTATTACCGTTTTGACGGACCATGTCTATGAACACAAGTTCTGTTCGCCCGTTCATCGATATGCCACCCCAGACCATACATGAACCGCCTCCAAAAGGAACACGCTCCTCAATGCAACTTTGAGCATATCGCTCCCCACGTCGACGATAGACTCTTCTAAGACCATCTGCACCATATAAACATGTCCTACACTCGTCCGTGAACAATACAGAGGCCCACTGCTCTTCTGTCCAATTCAGGTGATGACGCGCAAATCTTAAGCGAGCTTGTCTGTGAGCTGTAGACAACTTTGGACCATTTGCTGGTCTAAAAGGGGTGATATCCGCTTCCTTTAACCTTCTTCTTATTGTTCGTGCACACACGTTTACTCCACGCACTTCATTAAGCTCGGTTTTGATGTTAACTGACGTGAGGAAACGATTTCGCAGGGAAGTTATAACAATAAATCGGTCATCACGACCTGTGGTTGCTCGAGTTCTGCCTGTACCACGTCTCCTCCTGTAAGAACCTGTCTCTACAAACCTTCTGTATATTCTAGAAACCGTAGACTGGTTTAAATTTAAATTTCTACCAATCGTTCGTTGATCCAAGCCCTCCCGTACCAATGCTACAATTTATGCCGCTTGTTCGGACGAAGTATCCATATTATGGTTCAAAAACTCTCGATGTGTTAAAAAACTAACCCAACAATTATGCTGGTAACAATAATTCAATTGACAAAACAAAAAAAATCAATGAGAATCAATTTAAAACTTTGCTATAAATAACACGCAAATCTGATACTACAAGTAAATTTTCTTTTCCCGGCTATATTCATTTGTTTTACTGCAGTTCTATTTTTAAATTTAATTTTTTTTTTAAGATTAAGAGCCAGTCTTTCCATATTTATATAATTTAATCTAAAAAGTTTGCATACTTATTATAAAAAATCCTTTTAGAGTAAACCTGAACTTTGATGCAGTTTATGAGTCCGTCAGTGTACATTTACATCTGTTAACAAACTCAGATATACTATAGATTTACACATTCCCATAAATACTTATCTAGGTATAAAAACAAACAAACACATATTTACAAGCTTATACAAAAATACATTTATATATACATACATACATATTACATACATATCATACTACTCTCGCAAGTCTCGCACATATCTCTCATGCACAAATAATGATTTCTTCATTTATTTGTATCATGATCGTCAAACACACACTCATAACAGCCATAAATTCAGTCTACTATTAAAAAAAACAACGCAAATAATCTATATTTATATCACAACCCTGATAATAGAATCCTATGACACATATCGTACTTATTTAAAAGCAAAAGGTATCGTCAATATATATTGTCATGGATAAAAATACACTTAGTACTTTGCAGGAAATAGATAACATAGAAATCGCAAAATCATTAGTATGTTCTACAGAGGATTTTAATAAAGTAGCTGGCATAAACAGTACCGATTTAACCATAATATCGCAGAATATTCGAAGTATATATAGTAACATACATGATTTTCAAATTACGTTAACTAGTCTTTACTCCGAGATCGATTTGATGGTTCTAAGTGAGTGCAGATTGGACTTGGATAAACCTATTCCAAAAATTCAAAACTACACGTCTTATTCTACGTCTTATCATGTTAACCATTGTGATGGAGTGGTACTTTATGTTAAAGATTGTCATAATGCAAAAGTTAAAGAAATAAAATTAAATCAAGCGTCATGTCTACAAATTTCTATGTATGATACAATAATTTTGGGTATATACCGTTCTCCCTCAAACAGAAATGCCGTTAATTTCATAAACTCACTTAACTCTCATCTAGAAACCGTAAGGTCATACTCTAATATTGTAATAACCGGTGACATAAACATCAACATTATACAAAACTCAAATGAAAGGAGTCATGAATGCATAAATAGACTTAGCTATTTAAACATGTTAGCATTACACGGTTTGTTACCCGGGCATACATTACCTACTCGCAAACAAAACTGCCTTGATCATTTTATGTTAAAAATGAACAGTAGCAAAATGAGTGCGGCTGTAACGGTTATATCTACCACGATCACTGACCATTATACGATATTCCTAAAGTTTTCTAAATTGAAAAATAAAACCCCAGCTTTAAAAACTAAAACAACAATTCATTTTGATAAAGCCTTGGATTGTGTTGACAAAGAGTTACTATTGAGCTTGCTGTCATATAGCGATCCTTGCGTTTTGGCTGAAATTCTATTGAAACATTTAACCGATTGTTTACTACGAAATACTGTAATATCACAAATTCCAAGTAACCAACGCATAATTAAGCCTTGGATTACTCCTGGCATACTCAAATGCATCAGAAATAGAAATCACATGCAACTGAAACTACGGGCAGAACCTTATAATGACATATTAAAAATTACATATAGAAGGTATCGAAACTTCTGTAATAACTTAATTAAAAACCTTAAACGTAAATATGACAGTGAAAAATTAAACAACACCTATAGAAACCCAAAGAAATTATGGCGCACAATAAATAACTTAACACATAATAACACAAGTAAAACCCAAAGCACGGATCTTTTATACATTGAAAAATTTCCTGAAAAGTCCATAAATGCTGTCAATCAATATTTCGCCAACATTGGCAAAACTTTGGCTGAAGAAATTATACAAAACACATCCCCACAAAAAATAAATACTACTTCAAAAAATAGCCAATTAACATCTTTTGTGCTTCTTGAAGCAGATGATAATGAAGTATACTCTATATTAACTCAGTTGAAAACAGATAGTGCACCTGGCTGGGATAATATCCCCACTAAGTTTCTAAAACAAGCTAGTGGAATAGTTGTGCCCGTAATAACGCATTTGGCTAACTTATGTTTCAAAAAGGGTAAGTTCCCTGTACCACTAAAGCAAGCTATCGTCACACCTGTGCACAAGAGTGGTGATAGAGACAATCCCTGTAACTATAGGCCGATTTCTGTTTTACCAGCAATATCAAAAATTCTAGAAAAATTGATTAATAATCGTCTACTGAATTATATTGACAATTATAGTATACTCTCAAAATCACAATTTGGCTTTAGACGCAAAATTTCTACCGAAGATGCGGTGATAGCAATTACCTCACATATTGTCAAACAAGTTGATGTTAATAAAAAATGTCTGGCAGTGTTTCTAGATATAAAAAAGGCGTTTGATACCGTTTCTACCACCATCCTTGTAAAACGCCTTGAAGACGCAGGTATAAGGGGCCTGCCCCTCGAATTGCTTACGGACTACCTTAAGGATCGTAAGCAATGTGTAAAAATTGGCAAATATACCAGTGAGTATGTTTCTGTTACACATGGCGTACCACAGGGCAGTGTTCTTGGTCCTACACTGTTCTTAATATATATAAACAGTCTCTGTGATATGAAGGACCTTGGTGGACAAATATTTTCCTACGCTGATGACACGGCGGTAGTTTTCACTGGTGATACCTGGGCTACTGTAAAGCAAAATACTGAAAAAGGACTTTCCCAAATTGCCAGCTGGTTGAATGCTAATCTTCTCACCTTAAACATCTCAAAAACAAACTACATAACCTTCACTAAATACATCACAAACTCAACCAAAAAACTACCTAGAACTAAAAATCCACACCTGTAGGAATAGTAGTAATTGTTTATGCAGTACAGTAACTAAAGTTAATCGGACAAAGTACCTTGGTGTTATGGTGGATCAGCGTTTAACCTGGCACAGTCACATGGAAATGATTATGTCTAGAACCAGAAAACTTGTATGGACCTTTAAGACTATTCTCTTAAATAAAATCTACATTTCACTGGCGCAATCAGTATTAACTTATTGCATAGCAATATGGGGAGGGGCTACTAAAACTAAATCCTTAGAACTGGAACGAGCACAAAGATTGTTAATAAAAGTTATGTACTGTAAACCATATAGATTTCCTACTACGGAACTCTATGCAACCAGTGATCTCCTTTCTATTAGAAAACTATACATTCTACATGCTGTCTTAAAATTACATAAATCACTAAGTTACAACCGCGAAATGGTTAACAGAAGACGTCAATACACTGTAGCTCCCGTTATCGCAGTCAAAAGTAGCTATGCTGAAAGGCAATTTGCTAGACAATCAGCGTACTTATACAACACAGTAAACAAATCTCTTAACATCTATCATATGAATAACCACAGATGCAAAAAGGCACTAGTATTATGGCAAAAAAGTACACACACACACACGCACGCACGCACGCACGCACGCACGCACGCACGCACGCACGCACGCACGCACGCACGCACGCACGCACGCACGCACGCACGCACGCACGCACGCACGCACGCACGCACGCACGCACGCACGCACGCACGCACGCACGCACGCACGCACGCACGCACGCACGCACGCACGCACGCACGCACGCACGCACACACACACACACACACACACACACACACACACACACACACACACACACACACACACACACACACATTTTTTTTTTTTTTTGTGTGCATTTTTATTGTGTGTAGATACAGCTATTATTGTAAGTTTATGTAACACTGTTATGGAGGAGGGGGGTACCCTAACACAAGTATATTGTATACTTAAAAGGATACCCTCGTCACGGATAAGTTTAAATTTGTACGAGTTAAAGAAATTTTTTTTTTTTTTTTTTTTTTACCGGGCACTTATAAACCTGCCACACATAACTTCGAAAAGTCATTGGTGTGTGCCATGGTAAACCTGGGATCGAACCCGATACCTCGTCTCAGTAGTCCATTCGTGCAGAAAAATTAGAATAACTGCCGGGAAAGCCCTAAAAACAGCCCTTTTCGTTCCCCATATAAACGTTTTCAGTGTTTCTGCTACCCTGGTACATTTGTATGAAGTACCAGGCTCTCAGAAACTTTAAGGACCTGTATCTGGGTCGCGGGAACATAACATAACATAAACTCACGCCTGTATTCCCCGAAGGGGTAGGCTGAGGTGCTAGCACCCACATTTCGCAAGTTTATGTTTAGGTCCCAATGTAATAGGTGGTGCCATTAACCGGGCACTTATAAACCTGCGATAAATACACACATAACTTCGAAAAGCATCGAAAAGTCATTGGTGTGTGCCATGGTAAACCTGGGATCGAACCCGAGACCTCGTCTCAGCAGTCCATTACCCATACTACTAGGCTACCGCAGTTCTAGTAGCAGTCCGCAGTAGTCGCTGTAGCAATGTGTTCTAATCCTTTCTATTCCGAATTTATGGTGGACGAAGTCTCGGGCAAAAACTAGTTTGGAATAAGATATGCTCTACTAACCTTTAGACCCATTGAGCAGGTTCAAATTGACAGAGGTCGTGAACATATTGTCATCGGGCACCAAACCGACACCGCCTAGACTGTTGAGACCAGCGAGACCGGCTAGACCAGTGAGACTACCCACTCCGCCGAGACCACCGAGACCAGGGGAAGGTACCACTGGTGGTTTTGTTGCTGTGGATAAAATAATACATGTTGGAATTTAGTATAATACATCTCTGGGGGTGACCGGTGGAGCCGCCTGTCACCCTAGCAGAGGCAGGCCGCGGCCCCGTACCCGGGGCTAGATGGGGACACCGAGGTCCCCACAACCCGAAGGGGGCCATCTCGAATGAAATGGTCCTGGGTCTGTCGGGGTGCGAGAGATGTGCTTTCAGCAATCTCACCTACGGCAACCCAAAGACCCAAGACGGCGTGCGTTTTAGTCCGTTCCGACATAACCACCTCCACCGGCTCCGTGGGGGTGGTATCCGTGGGGATTTTTCACACGATAAAAAACAAGCGTGTAAGATTGCATAAGATACATCGATAGACCCTATCAGATATAGAAACCACGGCGTTCCCACCTTTCCTATGTAGGGGGGGTACCGTAGTACCTCTAAAGTAAAGCCAACGAAGCGAGAGAAAAAAGGTAAACAAAGTTTCAGCGGTTCCAATCTGTTTTATTTGAAAATGATTACGTATCACTTCAAGCGCGTTCCAGACAGGAATGAAATTGCCCATAAGATGGCGGATCTGACAGTTTAGAACCGCTGTGCTGACAGCTTTCCTGTACTACGGAACACGCAACGACAGCTGTCGCTCGGCCATTGTCGCGTACGTGCGACATGTGCGACGAGGACAGAGACAATAATCGCTAGCTATCGCAACGTAACTCAGTAATGGTCGCTTTGTTTAGATTTTTTCTCTCGTCTCGTGGGCTTTACTCTAGTATATCTTACCATCAGGCGCCTGTCCCTGCAGACTGTTTTTGGCCAGCTGTTTCCTCAGTACATCCGGCACATCCTCCTCCTCGTCGCTGTCACTGAGTCCGTACTTGCTGAAGTGTTCCACGCGGAACACCCAACTACCAGTCACTCACCAGTACCCGATCTCATTTTTCAACATTATAGCGTAAATATAGGCCACATTCGAGGGTCTTACGAAAATCCAGGGTTCGATTTTATCATCATTTATTACCCACGTAACCTGACTGGCATTTTGGGCCAAGCTACTAGCCAAACTTTATTGGTGCCCCTTACCATAGGGCGTTTGCCCCTACAATATTTTACAAGCCAAAAAATAGCATTCCTTATAGTCGGGGGCTACCTTACACTTCCAGACATTTGGTGGATCCTCGCTTTCTACCGAGGCATGTTGGCGTTGTGCATTCCTACACACCCTGTTGCATTTCTTTATCTGCTAATCTACTTAAACCTACTAAATCCGCACACCGTCTTAGATCTTCCTACGGATGTAAGATAGAAAGGGTAGAAACCACGGTGTTCCCACCTCTTCTATGTAGGGGGGTACTGTAGTATCTCTAGTATATCTTACCATCAGGCGCCTGTCCCTGCAGACTGTTCTTGGCGAGCTGTTTCCTCAGTACATCAGGCACATCCTCCTCCTCGTCGCTGTCACTGAGCCCGTACTTGCTGAAGTGTTCCACTCGGAACACCCAGCTGCCGGTAGCTGGGCGGTACTCGATGAATTTTGTGTCGTGTTTGTCGCAAACGCGGCGGAGTTTGCCTTCGTAGTCCATTTTTAGGAGTCTGCGGGTTGAATGGGGTTGAATTTAAAGAAAGACGCGTCCAAGCGTAAAGACAGACAGAGTTACTTTCGCATTTATAATATTAATATGGTTAAATAAATGATTCTTCTAACCAGTGGTCCATAATGGTGCTGAATAAATCTTTTTTTTTTGACATTTAATAATGTCTACTTTAACGGTCTATACGCCTGTTACTCTTAGCTGTAGTATGGCTGGTAGGGGTGCGAGGCTCTAGCTCAGGATTTACCCTCAGGGTTGGAAGAGCAGACGTCAGTAGCTGCCATAAAAGCTGTATATACCAAAAGGACCCCGAGGTTCCTAGGTAAAAGGCTTGCAAGCGAGAACAACGCTAAGGAAACTAGGGAATTACAACTTTTTACAACTATAATGGCAATTTTCTTCTTATACCGGGTGTAAGGGGAACGCTCCCGAAGCTGAAAACCCCTAGACTAAACGCAAAGACTCGTGGCAGGCGGAGTAAATGTAAGTACAGATATTCTCAGTAACGATCAATACTTTAATGAGCTCATGTTTTGTGTATCGATTAAGTATATGCATTTCATATTATCGATAGTCTATAATTATAGTAATTTGCACGTACACATCTCTATTACAAAAGTGATTTATGGCCCCGACTGCCACGAGTCTTTGCGTTTAGTATAGTAGTACTCCAGGTACATAACACATTGGCATAAAAAAACAGTTTGGACAAAAAAAAGTACGACGTTTTTTATTTTTTTATTTTGCATTATTTACCCTCCATTGTGTTAATAAAGCTAAATGAAACGGTAATTTCATAAAAGAAACATCACTACACAAAAAGACCACTACCGCCAAGCGCACGCTTTTTTGTAGTCGTGTTCACTGGGTCACCATTATAAACATGTACCATGTTAACAGTGGTGGCACTCAGCTTGACGGCCTCGTTAGATGCTTTTACACGCCCAGCTTAAAGGACCCGGGACTGTAGGAATCCATACTAATATTTCCATACTAATATTATAAATGCGAAAGTAACTCTGTCTGTCTGTCTGTATGTTACGCTGTCACGCCTAAACCACTGCACCGATTTTGATGAAATTTGGTATAGAGGTAGATTAGACATTGTGAAAGGACATAGGCTATGTTTGGTCGCGATAACCGACATCCACGCGGGCGGAGCCGCAGGCAAAAGCTAGTAAGGACATATAGTACGTGGGTCTGTGTGACCCAGTACTCACCTCTCCGGCTCCGTGATGGGTCGTTTCTCTGTCTTGTCACGCGGCCACACTCGGTCTAGCGTCACGATGGCGCGTCTGTTCAGCCCAGACCCTAGCGCGGGCTTCTCAGACTCCTCAGGGTATACGATGACTTCTTTATTCAAGAAGTGGACTGAAAAAGACAATATTTGTTGGTGAATAATGACGGCAGAGGCAACTCGTAGACTAAAGTAAAGCCAACGAGACAAGAGAAAAAAGGTAAACAAAGCGACCATTACTGAGTTACATTGCGATAACTAGCGACAATGGCCGAGCGACAGCTATCGTTGCGGGTTTCGTAGTACATGAAAGCTGTCAGCACAGCGGTTCTAAACTGTCAGATCCGCCATCTTATGAACAATTTCATTCCTGTCTGGAATGCGCTTGAAGAGATAAATGTTTGGAACCGCTAAAACTTTGTTTACTTTTTTCTTTCGCAACGTTGGCTTTACTTTACAAGACCCAAAGCAGATGAGGGGTGGGGTCTTTACTTTATTATCTATGTGAAATCGAAGGTGATTGTCACAATTTTTGAAATCGATTCATTAATAAAAACAAAATATTCCACAAAATTCTACACAACGCTAGACCCATGGTAAGCTTAACTAGCTTGTGTTAAGGATTAATCTAGAATGCGGATAAACATACTTAGATACTTTATTTTTGAAACGCCCAGACCAATGCAAATAGCCATATTCATACATACATACATAAAATCACGCCTGTTTCCCATAGGGGTAGGCAGAGATCACGGATCTCCATTTGCTACGATCCTGACATACTACTCTCGCTTCATTCACTCTCATTACATTCTTCATGCATGCTCGTCGGTTTAGGGTACTCCTGACCTGCCCCTTTTCTAACACTTCCCCGATTTGGTCCAGATTTGTGCGCCTAGGTCTTACCCTTCCGACGGTACCCTACACACTCGCCTCATACACCTGTTTCATTCTTCTTTCATTCATTCTCTCAACATGACCGAACCATCTTAACAGTCCTTTCTCAATTCTCATCACTACATCTTCTATCACTCCACATCGCTCTCTTATCACGCTATTTCTCACTCTATCTCTCAAGGTCAATCCACATATTCATGCATAAAAATATTTGCACTGAGCGGGGATCGAACCCGCGCCTGGCAGTTGCGTTCACTACCACCACGCCACAGAGGCTGTCATAAGTACGTGATTATGTCTGTAAGTACTCACCCAACTTGTCGAGATCCATACCGGTGACATCTATCTCGCAGTCATAGAACACGTTCCCATAATTCTTGCGGCCGATGGTAAGGTGTGGGACAACGCAGGTCCCGTCCGGACGTATGTACGCTGTTGGAAAAATCAATAAAACTAAATAACATAACATAAACTCACGCCTGTATTCCCCGTAGGGGTAGGCAGAGGTGCTAGCACCCACATTTCGCCAGTTTATGTTTAGGTCCCAATGTAATAGGTGGCGAGCCTATTGCCATTAACCGGGCACTGTCTTATAAACTTGCGATAAATACACACATAACTTCGAAAAGCATCGAAAAGTCATTGGTATGTCCTGAGAGATTATTGTGAGTCCCATACCACTAGGCTACTAAACTAAATAAGGAGTGCCAAAAAAGCCGGCTAACGGCCGTTCCCAATAACATAGGTACTTACAGTTAAAGATAGATCGCAACAGTCAAATTTGACGTATCGGCTGTTAAAATTCAAAACATGGTTACAAATTTTTTGCGGGAAGCGCATCGCGGTATAATTTAATTTTCCGAAATTGATGTGAAATAGGAGTTACTATGTTTTGAATTTAAACAGCCGAGCACTTGCGATCCATCTATAACTGTCAGTATGTTATTGGGAACGGCCGTTAGTCGGACTCGCGCACCGAATGTTCCTTATCTTAAGCTACATAAACAGCAATTACACGTTTGATATTTGCGCAGTTTCAAGACGTTATAGACCTGAGTATGTGGTATAAATTTTGTATACTTCCACCGCATTCTTAAGAAAAAAAGTATTAACAGACATTCAGATGGACAAAGAAGTAATCCTATAAGAGCTCTATTATTTCGATTTGTGGTACGGAACCCTGATAATCAAGTATTCAAACTGCCAGCTAACGTGTTTCCTTCTTCCTACAGTCCCGGGTCCTTTAAGCGGGGCGTGAAAAGTCATCTGATGAAACCGTCAAGCTGAGTGCCAACATTCTTAACATGGTACATGTTTACGATGGTGACCCTCTTTCCGAGACTTTGGTGACTTTGGTTACATGGTTATCATGGTCTACAGACGAATGCAACACCAGGGGCATTACATTCATGCTGCTTACCCTGTAAGAACCTTCTAACTACAATACTCACCGGTCATCTCGTCCAAGCTCGGTATGGTATAGTACCCGGGTCTCGTCAGTTTGACCCCCGTAGGGTGTGGTGGAGCGTCTCGGGGTGCTACGTTCTCTTCTTCAGATACTGTAATAATAGAAAAACTACATTTAAATGGGTATACATTATCAGACGAAACGCCTCCGCTTCGTCCGTGGCATACTTCGAAAGACTATATCTCCGCTATAACCAATATAATATGCTCAATTTATCTATATTAATATTATAAATGCGAAAGTAACTCTGTCTGTCTGCCTGTCTTTCTGTCTGTCTCTCTGTGTGTATGTTATGCTTTCACGCCTAAACCACCGAACCGATTTTGATGAAATTAAGTATAGGGGTAGATTAGACCATGAGAAAGGACATAGGCTATGTTTGGTCACGATAACCGACATCCACGCGGGTGGAGCCGCGGGCAAAAGCTAGTTATAACTAAAATACTGGGTGATTTTATAGTCATAACATAACATTACATAAACTCACGCCTGTATTCCCCGAAGGGATAGGCAGAGGTGCTAGCACCCACATTTCGCCAGTTTATGTTTAGGTCCCAATGTAATAGGTGGCGAGCCTATTGCCATTAACCGGGCACTTATAAACCTGCGATAAATACACACATAACTTCGAAAAACATCGAAAAGTCATTGGTGTGTGCCATGGTAAACCTGGGATCGAACCCGAGACCTCGTCTCAGCAGTCCATTACCCATACCACTAGGCTACCGCAGATTACGATTTTATAGTCGTTTCGTATAAATAGAATTTGGGCTCAGTTTCGAAAGCAAAATCATCTGGAAGTTTTAATTTGGAGGTAGAAAGATAAAATAATTTAAAAATTAGCGTTAATCCCAGTGGCATCCGAAGCTTTCAACTTGGGAGTCTGGTGTCCGCTTTACCAGTCTAACTGTGGATTTGGTTAAACCTCGATATTTTCTGTGAAGCGATTACCATCTGACCTCCACAACCCAAACGCAAATATCGAAGCATTGCAGCTAGACCAGTTGTTGGACTTTTGAGGGCTCCAACTACCCGTAACGACTGCCATAGATGTTCGTATGACAACCGGGACCGACGGCTTCACGTGCTCAAGACCAATGCACATACTTATATTCATGCATACAAATATTCGCACTGAGCGGGGATCGAACCTGCGCCTCCTGCGTTCACTACCGCCACGTCACAGAGGCTGGCACCAAATATATCGTGATAAAATCCGACAACAAAATCTATCTTCGCATTTAACCGGGCCTAACGCATGATGGTGATATATAAATATAAAAATAACTATATAAATCGAATACATAGGGAAAAAATAATCTCGGGTGGAACTCGAACCCGCAGTCTTTCCCTTACAGAGCGAATGCCTTGACCAATTCGGCTACATACACAATGCTGCTAATTCTGTTGTTACATCTCTAAACTTAAAATTCTCTAAAATTTTCTAATTGCATCTGTTTCTTTCATTATCGGATAGAAAAGGACAGATGATTTATTTTAGTGAACACCTGTCAAATTAAGTCGGCGCCTCGACGGTACCCTTCAATTTTAGTCGACATCTGCGAACATGCGACTTAACTTAACGCACCAACAAGGCGCTGTCTTAATTTGACAGGTCTTAACTTAAATAAAATCATCTGTCCTTTTTTATCTGATCATGAAAGAACCAGATGCAATAAGATTTTTTTAGAGAAATTTAAGTTTAGAGATGTAACAACAGAATTGGGAGCAATATATACTTAATGCTGCAAAATTTCAAATAACCATATAGTCCACCGATCTGATGAGTGATCTTCTCACATCGGGAGCAAGTCACCTGGTCCCCCCAGCGATGACGACAGAACTGGAGACGCTCTAGGAAAGGAGAGGATAGGAGAATGAGATGAAAGGAATATTAAACGGGTGTATTATTTTTAGTGTTCCGTAGCCAAATCCAAACTAATATTATAAATGCGAAAGTAACTCTGTCTGTATGTCTGTATGTTACGCTTTCACGCCTCAACCACTGAACGGATTTTGATGAAATTTGGTATAGGGGTAGATTAGACCATGAGAAAGAACATATGCTATGTTTGGTCGCGATAACCGACATCCACGCGGGCGGAGCCGCGGGCAAAAAATAGTGGCAAAACTATATGGCCTATTCTGTTGAAACTTGGTAAGTAGATGTATTCTGTAAGCCGCATTAAGAATTACATAAAATAGAAAAAAAAACAGCAAATTTTGGCGGTCCCTATACTTTTCATCAAACCCATACGTGTGGGGTATCTATAGATAGGTCTATAGGTAGGTTTCTAAAATCATTTTATTCTAAACAAAATACTAGCACGAGAGACACTTCCAAAGTGAAAAAATGTGTGAAAAATATTATTTTAACTATAGGATAATACCCTTTTTTTCGTGCGGAAATCCCCTCGGATACCTCCCCTGCCGGAGCCGGAAGGGGAGTATATGTCGGACTCGAACCGACTCAGGGTCGTAGTGCTAGGCCGGTGGTGAAGTTGTCTTCGACATATCCCTCGTATCCCGGCTGACCCAGGGCCATCCCTTACGGTCTGGCCCTCCTCGGGAGGGGACAACGGTGTCCCCGACTCGCCCCCGGAATGGGGAGGCGTCGCCGTGGCCTGCTCTGCTGGGGTGACAGGCGGCTCCACCCGTCACCCCCAGGCCCGCGCTCATGGGGGACGGAGGTCAGTATAGGATAATACCCAATTATATCGTACAACGACTTACCTGACAAGATGTCGACGTTTTCCTTGTCGTGAGAGCGGTCTGCCCTTAGACCCAACTCCCTCACAGAATTCTCTGCAGAGTCCGGATTACTCACTAGCGGTTTTCGTAGGGGTTTTGTTGTTAACCTGAAAATAGTGTAAAAATATTAAAACTATTGAAAAAAAAAGAAAAATCATGGCTGCCGAAACGTCGGTTTAAAATATCATCATCAGCCCGCGGCAGTCCACTGCTGGACATAGGCCTCTCCCATGACACGCCACTTAGCCCGATCTTCGGCTGTCCTCCTCCACTCCCCACCAGCCACTCTGCGTATATCGTCGCTCCATCTAGTCGCAGGGCGCCCCACACTACGTTTGCCGGTTCGCGGTCTCCACTCAAGGACTCGTTTACCCCAACGGTTATCGGTCCTACGGCAGATATGGCCAGCCCACTGCCACTTCAGCTTGCTAATTCGTTGAGCTATGTCGATAACTTTAGTTCTCTGCCGAATTACTTCGTTCCGGATTCGATCCCTCAGAGATATACCGAGCATAGCTCTTTCCATAGCACGCTGAGCGACCTTGAATTGGTGGACCAACCGTACCGTAAGTGTTTAAAATATAAGCGGTTTAAAATATAAAAATAACAAATATATCGCGATAGAATCCGGAAAGTGGTTTTATTTCAATGAGGGACATTCGCGTAAACTTTAGAAACTAAAAAAGAATAATTCAAAAATATTTTAATAAGCAAATGTTAGTACAAATCAAATACATAGGGAAAAATAATTTTCTCGGGCGGGACTCGAACCCGCAGTCTTTCCCTTACAGGGGGAATGCCTGACCAATTCGGCTACCGAGACACGCCCGATATGATTCAAATTTCCCATCTTATAAGTACGTCTTTAAGGCGACGTGGCGTCATCTACCGATTTTCTTACGAACTATCGGAATCAATGAATGATGTTACAATCACTTTTAAACATTGATTTTTGATAACTGCGCCCAAACAATTGAAGGAATTTTTACAGCATTAAGTATGCTAACTATACAAATCAAATACATAGGGAAAAATATTTGATTTGTATAGTTAGCATACTTAATGCTGTAAAAATTCCTTCAAATGTTAGTACACTGTAATTGATTATTTAAATGACAAAACAGTAGATTTGAATGAGATTTTTATAACATTTACTATGCTAACTTTTTAAATTCTAAATACATCTGAAAAAAAGAAGCGCGCAAGTGGGACTTGAACCCACGACCTTTTCCTTACAGGGGGAATGCTCTTCCAACTGAGGTATTGAGCCACACCTGAATTACTTCAAATTTTCCTTCTCTTTATATCCATAATTTTTTTGTTGTTCACAAAACGGCACGCGCTTGGCGATAGTTGTCTTTTTTGTAGTGATGTTCTTATTATGAAAATACCGTTTCGTTTAGCAACACGATGGAGAGTAAATATTGCAAAATAAAAATAAAGAGCAAAATCGATCTACGGTAGCCTAGTGGTATGGGTAATGGACTGCTGAGACGAGGTCTCGGGTTCGATCCCAGGTTTACCATGACACACACCAATGACTTTTCGATGCTTTTCGAAGTTATGTGTGTATTTATCGCAGGTTTCTAAGTGCCCGGTTAATGGCAATAGGCTCGCCACCTATTATAGTGCGTCAAGAAAGTCGTGAAATTAATATTGGAGGAACTAATATTTTTCATTGTATATGCAACACTTAATAACTGCCAAACTGAGTTTTCAGCTATCATTCCATGTCATTCCTTGTTTTGTTGTGGAAATGTTTCGAATATCTTTTGCGTTCATTTAATTTAAAAAATGAATTACAATGTGTGTATTAGTTGTGAGAGACATGTCGTATTCAAAGTATTTCAGGGATATAGTATGATATATGGCGGGATTTCAAGCCGGCAAGCTGCTTTCTGATTTGGAGGATATTTATGGTCAAACAGCTAAATTAGCCGGTACGTACATATATTTTAATGTTAAACACGGTATGGGAAGTGTAATCTATTAAAAATTATGTGTTTTAAGTGAACAATTTATGTTTCAAAGCATTGTTTTAATTTGTTGTGGTTGTGTCATTAACCTAGGATTATAAGAAATCGTAGTACGACACTTTGACGTTTTTGAACATTCTTGGTCCATTTTGTATTGATCACTGAGGCCCTTAGGACTAATAAAAAATTACACGGTATATACAGCTGTATTTATCCAGTACCGTACGTTTTTATTTGTTTCAGATTTTCAAAAGCACATTTCAAGACATGTCATTTCAGTATGTAATGATATATCCAGTGAGTCAGAAACTATCGAAGATAAATTACCCAGAAGTTTCAAGCAGCATTTTGGGTGTTCAATACTCATACCAATAAGTTAATGTTTTTAAAGATTATAATACGTACTGTACATCTTTTGTTTTCATTGTTTAATACTTTACGTCTGTAAAAATTTCGACGGTCTAGTTATCACGGTTCATGAGACAGACAGGTGTGCTTTGGGTAAGGTATTGCTCGGGACATGTATCTTGGACCTGAAATATGCTCAAAACACATTTCAGTCCTACGGTACCCCTAGCCATACTCCTGGTGGTACCGTGGGTCTAATAAAGTTAAAGTGTACCACTGAGTAAGTGATCGTATATGTCATATGTCATGACTTTCTTGACGGGCTATACATTGGGACCTAAACATAAACTGGCGAAATGTGGGTGCTAGCACCTCTGCCTACCCCTTCGGGGAATACAGGCGTGAGTTTATATATGTAAAAAAAAACGATTTTTTTTTTGTCCAAGTCGATATTATTTTTATGCCAATGTGTTATGTACCTGGAGTACTACTAGGGGGCTTTCGGCTTCGGGGGCGTTCCCCTTACACCCGGTATAAGAGCTAATACACAAATTGTAATAATAACTTACCAGCTAGCTCGCCTCTCAGCCACTTGTGCTTGAATATCCTTCTCTGAAATAGACGAAAAATCGTGACGTCATTGGTTATAATTTTTTTACAATATTCTACACAACGCTATCTAGACCCATGGTAAGCTTAACTAGCTTGTGTTACGAAATCTAGAATGCGGATAAACATACTTAGATACTTTTTTTTGTAAATACATAGAGACACCTATTTGATGAGGCCGTCAAGCTGAGTGCCACCACTGTTAACATGGTACATATTTACGATGGTGACCCTCTTTCCTAGACTTGGTTTTTAGCTTACCATCAGGCGAGATGCAGTCAAACTGACGTGTCCTTTATAAAAAAAAACACCCAGACCAATGCAAATAGCCATTTTCATGCATACAAATAATTGCACTGAGCGGAGATCGAACCCGCGCCTCCTGCGTAGCAGTCGTGTTCACTACCGCCAAGCCTCAGAGGCTGTCTGCCACAGAGAAGATATTCAGTATAGAACAAGGCAGTCTACTGAAATTTTTAAGAATACCAAGTGCAGAGCAGTTTTGTCTGGCTCGATTCAACTAAAACCGCACGCCATGTTGAGTCTTCTAAGGTGTAAGGTTGCCTAAGAGATATACCTCTCCCTCCGATTGATACCGGTTGACAACCCAGAGTGCGGGGCTCAGTCCAATTACATATATTTTCCTAGAAGTTACTGCCATCTGACCTCTCAACCAATGTCGGACCTTATAGGACTCCCAACTACCCGTAACGACTGCCATAGATGTTCGTATGGCAACCGGGACCGGAACCGACGACGACCAGACCAATGCAAATACCCATATTCATGCATACAAATATTTGCACTGAGCGGGGATCGAACCCGTCATGCCACAAAAGCTGTCAGTCAATTGGCAGATTGAATTTATAAAAAACTAGCTTTTGCCAGCGGCTCCGCCCGCGTGGATGTCGGTTCCCGGCAATTATTCCAATTTTTCTCGCCGTAAAAACCATCCTTGAACTTCAACGAACATTTAAAACAAGAATTGGCCAAATCGGTCCAGGCGTTGTTGAGTTATGCGCTTACCAACACATTTAGCGATTCATTTTTATATTACAGACTAGCTTTTGCCCGCGGCTCCGCCCGCGTGGATGTCGGTTATCGCGACCAAACATAACTTATGTCCTTTTTCAAGGTCTAATCTACCCCTATACCAAATGTCAACAAAATCGGTTCAGTGTTTTAGGCGTGAAAGCGTAACATATAGACAGAGTTACTTTCGCATTTTTTTATACAGGACACGTCAATTTGACTTCACCTCGCCTGATGTTAAGCAAAGGCAAAGTCTCGGAAAGCGGGTCACCATCGTAAACATGTACCATGTTAACAGTGGTGGCACTCAGCTTGACGGCCTCATCAGATGCCTTTTCACGCCCCGCTTAAAGGACCCGGGACTGTAGGAAGAAGGAAACACGTGAGCTGGCAGGGAGTTCCAGGTCTTAGTGGTGCGGCATAGGAATGAGTCACTGAAACGCTTGGTTCTAGCAGGTATACTCTGCACCGTATATGGATGGCATCTCAGCTCTGCACGTGTCGTCCTGTGAAGGAAAGGGGAGGGTGGGACTAATTGGAAGATCTCATCAGAACATTATCCATACTAATATTATAAATGCGAAAGTAACTCTGTCTGTCTGTCTGTATGTTACACTATCACACCTAAACCACTGAACCGATTTTGATGAAATTTGGTATAAGGGTAGATTAGACCTTGAGAAAGGACATAGGCTATGTTTGGTCGCGATAACCGACATCCGCGCAGGCGGAGCTGCGAGCAAAAGCTAGTATTATAATATTAGTATGGATGTAACTCACCTAAATTAGGATACAATTTCGGCGTAGGTTCCCCATCAATAGATTTCTCTTTGTCGCTCCAAGGAACTTTGGAAGCGCTCAACCTGTGCAAAGAAACAAACATAATTTTTATTATACACACGGCAACTTCGTTTCGACTTAGAAATAAGAATCAATGATATTATGTTGTGTTCACCTCAATTAGCTGTATCTATACCCCGTCCATCATATTATTGTATTTTAGACAGATGAAAGTAGTGATTGCATGAAAATTTAAAATATCGACAAAGTCAAACCCTCGATAAAAAATATCGATATATGAAAATATTATGATAAATGTTATAAATGATTTCATGTGGAACTATAATCTATTATCTTTCTATACATAATAATAAAGTAGTACTTAGATATTTCGTGTCTGTACAGTTTACAAATGTAATAGAAAACGATTGTGGGCCATAACGTACATGCTAATCTCTAAAATAAAACAACAGAACGGCTGATTTCCTGGTATTTATTAAAGAGTTCCGTGGTCTGTCTCTGAAATACATCATCAGATCTTTATGAAATTTAAATGGGACCATTTTGGAATAAACCTCTTTCAAACAAAAAAAGAATTTTGATAATCCGTCTACAAATGACGGAGTTACAAAAAACATTTTTCCGTAAAAATCATACAAATATAAATAATTATAATCATCCGAATTGTTGTAATCAGTTAAAAATCGTCAGTTTTGTAATATTAAAAAAAATCTTTAGTCGATATCAATTGTGACATTTTCAAGTTGTTATAATAAAAACACAGTCGATTGACTAACTACATCCCTAAAATTGCTTTCTGGCTGACGTGACGATGTCAATGAAAAATGACGTATTGGCGCCTAATTATTGTTAGGATTTTCAGGTGTTGACGCTAGAACAAAGTTATACCGACCACTGTCAGTGAGCTGTCTAAAATACAATAATATAATGGACGGAGTATAATTCTGCGGTAGCCTAGTGGTATGGGTAATAGACTGCTGAGACGAGGTCTCGAGTTCGATCCCAGGTTTACCAAGGCACACACCAATGACTTTTCGATGCTTTTCGAAGTTATGTGTGTATTTATCGCAGGTTTATAAGTGCCCGGTTAATGGCAATAGGCTCGCCACCTATTATATTGGGACCTGTTATATGTTAAGTTATGTTACAATAAACCGCATCAAAATCTGTAGCGTAGTTTTGAAGATATGAGCATACATAGGGACGCATACATTTATACTATGTGGTGATTTAAACATAACATAAACTCACGCCTGTATTCCCGAAGGGGTAGGCAGAGGTGCTATCACCCACATTTCGCCAGTTTATGTTTAGGTCCCAATGTAATAGGTGGCGAGCCTATTGCCATTAACCGGGCACTTATAAACCTGCGATAAATACACACATAACTTCGAAAAGTCATTGGTGTGTGCCATGGTAAACCTGGGATCGAACCCGAGACCTCGTCTCAGCGGTCCATTACCCATACCACTAGGCTACCTGTTAAAATAACTCATTAATTAACATACCAACTAGAATCTCTCTGTTGTCTTTGTTCGTGTAAGCTTCCATCTGCAACAAAGAAGAAATTGAGCTCAACAATTCAAAGTAGTTGAATGAATTTTACAGCATTAAGTATGCTAACTATACAAATCGAATACATAGGAAATAATGAATCTTTTCTTATTTCCCTTACAGGGGGAATGCCTTCCTAGTTAAAAAAATTCAATGTTTAAAAATGATTGTAACATCATTCATTGGTTCCGATAGTTCGTAAGAACATCGGTGGATGACTCCACCGTCGCCTTAAAGACGGATAAAAATAGAAGGGAAATTTGAATCACATCGGGCGTGTCTCGGTAGCCTAGTTGGTCAAGCGATGGTACGATGCGCAAACGCTTGGGGTGCGGCCGCCTGCTTCTGCGAGCAAGTAATGCTCGAGAAGGAGGCGGCCGGTCGGGTCCGGACCAGACTCCGGGCCCGGGAAGCCCGTGCAGAGCGAAGGCGAACCGGACGTCGGAGGTCGCAGAACGACCTCCGTCCTCCATGAGCGCTGGCCTGGGGGTGACCGGTGGAGCCGCCGCCCACCCTAGCAGAAGCAGGCCGCGGCCCCGTACCCGGGGCTAGATGGGGACATTTTGGTCCCCACAACCCGAAGGGGGCCATCTCGAAAGAGATGGTCCTGGGTCTGCCGGGGTGCGAGAGATATGCTTTCGGCAATCTCACCTCCGGCAACCAAGGACCCAAGACGGCGTGCGTTTTAGTCGGTTCGAGTCCGACATAACCGCCTCCACCGGCTCCGTGGAGGTGGTATCCGTGGGAATGTTTCGCACGATAAAAAAAAAAAGCCTAGTTGGTCAAGGCATTCCCCATGTAAGGGAAAGATCGCGGGTTCGAGTCCCGCCCGAGAAGATTAATTTTTCCTGATGTATTCGATTTGTATAGTTAGCATACTTAATGCTGTAAAATTCATTCAAGTATTTGGGCGGAGTTATCAAAAATCAATGTTTAGAAATGATTGTAACATCATTCATTGGTTCCGATAGTTCGTAAGAAGATCGGTAGATGACTCCACCGTCGCCGTGAGAACGGATAAATAGAAGGGTCGGTAGCCAAATTGGTCAAGGCATTCCCCCTGTAAGGGAAAGACTGCGGGTTCGAGTCCCGCCCGAGAAGATTTATTTTTCACTATGTATTCGACAAAGTATCCTATGGCAATGTACAGTCAACGCCATAAGTTGATTAACACTAAAATATTTTACAAATCTTTTTTATATTGGAATGCATCTGTCTAAAATAAATGTAGTGTTATGATTCCCAGAAGACAAACTTAATTTACATATTCAATGTTTTTTTTTTCACTGTGGCCACAGTGTTCAATAAATTATAATTTGTGAAGCTACTTTTGTAGTTGACTGTACATCATATATATTTTTTTTATTTATCATTTTCTTATTTTAGAAGTTAGAGGGGGGACACCGTTTACGTCCACGCGAGCGGAGTCGCGGGCAAAAGCTAGTAAATACTATAAGTACTTACAATGATTTGAATGATTTTTTATAGCATTTATTATGCTAACTTTAAAGTTCGAAAAACATCGGAAAAAATGAAATGCTCAAGTGAGACTTGAACTCACGACCTTTCCCTTACAGGAAAATGCTCTTCCAACTGAGCTATTGAGCCTTACCTGAATCACTTCAAATGTCCCTTTTCTTTAAATCCGTCTTTAAGGGCGACTGTAGAGCCATCTACCAACATTCTTACGAACTGTAGTTTAAAAATCCATACTAATCCATACTAATATTATAAATGCGAAATTAACTCTGTCTGTCTGTCTCTCTGTATGTTACGCTTTCACGCCGCCTAAACCACTGAACCGATTTTGATGAAATTTGGTATAGGGTTAGATTAGACCATAAGAAAGGACATAGGCTATGTTTGGTCGCGATAACCGACATCCACGCGGGTGGAGCCGCGGGCAAAAGCTAATAATATAATATATATTACAAACTAGCTTTTGCCCGCGGCTCCGCCCGCGTGGATGTCGGTTCCCGGCAATTATTCCAATTTTTCTCACCTTTTAAACCTTCCCTAGACCTCCACGAACATTTCAAGACCAAGATAAGATAAATTCGTTCAGCCGTTCTCGAGTTTTAGCGAGACTAACGAACAGCAATTAATCCATACTAATATTATAAATGCGAAAGTAACTCTGTCTGTCTGTCTGTCTGTCTTTCTGTATGTTACGCTTTCACGCCTAAACCACTGAACCGATTTTGATGAAATTTGGTATAGGGGTAGATTAGACCATGAGAAAGGACATAGGCTATGTTTGGTCGCGATAACCGACATCCACGCGGGTGGAGCCGCGGGCAAAAGCTAGTTTTATATATATGTCGGAGGGAGTGCATCGCACTCAACTTTATAACAGAAGAGACGAAACTACGGACTTGAAGACCTTTAGATCATAATTTAATCTAATATGATTTCTTAAAATGTATCGAATCCAAATGCAAGGCTCCTAATATAGGTTCATAATGGCAATTGGTTTGTTTAACTAAACGAATCTAACCACTCGGGAGTCATAAAAGTACTTTGTTTATGAAATTATCTAATGAGTAAACTAATTTGTCATGAAAAGTTATTGTAAAATCATTATTCACTTTAAATTCATTTATCGCATTTGAACATTACATCAAAACATTGTTTATCATAACTAAAACGTAACTATATTGAGCCGAGAGAATAACTCTTGAGTGAGGTCGACGCCATATTGATTTTGCACGCTTGTAAATAGGATGAGAGCATGAATCTGTATACTAACTGGATTGCGTACTGTAAAATACAATAATTACAAATTTACACCCAACTGTAATGACATAAGGTACATTTTTCATCGTCTTGGGGAAAGTAGAAAAATCGAGCCGAACGAGACAGCCAAAAAGTAGTAGTCTGTCCCTGTCTAACAACTTGCCATAGTAAATGTTAATTCTTTTTGGTTGTAAATGGTATTTTTTTTTTAAATTTGCATATATTTGTGCGTTATTTTTTTGTGATGAAACTTTGCATAAAAATACTTAAACTATCAATATACAATGGTTTGACCATCTTTTATGAAGTTGTACAAAGTATTATGAAGTTGAACAAAGTAATACTTTTATTTTAAATGTTATGAGAGTGACATTGGTAGCCTTTCAAAATTCTTATGCGGCAACATTGTTTGTAATAAAGACCAATAAAAACATGATAAAAACTATTAGAAAGAGACGCACTACTACTTTGGAACCTCTCTTTCGGCTCGTTTTTCTGTTCATAGTGCGCAGTCCAGTTAGTATAAAGGTTCATGGATGAGAGAGAAAAATGGGAGATCGGAAAAAGGATCGATCAATGAGAGGACAAGTTCTTTTCTATGGAGAAAACGAACAAGTTGGAGTATGATGTGATGAAGTGGTGGTAATCTTTATGGAGTGTGCGAACTCACTACTCAAGATACGTTATGTTTAGTTTCATCATCTTTTAAGTTCGAAAAACATTGGAAAAAATGAAATGCTCAAGTGAGACTCGAACTCACGACCTTTCCTTTACAGGGGGATTGCTCTGCCAACTGAGCTATTGAGCACCACTTGAATCATTCCAAATTTTCCTTCTCTTTATATCCGTCTATAAGGGCGACGGTGCAGCCATCTACCAACATTCTTACGAACTATTTGGGCGCAGTCATCAAAATTCAATGTTTAAAAATGGTTGAAAAATCATTCATTGTTTCCAATAGTTCGTAAGAATGTTGGTAGATGGCTGCACCGTCGCCCTTATAGACGGATATAAAGAGAAGGAAAATTTGGAATGATTCAAGTGGTGCTCAATAGCTCAGTTGGCAGAGCAATCCCCCTGTAAGGGAAAGGTCGTGAGTTCGAGTCTCACTTGAGCATTTAATTTTTTCCAATGTTTTTCGAACTTAAAAGTTGGCATAATAAATGCTATAAAAAATTCATTCAAATTCATCATCTTTATTCTAATAAGTTGAAGACTCGAGTGTTTGCTAAAATTGTGAAACAAAATTAAATGTGTAAAACAACAATCAATGGTTTTGTGTTGGCACTTCACCCTAATCGCCCACGATACGTAAGATCATCGCGAAGAAGGCTGATGATCTAGTCTCTTCTCCGACATATAGATAAATTAATAAATAAATATTCCACAACATTCTACACAACGCTATCTAGACCCATGGTAAGCTTTTATAGCTTGTTTATTGGATAAACATACTTATATACTTTTTTTTGTAAATACATACATATTATACATAAAAACACCCAGACCAATGCAAATAGCCATATTCATGCATACAAATATTTGCACTGAGCGGGAATCGAACCCGCGCCTCCTGCGTGATAGATAGATAGATAGATACTTACAATCATTACCAAAGTTGACTTGCCGCCTCGCTCTATCCACCTCGTCTATATTGGCGATGTCGGGAGCTCCCTGTGCCGTCTCACTCTCTCGCTCGCCGTTAGAGCGAGACAGACCATTGGATTGAGGCTGCTCTTCGACGTCTATAGACCTGTAGGAAAAGAAAGTTATGCATGAATTATAATATTAATAAAAGACGCCATTAAAGACGGATTTAAATACAATTTAATATAATTTATTTTTAAATGGCATTCTCAAAGAAACTTTTTTATTTTCGGTAGCAGTTCGAAAGTCGTACATACTTTTTGTTATGGTTACATTTCTTTGGAACATTACATGTAAGTATACAATTTTCTTTCACAGTATTTGGATAGATTTTTAATTAAGATTGTAAGGCCAGTATTCTAGAATGATACTCAGTCTAAATCGCGATTTATCTGAGGACAGATTGTATAGGCAATATGTCAAACTGTCAATCTGTCTATATGATCTGTCCTCAGATAAATCGAGATTCAGGCTGAGTGTCATTCTAGAATACGGGCCTAAGTGTACATATCACAAAAATGTATTCGGATACATAATTATTGCGCTTTACACGCATACATGTTACTGTCAAGTTCGGTGGATACCATGGTTGTCACAATCTTTGGTTAGTTCATAGTGGCACTCGCAGGGTTACATAATTTTGGAAGATTAAATTGGATACATCTTTTTTTTTTTTTTTTAACCGTGGGGGAAAATCCTTCATGGATGTTATGCCGGACTCCTACCGACTAAAAACCCCCACGGTAACGCCCAGAAGCCTATGGATGGGAGCCCCGGGTAAGCCCTCGGAAGGATGTCCCAGGACTCCCATCAGACCTACGGCTACAATTGCGGCGTCGTCTCGGGGGTGGTTCGGGTGCTATCCCGCGTCTATGGGGGGGTTTTCGGGTGTTATCCCGCTTCTTAGGGGGGGGGGGGGGGCGTACGTGAATCCCTCACGTCACGCTGCCGTCATGGGCCTGCTTCTGTAAAGACGGTGAGCAGCCAACTCACCGTCCTCAGGCCCCCGGTCATGGAGGCCGATGGTCTTCGGCGAAGACACGTCGGCGGTCCCCAAGCCGCCGACTGCGGAACTCGGGTGGGAGAGTTTTCTCCCGCTCTCGCCCCGCCGCCTCCTTCACGAGCATGACCTGCTCACAGAAAGAGGCGGCGCAATCCCACTTACTCCCACTGGAGACCATGGCTCGCACCATGGTCTCGAGTGAGAGGGTGTCCACGCCCAGACCCACCACGAGGACCTGGCGCTGTTGCGCCCACGCCGTGCACTCCACCAGCGTGTGGAGCGCTGTGTCATCGCTGCGGTCCTCGCAGTGCTGACAACTCGGCCGTGGTTTCCCGGAGTCTTCGCCACAGATACCTACCGAAGCTACCATGCCCGGTAAGTATCTGTGACAACCGGTAGGAGAGAGCACCGTGTCTCCTCTCCAGCCACTCGTCCATGACCGGTCTGACGGCCGCAATTGTGGCGAATCCCCCCCTTGGCCGCTCAAGTCGCACCTTCCACGTCTCCACGGCCTCCTGGTAGAGCTGGGACCGCTGGGCCTCGATTTCTCGAGACGCAGGCCATTGGCCCCGCTCCAGCGCCTCCTTGCGCCATATAAATAGAGACGCAAGGGCTCTCGCTTCCAGGTCCCATGGAGGGGTCCCGGCTAGGAGGCATGCCGCCTCACCAGAGATCGTGCGGTATCCCCTTATCACCCTGACGGCCATCGCCCTCTGTGGGCTCAGCAATCTAGCCACATTATTGACCGTCAGGTTCTCCGCCCATATGGGGGCCCCGTATAGGGCCATACTTCGCACGATCCCCAGGTACAGTCTCCTGCAGGGGGCGTTGTGTCCCCTGATATTGGGCATCAGCCGCGCGAGTGCGGCTGACGCCCCCCTCAGTTTTGGGACCAAACTTCGGAAGTGATGTCCGAAGTTCCACCGGCCATCGAGCACGAGTCCCAGATACTTCATCGAGGGCTCGATGCCGATGCTTACGCCCCCTACCTGTAGGCTGGATCCCGCAGGTGGCCCCATCCGAGGTCCGTGGAAGCACAGAGCCTCGGACTTGTGAAGGGCGACCTCGAGACCCAGCCGCCGGGATACATCTCTTTGTAGTTGACTGTACAATAAAACCGGCCAAGTGCGAGTCAGACTCGCCCATGAAAGTTCCGTAGCAGCAAGTAACATGTTAAATGTTTTTTTTTAATTATTTTTGAGTTAATCGAATGAAAGGCGAAAATTGTGGTTTATGACGTATTAAAAAAAAACTACTTAATAGACCTCGTCCATACCAATTTTCGTTGGAAGTTTGCATAGCAATGTATATCATATATTTTTTTAGATTTATCATTCTCATAGTATAGAAGTTAGAGGGTAGACCAACATTTTTCCTCTTTGGAAGTGTCTCTCGCGCAAACTATTCAGTTTAGAAAAAAATGATTTTAGAAACCTCAATAGCATTTTTGAATACCTATCTATAGATACCCCATACGTATTGGTTTGATGAAAAAAATTTTTTGAATTTTAGTTCTAAGTATTGTACAGGGGACCCCCAAAATTTACTGCCTTTTTTTCTATTTTTGTATAAAATTCTTAATGCGGTTCACAGAATACATCTACTTACCAAGTTTCAACAGAATAGACCTTATAGTTTCGGAGAAAAGTGGCTGTGACATACGGACGGACAGACAGACAGACATGACGAATCTATAAAGGTTCCGTTTTTGCCATTTGGCTACGGAACTCTAAAAATGATGGATTTTAGACATAACGTCTTGGAAAACGCACACACGTATAGGGAAGTGGCATATTACAGTGAATTGTGACTCTACGTGTTTAATCCATATCTCCCCAGGGAGCTTTTAGTAAAGTCCCCACAACTTTACTGAGGCAGCATCATCTCATTCATCGTCATCAACATCATCATAAAAAACCATTTTAACTAATATATAAGTAACTAGCTGTCCCAGCGAACTTCGTACCGCCAATTTTTTCCCGCCCCGTGATCCGCGTCAGATCCCGCTCCCGCTGCACCATTTAGGGGGATGAAAAATAGATGTTGGCCGATTCTCATAGATACCGGATAAGCAAAAAAAATTTCATCAAAATCGGTCAAGCCGTTTCGGAGGAGTATGGCAACGAAAACTGTGACACGAGAATTTTATATATTAGATATAATATAAAAGAACTTGTTTGTGGCTAAATGCGTAGCAAGAAACCAAAGAACAAAAAAAAAGAAACGTTTATAGCTCTCTTGAATAAATTAATATAAGCGTCGGTAGCTTAGTGGTTAAGGAGTCGGCCTTACGATCGAGAGGTCCCGGGTTCGATCCTGGCCATTACACTACCGATGTGAACCCACTCCTAGCACAAGCTATTCAGCTTAGTTGGAGGGGTAGAAGGGAATATTAGTAACTTCGGTTCTAATATTCTTTTTAAAAAAGAAATCGTACCTTTCAGTGTCATTGTTATGGTCCACGGAGTCCAAGTGATCGTTCCTCTGCTTCGGCCGTAGAACAAGTCGCTTACGACTCGGCTTCAAACTCAGTTTGTCTTCTAGACTCGCGTCAGACTCTTCTAGACCGTCGAACAACGATTTCTGTGAAAAAAAATAAAATTTTGTAGCAATTCGTCATTATTATCGACTCGACAGCCTCTGTGGGGCAGCAGCCATGCAGGAGGCACGGGTTCCATCCCCGCTCAGTGCAAATATTTGTGTGCATGAATATATGTAGGTATGTGCATTGGTCTGGTCGTGCCTCGGAGAGCATGTTAAGCTGTCGGTCCCGGTTGCCATACCAATATGTATGGCAGTGGTTACAGGGGAATGGGCTATTTGACTATTTTTTTTTTACTTTCGAAAAATGACCTCTGTCAATATAATGAACTGCAATAGTAAAATTTTCGTACGACAAATGGTTTTCAAGATATTTGATTTTGAAAATTTCAATATGTCGCGCCGCCCGAAAACGCTCTATACAAAATCGTTCTAAATTGTGACGTCACGCTTCGGTAGCGCGGAGTGAAAATGTATGGAGTGCAAGATAATATCGCATTTATCTCGGTCTACGTTGCGTTTACACGTATAGTTCATAATAAAAGTTATTTAAAATTTAATGAGGAATCTAAAAAGTTATATACTTATTTGAATTGAATTAGATTGTTTATATTTTTGACTTTTTTTGGGAATTTCAAGTAATGAAAAGTCATAGTTTCAGTTGAGATATGCAATATTTTATTTTGCAAGGCGTATTTTTTCACAACAAGCTATCATATTAACTAGTATTGGGAAGAATCGACGACTTAGTCAAATACCCTATTGGGTGAAATGGCCACACAGAAGGGCTGATCGGCCGTCCGGTCGTAGTAGTAGTATGTGTGTGTGTGTGTGTGTGTGTGTGTGTGTGTGTGTGTGTGTGTGTGTGTGTGTGTGTGTGTGCGTATGCGTGTGGTGCGTATGCGTGTGGTGCGTGTGTGTGTGTGTCGGCGTGTGTGTGTCGGCGTGTGTGTGTGTGTATGTTACCTTGTCTTGTGACAGTACAGGTCGCGGCTGCAGCTTCAATGCGAGTGAGTTGGGCGACGACACGCGGTACGCCCTAGAACTACTGCTGTCGAGTACCGCTTGTACTGCGCTAGGGTTCGTCGGCCGAAGGACGTCGTCGGCTGTCACTGCTAGAAAGAAATACATAAAACTTCATTGAGGACCTCTAGGAAGAATGTTACAAAGAACCTGGGACTGTAGAAAGGACATAGAGTATGGCAGCCTCCGTGGCGTGGCGGTAGTGCACGCGACTGCCACGCAGGAGGCATGGGTTCGATTCCCGCTCAGTGCAAATATTTTTATGCATGAATATGGCTATTTGCATTGGTCTGGGTGTTTCTATGTATAATATGTATGTATTTACAAAAAAAAAAGTATATAAGTGTCTTTATCCGCATTCTAGATTCCATAACACAAGCCATACTGCTTACCATGGGTCTAGATAGCGTTGTGTAGAATGTTGTGGAATATTTATTTATTATGTTTGATCGCGATAAACGACATGCACGCGGACGGAGCCGTGGGTAACTGCATAATAAAAGCAAAAAACGTGGACAATCATAAACCGAAAGAAAATTAATTGGTACCGCCTGCTATCAAACTTATTTCGATGTTTTCAGTGGCAATCGGATTTTTTTATTTTTTAATCATTTGTTTTATTTTATACTTTTTAGTTATGATATGACATGTATGTATTTTTGTAATCTCCTTCTAATTTCCTTCATTTTGATACCCTACTCGATAACTTTGAGTCAAAAATATTTTTGACAACATACGTTTTGGTGCCAAAAATCCGCCATTTTGATTTTCTCGAAATTTGAAAATATCTGGTGACACTCACACAATCACGGCGAATCAAATGACACCTCACATGTCCAAATCCGTCAAGCCGTTCAGACTGTAGGCCGTGCCAAATAAATGGACATACATAGTCTCGAAAAAGTATGCAAACACCCGGGTTCCCAAGTGAAACCCTTAGATGCAGCCGGGAACAACAGTAAGATGATGATGATGATGATGAGGCTGTTCACACTTACAGGAATCCGGCAGTAGGTCCTTGAACAACGGGGAATCCCCGTAAGGTCTAGCGGCCAGCGTCAGGATCTGCTCGTGGACATTACCGGCCGCTGAAGAACCTGACAGACTGTTACTGAAACAAAACGTGACGTCATTATTGAAAAAAAAACTAAAAAAAAAAAAACAAAATCAGGCCCATTTGGCTAGAGGACATCCTATGTTCCATTTGTCTGTACAAGTATTTTATACACCGTGCTAGATCGATTGAGAACAAACTTTGCAGTAAATATCGTATTATAAGTAGTGTTTTGTGTAACAAACATAAAGGTGTCAAAAATTCTTAAACAAAATGCAGAAATGAGCAAAAATATTGCTTTCATTTCGAAACAATATGATGACATGATCGATAAATTTAAGAACTTGGAGTCGGATAGAAAACTGGACCGCTGTCGCATTCAACAACTCGAAGATAAGGTGGATGCTTTGGAGCGTCAGTTGTATTCAACAAAACTCGAAATAAAAAATGTACCGAAAAAATTAGAAGAAAGTAAGGATGACATCTGTGATATAGTGAAAAAAATGGCCACAGTACTCGAAATCCCAATTGAACGGCATGATATTAAGGATGTGTTTCGCGTGGGAATAAAGGATAGTACGCCAATGATACAGGTAGATTTTAACAGTTGCTATATCAAAGAAAAGTTCATTAAAGGTGTTCGAAAATTTAACACAAAAAATAAAGAAAATAAGCTGAACACTACCCACCTAAAGTTAGATGGACCAGCTAAACCAGTTTACCTTTCTGAAAAGCTCACCCCGAAAACTTATCGTATTTATTATCTGGCACGCAACTTCGCGAAAGAGAACCATTATAAATACTGCTGGACTGCTTTTGGAAAAGTATTACTTCGAAAAATGGATGGCCACAAGCAGGTTATGATTAATACTGAGGAAGACCTTCACAAATTATTGCGAGAAAATTGACTATTATCGGGTGCCACCTACCTTTGTTGTTTATTAACTATTAAATTGTTTGTTTATATCAGGTTATTAAATTGTAAAGTAATAGATAAGTTCCATAATGTACTACACACATTACACTCACATGCACTTCAGTCAACATACATACACATACATCTGTCAAAGTATTGTTTCACAATTGATAAACATAATTATGAATATTTTATACAAATTGCGTTACAACCCATTATGTTATTTGATGATTATACCCCATTTTGGACTTATTTAATTTTTTTCTTCTACAATGGTTGACTTTAATCATAGTATTATCACAGCTGAATTGGATGATATTAGTGGGGCTACTGCTTATAAATGTGATACTGAGACATGTAATTTGCTTAACAGAAATTCTATGAATTCACTCAAAATATATTGCCAAAATATTCGCAGTGTATATAAAAATTTAAATGATCTACGCGCACAATTGTCCCGTTTTACTTTTGACTGTGATATATTGATCTTAACGGAGTGTAGGTTGGACAGTAAGAAACCGATTCCAAATTGTGATAGTTATGATTCTCACTACTCCCGTAATTGTCTTAACCAGAATGATGGTATTGTCATATATACAAAAAAAGACTTAAAATGTTCGGTATCGGAGCCTGATCCAATCGGTGGTAACTTTATGCTTATTAATATGGAACCTGACACATGTATCCTAGCTGTCTATAGATCTCCGTCTATACGGTGTATAGATAGTTTTCTTGACTCTCTTTATAATATTATTCGTCCTATTATCTCAAAGAAAAACCTGATACTCGCCGGCGATATCAACATCGATATTAAGCTAAGTTCTATTGATGAAAGGCGCATACCATATTTAAACCTAACTGCTGAACTAGGTCTATTACCAGGTCACACTTATCCAACTAGAGTACACAACTGCTTGGACCATATTATGATTAAAACTGAATCTCCAGCATCTGTGTGCGTAAT
Organism: Eilema sororculum; assembly: GCA_914829495.1. Classification (NCBI taxonomy): domain Eukaryota; kingdom Metazoa; phylum Arthropoda; class Insecta; order Lepidoptera; family Erebidae; genus Eilema; species Eilema sororculum. The sequence goes on from OU618559.1 coordinate 4,859,114, forward strand.
CGATTCGACTATAACGGACCATGCCTCAGTACTGCTTAGCTTTGACTTATATGGGCAGAGACCGAGAAAACAATTTTTTTATAAAAAAACTAATTTTGAAGCCTGCATTGAGTACCTTAAGAAAATTGATTTCTCATTCATTTCTCCTGCCTGTGATGCCAATATAGCAGCAGCAAGGCTTGTTGATATACTGTCTACTGCCGTTAAACTTAACTCTGAAACAAACTACATTTCGTGTAGAAAAGTAACACGTAAGCCATGGTTAACTCCGGGACTTTTACGTTGTATCCGGAACAGAGATGTATTACATAAAAAGTTTAACAACAAACCAAATGATGTTGTTCTGGAGGTCACTTATAAGCGCTATCGTAATTTTTGCAATTCACTGCTAAAAAAACTTAAAAATACATATGAAAAATCACTTCTACAAAATGCAAAAACAAACAAAGAATCTTGGAATGCTATTAAATCTATTATAGACTATAAAAAACAGAAAACATCAGCTGAAAATCTTTTGAAACCTGATTTTAATATTGAAAATATAAATACATATTTTTCAAATATTGGTAATCAACTGGCAAATGCCACACTTACCTCTAATCAAAATACATCTACTCCATACAGTTTTTTAATCCCTCAATTGTGTGATTCCATTGTGCTTTTATCGCCAGATGAGGCTGAGGTAGATCAATTGATCTTAAATCTTAAACCAAATTGTGCAACGGGATGGGACTCAGTGCCTGCACAACTCCTTAAACTATCCAGAGGTATTATAGTTCCACCTCTCACCAAATTATTTGATCTGTGCTTTACACAAGGAATCTTCCCTAATGTGTTTAAAAAGTCACTTATCACACCTGTTCACAAGGGTGGGAATAGAGATGACATTTCAAATTACAGGCCAATTTCAGTGCTGCCATCCCTCTCAAAACTATTAGAGAAAGTACTCAATCATCGATTAATAAAATTTTTGGAACATAATAATATTTTGTCTGAGTCTCAGTTCGGTTTTAGGTCGGGGAAAAGCACTGAAGACGCAATCATTAAATTAACCGAATTTGTCACCTCACAGATAGATAAAAAACAAAAATGTTTAGGGGTTTTTCTTGACCTAGCTAAAGCATTTGATACGGTTTCTATTTCCACCCTTGTGAACAAGCTGGAACGCATTGGTATTCGTGGCAATGCATACAAGATTTTTAAAGACTTTTTAAATGACCGCACGCAACAGGTTCGTATCGGTGATAAAATTAGTTCAAAAGCACCGGTCATTTGTGGCGTTCCTCAAGGTAGTATCCTCGGCCCAACTCTTTTCTTAATTTATATAAATGACCTGTGTCAGCAATCTTTAATAAATGGCAAAATATTCACTTATGCTGATGATACTGCACTGGTCTTTCATGGAGGGACTTGGGACGATGTAGAACAGTACGCCCAGTTAGGACTACACAAAGTCAACTCTTGGCTTGGTGCAAATCAATTGACACTGAATCTCTCTAAAACTTCATATTTACAGTTCTCTGTGGCCAATACTACACCCCAGAATATTCACATTAAAGTTCATACATGTAACTATACAAATACTCGTAGCATTAAATCTACATGTTCTTGCCTTGAGATAGCCAATTCCAGAAATCTAAAATACCTTGGAGTCATACTCGATGACCAGCTTAATTGGAGATCTCATATAGAAGCAATAACCATGCGTTCTAGAAAAATTATCTGGGTCTTTGGAAAGTTGAGGCATGTTGCCGATATGGGTCTGTTGCGTAAAATTTATTTTGCACTGGCTCAGTCTGTGCTTGGATACTGCATCAAGGTTTGGGGTGGCGCTTGTAAAACTATTATGATAAATTTGGAAAGAGCGCAGAGATCTATTTTAAAAGTCATGACCTTTAGTCCATACAGGTGTCCGACAACTCGTTTATTTAACAAATGTCAAGTGCTAACAGTTAGACAGCTGTACATATATCAATTAGTTATTCAAAAGCATGAGATAACCCCTTATAATGCTGATGAATACAATAAGCAACGCGTAATAAAGAATATTTGTCCTTTCTTTGTGTGCCGAACAGCCACCGCTAGGCGGCAATATGCTTGTAGGTCAGTGTACTTATATAATAAAATAAATAAAATAATAAATATCCATCCCTTACCTAAGCATGAGGCTAAAACCATTACCAAAAATTGGCTCCTGGGACTTGATTATGAGCAGTCTGAACTGTTGATATTTTAACAAGTTGTGAAACACACACACACACACACACACACACACACACACACACACACACACACACACACACACACACACACACACATGCACACTATTACACACTGCAACTAAATCACTGTGTTTTAATATTATTTGCTTAAGGTTTATTGTCACTAACATACGAGAGGATGACTGATTTTCTGTAACACAGGTATTTATACCTAGCATAGAAATCAGAGACATTTAAACTATTGTTAAATTTTATGTGAATAAAGAATTATTATTATTATTATTCTCTTTATTCATTTTAAAAAACTTACAAATTATATTTTTAAATACATATAAAAAAAAACATATATTTAAAAATATAAAAAATAGTATCCCACCGGCATCGGGTACAGGGACCAAGCTACCGGTGGTTAGGGCTCCAGAGAAAGGAACTTCCTCACGATGCGCGCCGTATCAAGGAGTACTGCCTTCTGCATCTGGCCCCTGACCCAACCATCCAACCCGAGCCTCTTTAGATGTTGGTCGAGGCTCTTTGCTATCAGTCCGTTGACTGATACGACTATCGGTACAATGATTGCTGAGTCAACATTCCACATGTCGACAACCTCGTGAGCCAAGTCCAAGTACTTAACTTGTTTATCTTTCTCAGCTTTCACGAGATTCTCGTCATGAGGAATGGTGACATCAACAATCAATGCTCGGCGTTCGGATCGGTCTATCACCACAATGTCAGGCTTGTTAGCTACAACAGTCCTATCAGTGATGATAGATCGATCCCAGTACAATGTGATATGACTATTTTCTAGAACTGGCTCAGGAACATACCTATAGTACGGTACCTCAACTTCCACAAGGTTGTATTTCAGAGCAAGTCGCTGATGGATTATCCTGGCTACTTGATTATGTCTGTGCAAGTACTCGCCGTTAGCAAGACGAGAACAACCGGAAGTAATATGCCTGAGGGATTCACCAGGTTGGTGACACGCTCGACAAATGTCAATTGTGCCATCCCTCATGATATACTTCCGGTAGTTATTCGTCTTGATAACTTCGTCTGCAATTGCACAGACAAAACCTTCAGTTTCCCCAAAAAGGTCACTGAAACGTAGCCAGGATACGGAGGCCAGTAGGTCTACTTCGGGCCTGTGGAGGGCCCGATAGAACCTGCCATGTAGCTCCTTACTCTGCCATACCTCCCTGCGGCTGTCAGTGCCAACTATTGTAGGCCTGCGCCAGTTCTCTTTAGCCAAACCGAGCGGGGTTAGCCCGGTATCTACGTTGACTACATCACGATGCATATCCACGTTCGACTTTAGAAAGTAGTCTCTGAGATTGCACACCTCGCGATTATGAAGGGTCTTAGCATTTAAAAAACCTCGACCCCCACATTTCCGCGGGATGTACAATCTCATGACTGACGACCTTGGGTGGTGCATTCGGAATGCAGTCAACTGAGTCCGGACTTTCCTATCGATGGTATCGAGTTCAGTCTGAGTCCACTTGAGTATGCCAAAAGAGTACATCAAGAGTGGCATGACCCAACTGTTACAGGCACGCACCTTGTTACCACCTGACAAAAGACTGTTAAGTACCTTTTTCAGGCGGCCAAAGAAACGTTCCTGTAACATTTGTTTCATGCCGACCTCATTGATGCATAACGCCTGTGACATACCCAAGTATTTATAGGTTTCAGTTACGAGGAGTGATCTGAGGTTAGTGGAATCAGAGAGTTGTATACCCTCCGACTCCACCACCCGCCCTCGCTTTACATGAATGACTGCACATTTGTCCACACCAAACGCCATTTTAATAGAGTTACTGAATGTTTCAGTTACCTTCAGTAAAGCTATTAATTGAGGGTTGGTGTGGGCGAATAGCTTTAAATCATCCATGTAAAAGAGGTGGGATACCATCTGACCCTCTCTTCGTAACCTATAACCTAACCCTGAATTCACTAGTAAAGTACTAAGTGGGTTCAGGGCTAAGCAGAACCAAAGGGGACTCAGACTGTCCCCTTGAAAAATACCCCGCTCTATTGTTATCGGCTCGCCACTACCCAAAGCCTGGCGACACCCTGGATAGAGAAGAACCGTCCTCCATTGCCCCATACATGACCTTAGGAAGGTACATAGAGTTGTATTCACTTTATACAACTCCAGCACCCTCAAAAGCCATGTATGTGGCACGGAGTCAAACGCTTTCTTGTAATCTATCCAGCATGCCACCAGATCCTTACGATTGCGGCGAGCTTGTTGGCTAATAGTCATATCAATCAGGAGGAGCTCCTTAGTACCCCGGGCCCCATTCCTACATCCATTCTGAGAGGTACACATAATAGAATTATTGTTTATATGATTGTTAATCTTAGCTCTCAGGATGGATGTAAGAAGTTTATAGACCGTTGGGAGACATGTAATCGGTCTATAATTATTGGGCTCCAGGGTACTACCAGTTTTATGGAGCAGGTGAGTAACTCCTGTCGTCATAAAAGCTGGTAGCGTACCAGATTCTATAGCGGATTGAAATTGTGAGGCCAAAACAACATGCGAACTCCGTAGCCATTTTAGCCAGAAATTGTGCAGTCCATCCGGTCCTGGAGATTTCCAGTTAGACAGCGAACGGACCGCACAATCTACATCGGTGACATCAATGTAAATTTCTTCCATTTCTGGAATAGTTTCGCATGCTCTTTCGACCTCACGCATCCAATCGCCTTCAGTGTGGCTAACGGGCACCGACCAGATACTGCGCCAGAACGCATTTGTGGCTTCAGCATCCGGCCGCCGCAAGTCATCCACACTTTCATCTGTTCGCTCCCAGCTTCTATATACCCACCTTTGGTCTCTTTGGAACATACGATTGACGGTATATCGATCAACTCGCTTTTTGTATCTTCGAATACGGTTTGCCCATGCACAGACTTTCTGCTTCAGGAAGTCAATACGCTCTGTGACCCGAGACATATAATCTTGGGGACTAATATTAGTTCCCGCAAACGCTCGGGTCACATAGCGCATCACCCTTGGGCGAGTATTGCCCGACCTGAAGCAGATTAATTTACCGATGAGCACCCTTGCCTCGGCCACACGTCGTTCAATTCTGCATTGCCATGCTGGTATGGCAGGCTTAGGTCGTATGGCAGGATCTTTAATGGGAAATTTAGCACCTGCCATACGACATGCTGCCACAGCAGTACAATACAGAATTGAATGAGTGTCACCGAGGTTTTCACTATTTTCTAAATATTTAGGTAATAATGAATCAAGGGCACTCACCAGCGCTATATTACGTCTATGTATGGGCAACCGCGGGAGACGTGGCCTGACATGTATGGGCATTGATCGATATTCCCGCAGCGCATATTCCAAAGCCTCCTTAATCTCTTCATTGTACTGAATACTTACTGGAATAGGTGTGTCATCCCGCGTAACATGTGAATCTTCATTCAATGCAGTTGTAGAAGCAGGAGCAGGAGCCAGGGCGGGGGTGACACAAATATTTCGTAAGCATTCTTGCCGTAGTGTCTCAAGTACGGTTTCATTCAACATATGATTGCGTTGAATGACCCGTACTTGGTCCGATAGTCTTTGTGCCGATGTGTTGACGGAAGGTTCAAGCGCCTGAAACAGAGGAAGCATCCGAGAACGGTACGCACTGAGGTTAGTTCCCCCCTCTGTAGCCGCAAAATATGCCCGCATGACGTTTTCGTTGATAGAATTAGTCCATCGCATGCGGTGCACATTACCACCGGCAGCGGGGGCCCTATTCGAAGCCGGAGGGCGTCGGGGTCCCAAGCAGGTCGGTGGACGGCCTCTCCCCGGCCGACGTACAGGTGTTGGCGACGTCGGCGGGGAGAAATACTCGTACTTATTATTATTATTATTAGGTTCACGCGGACGCCACGTGGCGCTGCAGTCGGTGTCACTACAGTGTGACAAATGTTTAGAACCCCTGAGTACCCGGCCCGAACTGGGCGCAAGGTCAATAAACTTTATTCCCAATCCATTTGGCACGATTTGTATGTTAATTGAAGTAGTATTTTTTATTCATAACCCTATCATTAAAACTGCGTCATACGTTACTATCCCTGGGACCATCTGCGTATAGGATGATCAATTTTTTTTTTATAAGAATATTAGAACCGAAGTTACTAATATTCCCTCTAACCCCTCCAACTAAGCTAAATAGCTTGTGCTAGGAGTGGGTTCACGTCGATAGTGTAATGACCAGGATCGAACCCGGGACCTCTCGGTCGTAAGGCCGACTCCTTAACCACTAAGCTACCGACGCTACAATGGGACGTACTGATACCAAGCGATATAAAAGCACTCACTTAGCCAATGGGTTGTTCGCGTTGAAAGCTCCCATACCGAGCGCGGACCCGCCGAGCCCAGTAGAGTTGTTGAACAAACCACTACCAAGCCCACTGTCCAAACCTGAAACAGACACAAATATTTAGATATCACACTTTCCTGTAGGCTTACTCTTGTGGCGGCGCAGAATGCGCCTCCGCGTACCCGGGGCTAGTTGGGGGACACCGAGGTCCCCACAACCCGAAGGGGACCATCTCGAAAGAGATGGTCCTGGGTCTGTCGGGGTGCGAGAGATATGCTTTCGGCAATCTCACCTCCGGCAACCAAAGACCCAAGACGGTTGATCAGTTCGAGTCCGACATAACCGCCTCCACCGACTCCGTGGGGGTTGTATCCGTGGGGATTTTCTGCACGATAAAAAAAAGCTTACTCTTGAAACAAAAAAAAAAACTCTTGAAACCAATGTCAATATTAATACAAGTTCAATCCGATTCCCATCTCAACAATTGTGTCACTGTCAAAGTCCTACTCTCGAAATCATTGTATTGAAATTAGAATAGGCTATTTGACTAAGTCGTCGATGCTTCCCAATACTGCTTAATATGATAGCTTGTTCTGAAAAACTATGCCTTGTAAAATAAAATATTGCATAACTTATTTTGTAAATACATACATATTATACATAGGAACACCCAGACTAATGCAAATAGCCATATTCATGCATAAAAATATATGCACTGAGCGGGAATCGAACCCGCGCCTCCTGCGTGGCAGTCGCTTTCATTACCACCACGCCACGGAGGCTGTCAATATGGATAGGCTATTGATTAATGTAAAGTAACTCACCAGTCTTGAAGTTGGTAGCGGGCGCGCCCTGCTGTTGGCCGAACATGTTGGTGGTCCCTAGGGCTCCGAAGGCGGGCGCCGCGGGCTTCGCCTGGAAGGTGTTAGCCCCTAGGCCTGTGCCTAGACCACCGCCTGTAGGGACGAGGACACGTATATTACTATATAATAGATCGATTGAGAATAAAGTGTGCTGTAAATATCCATATTAATATTATGAATCCGAAAGTAACTCGGTCTGTCTGTCTGTATGTTACGCTTTCACGCCAAAACCACTGAACCGATTTTAATGAAATTTGGTATAGGGGTAGATTAGACCATGAGAAACGACATAGGCTATGTTTGGTCGCGATAACCGACATCTACGCGGGCGGAGCCGCGGGCAAAAGCTAGTCGTATTATAAGTAGTGATTGCTGTGTAACAACGGTTCACGCGGACGCCACGTGGCGCTGCAGTCGGTGTCGCTACAGTGTGACAAATGTTTACAACCCCTGAGTACCCGGCCCGAACTGGGCGCAAGGTCAACGAACTTTATTCTCAATCCATTTGACACGATTTATAATACTTAGATTCGATACGAATATATAGGTGTTTAAACCATAATGGTTACTCACGTATTGACGTTTTGTAAGTTACGATTTAATGGTATATGCAGAATAAATTATTTTTTACTTTGACTTTGACTTCACATTATTATTAGAGCAAAAATAATATAAAAATAACATCAAAATCCGTTCAGTAATTATTGCATCCATCATTGAACTTACAAAATATCCAAAATAAATATTTATGGGGTCTTACATTTAATTAATAAAACAATTCATATGCCGCACCACTAAGACCTGGAACTCCCTGACAGCTCACGTGTTTCCTTCTTCCTTCAGTCCCGGGTTCTTTAAGCGGGGCGTGAAAAGGCATCTAATGAGGCCGTCAAGCTGAGTGCCACCACTGTTAACATGGTACATGTTTACGATGGTGACCCTCTTTCCGAGACTTTGCCTTTAGCTTAACATCAGGCGAGGTGAAGTCAAATTGACATGTCCAGTATGAAAAAAAAATTAATAGTACTTCATGCAGTTACCAATTAAAGTTACATTCTAAACAGGAAATAAAGTTCAGTCAAAATTTCAGCGGTTTAAGTTCTGCGTCGATGAATCAGTCAGTCAGTCAGTCGGGACAAGTAATTTTATATGTATAGATTAACTTACCAAGGGTAGGTTGGGTGTTGAAACCGAAAGTCGGCTGAGTGGTGGCCGGCTTACCGAAGGTAGTGTTACCTCCGAACAGACCTCCAGACGTGGATGTGTTAGTGCCGAAGCCGCCGGCACCTAAGGTACCAAACGCTGTAGGAAAGAAACATTGTGTTAGGGATCCCTCCATTTGGCATACAATTTTAAGGCTAAAATGTTTTGGTACAATGAATTTGGCATACTTTTTTTGGCATAAAAATCCTTTGGCATAATGCAAATGTTAGCATAACTATCATTTAGTATAATATGTTTTGCCATAAGGAGTTGCATAAATTTTAAAGGCTGTTTTTAGGACAGTCACTACACAATCCGAATTTTTTATTTTATTTTACCACCTCATTTTTGCTTATAATTTTTATGCAATATTATTATGCTAATTTTATTTATGATTAAGACAAACATGCTAAATTTTTTTGGATAAAAAAATTATGCAAATTACTCATAAACTCATTTTGCATAAACTCACGCCTGTATTCCCCGAAGGGGTAGGCAGAGGTGCTAGCACCCACATTTCGCCAGTTTATGTTTAGGTCCCAATGTAATAGGTGGCGAGCCTATTGCCACTAACCGGGCACTTATAAACCTGCGATAAATACACACATAACTTCGAAAAGCATCGCAAAGTCATTGGTGTGTGCCGTGATAAACCTGGGATCGAACCTAGATAAACATTACGCATTCCACTAGGCTACCGCAGATTTGACATGAGGAGTTGCATAAATTTGAAAGGCTGTTTTTAGGACAGTCACTACACAACCCGACTTTTTTATTTTATTTTACCACCTCATGCTTATAAATTTTATGCAAAATGATTATGCTAATTTTATTTATGATTAAGACAAACATGGTAAAAATTTTTTGGATAAAAAAATTACGCAAATTATCATTAGTCTAAATTATCATAATATGCCAAAATATTTTATGGTTATTTTTTTATGCAAATTGATAGTGAACCCATTGTGTTATGTGTGGTGTGAGGCGCTACTCGTCCGATAAAACAGAGTAAAATGGATCGACTCGAGTAACGGCCGTTCCCAATAATATACTTACAGTTAAAGATAGATCGCAACAGTCAAATTTGACGTATCGGCTGTTTAAATTCAAAACATTGTAACTGATTTTTTGCGGGAAAGCGCATCGCGGTATAATTTTATTTTCCGAAATTGGTGTGAAATATGAGTTAAGTACTATGTTTTGAATTTAAACAGCCGAGCACTTTATCCGTAGATGTGATCTATCTTTTACTGTAAGTATGGGAACGGCGGTAAATCATTACTAAATTACTCGACTAATTTTTTGTAGTTCGCACATATTTAGCTATTAAATTACTCGCTAATCTACTAAATTACTAGCCTAATCCAAACTAGGCTTTAGGTCTTAGATGTGTCTCCAGGTATACAAAGGTAGGTGGATGATGTTAGAGCATTACCGGGAGCAGCCGTGCCGAAGGTAGGGGCTGTAGTCTTGGCGCCAAACAGGCCTCCGCCCCCCGTGCCGAAGGCTCCAAACCCGCTGCTCGCGGGCGTGATACCGAAGCCCGTGGTGGCTGGTTTGGCACCGAAAAGACCGCCTTGTTGCTGCTAAAATAATAAGTAGATAGAGTAAGTTCAGAGAATCATTTTAGTCTATTGTAAAAACCGCTGGGAGCACGGCGAAGAGCATTTTAAAACAACGGGAAAAATTTAATGCTCAAGTGGGCCTTGAACCCGACCTTTCCCTTACTGCGCTGGAATGCTCTTCCAACTAAGTTATTGAGCCACACCTTCTGATTCGAGGAAATTCTGATTCTGAGGAAAGGTCGTGGGTTTAAGTCCCACTTAAGCATTTCATTTTTCCCGATGTATTCGGACGACTTTTAATTAAAATAATCTAAAAACCAAAATTTCCATTTTATATTGAATATTAGAGTACTCAAAAAGCAATCGGTCTCCCAGTATTATGTAATTAAGTAGAGTATTCATATACAAATACACAATCACGCCAGTCAATGGTATCATGGTACATGCATAGTTTAAAAAAATCTAGATATTGTCATTTATTCGCATTTTGTATCCCTTTTTTTCATATTTAGGCATCCTTTTTCCCACGACGGAACGGAGACGGTATATGCGTTTAGGTTGAGAGGATGTTTGTTTGTTGGTGCAAATCCATGTTGCCATTTTCTTCAAAACTACCAATCAAATTTTGATGCAGTTTTCAGTTATGGGTTCAACTTTAATTGGGGCATATTCTTAGATACGTGTTACAATGACAACTCAACAACGGGGGCTACAGCAAGCATTTTTAATGCAAATCAGTGCTGCCAATTTTCTCCAAAAATACTAGTCCGATTTTGATGCAGTTTTCAATTATTGGTTAAGGTTTGATTGGTGCATGTTCTTAGATATGTGTTACGCTGACAACCAACTAGAGGGCGCTGTAGTAAAAAAAAAAATTATTTTTTATATGTTTCCAAAAATTTCAATTATCGGTGGTGGTCACCCTGGGCATGCTTCTGGACTGCGATAGTTTTGCAGGTAACAATAGTACGCGTACAACTATCAATTACAAAAAACTAACTTGATTCTGTGTGTTAGCGCCAAACCCAAACGCCGGTGTCGTTGTGCCAAATGTGGGCGCACTCGCCTGCGTTGTGGTCGCCCCAAATAACCCGGTACCTGTGGAGTAAATATACCTTCTATAAGCATATTATTCTCTATTGTTATAACCACAAATAATATTAGTTCTAAATTAAAGCCAACGAGACGAGAGAAAAAAGGTAAACAAAGCTAGCATTACTGAGTTACGTTGCGATAACTAACGATTATTTTCTCTGTCCTTGTCGCACATATCACACGTACGCGACAGCTGTCGTTGCGTGTTTCGTAGTACAGGAAAGCTGTCAGTACAGCGGTTCTAAACTGTCAGATTCGCCATCTGATGAGCAATTTCATTCCTGTCTGGAACGCGCTTGAAGTGATACGTAGTCATTTTCAAATAAAAAAGTTTGGAACCGCTGAAACATTGTTTACCTTTTTTCTCTCGCTTCGATGGCTTTACTTTATACAGGTGCACAATCAGGAACATAAAACGGTTACACTCCTAACTTCCAAAAGGGAGCAGGCAGCTTTTATTTCCAAAGTTGTTACTAGATGGCTGGCTAAAGGATCCGGGACTGTAGGAAGAAGGAAACACGTGAGCTGGCAGGGAATTCCAGGTCTTAATGGTGCGGCATAGGAAGGCCAGACCAAATAGAGATAGCCCTGGGTCGGCCGAGGTGCGAGGGATATAACCTATAACCCCACCTTCGGCTTTGCACTGCGAGCCACAGACGGTGTGCAGTTTTAGTCAGTTCGAGTTCGACATAACCATGCCATGCCGGCGGTATTCGCGGGGATTGCACGAGCACTCGCCTGGGGATTATCACCCCTTCATCCCAGACAACGCGGTGTCACGACACCCTCTTCACTTCCAGGGTTCGATGGTAGTCGGTCCGAGTTCAACATGATGACCGACAGGACTATCCGTGGGGATTTATGCAAAGGATCCTCTTTCCTTGGTCCTCCATAATTGATTTCTCTTAGTTAGAGAAAGATAAGCACACGGGCCGCCTAATGGCGGTGCTTACCCTGTAGGAATCTTCTAATTCCTTTAATGCTTTCACTAAGGCGACTAACATCTGACCTACAAATACACCCATTAAAGTGTGGCTTCGAGTTTTCATTAACCGATTCTTAATCGGTCTCTCTTTTATTTATCGTGCGAAAAATACCCACGGATTGGTATCCGTGGGTATTTTTCGCACGATAAAAAAACCTTATAACTTTTTTTTTATACAGGACACGTCAATTTGACTTCACCTCGCCTGATGTTAAGCTATAAGCTAAGTCTCGGAAAGAGGGTCACCATCGTAAACATTTACCATGTTAACAGTGGTGGCACTCAGCTTGACGGCCTCTTTAGATGCCTTTTCATGCCCCGTTTAAAGGACCCGGGACTGTAGAAAGAAGGAAACACGTGAGCTGGCAGGGAATTCCAGGTCTTAGTGGTTCCCCGGAGCCGGTGAAGGTAGTTATGTCGGTCTCGTACCGACTAAAACGCACGCCGTCTTTGGGTCTTTGGTTGCCGGAGGTAAGAATGCAGAAACATATCTCTCGCACCCCGGCAGACCCAGAACCATCTCTTTCGAGATGGCCTCCTCCGGGTTAGTCCGCCTCCCTTGGCTGTTTTCAGTCATTAGGTCGGAGGTCTATACCGGGTGTAAGGGAAACGCTCCCGAAGCTGAAAACCCCTAGTAGTATTCCAGGTACATAAGACATTGGCATACATTTTCTTTTTATTCTTTATTTTGCCTTATTTACTCTCTATCGCGTTAGCAAAGCTAAAAGAAACAGTAGTTTCATAAAAAGAACATCTAGCACAACACAATAGAAAAAGAACTGACCCCAAGCGCGTGCTTTTTTGTAGTGGTGTTTTTTTTAATGAAATTAAACACGATGGAGAGTAAATAATTTAAAAATAAAATATATTGAGAATAAAAAATTATGCCAATGTATTGTGTACCTGGAGTACTACTAGGGGTTTTTGGCTTCAGGAGCGTTCCCCTTACACCCATCAACTCTGTCAGTCGTTGGCTACTAACCATACCACAGGCTGGGAGGTCAGATGGTTGGACAGTCGCTCCTAATATAGAAAAAAAAACTACATCACATCATAATTCAGCGGACCAGACTCAGAGGTTAAGTCCTTGAATGCGACCAGGCCCTCTATTCTCCTAAAGCTAAGGCTGGTTTTATCGTCACGCCGTTAGGCGCGCTGTTGAGCAGCGCGCTGTTAACAGCACGCGTTTGAACAGCGGTGCACTATAAAACGACAGTAGCACGCGTTCCGCTGCTGTGCGACAGTCGTGTACAATATTATGAAGGTTAATGCGAGTCGAGTACTGGCTGTTTACTTTTTATGGAAAAAAGGGCAACGGCGAAAAAGAGTAGTTCCAATTCCTTTCCAATTTCTTCCCAGGCTTTATTTTTTGCATCCTTATTTTTGTATAATTCATTGGCCGGGTCCCATAAACACCTTCTGGATCGAACTTCCTCGATTACTCGTCCCGTATCGATGTAATTCATTTCTTACACAATTATACCTACGGCGCGTCTCAACAGCGTCACACTAAAACGCACACTGGCCGTAGAAGCGAATGAGCAGCACGCGTTTGGACAGCGCTGTCGAACATCGCGCGTTTATTAAACGGCGCTGCCCAAGTGCGCGACACAAAAACGCAACTTCTACTCCCATATATCTCTGAACGCGCGCGCTCCAACGGCGCTGCCGAAACGCGTAACGATAAAACCAGCCTAATCACTGTTATCGTCAGTATCAGAAAGATGTTGACGAACAGGGTACTCGAAATGATCTTAATTTCCTTTTTTGACCACCTTCCAGTTGACAGTTTGTTCTGATATTTGATACACACCTTTAGTCCGGACGATAATCCATACTTCCATACTAATATTATAAATGCGAAAGTAACGTGTTTGTCTGTATGTTACACATTCACACCTAAACCACTGAACCGATTTTGAGGAAATTTGGTATAGGGGTAGATTAGACCATGAGAAAGGACATAGGCTATGTTTAGTCGCGGTAACCGACATCCACGCGGGCGCAGCCGCGGGCTAAAGCTAGTATTATAAATGCGAAAGTAACTCTGTCTGTCTATCTGTCTGTACGTTACGCATTCATGCCTAAACCACTGAACCGATTTTGATGAAATTTGGTATAGGGGTAGATTAGACCATGAGAAAGGACATAGGCAATGTTTGGTCGCGATAACCGACATCCACACGGGCGGAGCCGCGTGCAAAAGCTAGTACCATATAAATCAATAAAACAGTTTGATTTGCTCTTAATACTAGAGTTTAAAGATCATTTTGAGACTTCTTCGTCAACATATTTATGACGCTGACTGTACCATAGCCACTGCAAATAATTACATGGAATTTAGACTGCATTTCTATAAGCTTAAGTTCCAAAATTAAATGAAAAAAGTTTCAGTACACTTATTCATTCACTCTGCAAACAGTAATTTCATTTTGGTCTTTCTTAGCATCGCTTTAAAGTCTAAAATTTAATGCAGTTTTTTTTGCAGTGGCTGTGGTGTGATTGTGGTTTAGCTTTAGTAAAATCGAGGGCCGGGACTAATGCCAGGATGATGATGATTTTGAATTAATAAGAGTCGCTCCCGTGAAAGTCATTAGTCTTATTGTTGGTTGTGAATTGTAAGGATACAGGTACAAAAAATAAAAGCAAGTAGACATTGATTAAAATAATGTATTTGATTTATTACATAATTTGTTTTTCATGACATAATAACAATTATATTTATATTAAAAATATATGATTTGAATAATATAATATCTAAATAGTTTTTTTTAAGAATATTAGAACCGAAATTACTAATATTCCATCTAACCCCTCCAACTAAGCTAAATTGCTTGTGCTTAGGAGTGGGTTCACGTCGGTAGTGTAATGGCCAGGATTCGAACCTGGGACCTTTCGATCGCAAGGCCGATTCCTTGACCACTGAACTACTGACGCTTTTGACATGCAGGAAGATAAAAACTTATAAAAACCATCATCATTCTCTGAACCTTTTCCCACCTTAGTTTGGGTTGGATTTCCTAACTGTGATGCGGCTCAACTTCCATATTTTCCGTGACACGACTGCCATCTGACCTCCATAACCAATTGGCGAAATCGAATAGTTAGACTAGTAGGACTTATTAGGGCTCCAACTACCCGTAACCACAGATAATATATGTAGCTCTATGCAGATGCAAAATCAGGAACAAAAAACGTTTACACTCGTAACTTCCAAAAGCAGGCAGGCAACTTTATTTCCAAGCGTTGTTACTAGATGGCGACAATGCTTTGGCAATCATTATTAATTTTTACTATTAAAAACTATTTATCAAAAATAAAAAATACTCTAAACACATTATTGAATATGACTGAATAAAACCATACATATTCTAATCTCTATTGATTCTGCAGTAATTTGAATGGTTATAGACAACTCGGACGGTGTCGCTAGATGGCGGTTTCCTAAATTAAATTTATTGTCACGAAATCTTTATTTATTATATTACCAACGAGTTTTATATATTAAATATGTATGTTTTAAAGTTCTGAAATAATTTACGTGATAGAATCACGTAAATTATATATAATCGTATAATCACGTAACGGGGAAATAAGAGTTTAACTTTTTATTTCTTAAAATGAAACTACTAGTGCCATCTATTATTTTTTGTGATATACTAAAGATATTTTCTTAGTGGTCGTACCCCATGCCGTAACGTATTATAAGATTATATCATGAAATATACTTTGGTCAGTATGTTTATATTCTATAAGCACCAACATAAACTAGAGTAAAGCCAACGAAGCGAGAGAAAAAAGGTAAACAATGTTTTAGCGGTTCCAAACTTTTTTTATTTGAAAATGATTACGTATCACTTCAAGCGCGTTCCAGACAGGAATGAAGTTGCTCATAAGATGGCGCATCTGACAGTGTAGAATCGCTGTGCTGACAGCTTTCCTGTACTACGAAACACGCAACGTCGCGTACGTGTGACATGTGCGATAAGGACAGAGAAAATAATCGCTTGTTATCGCAACGTAACTCAGTAATGGTCGCTTTGTTTACCTTTTTTTTCTCGTCTCGTTGGCTTTACTTTATATCCTAATAACAATAATAAATACTAAAGCTCCATACAATAATAGTAATAATATTATAACAATATTTACATAATCTAAAATAGATATCTTATAAACATCAATAAATGCAATTATTTCTATAATATCACTATAGCGAAATAATGGTGATGGTAATGTAGCGATAGCCTAGTGGTATGGGTAATGGACTGCTGAGACGAGGTCTCGGGTTCGATCCCATGGCACACACCAATGACTTTTCGATGCTTTTCGAAGTTATGTGTGTATTTATCGCAAGTTTATAAGTGCCCGGTTAATGGCAATAGGCTCGCCACCTATTACATTGGGACCTAAACATAAACTGGCGAAATGTGGGTGCAAATACCTCTGCCTACCCCTTGGGGGAATACCTTGGGCAAAGTTTCGATAGCAAAATCATCTGGAAGTATTAATTTGGCCAAAGAAAAAAATGTTTTTTTAAACCCCCATTCATTTTTCCTTTCACCTGAACATTATTCCCATGGAGAAGGTAATGATAGCGGAGTTGTTGCAAGGCAATCGAGTCACGTGCCATCCAAACGTCAAATGGACTCTTTTTTTTTTTCGTGCGGCAATCCCCTCGGATACCCCCCTTCCGGAGCCGGAAGGGGAGGTTATGTCGGACTTGAACCGACTAAAACCGCACGCCGACTGTGGGTCGTGGTGCTAGGCCGGAGGTGAGGTTGTCATCGACATATCCCTCGCACCCCGGCTGACCCAGCGTCAAATGGACTCATTCGGTAGGAACGTTATACCTATGAAGTCCTTCGACCATACATTATCACAAAAAAAAATTCTTTCGCTAAATTAATATTTCCAGATTATTTGGCTATCTTAACTGTGCCCAAATTCTTTTTAAACGACTATAAAATCACCCAGTATACTGAAGGCCTATTTCTCACTTCAATTTGATAAATCAATATCTACAATATACTGCCATCATTATTATAGTACTATCTTTTAATTACTTTCATATCTAAGATAAAAATATGATTATTTACTTTAATCCAAGCGTATACATATATCACGACCTCTTTTTTTATAAAGGACACGTCAACTTGACTTCACCTTGCCTGATATTAAGCTAAAGGCAAAGTCTCGGAAAGAGGGTCACGGTCATGTTAACAGTGGTGGCACTCAGCTTGACGGCCTCATCAGATGCCTTTTCACACCCGCTTAAAGGACCCGGGTCTGTAGGAAGAAGGAAACACGTGAACTGGCAGGGAGTTCCAGGTTAATGGTGCGGCATAGGAATGAGTCACTGAAACGCTTAGTTCTAGCAGGTATATTCTGCATCGTATACAGATAGCATCTTAGCATTATCGAATAAAGATCCTCCTGCAATATTCTATTTTACAGGGGTTTATCTAAGCCCTAATGACGCACCCCACCACCTCCTTAACGCACACAAGCAATTTGACAGCGATTCTTTTCGGATTTGTTGGCCAACTAGTCATAATGTGACAGAACGCGCGAGCGAGCAGACGTCTTGTCCTACACAATATGTCGACGCTAGTCCAGTATTCTACACATATATGTAGATAAGGTCCTTTATTAACAATATAATAAAAATATATTTCAATACCTAACAAGTATTTTATCCTACTCCCTGTCTAACGAACAAGTTAACTTTTGAAGTCCTAGTCCTATGTCCCAGTGACCTGATCGATTTTATATGACAATCGACTTTGTTTAAGAACAAGTTTCAATAGGTTAAACAAAGCAATATTTTTAATTTTGTCGATAGTTTCGCGAATATTACGCATTGAATAGGTAATGTATTGGTACATAACTATTTGACATGACATCATCCTTCAAAAGTTAACTTTTTCGTTGGGTAGACTATAATATTATAAATGAAAAAGTTTCTTAATATGTTTGTTAGTGATCAAATAACAAATACATTAGAAAAACGATGGTCTGTGTTCACAAAAAGTAAATTTCTTCAGTGTTGCCAGTATTTCTTCCATACAATCCATTTTTTTCCTATGGGACAACATCGCGAGTTTGTTTTCTACTATTTTCGCAAATGAAGAATTTATTGACGCTTCGATGGTAGAAAAGTATCCCGAGGGATACACAGGAGGTATACCGAAATTGTATGTATGTCCTCCATATAGGGTTTTCCATTGATGTGGAGTCAATCCAAAAGTATCTGAAAAGAAAATTTGTTGGTGATAAAAAATAGTATCAGTATTAGACTTATCACAATCTAAAATACTTTGACTTGACCAACGAGTTAACCAAAAATGGCTATGTGGTTAAACTCTACGCCGTAGAAGTGGGAGCAAGGGGAATTACAGCTAAATCCCTGTATAACTTATTTAAAACATTGCCAAGAGCTTCAGTAAGCTCTTTACTCAAACGAATATCTAAAACGGCGTTGATAGGATCTTACAAAATTTGGATAGGTAGAGGGGGGAACACGACTGACGGTGGAGGTGAGCGCTGATGCATCACAAGGTGGCCCCTAAACGTACACCTGGGTCGCAAGTCCCAGGCGCCGTCACAGTGTTCCTCTCTGTACCACGCCATGGACCCGGCGACCGCACAATCCATGGAATGCTGAGAACCGGATCTCTAAACTTTGATGTTGTAGGTATTTTGAAATGAGACAATGTTACGAAAGGTAACTTTCTTCTATTTAATATTATTGTCATTTTAATATTCACTCAATTAGTTCACTCATCACAATTTAATAGGTCCGTTTTGAAGTTTGCAGTCTTTACGTAACTAGTGATATAACCATACGACTCGTTACTCGATACTCACGACAAAACGATTCAAGTTTGCTTGAGTATTTAATCGATTTAAATATGTATTGTAAAGTGCATTGGATTACAGTTCTGTTTCAGAAAATGTAATTTAAACTTTGATGTTGTAGGTATTTTGAAATGAGACAGTGTTACGAAAGGTAATTTTCTTTTATTTAATATTTTTGTTATAATAAAATTCACTTAATTACCAAAAGAAATCGAAATATAACATAATTGTGTATAATTTATCAATTCTTGACCTGAATACTAGTAGATATTTAAATGAATAAGGCCTTGTAAATTATATTTAGATAGATTTGTTTTCTCCTGGACCGATAGGGGAAAATATAAAATAATCGTTATGCCCAGCACTGTGGTATCTGTCAATGAAAAATTTGATTAACTTCAGAACATTTCGATCGGTAAAAATATAAAACTTCATGGGCGTCACCCATAGAGTAGAGAAATACATCTGTCAAGGCGGACCTTTTAGATTGTGATGAGTGTAGACTGTAGAGTATACATTAAATATAGAGGGCGCCTTACTGAGTCTTAACCGTAGGCACGAGGATGAACAGTACTGAGGATATCTGCTCAGTCAGTGTAGCAAAATAATACCCGTCAAAGCGACTAGGCAAATAATATTTAATTTGATATTTATCAATATTGTTGAGACAATAAGGTTTTGTTTTGCGTGATTTGCTTGTGAGAAAATGAAAGACGTGTGGTTCGTATGATTATCTATTTGACACTAAAAATTGTGTTGCCTACCACAATAATAATTTAACAAAACGTAAATATATTTATGGGTCGAACATGCCGCCCACCAAAAGGACTGTAAGCCCTTTTTGTAAATTTACATTACAGTAAACATAAATGCACAAACTAACAAATATTTAACGTTCTAGAGAGATGAACATTGAATACATACCAAAGAAAATAGAAATAACAAAGAATGCACTATCTTTATCCTATGAATCAACATCAGGTAGGTCAAGTACATACTGGTCTTAAACAAACAAACATTTTGAATTTCAAACTAAACCGAAATTACACGAAATTAATAGTTATGAAAAGAAACAACAAATAGAATATTTCACTTCTAATCATTCTAATAATGCAATTGTAGGTATATGTTGGCATTGTCATCCTTTACTAACAAACCTATAATATCACATAATATAATGTTCTGTGATACAGGCACTTCAGGAGAACTATATACATGTGATTGCCAGGACAAAGTAATGTTAATTATTTACATAATTTTGTGGAATGCCCACAATCAATAAACACAACAAACTATTTATAAACACAATCATTAGTCACTGGTACAAATTGGCAATGCACATAAACTTGAAATAGACCTTTTAACCATTTTACCATTACAACGGAGTGTATACACTCGCGTTACATTATTTGCATCGGGGTGTTTGTTCATGACTCGTGCTAGTGGCCACTTACTAGGAGGCATGCTTTCACCTCTCATAAGTACTATATCACCGACTTCAAATTCTGGAGTCTTCTTTAGCCATTTAGGCCGTTGATTAAGTCGAGTCAAATACTCAGTCTGCCACCGCTTCCAAAATGTCTGTACCAATCTCTGAGTATGTTGCCATCTACTCAACAGGTTTACGTTGGCATTTTCATGACTACGTTCCGGGACAGTAACCAGCGCTTCTCCAACTAAAAAATGTCCAGGTGTGATGACCTGTATGTCATCAATCGTGTCTACCTCTGTTAATATCGGTGTCAATGGCCGTGAATTTAGACATGCTTCAATCTGGGTGAGCACAGTACTAAATTCCTCAAATGTCAGATTCGAATTGAGAATTTTCCGAAGATGATGTTTTACTGATTTGACTCCGGCTTCCCAGAGCCCTCCGAAATTTGGACTGTATGGTGGTGTAAAGTGCCACTGCGTGCCATCAGTCGCCAATTGATCAGTGATGTGCCCAGGCACTTCGAGACCTGCTTCCTTCCACATCTTAAACAGCTCCTTATTGGCTGCTACAAAATTAGTACCATTATCACTCCATATTTCATTGCACCTTCCTCTTCTGGCAACGAAGCGCTTAAATGCAGCAATAAAAGCATCAGAAGTTAGATCACTAACGAGCTCTAAGTGTATGGCCTTGACAGCCATGCAGATGAATATACAGATGTATGCTTTGCTGGTCTTGGTTCCTCTTCCCTTGGCGTTCAACACATACACCGGGCCAGCAAAGTCGACGCCACTCCGAGAAAATGGACGTGCTGCGGTCACCCGAGACTCAGGTAAGTCACCCATTAGTTGTTGTGTAGTAGTAGCACGCTGCCTTGCGCATATGAGGCATCTGCGTACGTATTGCCTCACCAGACTCTTGCAGCCGAGGATCCAGTAAGTACTCATCAGGTAAGTGATCATCATTTTAATTCCACCATGTAATGTTTTCTGATGGGCTTCAGCCAGGACCAGGGGTACGAGATGGTTCCTCTTACCTAATATAATGGGATGTTTCAGGTTTTCATCCGTGTCAGCGTTTCGCAGCCTTCCGCCCACTCTGAGGATACTTCGTTCATCTATAAACGGGTTTAATGACTTCAACTTACTTGTATTCTTTACAGATTTCCCTTCTCTCAGTCTTCTTAATTCTTCTGCAAACTCCTCTTCTTGTACTGACCTTATGCAACAGTCCAAAGCGGTTTGCATTTCTTCTACAGTTATTGAAACTTGTAATCTTTCCGGTTGCTTTTGCATGTTCAGAAACCTCTTACAGTGAACTATTACTCTCAATAATTCACTAAGTGAATCAAAATTTTCATATTTGATACATTTCTCTTCACATTCTGTCACCTGAATGTGGGAAAGTACGGTTTTCTTTCTCTCAATATCTGTCGACAGTGTTTGAGGTCTTACAAATTCTATGGTTTCACTCATAAGCCAGGCAGGTCCGTTCCACCATAGAGTGTTGTACTGTAATTCTGATATTGGTAAACCTCTTGACGCTATATCAGCTGGGTTATGAAAAGACTGCACATGAAACCATTGACTGTTGTTTATCTGTTCTAGTATCTCCACAACACGGTTTGCGACAAATGGTTTCCACCGGTTTGGTTCTCCTAAAATCCATGCTAAAACGATGGTTGAATCTGTCCAAGCATATATATGTTGTGCTGGTATTCTCATAGCTTGGCTGGCTTTATGTAATAACTTTGATAGTAATACTGCTCCGCTCAATTCTAGTCTTGGTAGTGAAATTGATTTAACAGGAGCTACCTTAGTTCTGGCAGCCACGAGGTGTGTCTTAATTCCATCCTTCGTTGGCACACGACAGTATACAACAGCAGCGTATGCTCTTTCTGACGCATCACAGAAGCCATGCAATGTGACTAGTTCGCTTTCGGTGCTGATTGTATTTAGCCAACGTATAATTTTAATCTTATTAACATTCTTCAAGTCTTCTCTGATACATTTCCACTGATCTATCAGTTGCTTGGGAATTTCTTGGTCCCAACCAATTCCTTCCAGCCACAGCCTTTGTACTAATATTTTTGCCAGTACTATAGCTGGTGCTATCCACCCTAGTGGGTCAAACAATTTTTGCAAATCTGATAATATAGTTCTCTTTGTTATGGTTGCAATAGGTTCCAATTGTAGTTGGTAATGAAATTCATCATGTCCAAGATTCCATGACAGGCCTAGAGCTTTGATAATGCCATCCAATTTAATATCTAGGTTCGCCCTGGTGGTGATTTTGTTGATGTCCATCGACTTTAGAAACTCGGTATCATTAGAGGCCCATTTTTGGAGTTCGAAACCGCCACGTTGTAGGATATCAATTATTTGCTGACTGACCTGGATTGCTTCTTCGGTTGTGTCAGAGCCTGAAGTCAGATCATCAACATAGAAGTCTTCTCGAATTATTCTAGCCGCTTCAGGGTAGGGTTCTCCTTCATCTTCTGCCAGTTTCATCAATGTCCTCACGGCGAGATAAGGGGCTGATGCTGTACCAAACGTGACTGTACGTAATCTATAGTCCTTGATATCTGCTCCTTCATTGAAGTTCTGCCTGTTGCGACGCCATAGTATTCGGTGGTAATCTGAGTCTTGTTCATCTAACATGACCATTCGGTACATCTTTGTGACGTCACTTGCGAAGCATACCTTGTGCATGCGCCATCTCATCAAGATACTTCTCATGTCTTCCTGCAGTACTGGTCCAACCATCAGTTCGTCATTTAAAGAAAGCCCATGGTTGTACTTACATGATGCATCAAAAACTACACGTACCTTTGTGGTCTCCTTGTCCGCTTTTATTACGGCGTGGTGTGGTAAATAAACAGAAGGTTTATGTATTTCCTCTCTTGGCACCTCCGTCATGTGTCCCATTGTAATGTATTCTTCTAAAACCTTGTCATATTCCATTTGTAACTCAGGTGTTTGTTGTAATCTTCTTTCTTGTTGAATCAATCGCTTCATAGCTATATCTCTAGAGTTTCCACTTGGAGTTACAGGACTCATGGTACGGAAGGGCAATCTGACCACGTACTTACCACTGCTATTTCTTTTATATGTTTCTTCATAAAAGGCTTCACATTTTTGTTCTTCCTTTGTATACTTTCTTTGTGTGTCTTGATCTACTTCCCATAGTGTTTTTAAGAAATCATCGGTTACGATCTGGTGATGCATGACGAGAATAGAATCAATTGGTTGTTTATCTTCAATTTTGCCAAATAAAATCCAGCCCAGGGTTGTCTTGTGAGCACATGGAGACCCTGATGGACCCTTAATCAACTCATTTTGCACTATCTGAGCATACACATCAACACCTAAAAGTAGATCAATGGAACCTGGTTTGTAGTAGCTTGGGTCAGCCAGGACTAGTCCATCTAGATGATGCCAATTGCTTGTTTGGATTGTGTGGGATGGTATTTTGGTAGTAAGTTGTTTTGACATGACATATGTTTTAACATCTATGTCAAATGGTTCATATTTTGATTGCAGCTTAAGCTGCACTACATGTTTGATATCTGCTCTAGTTGATCCCACACCAACGACTGTGCCTCTTATTGGATAGCGCTTAGCCTTGATTAACTGTGCTGCTCGTTCGCTTATGAAGCTCGCTTGTGAGCCCTGATCGATCAAAGCACGTAGAGTTACCTTGTAATTGTCCTCGCTGCATACTTGTACCATTGCTGTGGCCAATAATGCTGTTGTTTGTTTGCTTGAAATATGAGACGCCACGAGTGTCATATCTTCTTCTATCTTCTCCACATTTGTATGTAAAACCATTCCGGGTTGATCACTCTTTGTACACTCGACGTTGCCCGTTATGGTTGTGTTGTTCTCATCCCTTTCGTGAAGAAGGCTGTGGTGACGTCTTTTGCATATTCGGCAGCATGTTGGTATGCGACACTGCCTCACAGAGTGTCCTGATGAGAGGCAGTTGAAGCACAGATTGTTTGTCTTACAGAATTCGCTCCTCTGTAATGGTGTTTTCTTTGCAAATACTTTACAATGGCTTAGTGTGTGACTTTCATTACATATTTTGCATGCCTTGTCATTCTCATTAGTTGCACTGTGAAACGTCTTTTCTCGTATGGGGACAGTGGTTGATCTCTGTTTGACTGGTTCTGTAAGCTCCAATGTGCGAAAACGGCTTTCCAAAAACTTTTCAAACATTTCAAGCGAGGGTAGACAATTGGTATCTACACAATTGTTGCTTACATGTTCTTCCCAATATTTATGAGTCTCAATATCTAATTTCTGCACCATAACGAATATTATTATTGGATCCCAATTTTTAGTACTCACATCCATGTTGTTAAGATGATGTAAACACTCAAAAGTGGTGTCTAGTAAGTTCTTAATGGCACTCGAACTGTTTACCAATATTTTCTTTTGTGAAAATAATCTTCTCATTACAGTGTTAGTAGTGATGCGTTTGTTACCATACCTTGTTTTCAACATATCCCATGCCTTGTCATAGTTTGAATCCGTTACTTGTATATGTTTCAGTATAGAAGCAGCTTCTCCCGTAACACTTGTTTTTAAATAATGTAATTTTTGCACATTACTAAGGGATTTGTTCATATGTACAAGTGTATTAAAAAGGTCATGGAAGGACATCCACTCTTCATACTGTCCACTAAATGTAGGTATTTGAATTTTGGGTAACATCACGCGCGGCACACAACTTTTAACGCTTGTTGCACTTCCGTAGCCATTGTAATGTCACGTAATTTCCAATAAGTTTTGTCACAATCAAACGTAGCAAACGTTATAAAACCTATTAGTTTTGTATTTTGTTATAAACTTGCACAGTTGCACTAATAACCTGTATTATCTCGAGTCTATTGTTCTCGGGCGGCCGGCTGGCAAGTAGTCGGGCGCTCGGCTCACTGCGCGGTATGCGGCTCGAATTTGGACCATATGTTGAGACAATAAGGTTTTGTTTTGCGTGATTTGCTTGTGAGAAAATGAAAGACGTGTGGTTCGTATGATTATCTATTTGACACTAAAAATTGTGTTGCCTACCACAATAATAATTTAACAAAACGTAAATATATTTATGGGTCGAACAAATATAATATATATATATATCAATATTTTATATTACATTGTATATTTGTAGTATTCCGCGACCAGTCCCTTACAGGGTAATACTCTGACCAGCTGAACTACATGGATACTTGAATGAATTTTACAGCATTACGTATGGTAACTATACAAATAAAACATGAAACTTCTCGGGCGGGACTCGAACCCGCGATCTTTCCCTTACAGGGGGAATGCCTTGACCAACTCGGCTACCGAGACGTTTTGGATATTCTAAATTCTACTACACACTCGGTAGCACAGGTCTAAACCTTTGTGGTTTTATGTGCTATTACTATATGTTAATAAAAAAAGAAATAAAAAAATATTAAATAAGCTTGTCTGAAGAAATTATTTCGATGAAATTTAGTATTGGGGTAGATTAGACTTTGAGAAAGGATAGGCTATGTATGGTCGCGATAACTGACATTCACGCGAAGCCGCGGGCAACAGCTAATAATCCATACTAATATTATAAATGCGAAAGTAACTGTCTGTCTGTCTGTATGTTACACTTTCACGCCTAAACCACTGAACCGATTAGATTAGACCTTGAGAAAGGACATAGGCTATGTTTGGTCGCGATAATCGACATCCACGCGGAGCCGCGGGAAACAGCTAGTATTATTATTAAGTGGTAATTTATCGAGAGATAAAAAAGCAAACAGTTTATTACTCAACAGTTGGTAGTCTTTCGTTTTTTTTTTGTTCTAAAGCTTGTCCCAGGGTCCAGTTACCTATTTTTTCTTTTGATTTGGCTTGTGTTTTATGGAAGCAACTGCCATCTAACCCCCTACCTAGAGAAGGAAGCCTGCGCAATACACTGGCAGGTGAAATTGGCCTGGGTTCCGAATATTTCAATAGGGCCATGGGGGATCGCGATTTGCCCGTACACATTTTGACGTGACAATGTCTTATAATTCGATGGAGCCGGCTGCACGCACGAACAAACATGACGTCATGCGGCGTTACCTCGCTCTGAGGCGTTCCATTTAAGGCTTGAAGTGCAAGCGAGAGCGCGGAACGAGCGACAAATCAAACAAATAAAATTAAAATTTTCTTTTGAAAAATGAAACCATTCCATCAGTATGTTCTTATGACGTTGTCACGTTCAACTATCGTCAGTAAACCGACTTTAAAGACAACCGATTTTTTTTTTGTATGAAAGAATTTTAGAAACCTAAATTACTAATATTCCCTGTGCTAGGAGTGGGTTCACGTCGGTAGTGTAATGGCCAGGATTCGAACCCGGGACTCTCGAAGGCCGACTCGTAAACCATTAAGCTACCGACGCTACACAAGAAATAGTTTTGTGAAGTATGTAAAAATTGATTTTGCAAGATTTGTCCCATACTAACAACAAAACATGCAGGAAAAAGATCAAATTTCATGCTCACAAATAAAAAAACTCAAAATAACATACATAGGTTGAATACTTACATTAATTTCGATATATTTTCACACATAATCCAATTATTTCTTGACGTCGTATATAAATAAAAACCATCTCGACCTCACGACTTTCAAACAGAAAAAACCGCATCATTCCGGTCTATTCGTTTGGGAGGTATAATGGCACAAACATACACAGAGACACACTTGTTTTATTTTGCGTTAGCGTTGAGAATTTTATGTCGTAAAGAGAATTTCGGGGGAATCCCGTATAGGTAGTTTTGTTTAATACGGGTTTTAAAAAAAAATCGGTACAGGTGAACCACATTTATAAGTCGCATCGGCAAAGTTCGCCTGCTTAGAAGAGTAATCTAACGCCGATTAATTACGATTACCAACGCTATTGAAACACCAACTTTATTGCGTTGCGTTAAGATTGAAAATGCAATAAATCCAGAGAGTAGTGCTTTCTCGCTCATTGTTCATTGTTTCGAACATGGCGCGCAGGCGGCAACCAATAATAAAGGGCCATGTTTGGCGGAGCGTTGTGATTGGTTAAGATCCAACAGTTCGTAAGAATGTTGGTAGATGGCTGCACCGTCGCCCTTATAGACGGATATAAAGAGAAGGAAAATTTGGAATGATTCAAGTGGTGCTCAATAGCTCAGTTGGCAGAGCAGTCGCCCTGTAAGCGAAAGGTCGTGAGTTCGAGTCTCACTTGAGCATTTCATTTATTCCAATGTTTTTCGATTTTTTTGGTGCGTTTCAAATATGAGACTTCTGCGCAGGTACATCGGCGTAACTTATAAACGTGATACTACTGTAATATAGTTTTTTTATATCACGTATGTGGTTCAAAATCCAACAGCTGGTCTAGCTGCAATGCTTCGATATAGCCTTTGTGTTGTAGAGGTCACACGGCAGTCGCTACACGTAAAATATCGATGTTAAGCCAAATCCACAGTTAGACTGGTAAAGCAGGCCCCCCGACTGAAGCCGCACGCCGACTGAGGGTCGTGGTCATGAAGGAAATGATGGCGGAGTTGTTGCAAGGCAATCGAGTCGCGTGCCATCCAAACGTCAAATGGACTCATTCGGTAGGAACGTTATACCTATGACGTCCTTCGACTTTTGACACCCCGCGCGACTCTCTTCCCACCCGCATTCGGCGACGCGTTTTTATTAGGAGAAATATCAATTGGGCATCTCCGTTACTTAATCATATTCTGTCCTCCGTGGTCGTGGTGCTAGACCGGAGGTTAGTGAGGTTGTCATCGACATATCCCTCGCACCCCGGCTGACCCAGGACCATCCCTTACGGTCTGGCACTCCTTGGGAGGAGGGACAACGGTGTCAGTAAAGCGGACTCCATACTCCAAGTTGAAAGCGTCAGAGCCGACTGGGATTAACGCTAGGATGAAGAAGGTGGCAGACAATCACACGGCCCACCTGATGGGAAGCGATTACCGCGACTAATGAACCTGTGCTAGTCAATACTTGAAGTTGTTTTGAGTTTTAGAGTACTTTTTGTACATCTGCGACCAATATCTTTGGGAATCAATTGCAATTGGGTATTATCCTATAGTTAAAATCCATACAAATATTATAAATGCGAAAGTAACACTGTCTGCCTGTCTGTATGTTACGCTTTCACGTCTAAACCAATGAACCGATTTTAATGAAATTTAGGTATAGGGGTAGATTAGACCATGAGAAAGGACATAGGCTATGTTTGGTCGCGATAACCGACATCCACGCGGGTGGAGTCGCGGGCAAAAGCTAGTCTTCTATAAAAATAAGAGAAAGTTGTGATATTTATAACTCAAGAACGACTGTACCGATTTGGCTGAAAATTGGTGGGGACGTAGCTTAGAACCAGGAGACGGACACACGATACATTTTATTCAGCTCGGCCTTTATTTTATCCCGGATATAGGTTCCTGTGGGTCGCGGTCACGGGAACAGTATTTCTGTGACCCTGGTACATTTGCATGAAGTACCAGGCTCACAGAAACTTTAAAGAACTTTATCTGGGTCATGGGAACGGGAGCAGTGTGTCCTATACCTTTCTATTACGAACTTACCGCGGACATAGTCGCGGGCAAAAGCTAGTAAATTATATAACAGTAAGAATGGTAAAAGAGCGGTAAAAATTGCGTCGGTTCTTATTTTATAGTTTTAGGTTTTTATTTTTAATCATCCACCCAACCTATAATAGTAACTGATTTGACTATTAAATTTTATGACGTCACCAAATCTTTTTTCATACAAGTTACCTTATTACTTATCGTTTTGACGTTTAGTAAAAAGTAACTAATTTGATTAGTCAGTAGAATACCCAATTGTCATGACTTTTATTGACGGAATCAAAGAAGAATCAAAGAAAGATTTTATTACAATACCATAATCATTCATTTTGTCATCTAAAACTGACAACACAGTACTCATCAGATAACTTCGTCTGATTAAAAATTCGACTATAATTATTATGCGAACTGGCGACCCTACTAGCACCCCGGCTAGGGTAGTAATCTTCCACCCTGGTATACAGCGAAGGCGAACCGTACGTCGGAGGTCGCAGAACGACCTCCGTCCTCCATGAGCGCCGGCCTGGGGTGACCGGTGGAGCCGCCCTCACCCTAGCAGAAGCAGGCCGCGGCCCCGTACCCGGGGCTAGATGGGGACACCGAGGTCCCCACAACCCGAAGGGGGCCCTGCCGGGGTGCTAGAGATATGCTTTCCATAATCTCACCTCCGGCAACCAAGGACCCAAGACGGCGTGCGTTTTAGTCGGTTCGAGTCCGACATAACCACCTCCGGTTCCGTGGGGATTTTTCGCACTATAAAAAAATACCCTGGTATATAAATCTCCACTTACCAGTAGAAGCTGTGACTCCGAAGGCAGGTTTGGTGGCTCCGAACAGTCCCGGCGCAGTACTGCTGGCGGGGGCGGCGTTCCCGAAGCTGAAGGAGCCGCCTGTCCCGAAGCCCGCACCGCCCATCGCGCCCCCGCCGAAAACCGACGGCGCTGATGTCGTCGCGGGTTGGGCGAAGGCTGTATGGATATATGGAGCGATTATAAGCCAGATCGATTGAAAATAAAGTTTTCAGTAAATATTCCACAACATTCTACACAACGCTATCTAGACCCATGGTAAGCGTTTATAGCTTGTGTTATAGAATCTAGAATGCGGATAAACATATATAAATAGTTTTTTTTGTAAATACATACATATTATACATAGAAACACCCAGATCAATGCAAGTAGCCATATTCATGCATACAAATATTTGCACTGAGCGGGGAATCGAACCCGCGCCTCCTGCGTGGCTGTCGCGTGCACTACCGCAACCCCTGAGTACCCGGCCCGAACTGGGCGCAAGGTCAACAAACTATGCCATGCGGATTTGGTCGGTTCGAGTCCGACATAATCACCCTCACTGGCTTTAGAGGGATTAGTATAGTACTCAATATATTCACATGTAGATATATTCACACCTGTTATCTCCAAAGGGGTAGGTAACCGAAGACCATCGACCTCCATGACCTGAGGACGGTGAGTTGGCTGCTCACCGTCTTTACAGAAGTAGGCCCATGACGGCAGCGTGACGTGAGGGAATCACCCACGCCCCCCCCCCCCCTCCCCCTAAGCGGGATGACACCCGAACCCACCCCCTCCCCCCATAGACGCGGAATAGCATCCGAACCACCCCTTAGGCGAGGCCGCAATTGTAGCCGAAGGTCCTGGGACATCCTTCCGCGGGCTTAACCGAGGCTCCCAACCATAGGCTTCTGGGCGTTACCGTGGGAGTTTTTAGTCGGTAGGAGTCCGGCATAACATCCATGAAGGATTTTCCCCCACGGTAAAAAAAATAAATAAAAAAAAGGGTAGGTAAAGTTGAACTAATAGCCGTCAAGCATGCACTTTTTATTTGCTTCTAGCCTGTAATACCCAAAGACTCGCCCCTGTCCCGTGGGATCGAAAATCATAGTTGGCGAAAACTGGGTATTAATACACCTCTGCTAACCCCTTATCTATATGAATATAAAAATTATATCTAAATAAACTTACATGTAGTACCACCGAACAGTGGTTTGGCCTCAGGCGTCGACTGGAACCCCCCAAACATGCCACTGGGGTTGCCCTTCCTTCCAGCCACATAGTCTTCCAAACGAAGCTCCTCAAGAGACTTGCTCTCATACTCCTACAGGAAATAATTAGTATTAGGAACAAAAAGTAATAAAAGTAGTTTTTTTTGTACTGATGTTTATTTTCATGAAATTACCTTTTAATTTATAACCGAAAAACACTAACACTTTAGAGAGTAAATATTTTTTTTAATCGATTTTTTTCGTCCAAATCGATTATTTTTTAACCCCCGACGCAAAATGACAGGGTGTTATAAGTTTGACGTGTCCGCGCGTGTGTGTGTGTGTGTGTGTGTGTGTGTGTGTGTGTGTGTGTGTGTGTGTGTGTGTGTGTGCCCGTGGCATCGTAGCTCCTAAACGGATGAACCGATTTGGATATATTTTCTTTTGTTTGAAAGGTATATTAGTCGGGAGTGTTCTTAGCTATGTTTAAAAAAAATCGGTCCACAATGGCCGTCGCTACAAAATGGCGGAGTACACAATAATTTCACAATTGTGTTTCACGATTGTGTATATGAATATAAACACTCTGCTTACTTACATGTTTCTGGAAGACCGATTGTTACGATAGTTCGACCACTCTGGATGCTTACAACTTTTTGTATACTCTAATTATCAATATAATATTGAAATTTTGGTTTTAAGATTATTTTGAGTACTCTACTCGTCAACATTTTTCTGATACTGACTGTACCTGGTAAATCTAGGCGGTTTTCGGCTTGGGGAGCGTTCCCCTTACACCCGGTATAAATAATTCCATCGACTTACCTTCATACAAGTAATACAATGATGTTTGATATTGACATTCTGTGAAGCGCCCTGTTTCACGACCACATCAGTGCCGATGACCGGGTTGTATTTAACGTGTGCGGTGCCTGTTGCCGTTTGCTGGGGTTGGCCAAACGCGCCTGTGGAGATGGGTTTAATTATTATTCTGTCTGTCTTTTACGCTTACACTCCTAAACCTCCTAACACGATAATCTAAGGTAAAGTAAAGCCAACGAGACGAGAGAGAAAAGGTAAACAAAGCGACCACTAGCGATTATTGTCTATGTCCTTGTCGCACACATAACACGTACGCGACAATGGCCGAGCGACAGCTGCCGGTGCGTGTTTCGTAGTACAGGAAAGCTGTCAGCACAGCGGTTCTAAACTGTCAGATCCGCCATCTTATGGGCAATTTCATTCCTGTCTGGATTGCACTAGTGATAAATCTTTGGAACCGCTGAAACTTTGTTTACCTAAATAATGTATAAATGTAAATGTCTCGGTAGCCGAATTGGTCAGGCATTCCCCCTGTAAGGGAAAGACTGCGGGTTCGAGTCCCGCCCGAGAAGATTCTTTTTCCCTATGTATTCGAAATGTATAAAGAGTATAAGGCGATTGGCACACTGCGACGCGCGACGCGGCGTCGAGCGTTGTTGCGTCGACGCGGCGTCGCGCTCGGCGCCTCTACGGAGCTCATTTTGTGTAGAACAACGCGGGGTCCCACACACTGACAACGCAATCACGCGCGATGCCGCAGAATACGCGCGTACAAGCAGAAAACGCGAGGTATGCCACACTGAAATCTGCATTCACGCGCGTGATTTTCGAGGGATTTTTAGTCCGAGAGCTGTTAGAAATTTCTGTGTAGGTAATTGAGACGAATTTTAAATTAATATTATTGCAATGCAACATGACTATTTAACGGCAAATTTAGAGCGCTTTCACATCAACTGACGTCCGATATCCAATATCCGATATCCGAGATCGGAGGAAGTCAAATATCGAGGCCCCATATCGGGTATTGGAGCCGACACCACTGTTTTGGCTCGTTATCGGAACACGCAGAGACTGCAAGCGACTTTCAACCTAAATTGCATTTTCTTAGTTACGTCTCTTTTTGCGTTAATAGATGACGCTGATCACGAATATAAAAAAAAAATTAGTTACTATGCCATGTCAATAAGTCGAAAGTAGCTTGCACTTCTAATCATTTTCTTTTCGCGTCGAGCGTCGCAGTGTGCCAATCGCCTAAATGTATCAAGGTATAAATGTATCAAGAGATCACTTTCACTACGTAGTTCCACGACTTAACGCTAGATGGTGCTATACTCAAAAATCCATCCATCCATATACTCACGCCTGAAAATCCCCGAAGGGGTAGGCAGTGATGTACTAGCAACACCGATTCGCCAATTATGATTTTCGGTTCCATAACGTAATAGGGGGCGAGCTTCTTGCCATGTAGCGGGCCCTTGGTCTTGGGCTGTCAGATGGAGAACAGCCCTATCCCTTAGTCGCCTTTTACGACACCCACAGTAAGAGCTGGGGTGATCCTATTCTACTCCACCGGAAACCAACACGGCAAACGGTACTCAAAAATGAGTCCCTATAGGATTCATGGCTCAAAAACTTTAATACCGCGATGTAGGATCAATTTCACTACGTCGTTTTACGAACTAACGCTAGATGGCGCTATACTTAATACACTACATAGTACGACCAACCTACGTTAGATGGCGTTATACTAAAGAATAAAACTTACTGGTATTGTTAGAGAATAGCCCCCCACCGCCTAGGGTGTTGGTCTGCTGTCCAAACAGACTGGTGCCAGTGTTCTGTGTGGCACCGAACAGACTGCTGCCAGCTGTTCCTGTGTTGCTCGTAGCTCCGAAACCGAACCCTGGTGGAGAAAACGGAGATAAGGTTTGAAACTATGTAAAGTAAAGCCAACGAAGCGAGAGAAAAAAGGTAAACAAAGTTTAGCGGTTCCAAACATTTTGTTTTTATTATTACGTATCACTCCAAGCGAATTTCAGACAGGTATGAAATTGCTCATAAGATGGCGGATCCGACAGTTTAAAACCGCTGTGCTGACAGCTTTCCTGTACTACGAAACACGCAACGACAGCTGTCGCTCGGCCATAGTCGCATACGTGTGACATGTGCGACAAGGACGGAGAAAATAATCGCTAGTTA
The DNA here is from genome assembly GCA_914829495.1 of Eilema sororculum. Lineage (NCBI taxonomy): Eukaryota > Metazoa > Arthropoda > Insecta > Lepidoptera > Erebidae > Eilema > Eilema sororculum. Next base: position 4,893,315 of record OU618559.1, read on the forward strand.
TCGCAACGTAACTCAGTAATGGTCGCTTTGTTTGCCTTTTTTATCACGTCTCGTTGGCTTTACTTTAGTCATTTATATTTTAGTAACAGAAACTTTCTTTCTGTGTGTCTGTCTGTCTGTCTTTCTTTCATTCATTCTGTCTGTCAGGAGAGTCAGGCTGTCTGTCTGGTCAGTCTTTCAGTCAGACTATCAGACAAATAGTTAGCTGTCTGATTCGAAATACATCGGGAAAAAGAAGCGCTCAAATGGGACTTGAACCCACGACCTTTTCCTTACAGGGGGAATGCTTCGGGTGTGGCTCAATAGCTCAGTTTGAAGAGCATTCCCGGGAAAGGTCGTGGGTTCAAGTCCCACTTGAGCGCTTCTTTTTCCCGATGTATTTCGAACTTAAAAAGTTAGCATAATAAATTGAAAGTCGCTTGCAGTCTGTGTGATCCGATATCGAGCCAAAACAGTGGTGTTGGCTCCAATACCCGATATTGGGCATCGATATTTGACTCCGTCCGATCTCGGATTTTGGATATTGGCTATCTGACGACAGTTGATGTGAAAGCGCTCTAAATTTGACGTTAAATACATGTTGCATTGTAATAATATTTTTTAATTAGTCTCAAACACCTACACAGAAATTTCTAACAGCTCTCGGACTAAAGTCCCTCGAAAATCACGCACTATAAAAATTTCATTCAAAATAAAAGTCGGATTGTCAGTCTTTCTATGTATCTGATCTATCAGTTTGTCGATGTATCTTTCTACTAGCCTGTCAGTCTGTCTGTCTTTTAGTTAACCTGATAGCATAGTCAGTCTGTCTGTCAGTCAGTCAGGTTATTTCAAATCCCCTCTTCCGAAACCTCTCGTTATGTAAGTAAATTACCTGAAGGTTTAGCTCCAAACGCCGACTGGTTCTGCGTATTACCGAAGAGACCTGTCGAAGTGGGAGCGCCGAAGAGCCCTCCACCAGTGGATGTACTGGCTCCGAAGCCGAAACCTGATGTACTGGCACCGAAGCCGCTGGTAGATGTTGTAGCGGCGTTATTGCCGAAGAGACCTCCCGTTGTGTTTGTCGCGCCGAAAAGACCTACGTAACAAGTTTTTTTTTTTTAATTTTTAGTTCCTGTTACGGTTATAGGTAAGCACGGTGTACCGGGACCTAGTAAACTTTTACGACCCAAGAAGGCTCCTTTCTATTTTTTTTTTATGTCGTGCGCAAAATCCGCACGGATACCACCCCCACGGCGACGGAGGAAGCGGTTATGTTGGACTCGAACCGACCAAAACGCACGCCGTCTTGGGTCCTTGGTTGCCGGAGGTGATATTGTCGAAAGCATATCTCTCGCACCCCGGCAGACCCAGAACCATCTCTTTCGAGGTGGTCCCCTTCGGATTGTGGGGACCACGATGTCCCCATCCAACCCCGGATACGAGGAGGCACACTTTGCTTCTGCTAGGGTGACAGGCGGCTCCACCGGTCACCCCCAGGCCAGGAGGCTCCTTCCTATGGGTAGTTGGAACCTAAAAAGTTCTCGTGTGGTGTAGTATTTATGTGACACGTGTAACCTCATTATTTTGTGTGTTAATCATGTATTATTCCAATAAACAGTCTACATCATGACTTAATTGTTTGAATTACTCTCCTAATACCTCCCGTACATGGCGACCCTGCCACTCGGTAATTTGACGCGCTCTCCATATAGGGAGATGGAATTTTTCTAGTGAAATAAACTGAGTGCAGCGACTAAGGCGATTGGCACACTGCAAAGCCCGACGCCGCGTCGCGAAGTGAATCAAAATGCCGCAGGAGGCACAAACGAGGCCACAGCAGAGGACATAAAGTACCACATGTCGTTGTCTAGTTCGTTACTTTTGACAATCCTCGTCATTATATCGACTACAGCGAAGCCAAATGGAGGGGTTAGCGGGAATATTAGTAGTTTCAGTTGCTAATATTCTTTTAAATAAAAAATAAATGGACCACACCGGTTCGAAACGCGGCCCAGACCTGAGAAGACTCCGGCAAGAAACTCGGCGGGCATTCTTTTTTTTTTGTCTAAGACTTCGACCGTGTGGTCGTTTTCGAACGAATCAATAGATGTCTATGAAAATAAGAACCACGCGGTTGCCGCTGCGTCTATATGACAAATGGCTTGTAGAAGTCAGATACCTGGTATCTGACTTTGAGGTGAAGGCCTCGGATGCCTCCGATACTATCACAATGCGGATGATAATGACATCAATCAATTAATTAGCCTTTCGTAGTCCACTGCTGGACATAGGTCTTTCCCAATGTTGGGAGGCTATGAACTACTGTTTCCACGATGGTCAGAGGTATTGGTACATAGTTAAAGGAGGACGGCCACGTTGTACCTATGGAGCTCCGGCTTAGGCGTAGACATTTTTTTGTTTAAATAAAAATACTGCTATTTGGTAACTGAAGCTATGTATAAACCGATAATATGAATGGTTTAGTACCAAGCTAATTAAAAAAATGGTTTTTACGTGAATATTTTTTATTTCATTTTCTTCATCACTTTCGTACACCAATAACATACTATCGAGGAACTTAGCTAGCGGAGTTACTGTTGGAAGAGTTTTTAATTGTTGGAATTTCATACTCTTTGTTTATGGCTGATTTGATTAAAAAGTAAATGTCAGATGTCATATTTGAATTTAAAAGGTTTTGAAAGTTCGGTAAATATTCTAGACAGAAATTTTTATTCTAAGAAAGATTTTGATTAGGAAGCATGTTTTTATAATTATGTAAAGTGATAGTTTTTGTTAATAATGTGTTGATCAGGCTGTTTTATTTTACTAGCGTGTGTATGTTTTGTGAAGATATTATATGATCCAATAATTGAACGTGAGTGTTTATTTTTATTTACGATGAAGTAGCAACTAATTTTTTCAAGTGGTTATGGGCCCAGAAGCAGAGTAAGGAATATACTACGTAAGTAATGAATTGAGATATTGAAATAGAGATAACATCATGTCGGACGAAAATTTACCAAAATTAAATTGTGAAAATGATTTTCATATGTGGAAGAAGCGGTTTACACTTTTATTACAAGCCAAAGTTTGGAAGTGGCAATAGATGGCGAGGTAAGTGATAAAGATTTTAAAAGAAAAGATGCTAAAGCGAAATTTTATCTCATTAACAGTCTGAATGACAAATATGTTAGCCATGTAATAAATTATAATACCTACAAAGAAATGATAGAGAATTTGGATGCACTATTTTTAGGAAATGATCAAACCCAACTATGTCAGCTTTTAGAAAATTTTTACAAATACGAATTCAAGAATAATGACATATTGATTGATATTAGTAATATTCAGAATATTGTTACTAAAATAAAGAATTTAAATTTTGAAATTAAAGAAATGCAAATTTTGTCAAAGATTTTGAGTTCTTTACCAAAGGAGATGGCAAATTTTAGAACAGCCTGGGAATCCACCCCTAGCTCAGAGAAAAACGTTACAAATTTAATTGCAAGAATAATTTTGGAGAAGAAAATAAAAGAAAGTCAAAATTCTAAAACAATTGATAATGACAGTACAGAAACAAATGCAAGCAAGGATGGATACAACTTTTTAGTTATCAAAGCATGCTTTAAGTGTGGAAAGAAAGGGCATATCGCAAGGTTCTGCAGGAATAACAATTATTTTAATGGAAATAATCAAAATTTTAGTAAACCGTTACAATGCTACAAATGCTTGAAGAATGGACACCGTAATACTGACTGCAGTGAACAATACAGCTGTATCATTTGTAAACAGGATTCACACTACACTAAATTTTGTTTAAAACGTGGAAATAACTCAGTGAGTAATAATTTTATTAACTATATGGGAACGAGCGAAGAAACAGAATTTATTTTAGACTCAGGAGCGACATGCCACATAATTAATGATTTAAATCTTTTAGATAAAATAGAGGGTTGCTCACAGCGAATTATGACCGCTGATGGCAATATACATTTGATTGATAAAATTGGAAAAATACAGTGTCATATTAACAACAATAATCTTACTTTTAAGGATGTTCTGTTTGTACCAGGAATGAAGAAAAATTTAATTTCAATTTCTAGATTAACAAATAATGATTGCAAAATTGTATTTTTCAGAAATCAATGTGAGGTGCGAGATGCATACAGTAATGTTTGCTACCTGACTGGAGTTAAGAGCAGTGACGGTTTGTACTGCGTGAAACTGCCTGTGCAAAGGTATACTGTACGGAATATGAGGTCAGTCGAGCTTAACAAATTTAACTCTATTCATTTGGTAAATAACTTAAACTTTTGGCATCGCGCTTTAGGTCATACTCCGGTTTCGAAAACTAAAAATTTAGTTAGAGGTATTGACATTAAAAGTAACAAGGAAGTGGACGCCTGCGAAGTCTGCATCAAAGCTAAGCTTTGCAGAAAACCTTTTTTAACTGAAAGGCATAGAGCTAGCAAACCATTAGAAATAATCCATACCGACCTGTGTGGTCCTATAGGAACGGAATCCTGGAACGGTTATAAATATTTTATAACCTTTCTAGATGATTTTACAAACTTTATAAAAATTTATTTATTAAAAACAAAGGATGAAGCTTTTTCAAAAATAATTAATTACATTAATTTATGCGAGAATCATTTTAATGCAAAAGTTAAAACTTTTCGGTGCGATAATGGTGGTGAATACACCAGTAATAGGTTCAAAAAATATTGTGAAGACAAAGGCATAAATTTAGACTACACTATCCCATATACACCACAATATAACGGTAAAGCAGAACGGTTAAATAGAACAATTATGGAAAGAACAAGATCTTTGTTGTTTGAATTTAATTTACCAAAAATTTTATGGAGCGAAGCTGTTTTAACTGCAGCTTATCTAACTAATAGGTGTTCAAATACAGTTACTGCGAAAACACCAGCTGAATTATGGTTTAATAGAATTCCAAATTTAAAACATTTAAAAATATTCGGTTCGTTGGCATATTACAAAATAAACACAAATTTAGGTAAACTTGATTCTAGATCAAATAAAGGGTTACTAGTAGGATACACTAATAATGGCTACAAAATTTGGGACGCGGTTAACTACAAAATTCATTATTCAAGAGATGTTAGTTTTATCGACAATTTTCATGAAATACAAAAGTATTTAATTGAAAGCAAAAGATTTTCTGGACAAAATGATCTATCGAATTTATTTAAAGATGAAGAATTTGAAGATATTAACAATGATAATAATTTGGAAAATAATTTACAAAACGGGTATACATTTGAGAGGGGAAGTATGAATATGGAAGAGAGAAGTAATGGGTCACTTGTTGGAGAGAGTCGTGAAGAAGATGAAGAGAATTTTGAAGATAGCCGTGGAGAAGAACTTTTACATGAAGAGAATTTTGAAGATAGTCGTGGAGAAGAATTATTGATTGGAGATAATATTAATAGTAATTTGTTAGAAGATAATAATGAGAATATAAGAAGTGAAGAAGCCTTTGTTGAAGGAGGAGATTCTTTTGAAGATGCTGAAGAAGAAGCTGTTGCTGTTGATGATGATAATATTGAGTTGAATATTGAACCAGTTGTTAGAAGAATTTTACCAGAGAGAGATAGACGTTTGCCAACGAGATTGAAGGATTTTGATTTAGAAAGTTCGTTTTTAACATATAGTGAAGCAATACAGAGTGAAGAGAAAGATTTATGGAAGAAAGCTATTAAGGAAGAAAAAGATTCTTTGGAAAAGAACAAGACGTGGAAAATTGTGGATAGATCAGAAGCAAAGAATAAGAATATTATTACCAGCAAATGGGTTTTTACAATAAAACCAGGAGGAAGATATAAAGCTAGATTAGTTGCGAGAGGTTTTTCACAAAAATATAATGTAGATTATAAAGAAACGTATAGTCCAGTGGTTAATATTACGAGTGTACGTTTGTTATTGTCAATTGCGGGACAAAAAGGTTACAGAATAAAGCAATTTGATGTTAAAACTGCGTTTTTATATGGTGAATTAGAAGAGGATATTTTTATGGAGGTTCCGTTAGGGTATAATCTAAATAAAGATAAAATTTGTAAACTCAAGAAGAGTTTATACGGTCTTAAACAGGCGCCGCTTATGTGGAATATTAGGTTGACAAATTATTTGAAGAAATTAGGTTTTATACAATTAAAACAAGATCCATGTTTATTTGTTTGTAGGGAAAAAGAGATTTATTTAGCAATTTATGTTGATGATGGACTATTAATTGGAAAAAATGAATCGGAATTAAATAATATTATAACCGATTTAGAAAAAGAATTTGAGATGAAAAAATTTGATAAGGTTGAAAAGTTTATTGGTATTGATATTTCTGTTAAGGAGAATTTAATTAAAATATATCAAAAGACATATATTGAACAACTTTTACAAAGATTTGGTTATAGTGATCTCAAAGAAAGTGTTCATCCTGATATTTTGATTGATACACATCAAGAGGGGAAGAGTAATATTAGTGATGTGCATCAATACAGACAGCTTGTGGGATCTCTTTTATATTTAGTTAACAGAACTAGATTGGACATTTCATTTCACGTTGGTTACTGTAGTAGGCATCAGGAAAGTCCTAATTTAAATGATTTTGGTAATATTAAAAACATTTTTAGGTATATTAAAAATTCTATTTCTTCGGGTATTCAATATTCACAGGGAAGTGATTTTACACTCAGAGCTTACTGTGATGCAGATTTCGCTGGCGACCCAGATACTCGGAAAAGCACGACTGGGTTCATAATTTTGTATAGCGGTGGACCGATACATTGGTGTTCACGTAAGCAGTCTGTCACTGCTCTTTCTAGTACAGAGGCTGAATACATCTCAGCAGCCGAATGTATTAAAGATCTGTTGTATGTTCAAAGTTTGTTCAGAGAATTAACTGGTAAAACTCCTAAAACTGAGTTGTATGTAGATAACCAATCGGCAATTGTTTTGATTAAAAATGGAATTTTCAATAGACGGAGTAAACATATTGATGTCAAATATCATTTTATTAAAGAGAAAATAGATGAAAAATTAATTGAAATTTATTATTGTCAAACCAATTTAAATATAGCAGATATTTTAACTAAAGGACTAGACAGAACAAAGTTTTTACGTTTAAGGAAGTTTTTAGTGAGTGATCAATGAACTCAAGTGATTATTGATGATTAATAGAATAGTGAATAATTTTAAGTGTTTTTGGTCTTTAATTCCAAATTTTATTATTAATTATTTTCTTATTATAGATATAGTTGTTGGTGATTATTTGAAAGTTATTAAGGGGTGTTTTTATTTAATATGTATTTAGATATAGGTAGGTGATAGGTAGGGACTTATATATGGGTTGTATTTGAGTTAGTAACAGAGGAGTTAATTAATTTGAGATATTAATTTAAGGTATGAAATTCAGAGGGGATGTTGGAAGAGTTTTTAATTGTTGGAATTTCATACTCTTTGTTTATGGCTGATTTGATTAAAAAGTAAATGTCAGATGTCATATTTGAATTTAAAAGGTTTTGAAAGTTCGGTAAATATTCTAGACAGAAATTTTTATTCTAAGAAAGATTTTGATTAGGAAGCATGTTTTTATAATTATGTAAAGTGATAGTTTTTGTTAATAATGTGTTGATCAGGCTGTTTTATTTTACTAGCGTGTGTATGTTTTGTGAAGATATTATATGATCCAATAATTGAACGTGAGTGTTTATTTTTATTTACGATGAAGTAGCAACTAATTTTTCAAGTGTTACAACTTTGCCCAACCTAAGTACCAGATTACAGACATAATATGAGAGCAACAATCCACTGTCCTTAGGCCAAAAATGCAGTTACAATAATATTCTTTTATTGTATATTATTTGTGGTACAATCCATTGTAGAATTATATGTCGCACTTCATCTAGGTTGAGAACGTCTTCTACTATGAGTCACATCAGCACCACAATTAACGAAATGTATAAATTCCACATCCAGTCTGTAGAAATCGGGTTATCCATGTTCAAGCGTAAGTCTTCATGTAGAGCAGGTGCAGTATCCAAAGAATGGCCAGGGTCAACGTTTAAAGAAGAAGATACAGGGTCCAAAAGCAAGCCAGGGTCGTCGTAAGAGTTATCGCAATCCATTTTGTATCAGAAATATTCAAATAATAACGAGAAATGATAGCAGCCGCACACGTCAAGCGAATGACATAACAGTAGTCGAGTGTTATAAGAGTAAGAAAATAGAATACCTACCCATGCCCGTTATCATTTTTCAATTTAATTATATTTTAGGCATACGTTTTGGTCTCAAATAAAAAATATTTAGATAGTGAATGAAAAATAATCATAACTTAGGTACGGATGTTACAGTCTTTGACAATATCTTGATAATTATATTTTTATTCATTAGTCGGAGGTTTTATTTTATTCTTTCTACAGATTTTTATGTGTGCAACATTAACTGCCTTTTTGATAATGAATGTATCCATTTAATGTGCTTAATCATATTAAATACTTCCAAATACTTTTTCAATATGGGTTCGCTTGATACTACAATATTGTAGCCTAATATTATTTCACAATAAAAGAAGACTATAACCCTTTTCATTTTCCTACGAAACAGCTGCACAGCAGAAAGCCGACTCTGGCCGTCCTCCTTTCGTGTTTTCCTTCTCTCGCAATGATATGGAGGATATAAAGTGAAGGGAAATTTAAAGTGATTCAGGTGTGGTTCAATCGCTCAGTTGAAAGAGCATTCCCCCTGTAAGGGAAAGGTCGTGGGTTCAAGTCCCACTTGAGCATTTCATTTTTCCCGATGTATTCGAATTGTAAAGTTAACATAATAAATGCTATAAAAATCTGCGTATGTGGCCGTTAATGTCGCCTCTTACGACACCCTTCAGTTGAGATGGGGTAGTGATACCTTTTTTTTTCGTGGATCGGTTACCCCCCCCTCCCCCTCCCTACCGGAGCCGGAAGGGGAGGTTATGTCGGACTCGAACCAACTGAACGTGGAGGCGCCCTTCTTTCAGCGCGCCGGGGTGGTGGTACCTGTATTAGTTCTCCGTCACCATACGGATAAATGATGTTGATGACGATTGTATATCTTACCTCCTCCAGTGGCTGGTTGTGGCGTAGCAGCAGCCCCGAATGCGGGTGGTGCTCCAAACGCACTAGTACCGGTGTTGGGCTTACCGAAGCCACCGAATGGGGAGGCAGTTGTAGTCCCCGAGTTAAAAGAGCCTGAAAATAATATCTCGAATTATTATTGGGCATAAATAGAACCGACGGAAGTGAACGCAACTTAAAACAACGCAACTAAAAAAGGATATGATAATCAAGTTCACTGAGTTTCTTGCTGGTATCTTCTCAGTAGAACCAATCTACCGAACCAGCGAAAGAATCATTTTCAAATGATTTACATATTTTATTCATTATTCTTGACATTCCATTCATCAATGTAAAATTTTGACGTTCATATGTGCTCTTTATGTGCCTAAACTGAATAAATGAAATTGATTCTTGATTTTTTGAACTGCTACGCAGGGTCGCGGGTTCAATCCCCACTCAGTGCAAATATTTGTATGCATGAATATGGCTATTTGCATTGGTCTGGTAATGCCTCAAAGAGCACGTTAAGCCGTTGGTCCCGGTTGCCATACGAACATCCATGGTAGTCGTTACGGGCAGTTGGAGCTCTAGAAACTCCAAAACCTAGTCTAACTGCAATATTGTGATATCGCCAATGGGTTGTGGAGGTCAGATGCCAGCTAATTCACGGAAAATATCGAAGACTAACCAAACCCGCTGTTGGACCGAAAAAACCGGAGCCGAGAAAACTTAGGATGCGACTATTTGGCTATTTGCATTGGTCTGGTCGCGCCTCGGAGAGCATGTTAAACTGTCGGTCCCGGTTACCATATGTACACATATAGCTGTTATACGGGGATTGGGTGAAATGGCCCCACATGGAATGGCTGATCACCCGTCTGCATAGTAGTAGTAACACCGAAGAGCAAATCTGTGATCGGGACCACATCATCACCTACTGGCAAAAAGTAAGTAAGTCACCAAGCTCGGATGCAAGATGCAACCACAAACAATTCTTACAAGATAATGATGCCAATTGTAAATTGTATAGTCTTTTCGTAAAAAAAGATTTTTCATCCCACCATCTCGGAAAGAGTATTTTTAATCTTCAATATCTGAGTGGAAAAGCCGTTTTTATTCTCTAGAGGATAAAGTAAATAGAATTTAGAACATCGTGTGCACTAAGTTTGTGAATTAAAAAAAACATTAAACCTATTTACTGCTACCTCTATGGTGCCGAATATATCATACAACTTTTTTTTAATTTGTTAAAAACTCAGATTCGGAACCTTCTTGGTGTTCTTTTTTCAATTTGCTTTGTACGCGGTTCTTTACGCGGCATTTTTTCACGTCATTGTTAAACCTTATTTTAAAAACAAGAAACTTGAAAACAAGTGAAAAAACTAAAATGAGTGATTCTAGCGACGAGGAAGTTAGTTTGACGCCAACAGAATTGACTGAAACTGTTAATAATGCGCAAATGAGCTTTCTCCCTCAACAATCACGCGAGAAGTATTTAAAACAGTACGATATGTCATTTAGTCATTTCCTCGCTGAGGTGGAATGAAAAGTTACGTGTTGCACACGAGTGCAAAGATTTTTCACCTCGTGCTCTTTTGATTCCCTCGCTAACGCTCAGGATTCTAATTTTGAATTCCATTTTTTTTTTTTTTTTTTCTTCTTCGCTTGCTTCTTTGCTTGCTCGGTCATCAAAATTGAACACGCGGTTAAAAAGCAATTTTGCACTCTTGTATAACAAATAACTATTAGACACAGTTTCGATAGCAAAATCGTTAGGTTGTAGGGAAGCATAGCGATAGCAAAATGTAGGGCTCGAACCGACTACACAAGAACAGAAAAACGATTTTCGAGCTTAATAACATTTTTTTAATAACTTGTCATTTCGCACAAATAGATGCCGCAGATCACGAATATATGAAAACATACTGTTATATGTGATGTCAATGAGGTCGAAAATTGCTTGCAATAGTCGGCCGGCCGACTAATGAAGTACTTGTTTGCCTCACGGCCATGTACTGTCCGGCCAAAATCTGTCTGCGCTGACCAGAATCGGCCGCACACTATAATAATCTTTCTCTAACAAAAAGACTATGCAATCTGGGTGTATAATATTTTTTTTTTGTATATTTTAGTTAGTTTAAACACAACAGAATTAGAATCAATATGATGATATATGTTACCCATAAGTCACTTACCAAAATTTGCCGTAGTAGAACCGAAAGCTGGTTTCTGGAACATTTTGCCGATTCAATTGTTCACTTATTGAGACTTAGACGTTATCCTTATCTTGAGCACTACTTATTAGTTAAGCTTCATGTTGCACTTCTGAAATGATAAGACAGTATTGAATTGATTGACACAAATTGACAGCCTATAAGGAATGGTGGTAGTTAACGTGGCTGCTATGCAGGAGGTGCAGGTTCAATCCCCAATTTGTGTAAATATTGCGCTAGATGCGTGTGACGATTTTTTATATACGCCTGACAGCTTTCTTTTTTTTTAAAGAATATTAATATTCCCTCTAACCCCTCCAACTAAGCTAAATTGCTTGTGCTACGAGTGGGTTCACTCCGGTAGTGTAATGGCCAGGATTCGAACCCGGGACCTCTCGATCGTAAGGCTGACTCCTTAACTACAAAGCTACCGACGCTTTGTGCCTCAGAGAGCACATTAAACTGTCCGGTAAACAATTCGCAGTGGCAGGAGCAATTGATTGATACAAATCGCCTTAAATGGCTTGTTAATAGAAAGAATAAGCTCAGGCAATTTAGTGTTAGAGGAGTTTGTTAAAGAATATTCGTTATTTCTGTCATAATCAGATAGAAAAGGACAGATGATTTATTTTAGTGAACCCTTGTCAAATTAAGTTGGTGCCTTGATCGTACCCTTAAATTTTAGTCGACATCTATGAACATGCGACTTAACTTGCTATGCACCAACAAGGCGCTGTCTTAATTGACAGTTCTTAACTTAAATAAAATCATCTGTCCTTTTTATCTGATAATGAAAGAAAGAGATGCAATTAGATTTTTTAGAGAAACTTAAGTTTACAGATGTAACAACAGAATTGGGAGCATTGTCTTGTGACAAATAGTTTTAATTATATTTGATTTTGAAAATTCAATTTCTTGGGCCGCCCTTAAATGCTTCTTACAAAATCGTCCATACTTATGATATCACATGTCAGTAGCCAATAGTTATAATAATATAATAGTTTGGGACTTATCTCAATGAACTTTTGGAACAGTTACTTTAGCCAACATTTCGGGTGCATTACAGCACCCATGGTCATGACTTACAAAACTATGACTGAAAATTTTTGGTTATTCTTTTATAGTAGAAATTCAACTATTAGGCCCTCACTCATAGGGATTCATGCTGGACTAGGGATGGTAACAGTTCTACATAGAGATGGAACCTTTACCTATTCTAGCAAATACATAATTTAAACATGATTAAAAATATCTTGCATCAGTGGCAACCCTACATTCTTTGTGTATAAATATTGCACAATGTTTTTTTCACTAAACTGCACATATTTATACAAATAAATGAATCCTAATTACGATATATAAACTGTAAAACGGCCGAAACTAAATTCTTGTCCTACATACTATAAAATAAAACGTTCGAAAATTTTAAGAAAATAAAAAAATGATTTAAAAAAAAATTGTTTTTCTAACCTCACTTTTTTTAACACAAAACTGCTGTTTTGGTAACTTTCTTACAGTATTGAATACTTATTGATTTGATAGTGTGATTAACCTTTTTTATCTGGAATTTTTAGTAATAAATAGGACTCAAAATTTTAACAAGTTGTAAAATGACGTTTTATTTTGGTAATGAAAAAATCATCACAGGGGAGGTCACTGCTGTAAGTTTGGAAAAAAAAGTATTGTATTGAAGAATGCGTGGTTTTTTTGTATACTTTTTGATAAAATCGCTAATAACGAAGTGTTTTAATAAATACCTACATATTGAATAATATTAGAGAGAAAACATCGTGACATTAAAATCTAGAAAAGCGGTTACGCTTGCCGTTCAAATATTACTCATGTATTTTAAAAGAAAAGTATGTAATACTTGCATAGAATAAAATCCAGGGAAAGGAGATTATCGGCTCGCGCCAACACACTTATAAAGACGTAAAAAAACACTTATTTCTCACTTTTAGTTGAAAATAATCCTTTGGTAAACACCACGCAATAATCACTTGCGCATCGAATGTTGATCTAGCGGATCCAAGACTCACAGAGAAAAATAAACTTCAATAACTGCAACAGAAGAACAATATGCGTTTGGCGTGCAAGAAAATGGCACTGAAGTAAATTGTTGCCATATTTGCCGAACCATTTATAGCATCGTGAACAATTAGTCGATTATTTAATAGTCATCAACTAAAAACTTTATATTATACTATTACAATGTTAATTTTCAACGTTTAAGTAAAAATTCCAGAAGTGACTGAAAATCTTCCTGTTTTGTCTTCTAATTCACAGCATAGAGTTGATTTTTCAACGGAAATAAGAGGAACAATTATGTATTATTTCATTAGAGAGACTAAAGAAACTTCTTTTATCATTATTTTTTGTTATAAGAACCAATTTGTTAAGATTCGTCAAAAAATCTAATAAATGGAAATAAATTCCTAAGCACAAAATTGTTGAGCATGTATAGTCATTATGTAGGTATAGTCAGTAACATGATAAAAGGTTTCGTAGAAATTGCGCAACATTATATTTCCTAATATTGTGCAATACCTATGCAATAATTACAATCATTAAATTTAAACTTACGTATACCTATCGCAACCTACTAAATAACTTCCATAAAATGTTTGATCATATTTACCTTAAGCTTTTCTTTTGGTGTTGAAATTCGCATTCCTATCTATCGTTATGATATGATTCCTATAGTTACTCTTAATGAATAATAAATTAAAAACCTTGAGAGGTGTCAAGGGACACCCGGATGGAACGAAGTTCCTTTCGATTAATAAGTGAAGGAATTGTAATAAAAAATTATATAATATAATATAGTATACGCACCGAGCGTCTTACAACTATAGCAATTACCCTCCTTCCCTCGGTAACCAGGTAAAAAGTGTCGTTACAACTTTTGGTCCTAATTTTTTCCATCTAGCCCCCATTCGCAACGTGCGATATGGAACTTTGTTCTTCTTTCTTAGTCTTTAGAAGAATCTTTATCGAATTAGCAGATAAACTGGCCAGAAGGAGAACCGATGAAAGTTTCGTATGACCGGCGCCTGTGCCGCTAAGGAGTTATTCAAATTCAACAGAAACACTGAAGATGGAAATCCTCGACATATATTTTATGAGACGGTCAAAGAACTCTATACTAAGTTTAAGACAAAAAGTTAAAATACTTCAATCAAAAATTCAAAATCTCCGTTAAGAAGCCTGCCTCTGCTGACTGTGAACTTATGACGTGGTGAAGCTGGCCAGTCGCAATGCTCTGTTCTCTCAATACCTTCCAATACAACATGATAGTTCAGTCGCGTTGTAGTTCGATTGAGTAAAGTCTGACTTTGGAATCCGAGATGAAGGCCTCGGATGCGACTGGGATTAACACAAGGACGATGATAAAGTAGATTCAACGGGATAACTACGAAAATTGTTCCGTCTCTTTAAAAACCCAGTGAAAACAGTAGGGGAAAAATTGAATTTAAGCCTCATATTCTAACATAATTTATAATGCTCAAATTTTAGTTTGTAATTAATTTTTGACTTTATTAATATGCCAAGGCTTAAGTTGTGATACAAAATTAAATAATATTGCAACATATTTCCAAATAGAGCTACGATGACGACGTCATCAAATATTTTAAAATCATTACGTCATTTTTGTGCAATACGGCTACTGCGTAGAAGAGAAAGTTTTCCTTATAGGGTTCAAATAGTGCGTTCCAAAATCGACTAAATATATTTCCACTCAGCCACTCAGCGCAACTCTATAATTAATTGTATATGGTATCATTTTGGCTTCTTGGATTGAAAATGGCGGAAAAGCGGCAATCGTAGTCGTAGTGCGTATTTTATTTTAAATACAAATATACAGCAAATATCCACAATGGATAATTCTAATAAGGACACGGAGTCGATATATGAGATATATCGAGCATGTCGGCTTTGTGGAGGAGGTGCCGGCTACAAAATGCCGATCATTCAAACCATTGTTGACTTGGATGACTCCGATGTGGAGCTGAAGCAAAAAATACGTGATTGCGTGCAAATAGAGGTAAATAAACACTAAAACACTGTTAAAATATCTTTCAGGGTACATTGCGGACATATTTATACACATTTTAAGTCACCCCAAACACTTTTTTGCGTGACCTGTAACACATTATGTTGTCAAACAACCTCGTGAAAGTTATGGTATACATCGGAATCGGAACACGTATCTTGGACGTCATTTGAGAGACAAACGAGGTCCTGGCGCGCGGATTGTATTTTAATAATCTGCTTGGTGAGTTTGAGCTCGTAGCACCCGCGCTATCTTCAAAAGACACACAAGATATTATGTGTACCGAGGTATACGGACGTATGAACAGACTACTTTAAGTACTCTAAGCTTAAGCTAGTGTGAACTAGACAAATGGTTAAAAAAAAATAACCCACTTGACTGAACAATACAATATTTAAGTGACTCATAAAAACACGACTCCAAATTTGGAAGGTGTATTCCAGCAGAGGTCGTATGTATGTTTTGTAGATATTAAGAAACCCAATGATTCTTTGGTGATACCATAAAACGCTTTTCTGATCATGTACATCATGGAATTTGCCTTTTTGGTTATGTTCATCTCTACCCACTTGAGGTTATGTGTGATGGTTACCCCTAGATCCTTCTCGGAGCTTACGGGTTGCATTACCAGTGAGTCTATAGTGTATTACAATTTTGGGTTGTTACTGCCATATTGTTGTTATTGTTTGCTGCTCGTCCCTAAAAACAATAATAATTATAATGTTTTGATTGCCTTTACTTAGAAATTTGGTTTTTGTACTGTTTCAAGGCATTATAGATCTGAGTATATGTTATGAATTTCAACTTATACCTCCACGAATTACCGAGGAAAAGGTCTTCTTAGAAAAACAAACACCAAAGTGATATATAAGGGCTCTGTTCATCATATTATAAGTAGATTATGTACCTTCGATTTCATCACAGGCTAAAATCGCATTAATTTCTGTTAACACAATTAAATTAGACAATATACACTGACGGACTCATAAACTGCATCAAAGTAATAGACGACTTTGAAATAAATATTTTAACCAAGTATGCATACTTTCTATACAGATTTAAATTGAAACCTCTAGATTGGTTCGTGAACTTTAAAACAGCGTAGGGTCATATCTTTAAGTTTAAGTTTATGTACTGGAAAGGACCTTAAGACTTTTTTTGAAGAAAAAACAGAAATTTAAGAAAAATTGGTTTAATTAAAAAATTGTTTTTAACAATAGACACAAACTTTATGCAAGGGTTTATTTGTGTTTTAATAAGGTGTATTACCCCCACGTGCCCTTATTACGGATTCTAATCGGTTCCGCATAGATTTTATAAGGGTTTTTAAAAGATCTTGCGGAATATTGTCCCATTCTTCTGAAAGTGCTGTTCTTAGTGCTGCCACTGTCGTGGGCGAAGGGTTTCTCGCATATACAGCTCTTTTTAAATTGTCCCAAACATGCTCGATGGGATTAAGGTCCGGGCTGCGTGCTGGCCAATTCATTGTACGTATCCCAACCTCTTCGCAATAATGTTGAACTTGTGCAGCTGCATGCGGCCGGGCATTATCCTGCATTAAAGTAAAATTTTCGCCTATGAATCCCATGTAAGGCACCACGTGATCTTCTAATATCTCTGTTATGTAGCGATGTGCTGTCAAACCCCCTCTATTACCGTTTTGACGGACCATGTCTATGAACACAAGTTCTGTTCGCCCGTTCATCGATATGCCACCCCAGACCATACATGAACCGCCTCCAAAAGGAACACGCTCCTCAATGCAACTTTGAGCATATCGCTCCCCACGTCGACGATAGACTCTTCTGCGACCATCTGCACCATATAAACATGTCCTACACTCGTCCGTGAACAATACAGAGGCCCACTGCTCTTCTGTCCAATTCAGGTGATGACGCGCAAATCTTAAGCGAGCTTGTCTGTGAGCTGTAGACAACTTTGGACCATTTGCTGGTCTAAAAGGGGTGATATCCGCTTCCTTTAACCTTCTTCTTGTTGCTCGTGCACACACGTTTATTCCACGCACTTCATTAAGCTCGGTTTTGAAGTTAACTGACGTGAGGAAACGATTTCGCAGGGAAGTTATAACAATAAATCGGTCATCACGACCTGTGGTTGCTCGAGTTCTGCCTGTACCACGTCTCCTCCTGTAAGAACCTGTCTCTACAAACCTTCTGTATATTCTAGAAACCGTAGACTGGTTTAAATTTAAATTTCTACCAATCGTTCGTTGATCCAAGCCCTCCCGCACCAATGCTACAATTTGTGCCGCTTGTTCGGACGAAGTATCCATATTATGGTTCAAAAACTCTCGATGTGTTAAAAAACTAACCCAACAATTATGCTGGTAACAATAATTCAATTGACAAAACAAAAAAAATCAATGAGAATCAATTTAAAACTTTGCTATAAATAACACGCAAATCTGATACTACAAGTAAATTTTCTTTTCCCGGCTATATTCATTTGTTTTACTGCAGTTCTATTTTTAAATTTAATTTTTTTTTTAAGATTAAGAGCCAGTCTTTCCATATTTATATAATTTAATCTAAAAAGTTTGCATACTTATTATAAAAAATCCTTTTAGAGTAAACCTGAACTTTGATGCAGTTTATGAGTCCGTCAGTGTAAATAAATATTCCATAACATCCGACACAATGCTTACCCATGGTAAGTTTAACTAGCTTGTTTTATGGAATATAGAATGCGGGTAAACATACTTAGATATATATTTTAGGAAAATACATACATATAAAATGCATCATAATAGACCAATGCAAATAGCCATTTTCATGCATACAAATATTTGCACTGAGCGGGAATCGAACCCGCGCCTTCTGCTCACTAACGCCATGCCGCGGAGGCTGTCAATTGTACATGATATATCTCTGTTGCCGCTGATACAACAAACAAAAAAATCTACCCATTGCATGTAAGTCCGGGTTCAAATGCGTTTTCCCGCCCCGCTTAAAGGACCTGGGACTGTGGGAAGAAGGAAACATGTGAGCAGGCAGTGAATTCCAGGTCTTAATGGTGCGGCATAGGAATGAGTCACTGAAACTAATTAAAAACAGTTTCATTTACTTACTTTTTACGATTTCAGCCCTATTTCCATATATTTAAATCAACTTTCTATCAAAAGGCAAAGGTTAATTCGGTTTAACAGTACAAATTATTGTAATTGTACAATTAAATTGCCTACATTTTTACATTATAAAGTTCAGTGATCCCTAGATGAAGTAGAGTTACCACCTGTCCTATAAAAAAAACTCATCAAGTGTGAGTCAGCACACTTTGAGGGTTATAAGCCCTGACCACCAGTAGCTTGGTCCCTGTACTCGATGCCTGGGATACTATTTTTTATATTTTGTAATTTTTTTAGGATATATTTAAAAATGAAATTTATATGTGATATACTCAAATAAAGGAAATAATAATAATATGGATGTTTTTTTAATTAAATAAAAAAATGAATTTAAAATGTATTCATTTTTGGTTACTTCAATATATTCCTAACTGACCACCCATGTGGACAGTAGGTGGTTTGATAGGAATGAAATTCCTAACTGACCACCTAGGTGGATGGATTGAGTGGTCCGTTGGTAACAAACCCAAAAATATAATTTATAAGGTATATAATTTAAAGAGGAATAATAATATCATTTTATTAATAGCAACTAGGCCCAATTTGAATGAATTTTTATAGCATTTATTATGCTAACTTTAAAGTTCGAAAAACATCGGGAAAAATTGAAATGCTCAAGTGAGACTTGAACTCACAACCTTTCCCTTACAGGGGAATGCTCTTCCAACTGAGCTATTGAGCCACACTTGAATCACTTCAAATTTTCCTTCTCTTTATAACCGTCTTTAAGGGCGACGGTGGAGCCATCTACCAACATTCTTACGAATTGTTGGAAACAATGAATAATTTTTAAACATTGAATTTTGATGAGTCCGCCCAAATATTTTTAGTAATTAAAGCATTTATGTCAAAAAAAAGATATGGATTACTTATAAATCTTTATTACAATAAAATAAAATAAAAATTATAATTGATTAGATAGCAATACAAACGCACTAAAATCAATCCATAATAATACTAAATTATTACATGTTAGCTAATAATCCCAAACTCCGTGCGTAACTTATGTAATAATAGGTTTTGATCGCGGCTCCGCCCGCGTGGATGTCGGTTATCGCGACCAAACCTAGCCTTTTTTTTTTTTTTTTTTCGTGCGGAAATCCCCTCGGATACCCCCCCTGCCGGAGCCGGAAGGGGAGGTTATGTCGGACTCGAACCGACTAAAACCGCACGCCGACTGTGGGTCTTGGTGCTAGGCCGGAGGTGAGGTTGTCAAAGACATATCCCTCGCACCCCGGCTGACCCAGGGCCATCCCTTGCGGCCCTCCTCAGGAGGGGGGACAACGGTGTCCCCGACTCGCCCCCGGAATGGCCCGGAGTGGCCTGCTTCTGCTGGGGTGACAGGCGGCTCCACCCGTCACCCCCAGGCCCGCGCTCATGGGGGACGGAGGTCAGTCAGTGCCCTCCGACGCCCGACCAAACCTAGTCTATGTCCTTCCTCATGATCTAATCTACCCCTATACCAAATTTCAGCAAAATTAAATGAATGAAATTTGGTATAGGGGTAGATTAGACCATGAGGAAGGACATAGGCTATATATCATCACGCTACTACTCAAGGGAACGGAGCAGTGATCATTAATGTCAAAAAATTCGGCCGGCATCGGCATATACCTACGCAGATGTGACAGTGTGGTTATTTCTGTTGCTGTTTAGATAACTATATCATTGTATAAGAGGGTGCAGCTGGAACGGGATCGGAAGCCACGCGGGTGTAAAATAATTGGCGTAACGAAGTTCGCCGAGTCGGCTAGTATTTAATATCGGCGGCGGCGCGCCTCTCCATTCCGGGGGCGAGTCGGGGACACCGTTGTCCCCGCTCCCGAGGACCTCCCAGGCCGTAAGGGATGGCCCTGTGTCAGCCGGGGCGCGAGGGATATGTCGAAGACAACCACACCTCCGGCCTAGCACCACGACCCAGTCGGTTCGAGTCCGACATAACCTCCCCTTCCGGCTCCGGCAGGGGAGGTACCCGAGAGGATTTCCGCACGAAAAAAAAGAACCATATAATATATGTATGTACTTCTTCTGTTCCAGGTACATCAAGATGACAAAATGCCTCCGCTAATATGCGAGCTGTGCGTGGACAAAGTCAATGATTTCTACGAGTTCCTTGATATGTGCCGCCAGACGAACAAGCGGACGAGACTGAGACTCGGTCTACCACCGCAGTCGCTGCCTAGAGGAGCTGTGAGTACTTATTTTTATTATTCCTAGAGTAGAGACCACGAAAAGCCAAACAGAAGGTATTACACCCCTAGCCAGATGGACCACTGTGGGTATGGGAAGGCGCACTTTGCGCCACCACCGCGGCCTGCTTCTGCTAGGGTTACAGGCGGCTCCATCCAGGTGGAGGATGGAGGATATTAGTGATTTACTCTTGTTGATCCAGAGAAAGAAATAATAATAAATATTACACAACATTCCACACAACGCTATCTAGACCCATGGTATGCTTTTATAGCTTGTGTTTAGAATCTAAAATGCGGATAAACATATTTATATACATTTTTTTTGTAAATACATACACATTATACATAGAAACACCCAGACCAATGCAAATAGGTATATTCATGCATACAAATATTTGCACTGAGCGGGGATCGAACCCGCGTCTCCTCCGTATCAGTCGCGTTCACTACCGCCACGCCACAAAGGAAGAAATAGGTTTCTAGTATGCACAGTACTATTATATTAACAAATGGTTGAATGAAATGTTTATAGCATTTATTGCTTACTTTTAAATTCGAAATACATCGGGGAAAAAGCAAAAACTCAAAGTGGGACTTGAACCCACGACCTTTCCCTTACAGGGGGAATGCTCTTCCAACTGAGCTATTGAGTCACACCTGAATCACTACAAATTTCCTTCCTCTATAAATCCGTCTTTAAGGGCGACGGTGGAGCCATCTACAACTTCCTTACAAACTGTTGGAACCAAAGAATGATTGTTCAACCGTCTTTAAACATTGATTTTGCCGCCCAAATATTTGAATGAAATCCCACTCGACGGCGCGCTAAGAAGCGCGTCTCCCCATTCCGGGGGCGAGTCGGGGACATCGTCGTCACCCCTCCCGAGGAGGGCCAGACCGTAAGGGATGGCCCTGGGTCAGCCGGGGTGCGAGGGATATGTCGATGACAACCTCACCTCTGGCCTAGCACCACGACCCACAGTCGGCGTGCGGTTTAAGTCGGTTCGAGTCCGACATAACTTCCCCTTCCGGCTCCGGCAGGGGGGTATCCGAGGGGATTTCCGCATGAAAAAAAAAAGAATGAAATCCCACTTGAGTTCTTTTTTTACTGGTGTATTTCATATTAACAAATGGTATTTTATTCTTCAGCCTGACGCTGGGGACTGCATCCTGGGCTTGACAGAGCCGCTCTTTGTGAATGATGACTCTGATGGAGAACCGTTGTCTAAGCACAAGAAAACTTCAAAAGTGAAGGTCAAAAAGGAGCCTGTGGTGCGCGTTAAGGTATTTTCTTTCATTTACTACTAATTGCTCTGCTCCGCGCGATTTCATTATAACATAACACGATTTTTTAAATATGCGAACGCCTCTACCGCGAACATTCTACCGTCTCTACCATGGTGAATGTTCTGACGAGCTCTTCCAATTAGTCCCACCCTCCCCTTTCCTACACAGGACGACACGTGCAGGGCTAAGATGCCATCCATATACGGTACAGAGTATAACGGCTAGAACCAAGCGTTTCAGTGACTCATTCCTATGCCGCACCACTAAGACCTGCAACTCCCTGCCAGCTCACGTGTTTCCTTCTTCCTACAGTCCCGGGTCCTTTAAGCGCGGCGTGAAAAGGCATCTAATGAGGCCGTCAAGCTAAGTGCCACCACTGTTGACATGGTACATGTTTTCGATGGTGACCCTCTTTCCGAGACTTTGCGTTTAGCTTAACATCAGGCAAGGTGAAGTTAAATTGATGTGCCCTATATAAAAAAAAAAAAAACTACAACATTCTACACAACGCTATCTAGACCCATGGTAAGCTTAACTAGCTTGTGTTATGGAATCTAGAATCAGCCAAGTTGTGTTGTCAAACCAAAATCTGCTAAATGCATTTTTGATAATTTTAACATTTATAATTGGTATGGGCCTAGTGGTATGGGTAATGGACTGCTGAGACGAGGTCTGCCGTCTCGGGTTCGATCCCAGGTTTACCATGGCACACACCAATGACTTTTCGATGCTTTTCGAAGTTATGTGTGTATTTATCGCAGGTTTATAAGTGCCCGGTTAATGGCAATAGGCTCGCCACCTATGACATTGGGACCTAAACATAAACTGGCGAAATGTGGGTGCTAGCACCTCTGCCTACCCCTTCGGGAAATATAGGCGTGAGTTTATGTTATGTTATGAAAATTGTTTGACAATTGTCACTTTTAAATAAACCAATCTATCGTATGAAATAACTGCTATGTGCTTATAAGTAATTATACGACGCACTGTAACAACTTAAAAAAAATTGCTAAGTGGAGCAATCTGCGAACGAGACGAGAGAAAAAAGGTAAACAAAACGACCATTACTGAGTTACGCTGCGATAATTAGCGATTATTGTCTCTGTCCTTGTCGCACATGTCACACGTACGCGACAATGGCCGAGCGACAGCTGTCGTTGCGTGTTTCGTAGTACAGGAAAGCTGCCAGCACAGCGGTTCTAAACTGTCAGATCCGCCATCTTATGAGCAATTTCATTCCTGTCTGGAATGCGCTTGAAGTGATACGTAATAAATTTCAAATAAAAACGTTTGGAACCGCTGAAACTTTGTTTACCTTTTCTCTCTCGCTTCGTTGGCTTTGAAAAAATGCACATAGCAAAGTTTGGTTTGACAACGACGATATTTCCCTTTTCTTGACCAAGCGAGCGAGTCTCCGTTTCGACAAGGTGGGCGATTTTGCTTTTGTCCGTATCTATGTCAGTTTGTCAGTTCCGGTCTAGAGGGCGCATTTTTTAATTGTTCTTCACCAAACTTGGCAAACGTGTTCTTTGATTTAAAACTCAACTTTTGTCGAGAGCTTTTTCTGATAAGAGGGAAAATGGGGGAGAAATGGGGAAAAGTTTGCTGACGCGTTATTTATGAACAGATCTTGATGATTGTTTGACTTAAAACAGCCAAGAATTCCTCATAGGTAGTTTTCCTCAATTTTTTTTTAAACTCCAACTAAGCTAAATTGCTGGTGCTAGGAGTGGGTTCACGTCGGTAGTGTAATGGCCAGGATCGAACCCGGGACCTCTCGATCGTAAGGCCGGCTCCTTAACCACTAAGCTACCGACGCTTCGAAATACGCGTATGTCGCCAGTAGCGCGGTCGTGGTATTTATAACATACTAGCCTCTGTGGCGTGGCGGTAGTGCACGCGACTGCCACGCAGGAGACGCGGGTTCGAGTCCCGCTCAGTGCAAATATTTGTATGCATGAATATGGCTATTTTCATTAGTCTGGGTGTTTCTATGTATAATATATATAACATAACATAAACTCACGCCTCGGTCCCAATGTAATAGGTGGCGAGCCTATTGCCATTAACCGGGCACTTATATACCTGCGATAAATACACACATAACTTCGAAAACCATCGAAAAGTCATTGGTGTGTGCCATGGTAAACCTGGGATCGAACCCGAGACCTCGTCTCAGCAGTCCACTACCCATACGACTAGGCTACCGCAGATAGATAATATATATGTATTTACAAAAAAAAAGTATATAAGTATGTTTATCCGCATTCTAGATTCCATAACACAAGCTATAAAAGCTTACCATGGGTCTAGATAGCGTTGTGTAGAATGTTGTGGAATATTTATTTATTTTGCCCGCGTTAGGTTCAGAATAGAAAGGTATAGGACACACTGCTCCTGTTTCCGCGACCCAGATAAAGTTCCTTAAAGTTTCTGTGAGCCTGGTACTTCATGTAAATGTACCAGGGTCACAGAAATACTGATCCCGTGACCGCGACCCGCAAAAGATACCCGGGATAAAATAAAGGTCGAATGGGATGAAAACTATCCTTTGTCCGTCTCCTGGTTCTAAGCTATATTCCCACCAATTACCAACCAAATCGGTACAGCCGTTCTTGAGTTATTAATAGTGTAACTAACACGACTTTCTTTTATATAATTCATAATGTCAACAGGTTGAAAAAATGGAAGAACAGGAGCGTACAACTCGCCAAAGGAGAAGGGAGCCGACTCCTCCACGAGTCACCCGTCAGGGCAGGAGTAGGGAGGATGACGTCAGCCCTAACAAACAAAAGGTTAGCTGCCACCTCACTCAACAACCTCCATCCTCCATGAGCGTTGGCTTCTTTTTTTTTATCATGCGAAAAATCCCCACGGATACCACCCCCACGGAGCCGGTGGAGGTGGTTATGTCGGACTCGAACCGACTAAAACGCACGCTGTCTTGGGTCCTTGGTTGCCGGAGGTGAGATTGCCGGAAGCATATCTCTCGCATCCCGGCAGACCCAGAACTATCTCTTTCGAAATGGCTCACTTCGGATGAGCGTAGGCTTGGGGTGACAGGTGTAGACGACTGTTTCCCTAGCAGAAACATGCTGGAGCACCAATGTTACTGGGGACAAGATGAGGACATTGTGGTCTTACATCCGAGCAGGTCATCTTGAAACCGGAGATGACCCTGGGTCCCCCTTTACTTAATCGAATATCTAAAACGGCGTTGATAGGATCTTACCAAATTTGGATAGGTAGAGGGGGGAACACGACTGACGGTGGAGGTGAGCGCTGATACATCACAAGGTGGCCCCTAAACCTACACCTGGGTCGCGAGTCCCAGGCGCCGTCACAGTGTTCCTCTCTGTACCACGCCATGGACCCGGCGACTGGTAGGAACCGGATCTCCTCTTAAAGACTTAAAGTTCCTTACAATATAGTAACAGATGTATGATCGTATGTGTCTAAACTGAAGAAACGAAATTGATTCTTTGCAAGATACTTACACTCCGGGATTTAAAGACCTAAGATGGCATGCGGTTTTAGTCGGTTGGAGTCCGACATAATCGCCCCTGTCGGGTAAATATTCGAGGGCATTTTGGCACGAAAAAAGGTATGAAAAAAGTATTTATCCTTGGAATAGGTTGCCAAAGGCTACGGGAACGAAATGATGTATGAAGGAAAATGTATAATATGAAGAATTCATAAGACAAACTATAGGCCGTGCCAGATCGATGGAGAATAAAATTTTCAAGAAATATCTTATTATAAGTAGTGGTTATTGTGTAACAAAAATAAAGGTTCACGGGTTCACTTGGGCGCCACGTGGCGCTGCAGTCGGTGTCGCTACAGTGTGACAAATGTTTACAACCCCTGAGTAACCGACCCGAACTGGGCGCAAGGTCAACAAACTTTATTCGCAATCCATTTGGCACGAGGTATAATTAAGCTATTCTTACTTTGGGTGTGGCGCAGTGTTGAATGTTCTGATTATTTATTTATTTTTTTATTTCAGGATAAGACTAAAACCCAAAAAGTGACACCTAAATCGATTTTGAAGAAGGAAAATAGTGTTAAAGTAAGTTCACTTGCACTTCACTTTTGCCCGCGGTTCCACCCGCAGTTATCTCCTCTGTGGCACGCTCAGTGCAAATATTTGTATGCATGAATATGGCTATTTGCATTGGTCTGGGTGTTTCTATGTATAAAATGTATGTATTTACAAAAAAAAAAGTAAAGTATGTTTATCAGCATTCAAGATTCCATAACACAAGCTAGTTAAGCTTACCATGGGTCTAGATAGCGTTGTGTAGAATGTTGTGGGACATTTATTTATTTAATATTTATATTTTTGTTATAGCAGAGCGAAGAGGATTCAATACCACTGACAAGATTAAAACGGTCTCGAGAAGAACCAGCCAGTGATACAAAGAAAGAAACCCCGAAAAAAGTCAAGTAAGAACCCCCACCACAGATAAATATTTAAGTAAAGCCAACGAGACGAGAGAAAAAAGGTAAACAAAGCGACCATTACTGAGTTACGTTGCGATAACTAGCGATTATTGTCTCTGTCTTTGTCGAACATGTCACACGTACGCGATAATGGCCGAGCGACAGCTGTCGTTGCGTGGTTCGTAGTACAGGAAAGCTGTCAGCACAGCGGGTCTAAATTGTCAGATCCGCCATCTTATGAGCATTTTCATTCCTGTCTGGAATGCGCTTGAAGTGATACGTAATAATTTTCGAATAAAAATGTTTGGAACCGCTGAAACTTTGTTTACCTTTTTTCTCTCGCTTCGTTGGGTTTACTTTAGGATAGTACGGCCATAAGCAGTGTTCACCTGCATGTCACGCGTGTTAAGTTTTTCCACTGTAAATAATAATCACGAGAGATAAGAAATACCTCTATTTTTTTAATTGGGCAATAATCTATAGTTAATATAGCCTAGTGGTATGGGTAATGGACTGCTGAGACGAGGTCTCGGGTTCGATCCCAGGTTTACCATGGCACACACCAATGACTTTTCGATGCTTTTCGAAGTTATGTGTGTATTTATCGCAGGTTTAATAGTGCCCGGTTAATGGCAATAGGCTCGCCACCTATTACATTGGGACCTAAACATAAACTGGCGAAATGTGGGTGCTTGCACCTCTGCCTACCCCTTCGGGGAATACAGGCCTGAGTTTATGTAATATGTCTATAGTTAAAATAAATTACCTAACCGAGCTTATTAAACGCGCTTAAAGAATGGTAAAAATTGCGTCGGTTCAATCATCCACCCAACCTATAACTGATTTGACTAATAAATTTTATGACGTCACTAAATCTTTTTTCATACAAGTTACCTTATAACTTATCGTTTTGACGTTTAGCAAAAAGTAACTAATTTGACTAGTCAGTAGAATACACAATTTACTCCTCCATTTTTATTCTAGAGTTAGAAATAGCACAAAATGGCATATTGACGTTATTTTTGTTTAACGATGTTATTACAAGCTAGTCTTAAAAGTACTGAGTAGGCGTTCGAAAGTTCCTGTCTCATAGGACAGCATTTGTCTTAAAAGTTGCCACTCCTTTCCCGCTTACATAGGCGTTCTATCTTAATAATATTTCTGTGATCTCCACGCTATTTATATCTATCTATACTACTTTAATTGCATTTTATTCAATCATACAAGTTTAAAAAAAAAGAAAATAAAGATATTAATAAAACATTTACATACATAATGCGTCGTGGAATTCCTCCGCATCGTCACCGACCGGTAACGTACCAGAAGGCTGGCTGCATTGCCACGTTGAATGGCAATGCTTAACCTCTGTGCAAGGTAATAACCAGCCTTCTGGTCACGCGTAGCGTCGATCAGCCGCTTTGCTAGATCTTTGTAACGAAAACGGGCACTTGGGCCCCATGTCCCCAACGTTTCAACCCCAAACGGCTCAAAAACACAATTATCATCTATACTACTATATAAATAATTGTAAATTGGAAATGTTTGTTCGCAACGGACGCAAAAACTACTGAACGTATGTTGATGCGGTTTTTTTTATTAGAAAGGTCTTGATCAGACTTAAAATCTTACATTTGTTTGATTGTAATCAAACAAACGTAAGATATAGGTAGGTTGCTGTGTGTCGCGGTCACGGGATCAGTATTTCTGTGACCCTGGTACATTTGCATGAAGTACCAGGCTCACAGAAACTTTAAGGAACTTTATCTGGGTCATGGGAACAGGAACAGTGTGTCCTAAACCTTTCTATTTCGAGCTTAACGCAGACGAAGTCACGGGCAAAAGCTAGTTGTAAAATAAAAACTCGGTTAAGTGCGAATCGGACTCGCACGCTGAAGGTTCCGTACAAAACTGGAATCGAAGGATGAACTGTTGAAATAAACGGCAATATCTTTCTTCGCGGGTTCGATTCCCGCTCAGTGCAAATATTTGTATGCATGAATATGGCTATTCGCATTGGTCTGGGTGTTACTATGTATAATATGTATGTATTTACAAAAATAAGTATATAAGTATGTGTATCCGCATTATAGATTCCATAACCAAGCTAGTTAAGCTTACCATGGGTCTAGATAGCGTTGTGTAGAATGTTGGTGAATATTTATTTATTTATTTATCGCGTTGACCTAGAAGTTTGAATTTTTCATAGCTGAAAGAGGTTGGAGACTTGAGTATCCATACTAATATTATAAATGCGAAAGTAACTCTGTCTGTCTGTCTGTCTGTCTGTCTGTCTGTATGTTACGCTTTCACGCTTAAACCACAGAACCGATTTTGATGAAATTTGGTATAGAGATAGAATAGACCTTGAGAAAGGACATAGGCTGTTTTGTCGCGATAACCGACATCCACGCGGGCGGAGCCGCGGGCAAAAGCTAGTAATATTATAAATGCGAAAGTAACTCTGCCTGTCTGTCTCTCTGTCTGTATGTAACGCTTTCACGTCTAAACCACTGAACCGATTTCGATGAAATTTGGTATAGGGGTAGATTAGACCATGAGAAAGGACATAGGATATGTTTGGTCGCGATAACCGACATCCACGCGGGCGGAGGCGCGTGCAAAAGCTAGTTTGGTATAAAATTTAACTTGATCCGTCCTCACATTTCTGAGAAGAAAACACTTGACAGACGGACAGATGAACAACGAAGTGCTATAAGGCCAAATGGATTGAGAATAAAGTTTGTTGACCTTGCGCCCAGTTCGGGCCGGGCACTCAGGGGTTGTAAACATTTGTCACACTGTAGCGACACCGACTGCAGCGCCACGTGGCGCCCAAGTGAACCTTTGTTTGTTGCTATAAGGGTTAAGTTTTTCCTTTTGAGGTATGGAACCCCAAATAACTAAAAAAATGCAATCTGTTGGCATTTTTTTTATCGTGCGCAAAATCCCCACGGATACCGGGTTTATCCACTTAGTTATACTATTAGTTATACGATATAACAAAATGGACTGAAAAAGTCCAAATAGTTATACTGCTTAGTATAACTACATGGATTCGATTAATTTGGGTTGTTTTAGTCCAAATAGTTATACTTTAATAGTATTACACTCATCGGGATATTTACCATGTTGCTCTGTTTTGTGATGATGTATTGTGTGGGATGGAGTCTGATGGGCAGGTGGACGCGATTTATACGGATTTTGAAAAGGCGTTCGATCGCGTCCACCATGACATACTGCTCGCAAAATTATATAATTTAGGAATTCATGGAGATTTATTGCGCTGGATAAGATCCTACTTAACAAACCGCTCACAAGCTGTGACTGTTGGGGGATACAAATCTAATTTCATCAATATTCCCTCCGGAGTACCACAGGGGTCACACCTCGGACCTCTACTCTACTGTGCCTATTTATTTGACATAGACAAATGTTTTAGTAACTCCAAACATCTTATGTACGCTGATGATAAAAAAGTATATATGAAAATTAAATCTAGATCTGACTGTGAGTTGATTCAACGCGATCTTGACGCCTTATTCGCATATTATAGACGTAATAATATTACAGTTAACATTGACAAATGTCAATGCATAAGTTTTAGTCGCCGTAGAAAACCTATCGAATACGCATACAAATTCGGTGACAATGTCATCGCAAGGGTAGATCAAGTCAGGGATCTGGGGGTTGTGTTGGACTCCAAGTTGCTCTTTTCCCACCATATTGACAACATTACCAGTAGGGCCTTCAGAAGTTTGGGTTTCGTTATGCGTACGTGCTCCAAATTTAAAAATATCAAATGTCTCAAAACTCTTTACTGCGCATACGTACAAAGTGTGCTAGACTATGGCAGTTCTATCTGGTGTCCCCAATATGCTATGTATAAGGACAAACTGGAAAGAATACAAAAGCGTTTCTTAAGATATCTGAACTTTAAAACAAGGAGACGACATACATCATATTACGACGACTGTAAGTGGTATAATTTACTCCCTCTATCAAGTAGGCGCGTGTTACTGGATATGAGTTTTTTATCTGCTATTTTAAGAGGTGAAATTAATAGTATTGATCTACTTTCCCATATTAGCCTAAGCGCACCCAAAACTCGTACCAGACATACCAGCTTATTCAGTGTTCCTCTACACCGCACTAACTATGGCAAAAATGCCGTCCTCACTCGTTTGCTCAGGTGCTATAACGAAAACTTTGATGACATTGACATCTTCCACCTGTCGAAAAATGGTTTTAAAAAAGAAATTGTTAAACAGTTACGAACATATTTGTAGTTTTTAAGAATATTGTATACACGTTATTCACATTCTATCAAATTAATTAATATTCCTGCCTGTGATTAGATGTATAAAAATCGTTTACATAATTATGTATTAAGTGGTGAATGCAATTTTTACGTGTCGGGAAACTTTGTTATTGGCTAAGTGTCCTATGTCATTTTAACTTTACTCATGTATCATGTTAAATATGCTGTTAAGTTTCTAAATAAATAAATAAAATAAAATAAAAAAAATCACACACATGGTAAATATCCCGGTGAGTGTAATACTATTAATGTTAATGACCATGTCAATCTCAAATCAATAGTTATACTGCTTAGTATAACTACATGGATTCGAGTAATTTGGGTTGTTTTAGTCCAAAGTTGACAATGTTGACAACTATGGTCGTGATGTTATTTAGTTAGATCCTTCCGAATTTTTATCCGACAAATACTTACCTAGTTATATTGTAAATATTTTTTAATAGTTTTCGGCATTTATATTATAGCGCAATCAAATTCACAATAATTAAATTAATTCAATTCTTGATGAATGGCTCTGTGCTCTGAGCATCAATTCCGCCAATGTCCCGTAGTAGAGCTATTAACGAAGGAGACAAAGTGGACCAGAATGTGACCGGTTGACTCGAGTTTGTAGTTACTTCCCGCAGAATCTAAACAAAAGGACAACACAAATATCATTACTTATCATATAAATAAATAGGTATACACATAGCATAATAACAACTGATAGGAGGATATAATATACTGGGTGCTTCAAAAAAATGTATACACACTTTGAACTTCCATAGAAAATTTATTTACCGTTCTACAAAGTTAAATTTCAGGAAAATAGAAAGCTGAAAGTCCAATGTAAATGAAACATAAATAACAAATGTTAATACTGTTCAAATTGGTGACCTGCAGCATCAATACAATTCTGAGTACGAGTCACCACAGATTCTGTACATCGTATCAAAACGTCCAATGAGATTTCTCTACACACTGCTTGAATCTCATTCCAAAGAATGTCTAGGTTACGTGGTTTACGTTTGTACACCTCATCTTTTACTGTGCCCCACAAGAAGAAATCCTCTTTGAACTTCATTTACATTCTCAAACTTCCAGTACCACTTAATAACCTGCTTACGTTCTTCAAAACTCAAACGTACGTCCCCCATGTTGATATTACAAATTCCAACTGATAATATAACATAGAGGGACGATTATGCTTGCACCTGGCGAAGAAATATAACATTAGCCTTGTAGAGCGGGAAAACTACAATAGTTTAAAGTGTGTATACATTTTTTTGAAGCACCCTGTATATATAGGAACGTCATAATGAATTTACCTACAATTTTAGTGAGTTAATTTCTATAAACTTGGCAAGGATTTTGACAAAGGGTGTGTAGACTAAAGCCAGCAGAGATTTGACGGATGTAGGACGAGGGATATGTGAGGGCAGAATGTCGTACAGTGAGATACGCTGGTTGGGACAACGGAAGAAGATATGATCAACATCTCCCTCCTCTAAACCGCATTCGCAAAGTGAGTGATCCCTTATCCTAATTTTTGCCAAATGAACAGGTGTGCAAGCATGGCCCAGACGGAGGCGAGAAATAACAGATGTCGCATGTTTACTAAGGAACCGATATTTTTTAAACCAGGGCTTATTGGGGATGTCAGGTTGAATATCCGCGTAATATTTACCCTTAATCCTTTTGGATTTACGCCAATCCTCACTCCACGTACGAGACAGACTAGCCTTCAGTACTGGGACTAAGTCGTGCGTGAATAATTGGAAGTGCTCAAGTGTACCCATTCCAATTGCACTTTTTGCACAAGAATCCGCCGTCTCGTTACCTGGAATATTGGAATGGCCGGGGATCCATGCCACTGCAATTTCCAAGCCTCTCTGATGGCAGAGGAATAGCGCCTCTCTAATTTTAAATATTATAGGGAATTTGGACTTGGAACGGAAGGGATGGGAAAGGATGGCCTGCAGACAGCTTTTGCAGTCGGAAAGGATGATAGTCTTATTAAGGTTATGGGATAGGGCATATCGGACGGCCTCAAGGACCGCAATAGATTCCCCAGTAAATACCGAAGCCATAGGAGGGCACTTGTAACTCAAGATTACCTTAAAAGCAGGAATCCATACCGCTACTCCAATGGGATCACTGGAACTCACTTTGGAGGAATCCGTGAACATTTTGAGCCATCCCTCATAATTGTTCTCCATGCTATTGTTGAAAGATAGATTAGAGTCCCTAGAGCCTTTTTGTACTCCTAAATCAATCACAACCGGGGGATGGAAAGTTATGGCTTTGAAAGGGAGAGAATAAAGCGGGTTCAGCCGATACTGAATGACAGGGTTAGGAAGGCGGAGGAATTTGATGAAACTATTCACAAGACAGGGAAGGTTGCTGGGGCAAGAATTAGAGTTTATGTTGTATAGGTCACAGAGAGTTCTGAGTTTATCTAATAGAATATGTTGAGAGTTTTGAATGAGCTTAAAAAGGAATCTGTCGCAAAGGTACTGCCTTCGTGAAAAAAGAGGGGGATCAAAGGCTTCTAACTGCAAAGCATTAGTTGGAGATGATTTCATTGCGCCCAAGATAATGCGTAAACATTTATATTGAATTTTGTCCAATTTAAGCAAAGCACCTTTATTACAAGGTTCTAGAAGGAAGGAACCATAGTCCATATGACTGCGGATAATTGCATTATACAGGAGCTTTTGTGTGAGAGGGTGACTACCCCACCATACACCAGATAAAGAGCGAAGGATGCTAACATTTTTCTCACACTTACCCAAGACATACTCCATGTGAGGGTTCCCAGTCATTCTAGAGTCAAGCCAGACTCCAAGAAACTTTGCACTAGAGCACTGAGGTATAGTCTCACCCTCAATTTGGAGATTAATAAGGGGGATGCTCTTTCTCCTTGTAAATACTACTGCTCTACTTTTGGCTGGAGATAGGCCTAAGCCATGCTCTCTTAGCCACACATTTAGGTAATTTAAAGCACTATTCAAATTATCAGAGATGACGTCCATCGAGCTAGCTGACATGTAGAGAGCCAGGTCATCAGCATATTGCAGGATCTGGCAAAAGGGTTGGACTACCAATTCCAAATCATGTGTGTAAAGACTATATAGGAGGGGGCTTAACACAGAACCCTGGGGGAGGCCCTTCCAAATGGTCCTAGGGGGCAGGTGGTTATGCTGGTTCCTGATAACTATCGATCTTTCCATTAACAGCTTAGCGCAGAATTGAACTAGCCTCTCAGGGATGCTCAGCTTAAGAAGTTTATTCCTGAGTACCGGAAGCAGTACATTATCATACGCAGACTGCACATCCAGAAACACAGTCACCAGATAGTGCTTCCGAAGGAAAGTTGTACGGATATCAGTGGTCAGGATGCCGAGACTGTCCAAAGTGCTCATACTCTTCCTGAATCCGAACTGGGATTTAGCCAACATAGCCTGGCTCTCCACATACCATTCCAGTCGATGTTTGATTAGATGCTCTGTCACCTTGCACAACACCGCTGAGAGTGCTATTGGGCGCCTACTATTGGGGGAAGTGAGGTCTGAGCCCGGTTTTGGAATGGGGATAATAATTTGGGTTTTCCAATCGGATGGGATTTCCCCGCTCTTAAAAATTCTGTTAATGATGCCTAAAAAATATAATTTTGTTCTATCTGATGCTTTAGTAATGAAGGAGAACGGGATATGGTCAATTCCCGGTGTTGAGTCTTTCAAACCATCCACAGCTAGCTGAAATTCGTCATAAGTAAATTCTTCATTAAGCATACTATGAGAATGTTCCGGGCAGGGGTATGCAAGAAAACTGGGGACAGAATCTCTAGTAGGCACCCAGGGAGGAGCCAGCTTGTCAGCAAAGGCATCAATCCATGACGTCAGGTCATTGTTACAGACATTATCGCAGCTACTAGACCCTCTAAACCTCTTGATCTGCTTCCATACAATTGTGGAAGGAGCCCTAGGTGACAGATTTTCGCAGAACCTCAACCATCCACTCTTTTTTTTTGCTGACAGAGTTTTTCTTGCCAGAGCTGCCTTCTGTCGATAAGCTATCAGATTGCTTTCTGTCATTGCCCTGTCATATACCATCCCATATTCGCGTCTGACTCTAACTGCCTCTGTACATTCAGCATCCCACCAAGGTGTGGAGAGGGTAAACTTAGCTTTTCTTGTCTTGATAGGGATGTTGTCATTGGCAGAAGAAATGATGGCGTCCCTAAATTCATTGTATGACTGTAGGATATCCGTGCCAGACTCAGAGAATGATGTAATTTTATTCTCCAGGGAGATTTTATAATCAGTCCAGTCAGCCCCAGATAACCTGTACCTGAACAGGGGGGAAGCATTTACAGGAGGAGATACGGCTGTAGGCATGGTTACTATGATAGGAAAGTGGTCACTGCCATGTGTGTCCGGAAGAATCTCCCAGCTCAATAATGATGCAAGGGTGTGGGAACAAAGAGTAAGGTCCACAGCACTAGGGTTTTGGGAAAGTCCAGCTCTGCGCGTTCTTGACCCATCATTAAGGATGCAGAGGTTTGCTTCATCAAAGATTTCAATCAAGACGTGTGCAAATGGATCACACACCCCTGATCCCCAACATGTGTGGTGAGCGTTGAAGTCTCCCATTATGATCCTTGGAGCTGGTACCGAATTGAAGATCAACGCTAAATCAGCGATAAGAGAGGCATCTGGGTGCGGAATATATAAAGATATAAAAGATATATTATATGCTCTCACTGCAACTACATCCATTCGAGGTGAGTGTGGGGGAAGATTAATTTGGGAGAAGGAGAGGTTACGACTGACAATCAGGGCACATCCATCGTAACCATTTGGTCTGTCATCCCTGACACATGAATAACCTGGGATGCGAAACGCACTTCCAGGCTTTAACCATGTCTCCGAGATAGCTAAGACCGTTGGGTTGTAACTATTAATTAAATTGTACAGATCTGTTCTTTTTGCCCTAATGCTTTGACAGTTCCACTGAACCACCTTGAGTGGATCCATTATTTATGTTAAATATTTGAGAAAGTGATTGGGCAACGTTGGGCGGTAATGTTATATTATTTTGTAAAATGATTGATAATAATGCATGTAAGAGAGAGGAGAGAGAGAGAGAGGATTCGCAAGGAGAAGATTCATGATTAAGTAGAGTTTGGGAATTAGGAAGAGCACAACCGTTAGGAAGAGAAGATACCTCCTGTGATATGATTGCCTGATGGGCAACCCTATCAAATGATTTGCCGAGAGGCGCTTTGGGGCGTAAATTCCTGTATATAGTCTTCCTGTATGATGTTGAAGGTGAACTGGAGATGACATCCAGAGAGGTGTGGGCAACCTGGGAAGAGGAAGTCCCAACAACCTCTGAGAACGATTTTGATACCTTGGGGAAGGCTTCTGAGGCTTCTATGTATGATATGCCCTTTTGGGACATATAAGCTTTAATAGATTTCTGCCTTTGTTGTTCGGGACAGCCCTTACTAATAGAAAAATGATGTGCCAAGCAATAGAGACATGTTGCTTGAGACTCTACCACATTGCAGGTTTGTCCCACATGCGGTTGTCCGCAACGATAGCAACGTGGTTTAGACCTACATTGCGAGGCAATATGGCCAAACCTGCAACAGCTCATGCATTGTATAGTGGGGAATTGGTAGTGCTCAACAGGTAAGGAAATGTAGAAGGAGTAAATATGAGTGGGTAGGATCTGACCTTTAAAGGTGATGACAGCCGTCTGAGTGGGCACCCAAGAAACCAGGTTGTTCTCATTGACCGTCTTCCTGTTTAGCCGCCGTGCCTTAAGCACATAGCCACAGGATGGGGGGAGCTCAAGCGATTCTACAAATTCCTCCATAGATAGATCTACTGGGACTGAGCGAACTACTCCCATTCTTGAGATGTTATAGGAGGGAATGAATACTTCATATTTGTTCTGGGCCAAAACCGGGTTATCAAGGAAACTATTTGCATCACCTGCGGTCTTAAATTCAACAGACATTTTATTCCTGCCTACCCGTTTAATGCCACCTGGGCAGATGTTTTTAATCTTATTCTGTGACATGAATTGTCCAAACTTAAGAGGTTTGAGAGTATGACCGGCTGTCATATCCTCTTCCTTTTTAGACACGAGAACAATGAAGGGGCCCTTGTCTCCCTCACTGTACGAGTTTACGCCAACAATTAAAGATGGATGGTTATAAACGGTTTGTATAGAAGCACTGGCTACTTGTGGATCACCTATATGTTTTTTGGAATTGTGCCGCTCTTGCTCTTCCATGTGCCGTTTTTTACCGAGTACACGACTCGAGCATTCTCTCATATCTACATCCGGAGGAGGATCTGGGGGTGCGGGGGGGTCTGGGGGCTCCGAAGAGTCCCCCATACTTACCGCTTGTAGTTGTTAAAAAGACGCTCACAAAACACTTAGTTAGTTATTGTTAGTACACTGAACCACACCACTACGACTCTGACAGGAATTTATGTGTAAAAACTTTCAATTTTGATTATATTTCCACTTAAATCCCTCTTAAACGTTAGTAACCTACAAACGTCAAAACGGAAGTCCCCACAGCCCACAATAATTAATACGCACAATTGACACCACATTGACAGATAATCATAATGACATCTCATAGATTGTTGCCATATGAAGAAATTAGTTCCAATAGTTTTCCGCAATATGGCGAGGTATTGTATTTTATTGGTCGAGCTTTACATAGTTATATTTTGGTATCTAATTATTTTCAATTCAAATACAAATGTGTTGGAACATAAAATGCCCATAAATATTATAAAGTGATTGTATATTTACGAATATAATTAAATTGATGAATCCGATCAAAATAATCGAATCCATGTAGTTATACTAAGCAGTATAACTATTTGTACTAAAACAACCCAAATTAATCGAATCCATGTAGTTATACTAAGCAGTATAACTATTTGGACTAAAACAACCCAAATTACTCGAATCCATGTAGTTATACTAAGCAGTATAACTATTTGGACTAAAACAACCCAAATTAATCGAATCCACGTTGTTATACTACGCAGTATAACTATTTGGACTTTTTCAGTCCATTTTGTTATATCGTATAACCAGGGACCGGACGGGTACTCGTTGAAAGGGTTTTTGAAGGGGTTTTTTTAAGCGCTTAATGAAGAAACCCTTACGAACGGCTTACCCTTTCGAACGGGTGTAAAAAACCCATTCCGAAAGGGTTACCCTTTCAAAACCCAGTAACACTGTAACCTGGGTAAGCCGTTCCAACCTAAGACATTGAAATGTGCACTTTTTGAGAATTATCGTAAGTTTGAAAATTCCATAACTACGATCGCACAAGACGCTCAGCCGGCTCGGCGCAACATTGTATCATCTACTCGCTATAGTAACGAAGTTGCCGCTGACTTGTAAACATGGAATAATATTTCTTGTTGATATGTTAATACAGTTTAATTTTACTTAATGCACATTATTTTTCGTGTCTTTACTTGTTCTTGTCTTTCTCATTGTTTCGTTCGTCGAATTTCATTTAAATTGGAATTTCGATACTTATTACGAAGCATCAAAAACACCAGTAGGGTCAGTTCGCCAGTTTACAGCCATTTAGCTGAGTTACTCACTTTAGTATAAAAAAATAGCAAAAATGCTAGTTAACGTTTTCGTCAGTTTACGGCCCCCATTTTCAGCTCAATGGATAAGGAGTCAGCCTTACGATCGAGAGGTCCCGGGTTCGAATCCTGACCATTACACTACCGATGTGAACCCACTCCTAGCACAAGCAATTTAGCTTATTTGAAGGGATTAAAGGGAATATTAGTAATTTCAGTTCTAATAAACAAATATAATTGACTAAAAACCGGCTAATTGCGAGTCGGCCATGAAGGGTTCCGTAGCAGCAAGTAACATAATATAAAAGTTCTAGTTTATGACGAAAAAAAAAAAAACTACTCACTAGATCTCGTTCAAACCAATTTTCGTTGGAAGTTTGCATGTACATCATATATTTTTTCTAGATTTATCATTCTCTTACTTTAGAAATTAGAGCGGGGGGGGGGGGGGAACATTTTTCCACTTTGGAAGTGTCTCTCACTCGTGCAAACTATTTACTTTAGAAAAAAATGGTGTTAGAAACCTCAATAGCTTTTTAGGAGACCAATCTATAGATACCCCACACGTAGGGGTTTGATTAAAAAAAATTTTGATTTCACTAGAAGTTCTGTACCCCTAGCACCAACACCTATTGTAATCGTATAGTAAGCGTATTGAAGAAGGGGATCTCTTTGTGAGCAAGGTGCTGAGCGATAGAACTCATACTCCTAGGGGACTACTAGGGCCCGTTTTGGCGTCTTCCACGTCGGGCACTTGGTCAACGTGTACAGTTTTCGTTTGCATCGCAGTGAAGTGAAGGCACTCGGACGTTGACTCCCTCGTCGTCTGACACAGGTAAACCCCGAAACAACCATTCCCAGTGTTCAGGTACCTGTGTCAGCGGATACGAGAAACTACCTTGTAGGCCACAAGGTAGTTTCTCGCTCTAGCCAGTCCTCCATCATTAGTCTTGTCACCGCTCTCACGGTGTACGCGTAGTCTTCCAAGTCGTTCACTTCACCAACCATGTACTGGTCGAGCCGGGACTTCACGGCTTCGATTTCTCGAGGCTCGGGTACCCATTTCTGCTTTCTCGTCACCGGGCTCTCCCCTCCAGTGTCATGGTAGGGTTCCACCTAGGAGACTCACCACCTCCGTAATGACCCTGTTGGCCAGTACCCATTGTGGTTTCTGCGGCAGCCGCGCCTTGTTGACCTACGGGGCTTCCGCATAGTCTCCGCGTAAAGTCTCCTAGTCATCCATCCCTTTGGGGATTTATGATTTTGGAAATTCAACATAGTAGTCCAGGAGGCTCTTGTTGGGCAGTGGCCGCGCCAGTGCGTTGGCTGCGCCCTTCAATTTGGGGGCCAGACTTCGGAGATGCTACCAAGCACGAGCCTCAAGTATTCATTCAGGTATTCATTCTATTGGGCTTTAATGCCGATGGGAATGCCACTCACTATGTTCTCGTAGGTGCCCCATGTTAGGGCTCCAGTTCTATGCAGAGCCACCTCAAAACCCAGCCACCGGATCTGCTCTGCGACTTAGGCAACCGCGCAGTCGTGGCTTTTAGGGTCGCTTCGTGGTAAGCAGCATCGCAAGCCGTCACGAGCGTGTCATCAGCATAACACGACGGTGGCACCATCTGCGAGCTCAATACGAAGCGCCTAATCGTAGCCGATGTTCTACAAGAGCGGCTTGCGGAATACCGTACGACATCCCACGACCGACGCCGGTCATGATTGAAAAAACGACGGCTCTCTCCGTCAGATACGCCCCGACTATGTGGCTAAGATATAGAGAGGCACTTCGTGATATACGTGCAACTCCAAGGCAAGATGTTGAACGCGTTGGCTATATCCAGGGACATCGCCAACATCACCCCGTCCTGGGCAACCAATTCCTTCGCTAGAGTTCTCACGCGCAACAGTCTGCGTGGGCTGCCGCCTCCTCCTTCTGCGAGCAAGTAATGCTCGAGAAGAAGGCGGGGAGCGGGTCCGGAGGAGACTCAGATCTCTTCCGTCCCGCAAAACGTGCTGGACG
This sequence comes from Eilema sororculum, assembly GCA_914829495.1. Classification (NCBI taxonomy): domain Eukaryota; kingdom Metazoa; phylum Arthropoda; class Insecta; order Lepidoptera; family Erebidae; genus Eilema; species Eilema sororculum. The sequence continues at coordinate 4,933,710 of OU618559.1, forward strand.
TGACTCAGGCGTTAGAGGTCGCTCATCGCTCAACGACCTCCGCCCTCTATGAGTGCGGACCTGGGGGTGAAGATAAGTGAAACCGCCTGTCACCCTAGCAGAAGCTGGTCGAGGTGGTAGCACCTATCTGGGGACAAATGGGGACACTGTGGTCATATCTGAGGGGGTTAGTGTGATTTATCAATCACCATGCCAGTAGCAATGTCACCTTTAACAGCTAATGACATAAGGATGCGTGTAACTTTAGTCGGTTTGTATCCGACATAACCACCCCCCGCCGGGAGGCAGGGTGGGAGGGGGTGTCTAAGTCGAAGTGACACCCCCCCCTCCCCATTTCAGACTGCGGCCGCGCCCCATGAAAATTTTTGAACATGTCTTATAGATGCCATTAAGCGTCTTTTTACGCATCTTGTATGCCAATAGGTTACTTTTCATACAATAAAGGTTTCTTTTCGGAAGTACTACTATATCAGCGTCCCCTCCCCATTCCGGGGGCGAGTGGGGGACACCGTTGTCCCCCCTCCTGAGGAGGGCTAGACCGTAAGGGATGGCCCTGGGTCAGCCGGGGTGCGAGGGATATGTCGATGACAACCTCACCTCTGGCCTAGCACCGCGACCCACAGTCGGCGTGCGGTTTTAGTCTGACATAACCTCCCCTTCCGGCTCCGGTAGGGGAGGTATCAGAGGGGATTTCCGCACGAAAAAAAAAATAAAAACTTTTGGTGCTTTTACCCTAATAATAAATACGTCATCAATTTTCACAATACTAACTTTATAGTAACTAATTTACTCACTACTATAAACCCATATACCTATATTATTGCTCACCTAATTATTAGATCGCGTTCGCGAGTTTCGTCACATAATACCTACCAAGTTGCCAAATTCGCGACAACTAACAAAAATAGTTATATATTGAGGCCCAGCTTGGGTACAACTATGAATGCCCTGACCTTCACGATGATTGGCTAAGCCTGGGTTACCCGAAAAAAACCCTTTCGTGAAGGTAACCTCTTCAAAGGCTTAGTCAATTGAAGGGGTTACCCCTTCACTTAGATACCACGATAAACGAGTTAAGCCACTTCGCTGGGTTTAGAAGGAATACTCGATCAAGAGGTAACACTGCGATATGAGTTACCCGATCATAAGGGGTACCCTTTCAACGACTTAACTCGTAAACGGGGTTGTCCGGTCCCTGCGTATAACTAATAGTATAACTAAGTGGATAAACCCCGGATACCACCCCCACGGAGCCGGTGGAGGCGGTTATGTCGGACTCGAACCGACTAAAACGCACGCCGTCTTGGGTCCTTGGTTGCCGGAGGTGAGATTGCCGGAAGCATATCTCTCGCAATCTGTTGGCATGGAATTTTATTGGCTTTGACAAAAATTAACTTTTTATTCCTGAAATAGATTCCGGGATTAAATTACTAGGTCGTAATTAAAAAAATCCGGCCAAGTGCGAGTCGAACTCGCCCATGAAGGGTCTTGACGTTCAGTTCTAAGTATGGGGACTCCCAAAATTTATTGCTTTTTCTCTATTTTATGGCTATGGAACCCTAAAAACACCGTACAAACTTCTTTTTAATACTCATCACCAATTTTTTTTTATAGAATCAACTTAAAATCACCACCCCAGCCGAAGCCATCACCAAAATCATCACCCCGTGTCATCCCCAAGTCTAAACCGACCCGGGTACTTCGGTCCCCTGTAGTGGTGACCCCACCGAAGAGACCCCCGTCTCCTGTTAAGGAGACATTCCCCTGTGATGTATGTGGGCATGAAGCCAAGACCGTACAAGCAAAACTTAGTCACGTGAAGACTCATACTGTTGGATTCACCAATTCTAGGTAAGTTAAGCTACTGGGGTAAGTTTTGGATTTGGATGAGTGACCATATGTAAAGAGTGAGGTTAGAATATGATGTAAGAGCAATCTCATTGTCCTTAGTAACTTAATACTCAATTCTAGGTAAGTTAAGCTAATTTGAGTGAGGTTTAGATTTGGATGGGTGACCGTTTGTAAAGAGTTTGAGGCTATTCTAGGCAAGTTAAGCTAATAGGTTCAGCAATGGTTTCAATGGATAGATATACAGGGTGATTTTTTCTAGTGAGCGTGAATGGCATGAATTGTGAGGAACTAGCTGTTTCTCAGGTCCGTCCAGTCTTGGTAGTGAACGTGGCCACTACGCAGGAGGCGCGTGTTCGATCCCCGCTCAGTGCAAACATTTGTATGCATGAATATGTTTAGTCGCATTGGTCTGGTCGTGCCTCGGAGAGCACGTTAAGCCGTCGGTCCCGGTTGCGATACGAACACACATCTAGGCGATATCGACAAGGTCAGATGGCGGAGGGTGACGGGTGGAGCCACCTGTCACCCTAGCAGAAGCAGGCCGCGGCGGTCCCCGTACCCGGGGCTAGATGGGGACACCGAGGTCCCCACAAGTCCCCCATCTCGGAAGAGATGGTCCTGGGTCTGCCGTGGTGCGAGAGATACGTTTCCTGCATTCTCACCTCCGGCCACCAAAGACCCAAGATGGCGTGCGTTTTAGTCGGTTCGAGTACGACATAACCACTTCCACCGGCTCCGGTTGGGGGTGGTACCCGTGGGGATTTTTCGCACGATGAAAAAAAAGGTCAGATGGCAGTCGCTTCACTGAAACTATCGCAGCTGTAATTGGTGTAACCTGGACTCCGAATTAAGGGCCTACGAAGTCTTTAGCACAATAGCCAGGATTCGTATCCAGGACGTCTCAATCGTAAAGCTAACTCCTTTAAAATAAATATCTCTTGTCGTAGACTGGCCTGCAACCCCTGTGAAGACTGGTTTCCTACTACTGAAGAACTGGCCAGCCACCAGAGGATACACAGAACTAAGAGCATACCGTACTCTTGCAGAAGATGTGATACCGACTTCAAGAAACTGGCTGATTATGACGCGTAAGTATTTTTTATGTGCGTGTCTGCGGTAGTCTAGTGGTATGGGTAATGGATTGCTGAGACGAGGTCTCGGGTTCGATACCATGGCACACACCAATGACTTTTCGATGCTTTTCGAAGTTATGTGTGTATTTATCGCAGGTTTATAAGTGCCCGGTTAATGACAATAGGCTCGCCACCTATTACATCGGGACCTAAACATAAACTGGCGAAATGTGGGTGCTAGCACCACTGCCTACCCCTTCGGAGAATACAGGCGTGAGTTTATGTATGTTGAAGTATTTCTTATGTGGGTGTGTGGGTGTGTGGGTGGGTGTGCGTGGGTGTGCGTGTGGGTGTGTGTGTGGGTGTGTGTGTGTGTGTGGGTGTGTGTGTGTGTGTGTGTATGTGTGTGTGGGTGTGTGTGTGTGTGTTGGGTGTGGGTGTGGGTGTGTGTGTGTGTGTGTGTGTGTTATATATTATAACCACTGAACCCATCAAAATGGGTTCAGTGGTTATAATATTAGTATGGAGTATTCTTGGATTTTATCATAGCCTTTCTGGGACTGCTCGCGATTCGAAGTCCTGTCTGGGCATTTCACTATCGAAACCTATTTTATTTTTCAGACACATAGCAGACAAGGAATGTATAACATTCGATGAAGTGCCGGACGTGAAATGTGACGTTTGCTGGCGTCTCTTCGCTACCAACAACCTTCTAGACAAGCACAAGTGTTATGGAGCAGACAACAGACCGGGCGGTGAGTAGAAATTTAATAGCCAAATCAGTTACTATTATAGGTTGAGTGGATGATTAAAAATAAATATAAAACTATAAATGAAATGCTCAAGTGGCAGTTGAACCCACGACCTTTCCCTTACAGGGGGAATGCTCTTCCAACTGAGCTATTGAACCACACCTGAATCACTTCAAATTTCCCTTTTCTTTCTGTCCGTCTATAAGGGCGATGGTGGCCATCTACAAATAGCTCAGTTGGAAGAGCATTCCCCCTGTAAGGAAAAGGTCGTGAGTTCAAGCCTCACTTGAGCGTTTCATTTTTTCCGATGTTTTTCGAACTTTTTCAGTCAAATATTTGTACGGAGTCATCAAAATTCAATGTTTAAAAATGGTTGAAAAATCATTCATTGGTTCCAACAGTTCGTAAGAAAGTTGGTAGATGGTTCCACTGTCGCCTAAAGACGGATATAAAGAGAAGGGAAATTTGAAGTGATTCAGGTGTGGCTCAATAGCTCAGTTGGAAGAGCATTTCCCTTGTAAAGCAAAGGGTCGACCTTTGGAGCCATCTACCAACTTTCTTACGAACAGTTGGAACCAATGAATTACTGTTGGAATCAATTAAACATATTTAAAAATTGATTTTTGACGACTCCGCCCAAATCCATACTAATATTATAAATGCGAAAGTAACTCTGTCTGTCTGTCTGTCTGTCTGTATGTTACGCTTTCACGCCTTAACCACTGAACCGATTTTGATGAAATTTGGTATAGGGGTAGATTAGACCATGAGAAAGGACATAGGCTATGTTTGGTCGCGATAACCGACATCCACGCGGGCGGAGCCGCGGGCAAAAGCTAGTATTTGAATAAAATTTCATTTAAATATTTGGGGGGAGTCATCAAAAACCATGGAATGTCCTTACTTTAGAACGTCCGCGATCTGATTTTGACTTTTTTTTTTCATCACAGGTAAATGTTCAAAATGCAAGAAGAATTACTCTCTACTGAAAACTCTTAGGAAACATGAAGCTACATGCACGGCTAAAAAGAAAGGTAATTTTTACCCGACTACGGCGAAGCCAAAAGGAGGGTTATGATTTTGACAGGCTATGTATGTATGACTATGTATGTATGTTCATTTGTTCCCTCATAGCTCCTCAACTACTAATTAGAACTGGACAAATGAGGTATCGTTACAAGCGGCTTTATCGTCCGATGGTTATAGGCTATATGACGTGTCACTCAATCTTGTGGGGCGCCCTCTAGCACTCATAAGGTACTGTGATAAAAAATAAATTTGTGATAAATATGCCGTGTTTGGTATCAAATGAAAGGGCTTAATAAGCACATTTCAAATATGTATAAATTATTAGCTTTACCTTGCCCCAAAATAATATAAATAAAAAATAAAGTTTAAAACTAAAACCCGACTACCGAAAAATCACACTCTAAAAGTAACAAACAAGAAAATATCAAGGATAGCCGTGGTCGTATGCCACTTACTCTGACAAAACAATATATATATTCTAGGGAAAAGTGGCATACGACCACGGCTATCCTTGATATTTTCTTGTTTGTTACTTTTAGAGCGTGATTTTTCGGTAGTCGGGTTTTAGTTTTATTATTATTTCTCATTCTTCTTCATCTTAGCGCTAATCCCAGTCGTATCTGAAGCTTTCACTGTCTGGTGTCCGCTTTACCAGTCTAACTGTGGATTTGGCTGAACTTCGATATTTTCTGTGAAGCGATTACCATCTGACCTCCACAACCCAAAGGCGATATCGAAGCATTGCAGCTAGACCAGTTGTAGGACTTTAGAGGGCTCCAACTACCCGTAACGACTGCCATAGATGTTCGTATGGCAACCGGGACCGACGGCTTAACGTGCTCTCCAAGGCACGACCAGACCAATGCAAATACCCATATTCATGTATATAAATATTTGCTATGCTATAGCTATCTGCGTTAGCCTAGTGGTATGGTGGTATGGGATCTCAGGTTTACCATGGCACACACCAATGACTTTTCGATGCTTTTCGAAGTTATGTGTGTATTTATCGCAGGTTTATAAGTGCCCGGTTAATGGCAATAGGCTCGCCACCTATTACATTGGGACCTAAACATAAGCTTGCGAAATGTGGATGCTAGCGCCTCTGCCTACCCTTTCGGGGAATACAGGCGTGAGTTTATGTTATGTTTATAAATATTTGCACTGAGCGGGGATCGAGCCCGCGACTCCTGTGTCTTGACCTACCCCTCTATGGTTTTATAAAATATAATTAATCCCTCAGGTATGGGAAGCATTACGTCCCTATCAAACAGCGGAAAAGTAGTGAGGTCTAAAAATACGATAACAATATACAAATCGAATACATAGGGAAAAAGAATCTTCTCGGGCGGGACTCGCACCCGCAGTCTTTCCCTTACAGGGGGAATGCCCGACCAATTCGGTTACCGAGACACGCCCGATATGATTCAAATTTCCCATCTTATACGTCTTTAAGGCGACGTGGCTTCATCTACCGATTTTCTTACGAACTCCAACAATATACAATGATACAATAGTAGTTTATTACACCCCATCTCTTCGCATGCGGTGTCGTACAAGGCGACTAAGGGATAGCGCTGTTTAACATCAGACAGATATATACAGCGCAGACTCAGCCTCAGATATAGGCTCGAGTCAACAATAGTGCCTGGAATATGGTAATAGGCTCACCCTCTATTACGTGGGACCGAATACATTGATTGATGAAATGTGGGTGTTAATTCACCTCTGCCTAACTCTCCGGAGATGAAGGCGTAATTATATGTTTGTATTAATATTTCAGGTGAGCCGATTATCGACAAGGAGCTGCTAGATAAACTGAAGCCCATCCAAATCCGGGTCGCGCGATGCGATCCTTTACTTATAAATATCAAGCAGGAACATTATGACGTGTCTTGCGTTTCTGATGTAAGTATTAGTATAATAATCTTACTTATAGACCAAATTTAACTGCTGTACAGTAATCTTGGCTAAGAAGTCTCAAAATCATCTTAAAAGTAAGGTTTAATACCTTGTGCGTGCGTGTGTCTGTCTGTGGCATCGTAGTACCGAAACGGATGAAGCGATTTGGATTTAGTTTTCTCTATTTGAAAGGTATATTAGTCGAGAGTGTTCTTAGCTAGTTTTGAAAAAAATCTGTCCAAGATGGCCGCCGCCAGAACCTGTCGGAATACTTACATATTTTTTCATAAGTCCCTCAATATGGGTGTCAAATGAAAGGGACTAGTAGATCAATTTGAAAAGTATAAAATAAAAATTAAATTAAAAATATAAAAACCTCTGTCACAAAAAAACATATCCAAAAAGTTGAAAATTAATTGTGTTTGGTACTTTGGTATACCTATTAATATTTTGTTTCAACCGTTGCCATGTCGGGGGGACCATGTATCGTTCCGATAATATGGCTGAGTGCTTTAACATCTAGGGTCCCCTGATGGCAACGGTTGAGTCAAAATATTAATTTGCCATACGTACCTTTGATTTACCTGAAGTTTCGACCAAGTTACACCGGCCGTGACCTCCCTAGCAGAAGCAGGCCGCGGCGGTCCCCGTACCCGGGGCTAGATGGGGACACCGAGGTCCCCACAACCCTAAGGGGGCCATCTCGAAAAAGATGGTCCTGGGTCTTCCGGGGTGCGAGAGATATGCTTTTGGCAATCTCACCTCCGGCAACCAAGGACCCAAGACGGCGTGCGTTTTAGTTGGTTCGAGTCCGACATAACCACCTCCACCGGCTCTGTGGGAGTGGTATCCGTGGGGATTTATCCCACGATGAAAAAAAAACACTGGCCGTGGTCCCAGGTTATATGTACACCTATACCATGATCGCGTTAATTCCCGATTTTATTTTTGTATACTGATTATTGACTGCACTTAGCTTTAGAGAATTCCACAGCTGACCGTAAACTTGTATCTCCACAGGAATACGGTTTAGACCGAAACTGCTACTATCCCTATATATCCGGACTCCGAATCAATTCCGAATTCCGTGGTATGGTGAACATCCATGATGATATCAAAAAAGAATTCTGTCCAGAAGATTATGTACACTGGGACTCAGAAGATAGCGAGTCTGATGATGAAATCAGCTGCGATATGGTCCTAAATCCTACTGAAAAGAAGAAGACAGTATCTTCTCTTACAGCTTTGACACTAAAAACAATCTTCTCGAAAAGACTTTTAGGTAAAATGCCAAGAAAGAAGAGAAGACTAAAGCCTGAAAAGGTCTTTGATGCTATGCTAGAAGATGAGGTAAGGATGGACATTGATAGCATTATTGATAATTTAGGTAAGGTTGGCGATGATACTGATCAAGTTAATGATAACGATAAAAATGATAAAGAAAATAATGAAGATATTAATGATATCGTAGTTAATAATGGCGATATAAGCAATGAAAATAAAAATAAAACGGATATCGTCATTCCTAATAATGATTCACCGTTTATTAATAGTGTTATATTTGATATAGGTAAGGAAGATTCTATAAAAGATAATACTTCAGTAGATTCTTTAGATATATTACAAGATATGAAAAATAATTTTGATGATAAAGATGAAAAAAATAATGTACATGTACAAAATAATGATAGTAATAATGGAGATGTAGACAATTGTAAAACAGATGATGTATCTAATATACAAAATGATTATGATACATCTCAAAATGAATATGATACATCTCAAAATGATTATGATACATCTCAAAATGACTACAGTACATCTCAAAACGATTCTAGCGCTAACTCAACAAATACAAATATAGATAATTTAGGCTCAAAAGACTCAGATTCTAATTTAAATAATTATAACGAGAACACTTCAATACCTACTAATATAGAGTCAAAAGACCAACAATCAAAATTAAATAATTATAATGATAACTATACCATTGATAAATTACTAAACAATGTACAAAGTAATGATTCAGTTGATAAGTCCGAGTCTAATATTGATAAGGTTAATGATAAGGTATCATTAGATGATTTATTGAATAATGGTAATGATAACAAAATCATTGGTTTGGGTAGTATAGAAGATTTTAGTTTTGATAGTTAGGTTTAGTTAAGATTTTTATTTGAAGTAGATTTATAAGCCAAATTTTAGTATCAATGTTCAAAATTCAATCTAATTTCAATCTCGCAAGTGTTAAAAACGGTCAATTGCTGGAAATAGGCCTCTCCCAATATTGGAAGGCCCTGGCCTACTGTGTTCACGCTGACCTTTCCTTTACAGGAGAAATACTCTTTCCACCTGAGCTATAAATATAAATAAATATGCCACAACATTCTACACAACGCTATCTAGATCCATGGTAAGCATAGCTTAACTAGCTTGTGTTATGGAATCTAGAATGCGGATAAACATACATAGATACTTTTTTTTGTAAATACATACATATTATACATAGAAACACCCAGACCAATGCAAATAGCCATATTCATGCATACAAATATTTGCACTGAGCGGGAATCGAACCCGCGCCTCCTGCGTAGCAGTCGCGTTCACTACCACCACGCCACGGACTTGAATTATTTCAAATTTCCCTTCTCTTTATATCCGTCTTTCTTGTTCGCTCGTCGCTTACGCTTACCCGCTTATTATGTATCATAGAATAGAATTATTAAAGCCAAATTCTGTAAACGTTTGACCTAAGTTCCTTGTTTAGTTAATCAATTAGCCTATCCCAGTCCACTGTTGGACATAGGCCTCTCCCAATGTGGGCAGGCTCTGGCCTACTGTGTCCACGCTGGCTGAGTTGGTACAGGGTTGTATGTCGAGTGTTCCTTCTCTCGCAGTGATATCGTCTGCGTATGTTTCCGTCAGTCGCCTCTTACGACACCCTTCGGATGAGATGGGATGGAGATACTTGTATACTTTCTACGTCAAATTAACTTAATTCCCGTTATTATTATTGTATATCGTTCTCAGTCAGTTTTTTTTATATTAACAAATATTTCGGTGATTGAAATAATATTGAGATTGAATTTTGAACATATTTATATTAATAGAAAAGTTGGCTTTCTGGCGGTAAAGAAAGATATTTCAAATACGAGTTCAATTTTTTGGTCGAGACAAATTAAAAAAAAATTGTTTCTCATCAAATAAGTGCACATGCCCGTCTAAAAAATATATACCCCGACATGTCATGGACTAAAAAAATTATAATTATGCCACAACATTCTACACAACGCTATGTAGACCCATGGTAAGCTTAACTTGTGTTGTGAAATCTAGAATGCGGATAAACATACTTAAATACTTTTTTTTGTTAATACATACATATTATACATAGAAACACCCAGAGCAATGCAATTAGCCATATTCATGCATACAAATATTTGCACTGAGCGGGGATCGAACCCGCGCCTCCTGCGTGGCAGTCGCATTGTTCGCGTATTTAGCCAAATCCCCAGTTAAACTGGTAAAAGCGGACCCCAGACTCCAAGTAAAAAAGCTTCTGACGCGACTGGGATTAACGCTATGATGAAGAAGGCAAGGGCTAAAGCTGTTCTTCGTAATTATGATAGTGACAGTAATAGGCTCATCGTATTTGCGGTATGCCTAGTGGTATGGGTAATGGACTGCTGAGACGAGGTCTCGGGTTCGATCCCAGGTTTACCACGGCACACACCAATGACCTTTCGATGCTTTTCGAAGTTATGTGTGTATTTATCGCAGGTTTATAAGTGCCCGGTTAATGGCAATAGGCTCGCCACCTATTATTATACCTATTACATTGGGACCTAAACATAAACTGGCGAAATGTGGGTGCTAGCACCTCTGCCTACCCCTTCGGGGAATACAGGCGTGAGTTTATGTTATGTATTTGTCGAAATGTGGGTGTTCGCTTCGGGAATTTACAGGCGTTAGTACATTATGTTTTCAATATGTGAATAACACCAATTAAGTACTTAAAGGTAGACTTTCGAGCTAAGCGTCACAGACGCAGCGTCTATAGTGTTACCGTCTGACAACGATGTCACAACTGCACTGTGACGTCATTGACGCCGCGTTTTGTCACTGAGCTCGAAAGTCATACCTTAGAATTTCATACATTTGTATGGAACATCTATCTGTCGCTCTGTCGCGGCGTCACAGCCGCGGTGCCTTTGACGCTACAGACGCTCGCTTCGAAAGTCAACCTTAAATTGTATTTTCATGAAGAAATATACACATTTTTAAAAAATCTAGAAATGTACATCCACTTGTGACGTTGACTGTACGTCGTCGTTTATATTTTGTAAATCTCTATTTTAGTTCTCATAAATAGAGGGAGAAAAGTAAAATAAGGGGAAGGTCAGGAGTACCCTAAACCGACGAGCATGCATGAAGAATGCAATGAGTGTGAATGAAGCGAGAGTAGTATGTCAGGATCGTAGCAAATGGAGATCCGTGATCTCAGCCTACCCCTATGAGAAACTGGCGTGATTTTATGTATGTATGTATGTAAAAAGTAAAATTGTGTGTAGAAGAACATATGTCTTGATTATTACCCCGTAGGTACAGTCCACTGCAAAATTTTAACCTATAAAAAAATCATTTATTTTATTAAAAAAAGCATTTATTTTTACAAATTTTGTTACTGACTGTATCTACTATACTGATACGGATTGTGAGGCTATAAGGGCTTAAAATATATACACAATAGACACAGTAAGTGGCACTTCAATGCGGCGTAAAAAAGATTGACTAAAGTGAAGCCAACGAGACGAGAGAAAAAAGGTAAACAAAGCGACCATTACTGAGTTACGTTGCGATAACTAGCGATTATTGTCACTGTCCTTGTCGCACATGTCACACGTACGCGACAATTGTCGAGCGACAGCTGTCGTTGCGTGTTTCGTAGTACAGGAAAGCTGTCAGCACAGCGGTTCTAGACTGTCAGATCCGCCATCTTATGAGCAATTTCATTCCTGTCTGGAATGAGCTTGAAGTGATACGTAATCATTTTCAAATAAAAATGTTTGGAAGTTTTGGAACCGCTGAAATATTGTTTACCTTTTTTCTCTCGCTTCGTTGGCTTTACTTTAGATACCTAGAAACGCAATTTGAGTAGCCCAAGTATCTTGTCACGTAATTTACCACTCATATACCTAATTAGGTACCTACTGTCGTCATAACGGACAAAATTACCTTTTACCACAATAGGGTGACTGACAAGTCAATACACTTTTTTTTTTAAATATTTTAAGACTAGCTTTTACCCGCGATTCCGCCCGCGTGGATATCGGTTATCGTGATCAAACATAGCCTGTGTCCTTTCTCATTGTCTAATGATAAATTATCAAAATCGGTTCGGTTGTTTAGGCGTGAAATACGTAACATACAGACAGACAGAGTTACTTTCGCATTTATAATATTAGTATGGAAGTGATTCAATTTGATGTGAACACGCCCGATGTGATTAAAATTTTTCTTCTTTATATAACCGTCTTTAAGGCGACGATGTTTAAAAATCTAAAAATGCTTATAAAAAAAATTCAAATGTTTACTGTTAGTGAACCTGCCTAATGAATGAAGTATGGCGTCATTTTTGGGTTCTACAATGCATTAAACATACTTAAATACATTTTATTGTTGTTGTAAATACTTATATCTATACACAGAATCACCCAGAACAATGCAAATATACATATTAATCCGTACAAATTTTGTACTGAGTGGGAATCGAACCCGCTGCTTCAGACTTGGCAGTTCTGCCTCTCCGCAGAGGTTGAAAATTATTATTTATAAAATTAGAATTATATACCTTTACAGTCGTAAAGGGTGAACAAATTGTTCATTTATGACCTTTTGAGTTATACTGTCAGTTACGCCCTTTTGAGCTAAACTGCTAGTTTAGATAGAGCCTATTTGACCTACATATACTGTCAGTTATGCCTGTTTGAGTTAAACTGTCTATGCCCTTTTTAGCTTTACGGTCACTAAGGTCCTTTTGAGCCATACTGTCTTGTCTGTTAAGCTCTTTTGGGCTTCATCGTCAGTTAAGCCCTTTTGAGCTATACTTACCTTTGTCAGTTACCAAGTCACTACCCAGTAAATACCTATTCTTCATTAGGTTATGTTCTTGACTAAACGTAAACAATCTTGATGTGTCTTTTTAATATATTTTACTAGCTCGATGTCGAGATGTCAGTTATCGCGACCAAACATAGCGTATGTACTTTTTCAAAGTCTAATCTGCCCCTATACCAAATTTCATCAAAATCGATTCAATGGCTTAGGCGTGAAAGCATAACATACAGACAGACAGTTACTTTCGCAATTATATTAGTATGAATTTAAAAAGTTAAGTTTATATTTTCTGTTTAGAAACTTATTTTGAAGACAAAAAACTGAAATCGAATGACTAAGTCAGTTAATTAGCCTAAGTAGTTTATTTGTTTAATATGTGTTTTTATAAAAAGTCGTTACAAGATTGTTTACCGAACCGAATGGAGTATAGAGACCTATATAAACGATTAAACTTTCCACCTTGAAGTTAGCAGAATCATCAGTACCTATAACAGATGCAAGTAGCCATTTGAAAATAAGTTTATAAGGAAAATATTGTCAGATATGCCTTTTGAGTTTGACTGTCAGTTAAGCCCTTCTGAGCTAAACAGTTACATAAGCCTTTTCGAGCTATAGTATATTAATAAATAATATTATGTTAGTCTCAGTTACATGTAAATGTTTAAAAATTTAAGGTTATGTTATGTGTAAGTGATTTTATGTTTCTATATTAAATAAAAGAGATATGTTTTTATGTTTGCTTTTTTATTTTAATTCACATTTTATCGCTACAATATTTGTACTGGTTCGGCGCCTCATTCTGCGAGCAATTAAAGCTCGAGAAGGAGAAGGCGCGGCGGAGCGAACAGAGGTTACTCGGGCGTCGGAGGTAGCTGAATTACATCCGTCCCCCATGAGCGCGGGCCTGAGGGTGACGGGTGGAGCCGCCGGGGACGAGTTGGGGCCTCCGTGGTACCCCTTCCCGAGGAGAGTCAATCCGATAGGGGTGGCCCTGAGTCCACCGAGGTGCGAGGGATATGTCCAACAACCTCACCCTCGGGTTTGCACTTCGCCCTACAGATGGCGTGCGTTTTAGTCGGTTCGAGTCCGACATAACCTCCCCCACCGGTTCCTACGCTCTATTCCACTAAGTTCAACTATAAGTTCAACGACTTGAACTTAATCCAAAAAATTCCAATTATTTAAACTTTGTTCTTTTTGTGGAAAAGTTGAACTTTCTGGACAAAATTGATCCTATTAGTTCAACTTTCTATTTATTTTTAAATTACAAAGGAAGCTATAAGTGAGTTACAATTTGTTCAACTTTCTATTTATTTATCAATTACAAAGTAGAAAAAAAAGTTGAACTATTAGTAACTTGTTTGTATAGCTTTCTTTGTACTTGAAAAATAAATAGAAAGTCGAATTAATAGGATCAATTTTGTCCAGAAAAGAACAAAGTTGAAATAATTGGAATTTGTTGGTGCTATATAAGTTCAACTGGTTGAACTAAGTGGAATAGAGGGTTCCTACATGGGGCATCTGCAGTGATTTTCATCGCGTAAAAAAAGTATTTGTCCTGTTCGTATCTGAGTTACATGACTTGAGGTCTCACTAATGAGCTTAATATCTTTTCAGTGAAATACCAAAGGCTTGTCCTGCTTTGTCTTCTGCACTGACGGCACAGAAACTCTGTGCTTACAGAGTCTGTCGAATGAGTGTAACTCCCTGTTGCATACCTCCATAGGCCACGGTAACTACTTTCCATCAGGTGGGCCGTGTGCTTCTTTGGAGAACAATAGACTCCACTCCCAGACTGAGTTAATCCACTTTGTTCAACGAATTGAACAAACTCTACAAATTAAGTGTCATTTGTTCAACTATTTATTCAATTGAACAAAAGCCACTATTATAGTGTACTTTGTTCAACTACCTAACTATTTATTCAATTGAACAAAATCCACTATTATAGTGTATTTTGTTCAACTACTTACTGGCCTTCTAATAAGGTTACCTATGCATCGGTAGAGGCCTTTAAATACACTGATGACGATAATCAATGAACAAATAGTTGAACAAATGACACTTAATTTATAGAGTTTGTTCAATTCGTTGAACAAACAGTTGAACAAAGTGGATTAACTCTCCCAGACTCGACATAAAGGGACTCGACATAACAATTTTTTTTTTACCGTAACTTTATCTGTGCAGTCAGAATTGTGGTAAAAGTGTGTGTGGTAGGATTATAAGGAATAATGATACCCAAAGAGCAGTGGCTGGTAACAGCTTTTGAGACAACATTTTAGAAACTATTTTGACTCATAAATATGGGAGAAAGGGTTCATAGTCAATTGAAGGCGAAGGAGGCGCAGCCGGCTTTGTGAAACATGACGTGCTGCACGAATCTCCTCGCCAAATGGATTGAGAATAAAGTTCGTTGACCTTGCGCCCAGTTCGGGCCGGGTACTCAGGGGTTGTAAACATTTGTCACACAGTAGCGACACCGACTGCAACGCCACGTGGCGCCCGCGTGAACCTTTACGTTTGTTACACAAAACACTATTAATACGATATTTACTGCAAACGTTATTCTCAATCGATCTGGCACGCCCTATAGTACCTACAACTTCCTAAGGTATAAAATGAAACAAAAAATATTCTGTATCACATACTTATATTTTAAACAAAATGTTCCTTATTTATTTTAAACAATATAACAAAACATACATTGAGAGGGCCCGGGTTCGAATCCTGGCCATTACACTATCGACGTGAACCCACTCGTAACACAAGCAATTTAGCTATATTAGTAATTTCGGTTGCTAATATTCTTTATTTTAAAAATAAAATAATAATAATACATTTATTACAGAAATACCTTCTAGAATAACCAGCTATTTTAACTTGAATAGTTTGAAAACAGTACCCCCTAGCACGAGCGAACCGGCCGTCGCAGATCACAGAACGACCTCCGTCCTCCATGAGCGCGGGCCTGGGAGTAATCAGTGGAGCCGCCGCCCACCCTAGCAGAAGCAGGCCGCGGCCGCGTACCCGGGGCTAACCTACAGATTGTTTATGAGCGCTTCTGTTCGCAGAAGACTGTTATTACTCCTCTTCTTTAATTTCCTTCTTTCTTCTTCGAGTTGGTTTATCTAACATAGTAAGAGCTTTTGCCAACATACCTTGAAAATTCTGATTTCTTGACTTATAATATTTATTTTTAACCGAGTCCAACACTTCTTCCTGCTTATCACCCAACAAGTGAGCCAACGGGTTGGTCGTCACTAACTTAGTACCATCAGCCAGCTTGATCGAAGAAACAGGTTTTTCTGGTTTCACTTTCTGTTCATTTGTTTGAGCAATCACATCTTTTACTTTCACAATCTTGTAGAACGGAGCTTGGGGTAATAAATGAGCTATTCTTATCTCCGTTAGTTCGGTATGCAGCTTCGGAATGACCACTTTATGACCAATCCTCTCCGTTTCTTGCCTTGGAATTTCTTCTGTATTTTCTAACATAACCTCTTCAGCGACTTCTGGAATATTGTCAGAGTCATGTCTATCCATGTCATCATCACAATGATCAGAATAGTATTCATTACTTTCGGGAATTTTACACGGTGTATCAATTAGTTTCAAAGTTGCTGTAGTATTTTCTTTACAGTGATCAACAAATTTGACTGGCATCGCTAATCTACAAGATGTGCTGATTGGTTGTGGTTTGAATTTTGTCATTTTTATAGCAGGTTCTCTAGCATAACCAGTGACAAGTTTGATAACTGCAGTACTGTCAACGTTGAGTTCAACCTTACTCTCTTCTGGAACAAAATTCTCAAAGAATTTTTTTACGGACAGCTTTTGGTCGACAGGAGTGATCTTTGCACTAGTCGCTGTTGGTTGCGACACGACTTTTACAAGTGTACGTCTGAATTTTACTGACATTGGCAAATCTTCGGTTATAGATCCACCGGTTTTCCGTTTTTCTAATATAGTTTTCAATGTTTCTGTTAGCTTGGAGGATGAATGTTCAAGAGCAATATGTTCATTCAGTTTGGCTCTGCTTTTAAATATTTTTGCACACTTAATACATTTTTTCACCACATTCTTCGAATGAAGACTGACGTGATGGTTATAATTCTGGTATGTGTAGCAATATTTCTTACAAATATTGCAAGTCAAGGCAGTTCGGTTAGACACTTGTACTCCTTTTCTTTTAGGCATCATAGGTACACCTTTTTTCTTTTGAAGCTTCACCCGTTTTCTTACAGCGTACAATGGTTCGTCATCATCGGAAGATTCTATGGTGATCATTTCCTTTTTACCTTGTTTATGTGTCTTAGGATTCCGTTTACGTTTCAATGTAGTTTCTTTTTTAACCTCTACTTCTGTTTTATTACCCTCAGTTAGGTTAGCCTCTGTATCTGTCAATCCGACATTAATAAAATCCGAATTCAAGGCAACGTCTTCAGTATCTTGTACATCATTTTCTGTTTTCAGGTTATCTCCCATATCATAGTCATAAAGACTTTTGGGTACAAATGGATTCTCCGATTTTTTATCAGAGAAAAATACATGATAGTTCTCGTCAAATTCTACGAAACCCACACTGTTGTGTGTTAGCTTTATATGAATGGTGAACCGTTTCCGCAACTTGAATGTCTTGTCACAAATCTTGCAAGTATAAGGAGAAATATCTTTATGTCTTGTCACAAAGTGGCCAAATAATTTCTGCGGATGTTTAAACACGCTCTTGCAATAAATGCAGAGATACTTATACATATGAAACTCGGGCCTGTGTATTTTATCAATATGTTTCTTCATAGCAACGCTTCCAACGCACCTTTTCCAGCAAAATTGACACGTCTCAACTTCAATAGACCGATTTGAATGCTCTTCTGACTGATGTTCCAACCAGTCATTCATAGTTGGGAATTTTACATCACAAGTATAACATTTTATTGGTTTACAATGCGTTTTATGTTTACGATATAAATCGACAGGGAACAATATATCACAACCTGGACAAACCTTCGTCTTTTTTTGTCTAACACCCAAAATGTTGCAGACACCAGTAACATGTTTGACCAAATTTTTCTTTTGCTTGAAGACGTTCCCGCAAGTATTACATACATATACCTTACAATCCTGTGTACGTAAATGGTGGAGGTATTCTGACATGTGTACCGTAGACAGGTCACAGCCAACACATAGATAAACAACATCAGTCCCTAAAGTCTCAATAAAAGTTATTGATTTTACTTTTAAAGCTGCCGAGAGGTAAGGCAACACATCATACATTAGAACGCCTTCTTTATCATTTTTATGTCCATATTCATGTTTTTTTAGCGAAAAAGGGTCCGCATACCTCAGTTGGCATTGTGAACAGCTATAAGTAGATTCTGGCTTCCCTACCGAATGTTTTCTGCGATGATTTCTATGTGAATCGAAATCATCGAACACTCGCCAGCATAAAGAACACAATTTTAACGATGTTAAATGCGAATTTATTATGTGTGTGGCGTATTCCATCATGTCTGCGTACGCTATAGGACAGAACTGGCATTTTTTTACCGTAGATGTAGATATTTTATGTACTTGAGCTAAATGTATCTTCAGGTCGTCAGAATCTAAGAATTCGGCGTAACATATAGTGCATGTTGTGTCGGGATCTGAGATATAGTTCGTCATTTCACCCACTTCAGTGAGATAACTTTCTTCTTTAACGTCATTCTCTTCAGTTGAATCCATTGCTGATTGTGGATATTTCAGAATCAGAAATATTCAACTTTTTCCAGTCCAACAGAAAGAAAACAACAAAACGAGACGAGGGGCCACAATTTTGACATTTGACTTTGACTCGAACCATAGATTAGATTAGTTCTAAGAGTATATCAAGAGGTGCCATACCTACGAAAAAAAACTGCCTACCTAAACTTGGATTTTATGAATGAATAGAAAGCAGTATGGCGGCCTAGTAGGGAATCCAGTAAACTGTCGATAACTACTTATCGATATAAAAAGGGCACAGACTAAAAATTTATACATTTGAAAGAAAAAATTAAGTGATTAGCTTAAGTGGATGCCGATTATTTGTATTCTCAGGTTGCAGTGTGCTTATGGCTTTCTGTCAGACTTTCCTTGTGATAGCCGGAGTTTCGAATAATTCGCCCAGAAGGACATAGAATCTACAAAGATTCTTTACAGTCTTTGAGTAACGATATATATATATTTAGTAGTACTCCAGGTACATAACACATTGGCACAAAAACAAAATCGATTTGGACAAAAAAATTCGAATTTTTATTTAATATTTTTGTTTTTTTTTGTAAAAAATGTTTTAGTATCTATTCATCAGTAATACCAGTACCATTATGCGATAGAATAATAAAAAGTTAACGGCATTTCAAAAGTCATTCACTATGTATGGAAAGTGGTCTTCGTTCTTTAAATATTTTGGAAAATATCGATAATTAAAATTCTATCACCGCATCACTAGCAATTTTATTTGACCAATCAGGTGCTACTACATCCCCACTACTTTAGAAAGCAAGATGGAGAATTGGCGTTTTCCTAATATGATTTTATGAATGAATTTCGTAGTAGCTTCACGTCTGTATATTTATGTCTATGGATTAGTTAGATAATGAGATCATGAATCTGTATCAGTGTTGCCAGTGGAATATTGTCAAATGTTACACAGGACTGCTTAAAAAGTTACATTTTCGGGGTAAAAGTTACGTGACCTTATATATTACGAGAAAAACTTCAATACAAACGTTAATAAGGCACTTTGTTACACTTAATCTAAAATGTTTTCAGTCCCATGAAGTCGTTAAGCTTCAAAAGAAATGCAGCAATTGTTCGATTTTTTTTATGTATAATACCACAGGTGGCGAGTATAATTGACTGGTGATTTTGCAAAAGAATAATTATATATAACGAAAACAATAAAACGAATGATTTATGAGTAATAGAAACAAATAATTCAGTAATTGAACTACAAACTTGAAGGAGAAACTTATTTTGTTATTCAATTTAAAAAAAGTCATCATCATAAACTATTTAGCAATTCTGTTTCCCATTTCAATACCAAACAATATTTTGATTTTGATCACAGTTGAAACATTGACTGTTCACTGAGACTTAGATAATTGACTCTATGGACAAATTAATAAAGTATTTATTTAAATACCTACTGGATTTATAACTCACGAGTTGACGGCAATTTTTTTTGGCTATGGCTCATCTTTTTTGAAGGTTTTATGATAATCGCAGGTAGATCTTTATGTTAAATCTTATTTTGTAGCATATTAATTTGGTTAAAATGATTGTTGCTGATGATGTTGATGACGATGGATGAGATGATTGCTACCTCAGTAAAGTTGTGGGGACTTTACTAAAAGCTTACTAGGGAGAGTTGGGAACGCGAAGAGTCATCATTACATGTATGTGCGTTGTCCAAGACTTTGTCTAAAAATCCACCACTTATAAACATACAAACTCGGATTTACACCAATTTTGGAAAATAATACCGCGTTGCATTCTCTTCAGTGTTCGTGCCAAATTTTTTCTATGGCTCACTCTGTGAGTAATTTCCAGTGTCAAATAATATATTTTGGTAAATTACATAAATATTCTACTGCGTTTTATTAATTTAACCTCGATCAAATGTTGAAAACGATCACGATATCAAAGTTACGTTACGAGAAAATCTTTTTTTTTGGGTCCGTAACTAAACTTCGAGAGTCATATGTTCGATGAATGGAAAGTCGACAGAACGTTTGATCGAATATTGCTATTTCGAATGAACTTTTTATCGCCAAACGCAACTTCGAGTGAACGTTTTATCGAATATTTTTTAATCGATGGATTGCTGTTTCAAATGAGATTTAGACATGAAATTTCATGAAAAAAAAAAAGATAATGAAGCACAACTGAAATTAAGTGAAAAATGTTTATTAAAATAAAAAATTAAAAAACTATTATGTAAAAATTAATTCAAGCTTACATCGACGATTACTTGACATAATCGCGATAAGCCCGTTATTTTATACGTAACAAGCTTTTGCCCGCGGCTCCGCTCGCGTGGATTTTATTATTCCGGCAATTATTCGAATTTTTCTCAACGTATAAACCTTCCCTGGACTTCCACAAATAATTCAAGACCAAAATTAGCCAAATCGGTTCGTGCGTTCTGGATTTATAGCATCAGGAAGGAAAACCCGACTTATTTTTATATAGTAGATTATAATTATAATATGTTAACTAATGTTTGACATTATAGAGGTTGATTGCAATGTTATAAAGAGGAAAGATTCCACCATAATTTCCAATGGAGATATGGTCTATCCTCGGTCGCACTTCAGTTGTGCTTTATTATACATTAAGACTGTTTAGTTGTAGTATGACAGGGATACCAGGTTAAGCGCAGCAGCGCCACCCTCAATTTTCATGACTTTCTTGACGGGTTTTATCTTCCTTTTCATGAAATTTCATGTCTAAATCCATCGATTAATAAATATTCGATAAAACGTTCAGTCGAAGTTGCGTTTGGCGATAAACGGTTCATTCGAAATAGCAATATTCGATCAAACGTTCTGTCGATTTTCCATTCATCGAACATATGACTCTCGAAGTTTAGTTACGGACCCCTTTTTTTTAACCTTCAATTTCTTTTTTAAATAGGTACCTACTTACTGATTGAAATTTTCGAATCGAGTCGAGACAAAATCTTTTAAAATTATGACAATTGCTCT
This sequence comes from Eilema sororculum, assembly GCA_914829495.1. Taxonomy (NCBI): domain Eukaryota; kingdom Metazoa; phylum Arthropoda; class Insecta; order Lepidoptera; family Erebidae; genus Eilema; species Eilema sororculum. The sequence goes on from OU618559.1 coordinate 4,955,169, forward strand.
TCCACTGTAGATACATTACCTATATAATAATAATTATATTTTTTTACCACACTAGTGAATAAACTATGAAAGAATGATTAGAAAATATATTATTCTTTGATTGATAATTGTTCGAACAGAAGTAAACTTTATTACTGGGGAAAAAAAGTTTAAAGTTGTTTGAACCTTGTCATCTCCATACAAGCGATTTCTCTAACAATACCAAGGTTGGTATTACTCTTATATTATTGGTGATACGGGTAGCGTAGTTAGTAGAATAATATAGACTGATATTGACCAAAACCTATACGGCAAAAGTTACAATAAAGTTACATTTTGAGTCATGTTACGGAGATGTTACATTAGGGGGTCAAAAGTTACGTAAATTGTAACAAAAGTTACAATCTGGCAACGCTGATCTGTATACTAACTGTTAGTATAAAGGTTCATGAATGAGATTGAGTTATAGATAATAAAATGCGGGTGTTCTGTTAAATTCACCTCTGCCCTCTACCTTCCGGGGATAAAGGCGTGATTGTATGTATGTAATACAATACTCAATTATCGAAACACAGCTTCACAAAGATTCGTCATCCAATAAGAGTCTGGCCAACAAAAGCTGGTGCAAAAAAATAGCGCCAAATTTGAAAAATCAACAGGTCGCGCAAATTATTCCATTTAAAAAAAAAATTAGAAACCGCAATAGCATTTTTGAACACCTGTCTATAGATGCCCCATACGTATGGGTTTGACGATTTTTTTTTACTTTCAGTTCTAAGTATGGGGACTCCCAAAATATTTTTTTTTTTTCTATTTTTGTGAGAAATTCTTAATGCGCTTTACAGAATAAATTTACTAATCAAGTTTCAACAGAATAGGCCTTATGGTTTCGGAGAAAAGTGGCACGGACAGACAGACAGACTTGAGGACTCCTATAAGGGTTCCGTTTTTTGCCATTTGGCTACGGATTCCTAAAAACAACAACTGACTGAGGTTAAAATATAGTTTTCTTCTGTTCTTTCTGAACTTGAAGTCGACATTTGAAGTTTATTTAGATTTTTTTAAATCCACTGTGTCGTTTTTAGTTTCCGTAAACAGGAATGCAAAAAAGACTATCACCCGAAAAAGGAAACGAGGTCAATTACCATGTAGTAAATACTACACTTGACTTAAAATCTAAAGATAAAGATAGTTATATTTCCGTTACCAACTGAAGGATAGTAGATTTATTAATTTATTACTATAATACTCGAGATAAGATAAAAAGAACTCAATTACGTATTGTCCGTTACTTAGTGCGTTTAAACCTCCACTGATGACATTCAGTTCATTTGTTTCTGTAGGTGGCAGACAAGCACACGGTTGTCGGAAAAGGTCAATTATTGAGTTTAACTTGATCTCCCTTAGTATCCAGTAGATAGGGCCACCCCATCTCTCTTGTGAGTGTCGTAAAAGGCGACTAAGGGCATTAGGACCAGAGTTGTTCCGTTATCCATCCTACAGTAAACATAATATAGCCCATGACAAATTACCCGCTTGAAGACAGTAGGATCGTCTCCTAAGTCCTATTTCATGGGGCGGTGGTATCAATTATATGATAGTTAGTTATATGTAGGTGTTACACTTCTGCCTACCTCTTAGGTGAATTACAAGCGTGACTTTGCATATGTAAATTTTAAGGGGTATTGGAATTGCAGAATATGAATTTAGGAAACCGTTCCAAATGTGTGATCCCAGTCTAAGGAGTATAAAGAAAAATCAAGAGAAATCCTCCCGCATGGATGTCGGTTATCGCGACCAAACATAGCCTATGTCCTCTCTCAAGGTCTAATCTAGGCCTATACCAAATTTCATCAAATTCCGTTCAGTGGTTTAGGTAGATAGACAGTTACTTTCGCACTTATTAGTACAGTACTAAATACATATTCCGTGACTATGACAAATCTAATTTGTCTCGCGCATTAACTTTCTTTAGAATATGTTGAGTCATAGCCATAGATTATTGTCATAGCCTTACTTATAGGTATATATAAACAGAAAGGGGTTTTGAATGTGACTTCTTGCTATTAAACAAATAAATTAAATAATTTATGCCAGAATTCTTTGATCAATAAACTGTTTTACAAGGTCACCCATAGCAAATATTATGCTAATTAATGAATATTATGACGTGAACACATAGCTTGAAGATAATATTCTGATATTGTTTACATATCCTTGACTTATAAAATAAACACGTAGGGCGGAATGACGTAATCTAAAGTTTTATTGGGAAAATATTTTTTAGGCTGGTATCATTTTCCATATTTTTACTTTTAAAGATGACGAATCTTTTAGTATAAATATAAAAATATCATTGAACTTTAAATACGTTTGATTTTAACTGAAATAAGCAATCTTTTAATCGAACGTGGAAATAATTGGGCTGTAAATCAATTTATTCAACATTTAACAATATAGATAAGTTGTATTAAGTTTTCGTATTAAAAGCTTAAATAATCAAAAACTTAACCTAAATACGACTGAGTCGTTAGGACTAAGTGACTTCCATTTCAGATTTCAGTGTATGAGTAGTTAAATAAACAATAGTCATTTATTTTATTTATAACGTACAATATACAAAACTATGCTAACAACGATTAAAATAATTATTTTAATTGTGTAAAAGTAGTGTAATTCGTAAACATAAGAGAACTAATCTAAAGTATCTAAACTAATTCAAAATGGGCAATTTATAGAATTTTTGTAAGATATTAAAGTTCCCAAAAAAATGGTGAATATTATTAACCTGTCCACATTATTTTTCGTAGCGGATCTGCGAATCACACACGAAACGTCAAAAGAATTCTCTTGTCTGTCATGTCACCACAGGCTGTCAGTTTATGCCCGTACTAAATAAAAATATAATTCGGCTGCAACACGCTGCCATGCACAAAATCAAGACTTTCAGGTAATTAAAACCAAATTTTATCGATTATTAATCTATTTTTCATGTAACAAAACTTTTTTTGTAATGCTATGTCACCATAACCTAAAAAACGATTCGTGTTTTTTTATCATGTTTTATTGTTGTGCATCGAATTTAGATCGAAATCATACAGATATTCTTTTAAAAACTGTATTGAATTAGGATTTTGGTTAATATGGAGGCATAAATGGTGTTAATTTTGTTTTATGAAATGTTTTATTTGAATATTATTATTCATATGTATGGACATACGATTTGTGATTCATTACCCATAAACATTTGATCACAATGTGGTTCTTATCTACCGCGCATAGACAGGAAAAGTTAATATTATACTAGGGTTTCGATTCTGAAATATTTATGAATTTTTCATTACAGCTACTTTAAAGTTTACATACATTTAAATTTATATGAAGTGAATTTCTATAGACCGATTGATATTTTTTTAATACAATCTTAAATTTATATATACTATATTTATTTATTTGATTTGATGTTATTAAAAATACTAAGATCCCTTGGCTTAATAATTTCGACACCAAAAAGAAAAAAGTATCATTAAAAAAAAGTAACAAATATTTCACTATTGTTGGCATAGACAACTTATAAATTTTTTAATGGCCAAGAAAAGGATCTTACTAATCTAGTATGTATTTTATTTTTATGTACCTATTTCAAATTTTATTGTAAACTAGCTTTTGCCCACGGCTCCGCCCGCGTGGATGTCGGTTATCGCGACCAAACATAGCCTATGTCCTTTCTCATGGTCTAATCTACCCCTATACCAAATTTCATCAAAATCGGTTCAGTGGTTGAGGCGTGAAAGCGTAACATACAGACAGACAGACAGACAGACAGAGTTACTTTCGCATTTATAATATTAGTATGGATTACTGCACCTACCCCCATTATACTTTATTCTCAAACTACCCCCACTTTTTCCTTCACATAGTAACAGCATCCAATGTATGTCAGTCTCTTTGGAGCACTAGTCATACAATCAAATGCTAGATAGGTTTCCCACTCAGTGCAAATATTAGTATGCATAATTAAAAAAAAAAAGAATATTAGTTACTAATATTCCCTCTAACCCCTCCAACTAAGCTTAATAGCTTGTGCTATGAGTGGGTTCACTTCGGTAGTGTAATGGCAAGGTTTTGAACCCGGTACCTCTCAAACGTAGGGCCGACTCCTTCCATTATGCTACCGACGCTTGTGAAGTCTCTCTGCATTGGGCTTGGTGTGACCGTGTTTCGGAGAGCATGTTAAGCCATTGGACCCGGTTGTTATATGAACTATTTATATATGGCAGTTGTTATGGGAAATGAGGGAAATGCCCCACACAGAAGGACTGATCACCCATCCACTCAACTGTCTTCCCACTGGCAGTAATACTATGTGGATATATTTTTCCATGGCATAATCTAGTTACTTTAGCATTTGAATACATACATAAATATATTAAAATGAGCTATCTCGGGACACTTATTATTCACATAATTTTATATGGGCAGACATTATGTATTGTGTTCCATGAATATTTTATGTTGAATATATTGAATATTATTTTATATGTACTTTTCTGTAGCTAAGGTAAAATATATTTGAAATTTTAGCATAGATATTTTCTTAAGATGACTATAGGGAATATTCTACAAATATACATTCTACAACATTCCACACAACATTATCTAGACCTGTGGTAAGCTTAACTAGCTTGTGTTATGGAATCTAGAATGCGGATAAACATACTTAGATACTACTTTTTGTTGTAAATATATGTATACATATTATACATAGAAACACCCAGACCAATGCAAATAGCCATATACATGCATACAAATATTTGCACTGAGCGGAGCTCGAACCCGCGCCTCCTGCGTAGCAGTCGAGTTCGCGTTACAAATGCAAAAGTAACTCTGCCTGTCTGTCTGTATGTATGTTACGCTTTCACACGCAAAAACCACAGTACCGATTTTGATGAAATTTGATATAGTAGATTAGACTTTGAGAAACGATATAGGCTATGTTTGGTCGGGATAACTGACATCCTCGCGGGCGGAGCCGCGTGCAATTCGTAGTAGGGTTATATGTTTGACGTAGGGATACAATCTGTGCTATAAATTAATATACCCTAAAAATAATTTAGGGTAGGCAGCGCGAGTGTAACGCCCCTGGTGTTGCATACTTCCATAGGCCGCGGTAACCGCTTTCCATCAGGTGGGCCGTGTGCTTTTCTGCCACCTAAGTGGTATAAAAAAAAAACGAGATTCGGAAATGAGTATGGTTCTAGAATAATGACATAGATGGTGTTGAGTACCTCTGTACAGAAAAGTGGCCTTAATGACAAATTAATTATTAATCATATTAATCATTTGGTAGTGGAATATTTAGATGATAAGAATCTAATTTTTTTTAAATATTAGAATGTTCTAGTGAATAAATAAATAAAATATATATCTTTTTCATCTTAGCGTTAATCCCAGTCGCATCTGAAGCTTTCACCGGAGTCTGGGGTCTGCTTTTTGGATAAACTCCCATATTTTCTGTGATGCGATTGCCATCTGACCTACACAACCCAAAGGCGATATCGAAGCATTGCAGTTAGACCAGTTGTAGGACTTTTGAGACCCCAACTACCCGTAACGACTGCCATAGATGTTCGTATGACAACCGGGACCGACGGCTTAATGTGCTCTCCGAAGCACTACCAGACCAATGCAAATACCAATATTCATGCATACAAATATTTGCACTGAGCGCGGATCGAACCCGCGCCTCCTGCGTAGCGGCCGCGTTCACTACCGATACACCACAGAGGATCTCACAATTGTCTATATAAGTCTATCCCATATATTGATCAATCTATCCTATTCTCCACCCATATACTCCAGTCTGTAAATCCCCGAAGGGGTGGGCAGAGGTGTACTAGCAACACCGTTTCGCCAATTATGATTTTCGGTTCCATGACGTAACAGGGGGCGAGCCTATTGCCGTCTAGCGGGCCCTTTGTCTTGGGCTGTATGTTTACTGTCGGATGGAGAACATCCCTATCCCTTAGTCGCCTTTTACGACACCCACGGGAAGAGCTGGGGTGGTCCTATTCTTACTCCACCGGGTACCATCACGGCATATTCCTATTCTATACTATTCTACAAAAATAATGCCTATATGTCGAATACATAGGGAAAAAGAATCTTTTCGGGCGGGACTCGAACCCGCAGTCTTTCCCTTACAGGGGGAATGCCTGACCAATTCGGCTACCGAGACACGCCCGATATGATTCAAATTTCCCATCTTATACGTCTTTAAGGCGACGTGGCGTCATCTACCGATTTTCTTACGAACTATCGGAATCAATGAATGATGTTACAATCATTTTTAAACATTGATTTTTGATAACTCCGCCCAAACAATTGAATGAATTTTTACAGCATTAAGTATGCTAACTATACAAATCGAATACATAGGGAAAAAGAATCTTCTCGGGCGGGACTCGAACCCGCAGTCTTTCCCTTACAGGGGGAATGCCTGACCAATTCGGCTATTTGTATAGTTAGCATACTTACTGCTGTAAAAATTCATTCAAATGCCTATATGTGTTAAATTACAGGGCAGGTATCAATTCCTGGAACCAGATACAGAATTATATGACCCATGAATATATTGACAGCCTCCGTGGCGTGACGGTAGTGAACGTGACCACTAATCAGGCGGCGCGGGCTCGATCCCCGCTCAGTGCAAATATTTGTATGCTTATATATGTGTATTTGCATTGGTCTGGTCGTGCCTCGGAGAGCATGTTCAGCTGTCGGTCCCGGTTGCCATACGAACATGCATGGCAGTCGTTACAGGGGAATTGGGTGAATGGCCCACATAGAAGGGCTGATCACCCGTCCGGCCAAACGGCGTCCCCACTGGCGGTAGTAGTAGTATGACCCATGAAATATTTGTACTACCGAGGCGGATACGCATCCTATGCACCGTAATATTATGTATTTTCCTTAATATCCGACGATTCTAAAAATATAACGTAAATAAAACAATACTGTATTATTTCCTTGTAACTAACGTCTTGTGATGAGCCCCCATTTTGATGGTTTACTTGAGACATAATATAACATAAACTCACGCTTGTATTCCCCGAAGGGGTAGCCAGAGGTGCTAGCACCCACATTTCGCCAGTTTATGTTTAGCTACCAATGTAATAGGTGGCGAGCCTATTGCCATTAGCCGGGCACTTATAAACCTGTATACTTGAGAATCTAAATATTACAATATTTTGATACTATTATAACATTGCCGTGTTGGTTTCCGGTGGAGTAGAATAGGGCTACCCCAGCTCATCCTGTGGGTAAAGGTGACTAAGGGATAGGGCTGTTCTCCATCCGATAGGATAGGGGACTCTTTTATTCGCACTTAGCCTCTCTCTTGGGCCGTTGTATCCGATAGTAAACATACAGCCCAATAAAGAGCCCGATAGACGGCAATAGGCTCGCCCCTGTTACGTCCAGGGACCGAAAATCATAATTGGCGAAATGTGGGTGCTATTATACCTCTGCCTACCCCTTCGGGGATTTACAGACGTGAGTATGTTTGTAAGTATTAAGCAAATTTTACGTTGGGCTACTACGATATGGGGTTCTTCGAAAAGGGCATTCTTAAAGGGTCGGCAGCACAAGTGTGATTCCCCTGGTTTTGCAGACGTTCATAGTCTGCGGTAACCACTTTCCATCAGGTCGGACGCGTATCCCAATGGTGGTAGCCTGGTGCTGGTAGGGTATCTTCAATCATAAATGCCCGCGACTCCGTTCACGTGGATGGTAGTTATCGCGTTCTTTTTCCCAGTATATGTTTTTTAAACTGCCCAGTTGCCCCTCATTTGTTATTCAAAATGTGTATCAAGTTCTGCCAAGTGCCATCAATCAAGAGTATGTATCCTAACATGTCTTTTTTTTTCTCTTTCCAGATCTTGAAATGCAGTGATTATCAAACCTTACCAACGCTTTATTTTCCAAATCTTAACAAAACAATTTTGGTGCTTTAATTTCTTTTATTTCGGCAAAGTACGGGCTGAACTCAGCATTCTTTCCAAACTGTTATAAGCTTTCTGAGCTAGGCCAAAAGTCTTGAACCACAAGACACAGGCTCCCAGCAGTTCTGTGACAGAAATTCCATCATCACAACAAGTAAACATGGAGAACCTCACTGTATTGTCGTTTCGCAAGATCGAGGATGTAAAACGGCTTGCGAGACACTTCCAAAATGTGATAAATCATCCCTTGACCCAGAACAAACCAGTCCTACACGACTACCTGAACAATTTAGACCAAACGCACAAGCAAATATTCCTACAAAAACGCGAGAATGTCGAAGTTGAGTATATATTTACTACGGAAAAGAAGAGTAACCTGCAGAGGCAGCGCTTTAATAGTTTGCCGGTTAGTGAGGTGCCTGAATTGCTGAAAGCTGAGTTTTTTACGAGCGAAGACGCGAAGCAAGTGCATATTTGCACAGATTGCAATGTAGAGATTGAGCTCAATGATGAGGAACCTTTGATGGAATCGTTGCAGAAGCACTTTAGTACTGATGCCCATTTGCCTAAATTGAAACGAGAGAGCATTGACGTCGCTGAGCCGATTATCTTACCAAACATGTCGCGACGTCTCTCCACTATGAGCGAGCTAAGTGATACTCCTTTGACGAAAATCAAAGAGATCACTATATCTTCAAAATCCGCTGAAAAGTTAGAAAAGAACTTCACCTCCAAACTTAGCACTATGTTGGCTAAGCATCTGCCTGACGCTTCTGAAGCTACAATCGATGCTGGCATGAAGTTCTACCAAGAGAGTTACGAAAAATTATCTTGTGATGTGTCCGCTATAGATTTTTCTACGCAAACCAGTTCTGTGGCTCCTATTATAATGAGTATTAAAGATAATGTGTACCAAAATTTCGCTGGAGACGCAAATAAGAATATAGAGAATGATGAGAACGAGCAAGCGGCCGAAAAACCTAAGAATCAAGTGAAGAAATATCGCTACTACGGACCGATCGAGACACAGATCGTGAAGCTACTTGCCAACCATAAATTACTATCTTTGATTGACGATAGAACCGGCAAATTAGCTTTCTTTTGCATCGTTTGTGAATACTACACGCTAAGATTCCATTACGATAGTGTCTTGAACCACGTCTTCAGCGAAACTCATATACATAACCTAAATGCTATTCTGCAATCCGATCCGACCATTCCTTTTGTCATGACTGACAATTCCATAGAGAAAATCAAAGAGATAAACGAGAAATTTCTACTGAGTCATGATGTAATTGTTTCACCCAACTCTATATATTGCCGTCTGTGCAGTGTTAACATCGATTCCATTGAAGCATCTGTTCTCCATATTCTAGACGAGAAACATCTTGCCAAGCTTTCAGACGAGCTATACTTGAGAATGAAGGAAAAAAATTCTGATTCTGTACCCGTTCCCGAAGAATGGGGTCCAAAGGATCTTAACTGGACGAAATATTTGGCTAGCGTCGGCAAGCCACATAACAACCGCGACCATGTTATGATAGAAAACTTTATTAAACCATCTGGAAAGATCGGTAACTTTTGTACCTGCTGCGAAATGACGCTTAAAGGACCAAGACAAGTGCTTTTCAACCATATCCGTCAGAAGAAGCATTTAAGAAATGCCGCACCAAGAAAACTTTCCTTGCTTTACAAGAACCATTGCCGTCCTTCGGAATATTACGCCAGTTTCGGCAATTACTATGTATGTTCCATCTGCCCGGAATATGTCGCTGTGCCTTCTATATCAGCTATAGTGGAACATTTCGAGAGCAATGCTCACTTTGAAACCATTTGCAAGCTCATTCGTTGCGCGTTATTCAGCGAAAATGACCGGCAATTGCTTTTGGCTAACAAAATCGAGGATTTAAAATGCACTATTTGCGATTTGAGCTTCCAAGATTATAATGACGCTGTGAAACATATACTTGGCAGTGTGGAGCATCAAACTGCCGTGGCGGAAGCTAAAGTTAACGCACATAAAGGAGATATTATCAGCGTTCATATGCAAGGGAATTACATTCTACATAGTGAAGGATCTACTTTCACGTGCGTTGAATGCAAAGGTGTCTTCCAATCCATACGTTCTTTGCTAACACACTTAGTATACGCTGGGCATTTCGTTCAGAAACCACCAACAGAGTGCATTTTCCGTTTTTACTTGGATTTGAAACATAATATAAATATGTGGGGTAGAAACAAATATGTGTACGCTAATTTTGGTAGTCTAAAATGTGGAGTTTGTGAACGTGATATAGAAGAGGGCGAGACGGCTAAGAAGCATGTCGTTTCTGCCCGCCATAGAGAAAATATGGGGTGCACTTATGTACCCCTTGATTCATCTGCTGTTGAGTAGAGGTTGGTAACATTTTTTAGTCTTTTTAACACGCTTTTATTAGCTTCACTTGTAACTATGTATGTTGTAAGAAAATCTTGGAATCTTAATTTGACCCACTTCCCGGTCTTCGATTAAGATGAAATTTTGCACACGCTCTGAGTTCTGATGACAATACATGATTAGCTAAGAAAGGTCATTACAAATCCAATATGGCGGCCTCCCCAAGATGGCGGACTGGCTGTTTGAAATCTACGCCCAATTTCAAATGAAAGGGTGTGCTGTCAGGAATGAAAAAAAAATTGACATTTTTAGTGCGTTCTAAAAGCGTTTCCTATTACTTTTTTAAACTATTATTAAATCCGAGCGTCAATACAAGATAACTTGATTCCTGACTAGCTATATCAGTCAGTCAGACTCAGACATCCTCTGTGGCGTGGCGGTAGTAAACCCGGCCAAATTGCAGGAGGCGCGGGTTCAATTCCCGACCAGTCCTAATATTTGTATGCATGTATGTATATTTGCGTTAGTCTGTATCCGTGCGAAATGCATGCCATTTTTTTTATCATGTGAAAAATCCCCACAGATACCACCCCCCCGGAGCCAGTGTAGGTGGTTATGTCGGGCTCGAACGGACTAACACACACGCCGTCTTTGGGTCTTTGGTTGCCGGATCTCTCGCACCCCTTCTTTTGAGATAGCCCCCTTCGGGTTGTGGGGACCATATTGTCCTCATCTAACCCCGGGTACGGGGAGGCCGCCGCGGCCTGCTTCTGCTAGAGTGACAGCCGGCTCCACCGATCACCCCCAGGTCCGCGCTCATGGAGGACGGAGGTCGTTCTGCGACATTCCATGGATTCCATGATAGTCGTTATGTGTAGTTGGAGCCCTAAAAATTCCAACAACTAGTCTAACTACAGAACTTTGATATCAACAATTGGTTGCGGAGGTCAGGTGGCAGTTGCTTCGCGGTAAATATCGAAATTCTGCCACATTACAGTTAGCCTGGTATGCCCACTCCTTTTTTTCGTGCGGATATCCCCACGGATACATCCCCCGCCGGAGCCGGAAGGGGAGGTTATGTCGGACTCGAACCGACTAAAACCGCACGCCGACTGAGGGTCGTGGTGTTAGGCCCGAGTTGAGGTTGTCTTCGACATATCCCTCGCACCCCGGCTGACCCAGGGCCATCCTTACGGTCTGACCCTCCTCGGGAGGGGAGACAACGGTGTCCCCGACTCGCCCCCGGAATGGGGAGGCGCGCTTCTCAAGCTGATTTGGAAAAAGGCATCGAGATAATGACTTGCTATTTATAACCCCAGAATTATATAAAAAGCATGGCTTTCTCCTTGGCGCCATATAAATAAAATTCGCCATTGATTCCGGAAGCCTAAGGTAAATAATATGAACTAATATCACAATGAAAATATGGCCGATAAGACCGCCACTTTATCTATGATTATTTTTTATCTATATCTTAATTTGTCTGTGGTGGTTGGCAAGTAATAAATATATTTTTATCTGTGTCTTGTTGGCGCTAAGCTGTGTGATTAAAAACGTATTAGATTGTTGCGGTGTGATAAAAATTGTGTATGTAATTCGATGATGAGGTCTTATTGGCTTCGGGCTGCAGGAGAGAGGGGTCATGGTGGATTTAGATTCACAAAAAAAAATATTGTTTAAAGGAAATAATCTAAATTTATTTTCATACTAGCTTTTGCAAGTGGCTCCGCCCGCGTGGATGTCGGTTATCGCGACCAAACATAGCCTATATGTTAATCCAGGGTATTAGCTAACTCCATACCTAGTTTTATAAATATAATTATTGCAATAGATGTTCGTATGGCAACCGGGACCGACGGCTTAACGTGCTCTTCGAGGCAATGCAAATAGTATTCATGCATACAAAATATTTGCACTGAGCAGGGATCGAACCCGTGCCTCCTAAGCGTTCACTACGCTTCGCCATAGAGGCTGGCATTTTTAAAGATAATCTGATGAAATTTAGCATAGATAGATTTGATCTTGGCAAAAAAAATAGAGTATGTTTGGTCGCGATAACGGACAACAGCGACAAGTTCAATAGTTAGTTCAATCCTTACTAATATTATAAATGAGAAAGTAACTCCGTCTGTCTGTCTGTATGTTACTTTCATGCCCAAACGATAACCCATTTTGATGAAATTTGGTATAGGGGTAGATTAGACCTTGAGAAAGGACATAGGCTATGTTTGGTCACGATAACCGACATCCACGCGGGCGGAGCCGCGGGCAACAGCCACCGGTTCAATATTTAATACACTTTTGTCTGTTCACAGGTACTGAATGAATGGCCAGACGTATGTCGGCGTGCGACGAGTGGTGTTCTAAAATCATGATAAGCATAATTTCCACGAGAAATCATTTTACAATGAAATTTTATTAAATGAATTAATTTTATAATTATTGAACGTGTTTTATTTCGAACCCTCTAAAAAAATGTAATCATCAGTGTTCTTTTTTTATACCAGTTAGGTGGTAAACAAGGATACGACAGGATAAGGGCACTGACGGACCTCCGTCCCCCATGAGCGCGGGCCTGGGGGTGACGGGTGGAGCCGCCTGTCACCCCAGCAGAAGCGGCCACGGCGGCGGCGCGCTCATTAGCGCGCCTCCCCATTCCGGGGGCGAGTTGGGGACACTGATGTCCCCCCTCCTGAGGAGGGTCAGACCGTAAGGGATGGCCCTGGGTCAGCCGGGGTACGAGGGATATGTCGATGACAAACTCACCTCCGGCCTAGCACCACGACCCACAGTCGGCGTGTGGTTTTAGTCGGTTCGAGTCCGACATAACCCCCCTTCCGGCTCCGGAAGGGGGGGTATCCGAGGGGATATCCGCACGAAAAAAAAAAGGATACGACAGGATAAGACAGCCTCTGTGGCAGTAGTGAACGCGACTGCTACGCAGGAGGTGCAGGTTCGATCCCCGCGCAGTGCAAATATTTGTATGCATGTGGTCTGGGTGTTTCTATGTATATTATGTATGTATTTACAAAAAAAAGTATCGAAAAACATTGGAAAAAATGAAATGCTCAAGTGAGACTCGAACTCACGACCTTTCCCTTACAGGGGGATTGCTCTGCCAACTGAGCTATTGAGCACCACTTGAATCATTCCAAATTTTCCTTCTCTTTATATCCGTCATCAAAATTCAATGTTTAAAAATGGTTGAAAAATCATTCATTGTTTCCAACAGTTCGTAAGAATGTTGGTAGATGGCTGCACCGTCGCCCTTATAGACGGATATAAAGAGAAGGAAAATTTGGAATGATTCAAGTGGTGCTCAATAGCTCAGTTGGCAGAGCAATCCCCCTGTAAGGGAAAGGTCGTGAGTTCGAGTCTCACTTGAGCATTTCATTTTTTCCAATGTTTTTCGAACTTAAAAGTTAGCATAATAAATGCTATAAAAAATTCATTCAAAAAAAAAAAAAACTAACTGCCTGAAACTGCCTGACTGAAACTTTCTGCCTCGCACAACTAAACTGTGGAATGAACTGTCACCAGCGGTATTTCCGAACCAATACGACCTTCAAACCTTCAAGAAAAGAGCGTAGGTACTCTCTTTTAAAAGGAAGGCAACGCACTTGTGACTCCTCTGGTGTTGCGGGTGTCCATGGGCGGTGGTGATCGCTCACCATAGGAAAAAAAAGCTATAAGTATATATATAAAGCTATATAGCGTTGGGTAGAATGTTGTGGAATATTTATTTATTTATTTATTTATTTGCCAGGGGGATCACGTGTTACGTTTGCACACTTCCGCTTCTAAAGGCTAGGGTAAACGCTTCCCATCAGGTGAGCCGTGTGCTTGTCTTGCCACCGCAGTAGTATAATAAATATATGATACGCGCAGTAGGTACACGTTTCTTGGATGTATTTTATACGGGATAGCACGGGGTACTACTGGACGAGGTCAAATTCACACCAGACATAGATTATTATTAAAACATTTAAAACAATCCGCGCGCGACAGGGCCTTTTATGTCTTCCGGTTTAGGTCCAAGATATATGTTTAGAGCGATACCAAATACATTGAACTCCTCTGTTTCTGCATCCTGTTTCAAATTAAATAAATAAATATTTCACAACATTCTACACAACGCTATCTAGACCAGTGGCGTAGCTTGCCTTGTCGGGGCCCCGTATAAAAATCTTTTTGGAGGCCCTTATATGGAGGTAAAGATTTTTCACAAAAGAAAAAAAATATTGTGAGAAGAAATATTTATTTATCACATAATTTACCCATTTTACAAATAAAAATCGAATTTTAAATATTCACTCTCCTTGCCTTTTTTTCGGCAAACTGATTAATTAAATCATTTATGGCAGATGATGATTTTAGTTTTTCTAAAGTTTCTGCCTCTATGGACAATAGTGAGATGTCTGACAGTCGTTCTTGTCCCATCGAAGTTCTTAAGTAATTTTTTATTAGTTTTAATTTTGAAAAACTTCTTTCTGCCGTTGCAGTTGTAACTGGAAGGGTCAAGAATAAAAAGCATGCTGTGATTACCTCGGGAAAACTGGATGCAAGACTATTGAATTTTACTAGTAATAATTCAATGAGTTCTTTAATGGAATAAATTTTTTTAATTTCAGAATTTAAGCATGTTTTTAGAGCCTTCAATTGGTCACAAAGATTAAGTGAGATGTCTTTACTGTATTTAGCAGACAGTTTTTCGGAAGCGTTTAATATCTCTTCGCTTGAAGAAGATAGGAGTTTCTCCGGTTGTAATATTTCGAATATACTACTCAGGTTGCAAAGGCTCTGAAATCTTTCTTTAGTTTGAGAAATTAATATATCTAAGCAGCAATAGTATACATTGACTTTGAAATAGGATTCCGGGTCGGAAATTCTCTCATCTTGTGATAACTCATCAAAAAAACGCTTCGTTATCTTTCGCCTACTGTTTTTAAAAACAGTTGTTACCCCCCACTCTTTTGCTAAATCTTTGGATTCATTTAGCAAACTATTAAATGAATTCTGATTACTTAATTGGCACAGTCTATTTAAAAGATTACTTAATAAAATACTAGATTTCTGTAAGTCATTATTTTCATGCTGTAGAGCTTTAGAAACAGGATTAATAATTGTAGGGTCGGTAGACTAAACCACATATGTCAAAAAGTCATACTTTTCAGGAGCAACAAAAAACTAAAAAAAAAATCATGATGGGTATTTAATTACATTTTATTTTATTTTTTAGGTTTACAATACAATACTAACATACTACATAAACTTCTGTAAATATAAAATGAAAAAAGTAGTTTTTAGGTGACTTATGTAATTAGGAACAGCTATCTTGTGCCTAAAATTGTGACTTAAGAGAAATAAGAACAGTGCAGATGTATAAAAAAACAAATAAAAACTTAATAAAATTCTAAATTAATTTCTATTTTCTTTTGAATAAAGTAGGGACGTGTAAAGACTTTGTAAAAAATAAATTATTCATCGTCTTCACTGTCTACTATGTCGGGGTCAGTATTCCTCAAATCATTTGCAGTAGGCAAATCTCTATAAAAGCTGTGGAAAATATCAGGTATTAATGTGAATAATGATATTAAATCGTCTTTTTGTCCTTGGATATCGGTAAAGGCTGTAACGATATTATGGGAATGGGAACCTCTTCTTTTCAAGCTGAGTTTAAAAAAATCTGTTTGTTCTTCCAAGTCATTTTTGTAAGAAATAACTCCGTATTCGTTGTCATACCGCAGCCATCTTTTATCAAGCCACTTAAATTGTCGCCCATCTATATCTTTGTGTCGTAATACTAACGGACCCTTTAGCAATGAAGAGAAGTCAAAAAAATCTGTATTTTTCATTTCGACCACTTCAAATTTTTTGCTGCTTGATCTTATCAATTGCATCCAATCGTGCGGATGATAGATTTGCAGTTCAGTTTTTTTCTTTTTTTTTTCAATAATCCCGTGGTCGGTATCTACTTCTAAATGGCTGTGACCGGGAATCATAAATTTGTGATCAATAATGTCAATGTTTAATTTTTGCAGAGCCCAGGTAAACATTGCACTTACATGAGAGTTTCGGTTCTGGCCCCCACAAGTATCAGAATAGAATATAACATGCTTTGTGTTTTCTGGAAGATACGCTTGCATGTGCTTAAAAAGACAAGAGGCTATTTGATTAGCTCCTCTTGCAGCAACAGTTTCGTACCATATGTAGCAAACAGCTTTACCAGTTTTGTTGTCGTGTACAGTTAAATTGAAGGTCCACAACTGACGTTTGTAAAAAACTACAGACGAAGTTAGCGCTGGAGTAGGTAAACACTGCCGCAAATCGAAAGTGTACACTTGAACAGAACTATCATTTTTGCACATCTGTGTATCAATTTTCTTCCTGTCGTAAGCTTGATCAGCAGCAGCCTTGTGCTCATTATGTTGAGCAAGTAACTCATCTTTGGTCTGGCTATCTTGACACAACTGAATTTGCATTTTATATCTATCACACGTATAACACGTATCGGCACGAGGTTTTTTGAATGATAACCCTAATTTATTTATTTATTTTGGCTGTAAATTTTTATTGACGGGGGCCTATCTTGATTTTCACAGAATAAGTTGTACATTTTACTAAGAGTTAGATGAGAAGGCAAATATTTCTTCGATGTACTCTTTCTAGTATAATGACTTTCATAAGACGGAAATGACAAGATGTGTTCCTTTATTACTAGTCTATTTTCATCAGAGATTTTGTGCTTTGGTATGCTTTTACCTCGGTTGTCATCTAATTGAGTGCCGCCTAATGACGATCGTTTTTTCAGAGCAACAGATTTTATAAAATTATCGCTTTCACCTAAAGTTTTGAGTAAACATCCTCGACAGATAGGCTCACGCTTTCCGTGAATTAAAAAAAAATATTTGTAAGTCTTTGTCCGACATTTTTGACGCTCAGGATCTAGTGTTCGTTGCCTTTGAGTGGCCTTTTCTTGTATTTCCATTAATGAAGCTATATACGTTGATCTTTTGAGATATGTCCCCATATGCCAATACTCATCAAAAATAGCCTGCCTGTTGATTAATGATATGCGCTCCTTGCATTTCATTCGACACATTGGAAGGTCTTTCATTTTACGGCTAGCTATCACTTTTCCTTTCAATGTTTTATATGACTGACCTGCGTTTCGTTTCAGTTGTTTTTCTAGTTTCTTGACACGGATACTTTTTTTTGGAGACACACAAATAGTTGATGTTACTGCGGAGCTTAGGGAAATGGCTTCGGGTATATCTTCGGTAGAAGATTCGTTACTAGAACTAGAAACTGCTGAACTTTCAGAGGGTACATAAAATGGGTCCTGGGCCGAGTCATCACTTGAAAAGTCCATTGGTTGAGCAACATCTATATTACCAGTACATCCCGTTGATGTGGAAGGCACTGGTTCATCTTGCATACTTCTAGTTTCTTGGTCATTCTGATCACCTAGAAAATAACATACTTAGTATTTTGAACGATAGCGACATACGAACATAAGAATTGCAATTTTTATCCAAAGAAATAAAAAAAAACATTATGAAATGCAAATACAGTACTTTCTTTAATACATATTTTAATTCGAAAAGTTCTCAGACTTACCTTGAGTAGATGAAATGGTTTTAACACCATCTCGACTAATTTCTTTCCTCGTCGATTATCCATATTCAATATGAAAATATGGTATTTTATTTATAATGTCTACACTAAACCAAAGTTTTCAATAATCGTATCACTACTTAGTGAATTAGCGTTATACGTCTCGAGCAACACATACACTTCAATATTTTTAGTCAATAAATTATATTTTTAATGAACTACCCTCAAGCTAGCAAAATGATAATGTCACCCACTTACCGTCCCTAATCACATAAGTCATATCATCGTCTTACTAAATACAAATATGTTCGTGGACCTTTTGACATATGTTGACTTGTGTTATTTATAATATCGTAAGATTTGAAGAGAGTTATAAGGTTGGAAAGGTACACATTAGAGTTCATATTGCTATGACCGACTTATGACTTATGTGTTTTTGTCGGCCGGTGTATTAATTTTTTTTTATGTGATTGGAATTATAATAACAAAATGCATTTTTTTGACTTATGTGGTTTAGTCTACCGACCCTACAATTTCAAATAGTGAAGAAAAAAATGTAACGAGCACTAAGAAATCAAAACTCTCTAAAATAATAATTATACTATTACATTCTTCACGTTCATCTTTTCTATTTGAAATTAAATTTAGTTGGTACAAAGTTTTCATGATTAGTAAAAAATTTTTCTTTACTGCTAATAAAGCGTCGTTCCTAGAAGACCATCTGGCATCATACCTTTTTAAGGGTAATCAAATATTTTTCAGATGAATCGTCACTTAGCATAGCCCAGCGTTTTATACTATTGCCAAAAAAAGTATATATTTTTTCTAAATTATCGAAAAAAGTCGATACTTCACGAACATGTCTCGCAGCATCGTTCAAAACCAAGTTTAAAGCGTGCGCAGCACAATGAACATAATCGGCATTTGGAGCATGCTCTTTTATTAGGGTTTGTAATCCTCCATACACACCCGACATAACATTTGCTCCATCGTATCCCTGTCCTCTACATTTAGTCAAATCAATTTCATATTCTTTAGTCAAATTTAAAATGACAGTTTTCAGACCTGCAGCACTGCAATCGGTTACTGCTATAAATCCTAAAAAGGACTCACAGATTTTTATTTCTTTAGGCACATTATCATCATTTTCTGTAACCGAGATATATCGAAAAACTACAGATAGTTGGTCAATTTTTGACAAGTCTTGTGTTGTATCCAGAATTATTGTCAGAAATGGAGCTTTTTTAATTTCTGAGATAATATTGTTCCTAACGGTGGTACCAAGCAAACTAATAATTTCGTTTTGAATCGTAGGGCTTAAATAATTTATTTCACCTTTCGGTTTTAGAAGAAGTTCTTTTAAAGTTGCATCATAGTTAGATAGCAGACGTGAAATTGCCATGAAATTGCCAGAATCAGAATCATGCCCCCTCAAAGGTAGATTACAAGATATTAAAGTAATTATAACATTAATTATACGATGCAGTACATCTCTCCAGAATGTAATTTTACTATCGATTTCACTTTTCAATAGAGTATCGATGGTATTTCCTTGCAACCAATTATTATAAGAGAGTGAGGCACTAATATGCTGCTGTGACTTTTCATGGTCAAGAATAGTTTGTGTGAAATTGCGTCTAACCGAAACACCGTTAACCCAAGCAGAGGAGTACGATTTGTTTTGACGATCTGCTAATAACCAACAGAAGTGACAGTACGGTTTGTTTAAAACGTTAGAATAACATAACCATGGTCTTATAATTTTTATGCCTGCCTGATTGAAATATGAATAATAATAAGCCGAAAAAGGTCGGTTATTTTCTGAAACTTTTGGAAATGGTCCTTGTGGTTTAAATGGACCCAATTTAAAAATTATTTTTCGTTCGCATTCAGTTAAATTGTCACCAAAATTTCCTCTATCTGATGAAATTATATTACAATCTGCAGATATATCAGAATCGTTGACTTGGGGTTCCTCGATTTCTGGATGGACATCTGATAAAGTATGTGCTTGGCTTTTTTCTATTTCCGGATGGATATGTGACGAAGAACATGCGTCAGAAGAATCTAAAAATAAACGAGTAATTGTTAAAAAATAAATACGAATGCTTTGATACTAAACTAAAAAGAGTTATATATAAATAAATAACGTTACTAAGGGTCACAGTTAGAGAGTGTTCAGTTCAGACCCACACAGACTCTACGCGGATTGTGCTCGTACCTATTAGTAGATACAAAATCACCTGCAGCCCGTCCGTGCATTACTATAGGTACACCTGCGTGCTATTTAAACGCAGCGCGTAGTGGCCATACAAAACGAGAACCCGAAAGCGAGTCTGCACATCTGAAGTTCTCAACACGTAATTAACGATACGATACGGATTGATAGACAAACAACAAAACAAATCGATCCTATAGATAAGTTAGAATTTTGTTTTTTTTTTAATCAAGGCACGGAACCCTAAAAACAGTATAATTGTGAAAATCGAGGGGGGAGACAACTTTTTGTGACGGACAGATGGACAGACCGAAATTAAAAAATTTCCTTGTTTATCACTACAGGCCCCTAATAAATGGGTTGAGTAGTACTTACCTTTCCAATCTAAATCACTCACAGTATCTTGTCTCTGAAAAAATGAAGAAATTTTGGGGACTTTTTTTATAACCTCGTCCCTTTTCTGTTTAATTTTTCTTTTCTCAGCGCCGCTGGGATAATCTCTTTTCCTTTCACTCATTTCTTTTACAAATCACTACTAATACTGCTAAACCAGAAGAACAATATTGTTTGTACTGAATTACAATGTAATGCACATTTATATAAAGCGCGTAAATAAACAGTGCACTGCACTCCGTGGTTTAACATCCAATGCAAAAAGTACAACAACGTACACGTACATCGCGATATCGATGAAGGATTCCCGGGAATTCCCCGCTGAGTTGAAGATGAAGTAAGTAAAACGGGGAAGCCCCGCAGCCCGCCATAACGATGTAGAGTGTTGCCAACTTTTAAACGCACGCTTAAGGCGGGAAAAAAAGGAATTGCTTTAAAGAATTTTGTCATTTGTAAAATAAAATAAATTAGAAAGTTTTTATTCTTTTTCCTTACACACTTTGGGGGCCCCCGTGACCCGGGGGCCCCGTATAATTGATACGGCAAATACGGCGGTAGCTACGCCCCTGATCTAGACCCATGGTAAGCTTTTAGAGCTTGTGGTAAGGAATCTAGAATGCGGATAAACATACCTACTTTTTTTACGTACATTTACATACATTTACATTACAAAGCGTGGAACGGGGGCGTGGTGGTCCTTTTCTTCAAGAAAGGCGACAATACCTTGTTGAAGAATTATAGGCCCAACACGCTCCTGAGTCACATTTACAAGCTGTTCTCGAGGGTTATTACGAACCGTCTCGCCAACAGGCTCGATGACTTCCAACCTCCCGAACAAGCCGGATTCCAAAAAGGCTACAGTACCATAGACCACATCCACACGCTGCGACAGGTTATACAGAAGACCAAAGAGTATAACCGGTCTCTCTGCTTAGGATTCGTGGACTATGGGAAAGCCTTCGATTCGATCGAAATATGGGCCCTGTTGCAGTCTCTCCAGCGATGCCGGATAGATCACCGGTATATCGAAGTTTTGAAGTGTCTATACCAGAACGCCACTATGTCGGTCCGAGTACAGGAACAGAGCACGAAGCCAATCCCACTGAAAAGGGGCGTTAGACAGGGAGACGTTATCTCTCTGAAATTGTTTACCGCTGTCTTGGAAGACGTCTTCAAGCTACTGAACTGGAAAGGACGTGGCATCAACATAAACGGCGAGTATATCACTCACCTTCGGTTTGCCGATGATATTGTCATCATGGCAGAATCGCTGGAAGATTTAAACACCATGCTCGAAGACCTCAATAGAGTATCCCAACAGGTGGGCCTTAAAATGAACATGGACAAGACGAACGTTATGTCAAATGTCCATGTTGCGCCTCTACCGGTGCATGTTGGGAACTCAGTCTTAGAAGCTGTTGACGAGTACGTCTACTTGGGACAACTGATCCAGGTAAGCAATTCCAGCTTCGAAGACGAGGTAAATCGACGAATCCGACTCGGCTGGGCAGCGTTCGGGAAGCTACGAGATGTCTTCTCGTCCGACATACCTCAGTGCCTAAAGACGAAAGTCTTTAACCAATGTGTGTTACCAGTGATGACTTACGGATCTGAAACGTGGTCCCTCACTATAGGTCTCCTACAAAAGCTCAGAGTCGCTCAACGAGCTATGGAGAGGGCTGTGCTTGGTATTTCCCTACGTGATCGCGTCAGAAATGATGATATCCGTAGGAGAACAAAAGTAACCGACGTAGCCCAGCGGATTAGCTCGTTGAAGTGGCAGTGGGCGGGACCGATGGCCGATGGAGCAAAAAAGTTCTGGAAGTGCGACAGCGTACGGGCAAACGTAGTGTGGGACGCCCAACGGCCAGGTGGAAGGACGACCTCGTCAAGGTCGCCGGGAAGTGCTGGATGCGGGCTGCTTCAGATCGGTCTATGGGAGAGGCCTATGTTCAGCAGTGGACTATGTGTGGCTGATATGATGATGATGATGATGACATTACATACATTACACATAGAAACACCCAGACCAATGCAAATAGACATATTCAGGCATACAAATATTTGCACTGAGCGGGGATCGAACCCGCGCCTCCTGCGTGGCAGTCGCGTTCACTACCGCCACGCCAATGAGGCTGTCATTCAAAATTAATTTCCTCTACCTAGGAAAGGAACTGACACTTTTTTGTTCTGAAGCCTACGTATACCAGTCTAAATAGGGGTGATGTGTGGAGTCACCTGACACCCCAGCAGAAGCGGGCTGAGGCGATGGCGCGATGTGCGCCTCTCCCTATCCGGGGATAAGATGAAGGTACCGTGGTTTTCACATCCAAGAGGGTCTTGAAACTGCAGATTGCCTTGGGCCAGTCGGGGTGCGAGTGATATGCTGTAACATGATGGCAATCTCACAAACTGACGATCCAAAACAACGTGCGGTTTTAGTCGGCACGAGTTCGATATAACCGCCTCCGCTGGGTCGGGTTAATTTCCGCACTATAAATAAAAAGGATACTTACTTGTAAGATAATCCATACCTCAATAGAGTAGCTAGCGAGCCTGACTGCCACAGCACAGATCTGCAAAGATCTAGTTTGGTAGTCAGTGTTTATGTAACTAGATTTAAGTACTTTTGATCAATAAATGATTATTATTATTATTACCTACTAATATTATAAATGTGAATCTCTTCTCTGTCTGTCTGTCTTTCTGTCAGTCTATCTGTATGTTACGCTTTCACGCCTCAACCACTGAACCGATTTTGATGAAATTTGGTATAGGAGTAGATTAGACCATGAGAAAGGACATAGGCTATGTTTGGTCGCGATAACCGACATCCACGCGGGCGGAGCCGCGGGAAAAAGCTAGTGTTTAATAAAAAAAAAACAGAAAAATACATACAAAAGTTTATTGTGCAAATATACATTTTATGAACAAATACATAAGGTCTCATTTTGAAAGTCTCTCTATGTTTCCACTTCTGTGGGTATCTCCCCCAGTGGTATAATCTGTGGGGGACTGGCGCTGTCACACGTGCAGAAACAATTCTTCCCTTTAGGTCCGTTCGGTAACAGCAATAATTTCAAATTCATATTTGTTTCTAGTGCGTTCATAATTTCTGTAAAAAAAACATCCGAATTGAGAACCTTCCTTTTTTTTTTTGAATGAATTTGTTATAGCACTTATTATGCTAACTTTAAGTTCGAAAAACATTGGAAAAATTAAATGCTCAAGTGAGACTTGAACTCAAGACCTTTCCCTTAGAGGGGGAATGCTCTTCCAACTGAGCTATTGAGCCCACCTGAATCATTTAAAATTTTCCCCTCTTTATATCCGTCTTTAAGCGCGACGACGGTGGATCCATCTACCAACATTCTTACGAACTGTTGGAAACAATGAATGACATTTCAACCATTTTTAACGAACATTGAAACACAAGTCTCACTTGAGCATTTAATTTTTCCAATGTTTTTCGAACCTTCTCCTTTTAAAAGTCGGTTAAAAAAATAATTAAAAGTATTTGAATGAATTTTTAAGCATGATATAGGGTCTGGTAGCTTAGTGATTGGTTGTTTTCCGAATGTCTGCCCATCTGAACTCCCAACCCTGAGAAAATCTTCGCAGAACCTCGACTTGTGAACGAGTTTGTCTGCTAGAAAGTTTTTGACCAACACCGACAAGTCTCCCGAGGAGGGCTAGACCGTAAGGGATGGCCCTGGGTCAGCCGGGGTGCGAGGGATATGTCGAAGACAACTTCACCTCCGGCCTAGCACCACGACCCACAGTCGGTGTGCGGTTTTAGTCGGTTCGAGCCCGATATAACCTCCCTTTCCGGCTCCGGCAGGGGGGTATCTGAGGGGATTTCCGCACGAAAAAAAAAGACACCGACAAGTATTTGCTCAAATCGGAAAAGATAAATTTTGTTATCGATCCAGGCGGAATTCGAACCCGCGATCCTTCGCTTACAGGGAGAATCCTTTAACCACTAAGCTACCAAACCCACGCACGAACTGATCCAAATCTTTCTTTTCTATGTAATGAATAAAAACGGTCTTTGAGGCGACGACGGTGCAGTAATCTACCAACGCTCTAACGAGCTACGTTTTTGGAACGAATGAATGATTATTCAAACATTTTTAAACATTGATTTTTGATTACTCCGCCCAAATATTTGAATGAATTTTTAAGTGAATTTTTATATCATTTTAATGCTAACTTTAAAGTTCGAAAAACATCGCAAAAAACAGAACGCTCATGCGAGACTCGAAGTCATGACCCTTCCCTTACAGGGGGAATGCTCTTCCAACTGAGCTATTGAGCCACACCTGTAACAGTTCGTAAGAATGTTGGTAGATGGGCACCACCGTCGCCCTTAAAGACGGATATAAAGAGAAGGAAAATTTGAAATGAATCAGATGTGGCTCAATAGCTCAGTTGGAAGATCATTCCCCCTGTAAGGGAAGGGTCGTGAGTTCTAGTCTCGCTTGAGCGTTTCGTTTTTTCCGATGTTTTTCGAACTTGAATTTTTAAGCATTAGAGTTAGATAAGTTGTTGGACTTTTAACGCTCCAACTACCTGTAACGACTGCCATAGATGTTCTTATGACAACCGGGACCGACGGCTTAACGTGCTCTCCGAGGCACGACCAGACCAATGCAAATACTCATATTCATGCATATTCTATACTATAAATTCTAAATACTTACGTTTCTTTCCATGACTGAGTCCTAATTTACCTCCTACACTTGTATCTACATCAGTATCAGCTTCTGTTTGTGCAGAAGGGAACCCTGGAGGCTTCGGTTCGTCAGTAACCGCTTCAGAAGATTCCTGTACACCAGTTCCCTCTTCTGACTGAGTAGAACCATAAGAAGATTCAGAAATAGTCACTTCTGTAGCAGATTCTAGCTCTTCTTCTTCTTTTAAGTGTTGTTCTTCTAACAACTGGTCTACTTCAGATTTTATAATTTCATCTATTTTTATTTCTTGTTCCACAACCTGTTCTTTTGTAGTTGTTGGTTCTTCTGTTGTTGTAGATACATGTTCCATAGTTGTTGTTGGGTGTATTGTTGAGCTAGTAGGTAGTGTTGTTTCTTCTGAAGTTGATAGTTCCGTTGTTGTGGTTGGTAGTTCAGCTGTGGATACGGGTTCTTCTGTTGTGGTCGAACCTTCTGTCGTAGTAATACTCTCTTCTGTTGAGGTAGTACCTTCTTCTGTTGTTGCGGTTGTACCTTCTGTTGTACTGGTCGTGGTTGTACCCTCTGTTGTTGTAATACTCTCTTCTGTGACTGCGGTTGGAGCTTCTGTTGTTGTACCCTCGGTTGTAGTAATATCCTCTTCAGTTGTTGTGGTTGGAGCCTCAGTTGTAGTGCTAGTTGATTCGGCTGTTGTTTCATGTTCCGTTGTGGTGGTTTCTTCAACGGTTGTTGTCTCATGTTCCATTGTAGTGGCTTGTTCTTCTGTGGTAGTAGTAGTCTGCTCAGTGGTAGAAGTTGTTTCTTCTGTGGTTGTTGATTGTTGTTCAGTTGTTGATGTAGATTGTTCTTCGGTTGTTGAAGTGGTTGGTACTTCTGTTGTAATTGTAGTGGATTCTTCTGTAGAGGTACTTTTTGACTGTTCTGTGGTGGTAGTTGTTGATTCTTCTGTTGTACTAGTCGTTGTTGGTTCTTCTGTTGTTGAACTAGTCGTTGGTTCTTCTGTGGTTGAACTAGTCGTTGTTGGTTCTTCTGTAGTACTAGCCGTGGTTGGTTCTTCTGTTGTTGAGGTAGTTGTTGGTTCTTCTGTAAATTGTTCACTACTTTCCTCAGTTTTCGTAAGGCTATGAGATTCTTGTTCAGCACTTGCAGTGATATCTATACTTGTTTCAATGTCGTGTTCTTGGGTGACTGTGATTGCTGCCGATTCTTCTGTGGTAGATGTTGGTTCTTCTGTAGTAGTTGTGGTTGTTGTAGATTCTTCTGTCGTTGATTCCTCTGTTGTAGTAGATGTTGGTTCTTCAGTTGTTGTTGTAGTTGATGTTGGTTCTTCAGTTGTTGTTGTAGTTGATGTTGGTTCTTCTGTGGTAACTGTAGTACTTGGTTCCTCAGTAGTTGATGTTATTTCTTTTTCTATAGTAGTTAATAGTTCTGTTGTTGAAGTGGGTGTACCTTGTGTAGTTACATCGTCATACTCTGTAGAATAATCACCCGTAGAGTCTTCATATTCCCCTGAATCTTCATACGAGTCATCATAGTACTCATCACTAGAAAGTGTAGTCAGTGGTACATCTGTAGTAGTAATCGTTGTTGGCTCTTCTGTTGTTGTTGGAGCTTCTGTTGTTATTAATGTTGATTGTTCTGTTGAAGTAGTCGATGTCGGTTCTGTTGTAGTAGACGTTGTTGGTTCTTCTGTAGTAGTAGTTGTTGTTGGTTCTTCCGTTGGTATTGCTTCTGTAGTTGTTGTAATTGCATCTGTAGTAGTTGTTATTCGTTCTGTAGTTGTTGTTTGTTCTGTAACTACTGTACTAACTTCTGTAGATTCATCTGAATATTCATGTTCGTGGTCACCTGGTGGACACGTCACACCATCATCTGCTTCAGTTGAATAATCTTCATAAGAGTCGTAATATTCTGGTAATTCAGTTGTTGTAAGTAGCTCTGTTGTTGTAACATTGCCTTCAGCTGTCACGTTTGGTGTAATTGTGATTCCTATAGTAGTAAGCGTTGGTACTGCTGTTGTAGTAGTAGATGGTTCTTCTGTTGTTATAGTTGTTGGTTCTTCTGTCGTGGTAGACGTAATTATTTCTTCAGTTGTAGAAGTCGTTGTTGGTTCTTCTGTAGTGGTAGTCGTTGTTGTTTCTTGTGTTGTTGAAGTTGTTGTTTCTTCTGAAGTACTAGTTGTAGATTCTTCTGTTGTAGTGCTTGTTGCTGGTTCTTCAGTAGTTGTTGTAGTTGCTGGTTCTTCTGTAGTAGTAGTTGTTGTTGGTTCTTCTGTTGTTAAAGTGGAAGATGTAGTTACATCTTCATACTCCGTAGAGTAATCACCAGTGGAGTCTTCATATTCCTGAGAATCTTCATACGAATCATCATAGTACTCATCACTGGAAAGTGTAGTTGGATGTTCAGTTGAAGTAGTCGTTGTCGATGCTTCTGTTGTTGATGGTTCTTCTGTCGTTGTCGATGCTTCTGTAGTTGTTGGTTCTTCTGTTGTTGTTGGTTCTTCTGTCGTTGTTGGTTCTTCTGTCGTTGTTGGTTCTTCTGTCGTTGTTGGTTCTTCTGTAGTAGAAATCGTTGTTGACTCTTCCGTTGTAGTAGTTGACGTTGATTCTTCTGTTGTGGTGGGTTCTTCTGTTGTAGTGGTCGTTGTCGGTTCTTCTGTTGTAGTGCTTGTTGTTGGTTCTT
Source organism: Eilema sororculum (assembly GCA_914829495.1). Lineage (NCBI taxonomy): Eukaryota > Metazoa > Arthropoda > Insecta > Lepidoptera > Erebidae > Eilema > Eilema sororculum. The sequence goes on from OU618559.1 coordinate 4,983,132, forward strand.
CTGTTGTAGTGGTCGTACTGTGTTCTTCTTCTTGTTCTGTAGTTGTTGTTGGTTCTTCTGTTGTAGTGCTTGTTGTTGGTTCTTCTGTTGTAGTGCTTCTTGTCGGTTCTTCTGTCGTTGTAGTCGTTGTTGGTTCTTCTGTTGTGGTTGGTTCTTCTGTTGTAGTGCTTGTTGTTGGTTCTTCTGTTGTAGTGCTTGTTGTTGGTTCATCTGTTGTAGTACTAGTTGTCGGTTCTTCTGTTGTTGTAGTCGTTGTTGGTTCTTCTGTTGTGGTTGGTTCTTCTGTTGTAGTGCTTGTTGTAGGTTCTTCTGTTGTAGTGCTTGTTGTTGGTTCTTCTGTTGTAGTGCTTGTTGTTGGTTCTTCTGTTGTAGTACTTGTTGTCGGTTCTTCTGTTGTTGTAGTCGTTGTTGGCTCTTTTGTAGTAGTTGGTTCTTCTGTTGTAGTACTTGTTGTTTGTTCTTCTGTTGTGGTTGTTGTTTGTTCTTCTGTTGTAGTAGTCGTTGTCGATTCTTCTGTTGTTACAGTTGTATCTTCAACTTCAATTGTTGTGGTCGGTACTCCTGTTGTAGGTATTGGTGTTATTTCAACTGATAGATCTTCATAACTCTCACCTGATTCTAGTGAATCTGTGTACTCATATTTATCTGGATATTCCGTAGTTATATTTCGCACTTCTAATTCTTCATCGCTATAATAATCACTGTCTTTAGTTTCTGATGAGTATTCTTCATATTCCTCTGATTTTATTTCATCATCGTCTTCATAAGTAACAGTTGTTACTTGTTCTGTCATGGATTGGGCAGTTGTTGGCTCTTCCGTTGATGTGGAGAGAACCTCAATAGTTGATTGTTCAGAAGTTGTTTCGCTTGTTGCTATGTCTGTCGACGTCATTATCTCCGTTGTGGTTGGTTCTTCTGTTGTAGTAGTAGTTGTTGTTTCCTCTGTAGTAGTCGGTTCTTCTGTTGTAGTAGTAGTTGTTATTTCCTCTGTAGTAGTCGGTTCTTCTGTTGTAGTAGTAGTTGTTGTTTCCTCTGTAGTAGTCGGTTCTTCTGTTGTAGTAGTAGTTGTTGTTTCTTCGGTAGTAGTCGGTTCTTCTGTTGTTGTTGGTTCTTCTGTTGTGGTAGTGGTTGTTGCTTCTTCTGTTGTAACGATAGTTTCCTCTGTTGTTGTTGGTTCCTCTGTTGTAGTGGTAGTGGTTGTTTCTTCTGTAGTTGTCGGTTCTTCTGTTGTAGTAGTAGTTGTTGTTTCTTCTGTAATAGTCGGTTCTTCTGTTGAAGTAGTAGTTGTTGTTTCCTCTGTAGTAGTCGGTTCTTCTGTTGTAGTAGTAGTTGTTGTTTCCTCTGTAGTAGTCGGTTCTTCTGTTGTAGTAGTAGTTGTTGTTTCCTCCGTAGTAGTCGGTTCTTCTGTTGTAGTGGTAGTTGTTGTTTCCTCCGTAGTAGTCGGTTCTTCTGTTGTAGTAGTAGTTGTTGTTTCCTCTGTAGTAGTCGGTTCTTCTGTTGTAGTAGTAGTTGTTGTTTCCTCCGTAGTAGTCGGTTCTTCTGTTGTAGTAGTAGTTGTTGTTTCCTCCGTAGTAGTCGGTTCTTCTGTTGTAGTGGTAGTTGTTGTTTCCTCCGTAGTAGTCGGTTCTTCTGTTGTAGTAGTAGTTGTTGTTTCCTCTGTAGTAGTCGGTTCTTCTGTTGAAGTAGTAGTTGTTGTTTCCTCTGTAGTAGTCGGTTCTTCTGTTGTAGTAGTAGTTGTTGTTTCCTCTGTAGTAGTCGGTTCTTCTGTAGTAGTAGTAGTTGTTATTTCCTCTGTAGTAACGGTAGTTTCCTCTGTTGTTGTTGGTTCCTCTGTTGTAGTGGTAGTGGTTGTTTCTTCTGTAGTAGTAGTTGTGGGTGCTTCTGTTGTACTCGTTGTTGGTTCTTCTGTTGTTGTAGTAGTTGTGGGCTCTTCAGTAGTAGTAGTAGTAATTGTTGTTGTGGGTTCTTCAGTAGTAGTAGTTGTAGGTTCTTCTGTTGTAGTCGTTGTTGGTTCTTCTGTTGTAGTAGTAGTTGTTGGCTCTTCAGTAGTAGTAGTTGTTGTTGTGGGTTCTTCTGTTGTAGTAGTTGTGGGTTCTTCTGTTGTAGTAGTTGTGGGTTCTTCTGTTGTAGTAGTTGTGGGTTCTTCTGTTGTAGTCGTTGTTGGTTCTTCGGTAGTAGTAGTACTTGTTGTTGTAGTGGGTTCTTCTGTAGTTGTTGTAGTAGTAGTGGTTTCTTCAGTAGTAGTAGTAGTTGTCGTGGGTTCTTCCGTTGTTGTAGTAGTTGTGGGTTCTTCAGTAGTAGTAGTAGTTGTCGTGGGTTCTTCTGTTGTTGTAGTAGTTGTGGGTTCTTCAGTAGTAGTAGTAGTAGTAGTAGTTGTTGTTGTAGTGGGTATTTCTGTAGTTGTTGTTGGTTCTTCTGTTGTAGTGGTTGTTGTTGGTTCTTGTGTTGTAGTAGTAGTTGATTCAGTAGTCGTTGGTTCAGCTGTTGTCGTTGCCTCTGTAGTCGTTAACGGAGTTGATACAGCAGTAGTTACTTCCTCTTCGATTTCTTCTGATTCTTCTTCAGATGATGTTTCTTCTGAGGACTCCTCAGCAGAACTGTATTCTTCTGTTGTTGATGAAGTCGGTTGAGGAGTTGTTGTTGTTGTGCTAGTCGATGTTGTTGATTTAGGTATTCGCGGTTTATTCTCTTTTATGTATTCCAGTGCTTTTAATGTATCTGTGAAGGGAATTATTGGTATGATAATTTTATGAGTAAATATTGTAGGATATTGTACTTAGCGCTGTGTAGGCCAAAATTAAGTACAGGTTAACTTGCTTGTGATATGGGTTTTAGAATGGGGATAAACTATTTTGCAAATATTTAGGTACAGCTCGATTCACATGTCGTGGACCTAAAAGGTGCTCAAAATGTGCTCATACGAGCAGTACACGTTTCTTATATGTATTTTGAAGATAGCACGGGATGCTACTGAGGTTAACGTGCTTCTCCAATCTTCATTCACCAATTATATATTATTAGCTGTCCCGGCGAACTTCGTACCGCCAATTCTTCCTGCCGTCGTGGCGTCAGATCTCATTCCCGCTGCACTTTAACATTTAGGGGGATGAAAAATAAATGTTGTCCGATTCTCAGACCTACCTAATATGCACACGAAATTTCATGCGAATCGGTCTAGCCGTTTCGAGGGAATTTGGCTACAAACACCGCGAATCAAGAATTTTTTTATAGTAGAAGATTTTAAAACGGGCCAGGGTCTTCAATATTTCGCGATTTAGGTTCAAAATATAATTGACATAACATAACATAACATAAACTCACGCCTGTATTCCCCGAAGGGGTAGGCAGAGGTGCTAGCACCCACATTTCGCCAGTTTATGTTTAGGTCCCAATGTAATAGGTGGCGAGCCTATTGCCATTAACCGGGCACTTATAAACCTGCGATAAATACACACATAACTTCGAAAAGCATCGAAGTCATTGGTATGTGCCATGGTAAACCTGGGATCGAACCCGAGACCTCGTCTCAGCAGTCCATTACCCATACCACTAGGCTACCGCAGATAATCGAGCTATACATATTAGACTCAACACTCTGACCAATGCAAATGTATACGTATTCATATATATTTGCATCTAGCGGGAATCGATCCCGTGCACACTGCGTAGCAGTCGAATGCTTTACCGATACGCAACAGAGGCAGACATTATCCATATCCATACTAATCCATACTAATATTATAAATGCGAAAGTAACTCTGTCTGTCTGTCTCTATGTTACGCTTTCACGCATAAACCACTGAACCGATTTTGATGAAATTTGGTATGAGGATAGATTAGACCTTTACATAGGCTATGTTTGGTCGCGATAACCGACATCCACGCGGGCGGAGCCGCGGGCAAAAGCTAGCCGTAAATAATGTTAAAAAATCTCACCTGGTTGACCAGTAGCTCTTGGCAAATCCCGTAAGGCATCGATAAGATCTGAAAAAAAAAGACGTAAATATTTAACAAAAACGAATTACTTGCTAGCTTTTTTTTATCGTGCGAAAAATCCCCACGGATACCACCACCCCAGAGCAGGTGGAGGTGGTTATGTCGGACTCGAACCGACTAAAACGCACGCCGTCTTGGGTCTTTGGTTGTCGGAGGTGAGAATGCAGGAAATCTATCTCTCGCACCCCGGCAGACCCAGGACCATCTCTTTCGAGGTGACCCCCTTCGGGTTGTGGGGACCACAGTGTCCCCATCTAGCCCCGGGTACGGGGAGGCCGCCGTGGCCTGCTTCTGCTAGGGTGACAGGCGGCTCTACCGGTCACCTTCGCTCTTCTGCTGGGAACCACGCGGCTTTATACGTAAAAAATATTCAGCACAAGGTAGATAAAACATATTCTACTGATATTGTAAAATGTGAAACTTTGGGAAGATGTTTGTTACTAATGACGCTCTAACAGCTGAACTATCTTCCCGGGAATATGTTCCCATGGGTAGCGGGAACGACGGGATCCAAATTATACGCAGGTGGAGCCACAGTCATTTGCTAGTTTATGTATAAAACATTAACATTGAGCGGGAATGAATGCGCGACTCCTGAGTTAGGAGTCGTAGAGGTTGAGCTGTCGGGTAAAAAATAAAAAATCTATACTTACTCTCTGTTTCAGTATAATCTTCTAATATCATTACGGCTTCTTGTAAATCTAGAAAAAATATCAGAAAAACATTTAAACTAAATTCAATAAAAAATCTTCATAATGTAACACATATGACATTTTTTTTTTACTTGAAATTGTATAGTAATTGTGTATTCTACTGACTAGTCAAATTAGTTACTTTTTACGAAACGTCAAAACGATAAGTTATAAGGTAACTTGTATGAAAAACGATTTAATGACGTCTTAAAATTTAATAGTTAAATCAGTTACCTACTATTATAGGTTGGGTGGATGATTAAATATAAATAAAAACTATAAGATAAGAACCGACGCAATTTTTACCACTCTTTTACCATTCTTAATTTAATAGGCTCGGTTAGGTAACTTATTTTATCTATAGGACAATTTTTTAATTCAAAAATAAATTAATAATTCGTAAGAGTGTTGGTAGATGACTCCACCATCGCCTTAAAGATGGAATATAGAGAAGGAAAATTTTAATTGATTCAGGTGTGGCTCAATAGTTCAGGAAGAGCATTCCCCCTGTAAGGGAAAGGTCGTAGGTTCAAGCCTCACCTGAGCAATTCTTTTTCCTGATTTAATCGAAACATACATATGACTTAATATGGTCGTTCATAAATGTTACTACATAAAAACAGATTTCAGTGGATAATATTTGTTATCTCGCGGTTTCTATGGGAACGTCGGGAACTGTATTTCTTCCCGAGATACTTCAGCCAACGTAAATGAATGATGTCAAAAAATATACTCACAAAAGGATTTACTCAATGTGATGAGATTTTCGAAGAATTTTTCAGTATCTGAAAATAGAAAAGAAAATGAAATTGGAAATTTTACATATATATTTATTAGCTATGAAGTATTTAGTAGATCCTTATAACAAAGGTTTTACTTATTGCCTTACGAAACTGTTTGTAAAAGTGGAAACATTATTTTGACGTTCATAAGTGTTACCTTTGTAGTTCAAATTATTTATTTCGTGAAGCATAGGCTACAAAATAGGTGTTATAAATAATAATAGTTCAAGCTATGGTCCGCCAAAGGCATACAAAATTTTAAATTAATAATTATAATATTAATAAAATTAAGAAACAATTTAAGTTAATTAAGTCGTTACATAATTAAATAGCAAGAAAAACAAATGTCAGAATAAATAGGTATTAAAGACATGGTAATTGGAATGAGAATTTACGTACCCATTTTGGTGATTTCATATATCTCGTGGATAACTTCAAACAAATCTGCAAAGGAAATAATAATATAATATTTATAAGTGTTTTTTACAACAATCAATAAGCCTATCGCAGTCCGCTGCTGGATATATGCCTCTCCCAATGTCGTCTACTGTGTCCACGCTGTCTGAGTTGGTACAGGGTCCGTAAGGGCGGGGTGTTATTAGCGGTGTCGCTGGACATCGCCAATGCGTTCAATACCCTGCCCTGGGAGTGCATACGGGAGGCGCTCAAATACCATGACGTGCCTCCCTACCTCTGCAGGGTCGTTGGCGCCTACCTATCGGAGCGGTACGTGGAGTACCCAGGAGAGGATGGTAGCCTTCACAGGTGGGCCATGTGCCGCGGTGTTCCGCAGGGGTCAGTGTTAGGGCCCCTTTTGTGGAACATCGGGTACGACTGGGTACTCCGAGGAGCTCGCCTCCCGGGCGTCAACGTGACCTGCTACGCAGACGACACGTTGGTTACTGCCCGGGGGGCGACCTATGGGGACGCCGCGCGCCTCGCCACAGCGTCGGTGGCCATGGTCGTGCGGCGAATAACGAAGCTGGGACTCGGGGTGGCGCTCAACAAGTCGGAGGCCATTTGTTTCCATGGCCCTCGGCGAGCGCCACCGGCGGACTCCCACATCGTAGTGAGTGGCACCCGGATCGAGGTCAAGTCTGAAATGAGGTACCTTGGGCTAGTCCTCGATCCACTATGGAGCTTCCGCGCTCATTTTAACCGCCTGGTCCCCCGTCTGATCGGCACAGCTGCTGCCCTTCGGCGGCTGATGCCGAACCTAGGGGGACCCCAGACGAGCAACCGCCTCCTGTATTTGGGAGTGGTGCGGTCGATGGCCCTATACGGGGCCCCTGTGTGGGTCGACGCCCTGACGGTACGCGACATTGCCCTCTTGCGACGTCCGCAGAGGGTGATGGCCGTCGCGGCGGTAAGAGGATACCGCACCATCTCATTCGAGGCGGCTTGCGCAATGGCGGGCTCTCCTCCGTGGGAGCTGGAGGCCGGGGTCCTCGCGTTAGTGTATCATTGGCGCGAGGAGGCCCGGAGCCGGGGCGAGTTCCCGGCACCTTCGGAGGTGGGAGAGTGGAGGCTCCTGGTGAGACGGTCCATGCTCCTGGAGTGGGAGCGGCGGTTGGCCAATCCCACGGCTGGCAGAAGGACCGTCGAGGCGGGGGCGTCTACTGCCCTTACATAGGCCTCGAGGTTGAAGGCGCACGTCGTGTCGCGTGTGCCTTGGCTAGGCGGGTGGCAGAAGGACTCCTCTTCTACCGCACCAGAGACGGGCCTGCCGTCGATCAGTGGCGGGTGACCCACACGACGATGGCGGAAGATGTTGTTCCCGCCATCGTCGATATGTGGTGACGACGGACATCGTGGTGGTTTAGTGGGTAGTCTGGCCTCCTTCGGAGGCTAGGAGTCCCACACGAAGCCCACCCTCTGCCCCCGTGGGGGGTGAGCGAAGTGCTTAAACGCATTCCACCACGTAAAAAAAAAAAAAAAAGTTTGTATGTCGAGTGTTACTTCTCTCGCAGTGATAATTAATATCGTCTGCGTATGTTTCCGATAGTCGCCTCTTACGACACCCTTCAAATGTCACCACGCAAAATTACACGTTTTTTTACATTTATAAGTTTTTAAATAACTCAGAAGCTCTTTGCGTTCTAATCTACCTAACTATGAACAAAGGCTTGTCCTGCTTTGTCTTCTGCACTGATGGCAAAAAAACTCTGTGCTTACAGGGTTGGCAGCACGAGTGTAACTCCCCTGGTGTTGCACACGTCACACAAGTGGTATAAAAAAATAGAGACATTGATTTTGACGTTCATACGTGTTACTTTTTGACATGAATATTCATAAGCGTTACCAAATACCCACCATCCATATCGCTAATCTTGTTCAGCATGGAGGCTGCCACTCTTATGTTAGACGTGTTGGTGACCCGCAGTATCAACTTCAAGAAGACCAAGACCTCTACATTGGTATACTTGTAGACTTTGTCGAAGAATGTGAATATATCTGATGAGGAACGAAAATAATTGAAATTTTAGGAGTGAATTCTTAAAAAAAAAGTATTTGTTGATACACATAAAAGAGTAAATTTAATACTACGAATAATAGCTACTAGTAGTAGGGTACGTGTAGAAGGAAATTTGGTAGTAACTCGAGCGTGTCATGTGTGTGTTACATATTGACAAATTCTTTCGTCCAGTAGGCAGACTTGAATATTCGCGCGGTGGGTTCGCAAAAAAAATCGTTCTATTTTATCTAATTTACACCTATGCGTCAACTGAAATAAGCTAAGATATAAATTCCATAACATTCTACACAACGCTATCTAGACCCATGGTAAGCTTAACTAGCTTGTGTTATGGAATATAGAATGCGGATAAACATACTTCGATACTTTTTTTTTGTAAATACCTACATATTATACATAGAAACATCCAGATCAATGCAAATAGCCATATTCATGTATCCAAATATTTGCACTGAGCGGGGATCGAACCTGCGCCTCCTGCGTGGCAGTTGCATTCACTTCAGCCACGCCACAGACTGTTATAATAACCATGGGACTTTCACACGCAAGTTTGTACGAAAATTTTTATGGTAACTTACCTCTGATTGTAGTAACGTTGATCAGAACTTGCCAGGCTTCTTGGATAGCTGAAAAACACAAATATTTCAATGAATTAAAATTTTGTCAGACAAAAAACAACCCAGAGATTTGATCCTTATAATTTTTTTATTTTTTTTTTCATGCGGAAATCCCCTCGGATACCTTCCCTGCCGGAGCCGGAAGGGGAGGTTATGTCGGACTCGAACCGACTAAAACTGCACGTTGACTGTGGGTCATGGTGCTAGGCCGGAGGTGAGGTTGTCTTCGACATATTTTTTATATTGATTAATTGACAGTTAATTATTATACCTATTAGATAATTACATTATTTATTATTGATTGATTGGTTTAATTTAATTTTTAATGGAATTCCTTCGAACTGATTATTCGACAATTAGCTGTTTTATCTCATTTATTTTAATTTAATTTTATTTGACGTTTCACTAATTCATTCTTTTTTATTATTATTATGGAGTCCTAATGAAATTAGTGTAATTAGGTAGTTATGATTGTGCTGTATCCCAAAATATTATTATTATTTCAACGCCACGCGGCAGAATGTGCTGTACCTGCTTATAAATATTATAAAACCTAATATTGTGACCGTATTCTATGAAATAAAGTTTGATTTGATTTGATTTGATATCCCTCGCACCCCGGCTGACCCAGGGTGCCTTATGATTGTCACTATCGATTGAAGCCATAAAAATAGGCACAGGACGTATTTTTTTGGGTTTTAGTCGGTTCGAATGTTTGTATGTAGTTTTGTTTTATTTTTAAAAATAAAGTAATATTTCCTTGAGTGAAATTCTCTATCTCCTAAATTCCCCTCCAAAAAAAAATCTTATGACATATATAAGATTAATATAACTTATCCCCGGAAGGTTAGGCAGAGGTGAATTAACACCCACATTTCACCAATAATCGGTCCCACGTGATGAATCTATTGCCCTATTCCGGGCACTATTGTTGATTCGAGCCTATATCTGAGGCTGAGTCTGCGCTGTATATATCTGTCTGATGTTAAACAGCGCTATCCCTTAGTCGCCTTGTACGACACCGCATGGGAGGAGATGGGGTGGCCCGGATTCTCCTCTGCCAGGAACCACGCGGCTTCGAATAATAATAAATATGTCGGAAGAGTTATGAGTACGGGATATCAACTGACAGTTCGGAGGGGCGCGGTCGTGCGAAGCGAAGTGGGGAGACAGGCCACGTGTTCAAGCGATCACTTCTTATTGCGAGTTCAAACAGACAACATCTCCTGAGAATTAAGTATTATAATCTCTGAGTGATTGGGTTATCAGTGGGGTAGGGAGGGGAACGCGAGCAGTGAAGGTGCGGGTTGACTTAAGTCACAAAGGGGCCCCTTAAACCTACAACCCAAGCCGCAAGTCTCGGGGTCTGCTCGGGTCTCTCTCTCTGCCACACGATGGACCCGGCACCCGCACTAAGAATCTACGTGTATCAGTTATTACGAGTATCCGTGAGTACCGCAGCACTGATCAGCCATCCCTGTCGACAAATATAATAAACAAATACTCACATTTTGTTCCAGTCATTGATATTAACTTCTTAAAGAAATCTATGACATTCTCATGGCCAGATTTGATGCGAATGTTTTCCAATATATCCAGCATAGGCACTAAAAATTTGAAAAATACAACATTACAGTGTTCAATAGCACAGGGTTATAGATACATATATTAAAAATACGCTTGTAAATCCCTGGGGTAGGCAGAGGTGTAATAGACTAAAGCAAAAAGTTGGCGCCAAATTTGAAATACCAAAAGCTTCAATTCAACAGTGACTAGACTCTGGCCATGTACCATAATAAGCTGGTTTTCATGCATACTTAATAGGAAAAAGATTCTAGTATCGACTCCGTTATTTCGGTGTAAATTCAGTGTTGCAACGTGTTGACTTTTTAAATTTGGTGACAACTTTTTGCGTCATCTTTCGTTTGCCAGCAATGATTTTCGGTACCACGTATCACCATCCAGGAGGCACTTAGTCATGGCATGTTTGCCTGCTTACTGTCGGATGGAGAACAGCCCTATTCTATCGCCTTTTACACGGCAAATCGTTTTTCATTGGGGGTGTTGTATACTATCGTATACTACCATATATTTCTTTATTCGCTCATAGTTTATGTATTATTTTTTGGTGCCAACTTTAAAATGTAACTTAAAAGACTAGTATCCATATACACGCGTGAAGTGAGGAACGGAACGCGTTGACAGAGTGAAGATAGACATTTGGCAACAGAACGGCACTTGGTATACTACAGAGGTTACTTACAATGCTGCATGGTGAGGCTTTGTATGACTGCGGCCGCGTCCTTAATGTTGGTAGTCAGCGTCACGTCTAACAGCGAATTAAGAATGAACAACGCGTCCTGGCTTTTAGTCACTTTGTTCACTGTGTGGATTATGGTGACTAGATCTGAAATATTATAAGAACATGGTTAATATGAGTCCTTAAGAAGCCCGTTCGGCTTCTTTCGAAAACTTCAACTTTAATCTACTAAGACCAGCGTATAGTCCCAGCAGTACGACCCACTGGTGTGATTACGGGTCAACTGGATTAACCGTGATCCCACTGGAACTGTCGTATAGAATAAAATTGAGTTGGAGCGGGGGGTCTAGGGGGAAGAAATCCCCGTGGTCCCCCTAATGGGTAATTTTGGTGGGACCATGGGTAAACACTGTCTAAAGCCCAAATGAAAAGTACCCCATAATGTAGTTGCTTGAAAAAACATGGGGGAGAACATTTCATAGTATTTTGTGTTTGAAAGGGCGTAGATTAACTAAATCACTGATGAAAAGGAGTAGCTAAGAAGTTGCCGAGTGGATATTAGGCTACACTATTCAAGTTGGTCTTATGATGGGTGAACTTTTTCAACCTCTCCGTGTCACAGAGGGGTCTCAACCCCTCTGTGACACGGAGAGGTTTCTGAAAGTCGTATGAAGATCAAGACAAGCAAGGCCGTGTCTCGGATAATTGAAGCTTTAAAAACTCCAACTATTTTCTGGTCCTTTTTTTTTCAATGAATTTAGTCATTGGTTAGTTAGTAGCCGAGTTGTTCAAAGCATTCCCCTGTAAGGAAAAGATAGCGGGTTCGAGTCCCGTTCAAGAAGTTTCATTTTTCACTATGTATTCGATTTGTACAGTCAGCCTACTCAATGCTGTAAAATTCATTCAAGTATTTGGGCGGAGTTATCAAAAATCAATGTTTAGAAATGATTGTACCATCATTCATTGGTTCCGATAGTTCGTAACAACATCGGTGGACGACTCCACCGTCGCCTTAAAGACGGAAAAAAATAGAAGGAAAATTTGAAGCATATCAGGCGTGTATCGGTAGTCGAGTTGGTCAAGGCATTCCCCCTGTAAGGGAAAGATCGCAGGTTCGAATCCCATCCGAGAAGTTTCATTTCTGCCTATCTTCGATTTTTTAGCATAAAACCCGTATCGGTTTATCTTGGGTATGAGTTTACATTATATTATCAGATGCTTCATCTGTCAAGGCTTTCAAGGTAGAGACTACCATTCTAGTGATATCTCTGGAACGGTGTCCACTACTTTTTGGACGTTCCTCCAGCTTACTGTTAGGTGCTGTGAAAAAAAATAAAAAGAAACCAGCCCCCTTGCCTCTTAGACTAAGTTGGCTGGTGATCAATACTTACTGTCAGTGCCAAAGATGTCTTTGAACATAGCTTGAACTTTCAACATGTCTTCAACGCCAGCAATCAGGTACAGGTTCTCCACAATGAGGCTCAGACCTGGTCAGGAATTGTAATTAGATTTACTCACCTAGATCGATAGATCTATTAGATCTAAATAGCTAGATCTATTGAAATTGCTAATGGGGAATATGTATACTATTAAATATGTTTTGATATAGGTATTTTATAGAATAACCATACAAAAGATTTCAGGGGAATAAGGTTATATTGTAGCTCTAGATTTACTCACCTAGATCGATAGATCTATTAGATCCAACTAGCAAGATCTATTGAAGTTGCTAATGGGGAATATTATTAAAAATATTAAATACGTTTTTCTTTTTATAGAATTACAAGATTTCTGGAGAATAAGGTAAATATTGTAAGCTCTAGATTTACTCAGCTAGATCTACTAGATCTAACTCTTTAGATTTATTTATATAGGCAAACACATAATGCATCTGATTTTTTTTTTAATATATTGCTATTTAATATCATCCCCATAATAGATATTATTACAATTTCATTTACTATTCAAAATCATAGATATAATAATTAAAAAATGCCCAATTTTATACACATTCTGAATACATACATATAATCACGCCTTTATCCCCGGAGGGTCAGGCAGGGGTTAATTAACACTCAAATTTCCCCAATAATTGTAGTCGGTCCCATGTAATAGGGGGACCCTATTGCCATAATATTCCGGGCACTATTGTTGACTCGAGCCTATATCTGAGGCTGAGTCTGCGCTGTATATATCTGTCTGATGTTAAACAGCGCTATCCCTTAGTCGCATTGTACGACACCGCATGGGAAGAGATGGGGTGGACCAAATTCTTCTCTGCCGCGAACCACCCGGCTAAATTCTGAATATGTATTTCATTTTCAGTTTTATCTAGAGAAATTCCTTTAGTGAGTTCCTTTAACTAATTTTGGGTAATTCTTACCACCCCCCATAGACTTTACCCTTGCTGGGGGAAACTGAGAATATATTTAATAATAAAAAGAAAATACGACAAGGTATCATTACCATAGTGTTATTTCAAAAAACACACACACACAAGTGCGCAAACACACTCACACCAAAACATAATGCGCAAGTTTTACTTCAAAATATTTGATACAAATATGAGGAATATGTAGAATAAAGGTACCATTGTAGAAAATAAAATTGTAGAACACCAAAGATACCAAAAGATAGTAAAAGATCGCTTCCACACACAGGATTTATATATTCAACAAAGTTGGCATAATGTATTATAAATAATAAAATAAATAAATATTCCACAACATTCTACACAACGCTATCTAGACCCATGGTAAAATAAAATAAAATAATAAATAAATAAATATTTCACTACATTCTAACAACGCTATCTAGACCCATGGTAAGCATAGCTTAACTAGCTTTTTTTTTGCGTGCGGAAATCCCCCCGGATTCCCCCCCTGCCGGAGCCGGAAGGGGAGGTTATGTCGGACTCGAACCGACTAAAACCGCACGTGGTGCTAGGCCGGAGGTGAGGTTATTGTCATCGACATATCCCTTGCACCCCGGCTGACCCAGGGCCATCTCTTACGGTTTGGCCCTCCTCGGGAGGGGGGACAACGGTGTCCCCGACTCGCCCCCGGCATGGGGAGGCGCGCTTTTAAGCGTGCCGCCATAACTTAACTAGCTTGTGTTATGGAATCTAGAATGCGGATAAACATACTTAGATACTTTTTTTTGTAAATACATACCTACATAATAAACATAGAAACACCCGGATCAATGCAAATAGCCATATTCATGCATACAATTATTTGCACTGAGCGGGGATCGAACCCGCGCCTCCTGCCTGGCAGTCGCGTTTACGACCGCCACAGAGGCTGTCTGTATTGTATTGATCAATATTTTTGTCATTTTTGTTACATTGTTCATACATAAACATAAACTCTCGCCTGTATTCCCCGAAGGGGTAGGCAGAGGTGCTAGCACCCATATTTCGCCAGTTTATGTTTAGGTCCCAATGTAATAGGTGGCGAGCCTATTGCCATTAACCGGGCACTTATCAACCTGCGATAAATACACACATAACTTCGAAAAGCATCGAAAAGTCATTGGTGTGTGCCATGGTAAACCTGGGATCGAACCCGAGACCTCGTCTCAGCAGTCCATTACCCATACCACTAGGCTTCCGCAGATACCTTTGTTACATTGTACGTGTTCCAAAAATGTCGATCAGTGTAATACTGGATGATTTTACAGTAGTTTCGGATAAAAACAGTTTGGGCACAGTTTGGAAAGCAAAATCATCTGGAAGTAGATATTCATTTGGCGAAAGATCTTTTTTTATGATAATGTATTGGAATAATGTTCAGGTGAAAGGAAAAGAGTATGGGGCATAAAATAAATATTTTTTTTCTTTCGCCAAATTAATACTTCCAGGTGAAGGATTTTTTTTACAGCATTAAGTATGCTAACTATACAAATCAAATACATAGGGAAAAAGAATCTTCTCGGGCGGGACTCGAACCCGCAGTCTTTCCCTTACAGGGGGAATGCCTGACCAATTCGGCTACCGAGACACGCCCGATATGATTCAAATTTCCCATCTTATACGTCTTTAAGGCGACGTGGCGTCATCTACCGATTTTCTTACGAACTATCTGAATCAATGAATGATGTAACAATCATTTTTAAACATTGATTTTTGATAACTGCGCCCAAACAATTGAAGGAATTTTTACAGCATTAAGTATGCTAACTATACAAATCAAGTTCGTAAGAAAATCGGTAGATGACGCCACGTCGTCTTAAAGACGTATAAGATGGGAAATTTGAATCATGTCGGGCGTGTCTCGGTAGCCGAATTGGTCAGGCATTCCCCCTGTAAGGGAAAGACTGCGGGTTCGAGTCCCACCCAAGATGATTCTTTTTCCCTATGTATTTGACTTCCAGGTGATTTTGCTATTGAAACAGTGCTCTATTTATTTTTATCCGAAAATACTATAAAATCACCCGCACGAACTATTTTGATTATATCAATTAAAAAACCTATCTTTCATATCTCAATACGAATATCACAAATATAACACCAGGGTATCGATTCTGCTAAAGCTAAACCAGATTGGTGCCACCGCCACTGCAAAAAATGGCATTAAATAATAGACTTTAAATCGATGGTGTTGAAGTTCAAAATTAAATAACTTTTTGCAGAGTAATTGAAACTGTTTTCATTTCATTTTGAACTTTAAAGGTATAGAAATAAAGTCTAAAATTTAATGTCATTTTTTGCAGTGACCGCGGCACTACAATAGTTTAGCTTTAGTAGATCGAGGGCCAGGGGTGTTAAACTTGTGCCGCTGTATGTAATATTATGTACGTTTGTAAAAAATATTTTGACTTTATGCCAAATTTTGTTGAATATTTATTTAAATATTATAAATAAATATAATAATATAATGTTAAACAAGAGGCTGACACCATCATATCTGAGAATAATGAAAGAGAGAAACAATGAGTTCTTTGTATATTTCACTAATATAAGGTGAGCTGTTTGGAACAAAAAATTTGGTACCCATAGCGAAAGGGCTCTGTCGCAAAATGACCACTTCTCAAAATGACTACAGCTAGCATAAAGTCAGAATGTTCCTTTCGCAAAATGTCCCTTTAGCAAAATGTCCCTTTAGCAAAATAGCCCTTTAGCAAAATGTCCCTTTAGCAAAATTGCCCTTTAGCAAAATGTCCCTTTAGCAAAATGTCCCCTTCCTCAAACAGGCAATGATTTTTTTTTTACACCACTCAGGTGGCAGACAATCACGGCCCACCTGATGGATAGTGGTTACCGTGGCCTATGGAAGTACTACAACACTAGGTTACTTACTAGCTAACAAGAGTCCATTTTGAAAATCTCGCGATATAAGTGTAGCCAAGGTCGTGGGAAGCTTGCAAAATGTCTGTATTTACGCGAACGCAGTTTTTTATATTTAATTTAGAGTTAAACAAACCAGAATAATTGAAAAACATTAAATAAGACCAAATTATTTATTATTATGTTAAGTATACGCTTCCCCCGCTACTAAAAGTGGAAACTTTATATACCACTAGCTCTTGCCCGCGGTTCCGGCCGCGTGGATATTGGTTATCGCGACCAAACATAGGCTATGTCCTTTCACATGGTCTAATCTACTCCTATACCAAATTTCATCAAATCGGTTCAGTGTTTTAGGCGTGAAAGCGTAACATACAGACAGACAGACAGAGATAATTTTGCATTTATAATCTTAATATGGATTATTCTTTCTATCATCTAATCTACCAATTCTAATAGGTATCTGCGACGCTCGTGTAACTACAAATTTAGCTGCGTGGCCTCCCTGCCTATTAAAACAAACTACAAATTGCTGTCTGGTAGAGATTTACTAGAAGTATTTTAATATATGTCCCGTATCCATCCCTCATTTCCACCAGTTCCAGAACCGTGACAAAATTTTTATTCTAAACAACCCATCTAAAGTAAAGCCAACGAAACGAGAGAAAAAAGGTAAACTAAGCGATCATTACTGAACCGTTGTCCTACGTAAGCGACAAACGCGACAGTGCGCGCAAGTTATGCCACGCGTGACATTACGTTCCATACTTCAAGTGACATTTTCACGCGACAGTAAGTAGGACACAATAAAGGAATGCTTTCATTTGATATATAGGTACGCATGGCGTGGAAACGCGCCGCGTTAGCGCGTTTGATGCTAACAATGCCTGAGTTACGTTGCGATAACTCGCGATTATTTTCTCTGTCCTTGTCGCAAATGTCACACGTACGCGACAATGGCCGAGCGACAGCTTTCGTTGCATGTCTCTTAGTATCAGCACAGCGGTTCTAAACTGTCAGATCCGCCATCTTATGAGCAATTTCATTCCTGTCTGGAATGCGCTTGTAGTGATAGGTACGTAATAATTTTCAAATAAAAAAATGTTTGGAACCGCTCAAACTTTGTTTACCTTTTTTCTCTCGCTTCGTTGGCTTGACGTTAGTAGTATACATAGAAGTCATTAGAATAGAAAGAAGAGAACCCCTTAGAAATACTTACTACCTCTATTCAAAACTTGTGTGAGCTCTTCGACTGCGTACTTTAGTTCTGAAACACAAAAAAGGATTAGAAAAAAAGAGATATAAAAAATTCAATCAAAAATCTTCAATTTATGAAGAAAATTTAAAAAAAAATTGTAAAAAACATTTTTAGAATATAAAAAATATTTTTGTGTAAAAAAGTTTTGATTTTTTTTTATCAGCCCTGGCGGGATTCGAACCCGCGATCGAAGCAATACCCGAAACTTTTTTTATCCAAGTTAACCTCGTGGCTCGGTGACTCAATTATTAGAGCACTCCTCCTGTAAGAGAAAGTTCGCGGATTCGAGTCCCATCTGAGTTGATATTTTTTTCCTATCTGAATCGAAGTTATAGTGTAATTAAAATATTATCATATAAGAGATTATTACAATATAAAAAAAATAGCAGTGATTTTTTTCCTATAATCTAAACATTTATTAATTCATGTTTTATTTTTGTGCTAAAATCTCTACTTTTCAAGAAACAGAATTATGCTGAATTAAAAATGGACTTAAGTCTAAAATAAATATCTTAATAATAAAAAAAAAATACATGACAACTTCTTTGCAGTCATGGGTAGTGGTCCACCTGCTCAGTCCACCTGGGTGGACTACGGGCACTTTTTTTTGCTCGTGGTCCACCTAAATCTTGAGTAATGTGCAAATCAAAACTGACTATGGGTTGTGGTCCACCTAAAAGTAATTCCGTGTGATCCTGTCATTTGTTGAGGCGCTAATTTTAATCTTACCACCTGGCGCGATTTTGTCATATTTATACATACATACAATCACGCCTTTTCCCGGGAGGGTTAGGCAAAATTGAATTAACACCCCCTAATCATTGTATTCGACCCCACGTACTAGGGGGTGAGCCCATTGCCGTATTCCGGGCACTATTGTTGACTCGAGCCTATATCTGAGGCTGAGTCTGCGCTGTATATATCTGTCTGATGTTAAACAGCGCTATCCCTTAGTCGCCTTGTACGACACGACACCGCATGGGAAGAGATGGGGTGGCACAAATTCTCTGCCGGGAATCACCCGGCTATTCATGTGCCTATTATATATATAAAAAAGTCGATACATACGTGTCTGTCTGGTCACAGTTCTGAGTATGTTAATGCTGTCAGTAAAAGATGTCGTCTTTAAGAGTTTGTTGAGGCTCTTGATAGCTTCGCCGATGTCTGAAAAAAAAGTAAAATGTTCCCCATTAATATTTTAGGATAGGGTAATTATATATTATACCTATAACAAAGGGTCTAAAATTATGAGTGATAGATGAGAACGCTCGGAATGCTTGATGATCGAATGCGTACTGAAATTAATTGCAAAATAATCATAACATAAACTCACGCCTGTATTCCCCGAGGGGGTAGGCAGAGGTGCTAGCACCCACATTTCGCCAGTTTATGTTTAGGTCCCAATATAATAGGTGGCGAGCTTATTGCCATTAACCGGGCACTTATAAACCTGCGATAAATACACACATAACTTCGAAATGCATCGAAAAGTCATTGGTGTGTGCCATGGTAAACCTGGGATCGAACCCAAGACCTCGTCTCAGCAGTCCATTACCCATACCACTAGGCTACCGCAGAACTTTGAAGTTAACAAAAATGATGATGTGTGCATTTATATGGTTTCGCAATTATGTCGAGCGTAGGTCGTACAATAGGCAAGTGGGAAGCGAAAATGTTAAGACAATTTACAGTTAAATCTAAAGGTTAGTTTTAGTAGGTAAGTATTAAAATAGACTATGGCCAACAAAAGCTGAATAAATAATTTTATCTTATTAACTAAATTTTATTTTAAATGGCAACAATTTTTGCTGTCAGTTCGTTGTAAGTTTTGTTATAAGTTTTTAAAACGTCTTGATCCCCAAGACTCATAAATAACTTTTCGATAATTTTCAAATTTAATTAGTTATTTTCAATACTGGTTATTTGTTTAATTATTATTAATGAATTTTTAAATATTAACAATTATTATGGTATGTAATTGGACAGTATTTATTTTGAATATGGGCATTAAGTACCTGGTACCTTATCTATCAAGTACATTGGTACCTTCAAGGCTCAAAATCCGATGTTATTGATTATGTGATTACTAATTAATTATTTACCAATAAAAACTGTATAATCACACAACATGATTATCTAAAAAAAAATGCAAATATATATAAAATTTGTTTTTATTCATAAGTTCAAACACACACGTCTAAGCGATACGCTACCTAAATACATGTTATATACTAAAGACATGTTGTCTTTAGTATATAGGGTAGTTTTCATGCCATACCTAAGAGAAAAAGATCCTAGTAACAACTCCATTATATCGGTGTATAGACAGAGTTCCAATCTGTTTTTCAAATTTGGTTCTGTTTATACAGCAGCTTTCGTTGGCCAGACTCAAGTAGTTACTAGGTATACACACATTTATATATTCAAAGCAAAAAAAAATTTTAATTTATATACGGGCCCTATAATGCCATGATTTAAAAATCTAATGAGCTAAGTATCTAGTATTAGCTGTCAACACAAACTTACCAACAGTCCTCGTTCCCAATATAATGAGATTAAAAGCGCCCTTCATATCTGAAAATATACAAATTTGTTACAAGTACATTTGCTTTACACATAATCTAAATTGAAAATTTAAAAATCTCCTGTCACTCCCCACTATATAACTCCCATAACTTTTAAACCGCTCAACCGATTTTCATCATACATGTCTAAGAACATTTGCACATAAGTCACGTCTAAAATGAAATCGTTTCAGCCGTTCGGGAGCTATGATGTCACAGACAAACACCCCTCTCTTTGCGGCGGGGGTTAAAAAAGGTTTAAATTAATGACATACATAAACTCACGCCTGTATTCCCCGAAGGGGTAGGCAGAGGTGCTAGCACCCACATTTCGCCAGTTTATGTTTAGGTCCCAATGTAATACGTGGCGAGCCTATTGCCATTAACCGGGCACTTATAAACCTGCGATAAATACACAAAAGCATCGAAAAGTCATTGGTGTGTGCCATGGTAGACCTGGGATCGAACCCGAGACCTCGTCTCAGCAGTCCACTACCACTACCGCATTTTTTTTCATTGATTATAATACCTACTAAATATGCCGTGAATATTTCAAGTGCCAAGTAAAAAACGGGGGACCTTGAATTGTTCCGATAATATAACGGAGTGCTTAACCAATTAGGGTCCCCCGACATGGCAACCGTTAAAGTTAAAAGACAAACTCCATTTATTTTCCACTTTTTGGAAGTGTTTTTTGTGACGGGGGTCTTTTAAATTTTTAATTTAATTTTGATTTTGTACTTTTTAAAGAGATCTACTAGTCAAGCTCTTTCATTTGATACCCATATTGAGGGAGTTATGAAGAAATTCGTATTCCGATATGTTGTGGCGGCGGCCATCTTGGACACACACACACACACACACACACACACACACACACACACACACACACACACACACACAGACACATTAAACTTATAACACCCCGTCGTTTTTGCGTCGGGGGTTAAAAAAGAGACAGAAAAAATCATGTTTCTTGTATAGGAGCAGGAGCCCCATAAATATTAATTTAATTCTATTTGTGGTATTTTTATTGATAAAATAATCTGCAACAGAAATACATCAACTGACAACATTTCAACAATTGTGTATTCTACTGACTAGTCAAATTAGCTACTTTTACTAAACGTCAAAACGATAAGTTATAAGGTAATTTGTATGAAAAAAGATTTAGTGACGTCATAAAATTTAATAGTCAAATCAGTTACTATTATAGGTTGGGTGGATGATTAAAAATAAATAAAACTATAAAATAAGAACCGACGCAATTTTTACCGCTCTTTTACCATTATTAATTTAATAAGCTCGGTTAGATAATTTATTTTAACTATAGGATAATACCCAATTTAGCTATCACGGTTCATGACAGACAGCCTGATGAATAATAATGTTTATTTGAAAGAAAGGTTATATGCATTGTACACAATTTGGTAAATAAGTAGTGATATTCAGTATTGCGATACAATGGGTGACCAGCTGCTTTCCTAGATACGCTTATGAACGGATAGACACAGGAGTCTTAGTAATAAGGTTCCGCTTTTATCCTCTGGGTACTGAAAGCTAGAAATGAGAATCAAATCTATAATACATTGGCCAAAACCCTGAACTCACCAATCTCCGGCAGCAGTACTTTGAGGAGTCGAGGAAACTCCGCCGGGCCAACTCCCCCAGTTAGCTTCAATACTTCCAGTTTAAAGCCTTCCACACCTGGAATATAGGATAAGGAGATAAAACTACCGGTTCAATATGAAATTTGCCAGAAGAGACCAATATAAAATTATCGCTTAATTAATTAATGCTTGCACTAGTCGGCCGGCCGGCTGCCTGCTAATTGTGTGTTCACGGCCATAGAATGTCCGGCCAAGATCCTACTGCGCTGACCGGAATCGGCCACACACTATAATAATCTTTTTCTACGAAATGACTACACAATCTGGGTGTATAATAAATTTTGGACACGTTTAGTGCATTTTAGTTGGTAAATAAATATTCCACAACATTGTACACAACGCTATCTAGACCCATGGTAAGCTTAACTTAGATACTTTTTTTTGTAAATACATACATATACATAGAAACGCCCAGACCAATGCTAATATTCATATTCATGCATACAAATATTTGCACTGAGCGGGGATCGAACCCGCGCCTCTTACGTGGCAGTCGCGTTCACTACCGCCACGCCACAGAGGCTGTCAAACTCACTGATTCCACTCTGGCAAAGTACCTTAATAGACTAATTTCCATGCTTAACATACTTAATAGGAAAAAGATCATAGTATCAACTCCGTTAATCCAGTGTATGTCAGTATTGCATCTTTTAGTTTCTCAAATTCAAATTTCAAATCTAAAACACAACAGAATTAGCTTAGCATCATTGTATAGCTTGTCTAAAGTGAAATGTCGCATCCCAATCTTTCAACTGATCGGTTAAAAAAAAAAACACAAAATCCCTTACCAGTGGTGTATGCTATATGCTTGAAGTAATCAGCCACTTCGTAAGGATCTGAAAGAAGAAAATTATTTCATTATTTAGCTGCATCCAGAGGGAAAGACCCACATTTCACCAATAATTGTATTCGGTCCCACGTAATAGGGGGTGAGCCTATTGCCGTATTCCGGGCACTATGTTTTTTTACTCGATGAATGAATGCAGGAAAAAAGAGGAGAATTATAATACATACATTCAATTAATTTTATTTTGGTAATATAAATACATATTCTACTGAGTAGTCAAATTAGCTACTTTTTACTAAACGTCAAAACGATAAGATATAAAAGGTAACTTGTATGAAAAGACGTCATAATATTTAATAGTCAAATCAGTCACTATTATAGGTGAAATACGATTTAGTGACGTCATAATATTTTATTAGTTAAATCAGTTACTAATAAATACATATTCTACTGAGTAGTCAAATTAGTTACTTTTTACTAAACTTCAAAACGATAAGTTATAAGGTAACTTGTATGAAAAAAGATTTAGTGACGTCATAAAATTTAATAGTCAAATCAGTTACTATTGAAGGTTGGGGGGATGATTAAAAATAAAAATAAAAAACTATAAAATAAGAACCGACGCATTTTAACCCCTCTTTTACCATTCTTAATTTAATAAGCTCGGTTTGACAATTTATTTTAACCATAGGATAATATACCCAATTATGTGTGCACTATGTTCAGGGCTCTACCAATATTCTGGATTCCCAAACCAGTCTCACCTGTTAAAGAACTGATTTTTTTAAAACTTTCTTTTTGGAATTAGGTCAGACAGCAGTGTTGCTTTCGTAAAAGACAACCAACCAAAAATAAACAGACACCAGGCTCCAAAGTACAAATTTACCAGCAACCAGGCCTCGATTCTTCTAAAGCCAAACCACAGTGGTGCCGCAGCCACTACAAGAAACGGCATTAAATAATAGACATTAAAGCTATGCAGTTAAAGTTCAAAATTAAATGACTTTTGCAGAGTAATTGAAAAAGTGTAATGAAACTGTTTTCATTTCATTTTGAACTTTAAGAGTATGGAAATAATGTATAAAATTTAATGTCATTTTTTGAGGTGACTGTGGCACCACAGTATTTTGTCTTTAGTAGAATCGAGGGCCAGGAAAATGCTAGATGTAGGATGAGATCGATACAGTTAGATCTAAACGGATCTGTCTAGATTGGTGTTGCAAAGGAGAGTCGAGTTTTTGAGTCCTTATAAAAGGACTCGATTGATGTATTATAAGACTCGACTCATTACAACAGGACTCCAAGACTAAAGAACTAATTTCTCTACGAGCGCTTTAATGTGAAAAAAGGACTCGAGCCTCTTTTTGCGCTCGAGTCCTTTTTTGCGGTGAGTCGGACTTGAGTCATTTTATGTACGAGTCTAATAAATGATGACATTTAAACGACGACGGTGTACCGGGTAAGATTTCGCTCGGAGAAAGAATCGAAGAGGGTCGTTTCCCGAAACAAGAGGAAACGACTCCTTTGTCTGACATTCAAATTTTCCAAATGATGAGTTTTTTCTAATAGGAGTCGTAATAAAAAGGGACTCGAGTCATTTTAAGAATTGAGTCCTTTTTTAATATGATTCATTTTTTAAGACTCGAGTCTTTTTTAAGGCTTGAGTCCTTTTTAAGACTCAAGTTGCTAGTAGATGACTCGAGCTCGGTTGGACTTTAGACTTCGAACCTTTTAAGTGCACTGAGTCTTGCATAATTGAGTCGAGTCCTTCAGATTAGGACTCGAGGACTCGAGTCCTTTGCAACACTAATTTAGATCTCATTAGATCTATCCAGATAATATCGATCTAGGTGGTTAGATCTAGATCTACAATACCTTTCTCCCCAGAAATCTTCTGCATGGTCTCGTATACTCCGTCGAAGTCATCGTGGCCAATCAGAGGCTTCAATGTCTTGTACGCATCCAATACGTCTGAAAGAAAAATAACACTTTTATACCAGTGTAGAGGCAACATAGTATTCTAATTCAATCAATGTCTTGTACGCATACAATACGTCTGAAAAAAAAAACATATTTTTATACCAGTTTAGAGGTAAAATAGCCAAAATAGTATTCTAATTTAAATATTTTTTTATAAAGAATATTAGCAACTGAAATTACTAATATTTCCTCTAACCCCTCTAGAGTTAATTGCTTAACTAACTGGAGAGTGTTTGTGCTGTCAGTGGGAAGACCAAAGGCTTGTCCTGCTTTGTCTTCTGCACTGACGGCACAGAAACTCTGTGCTTACAGGGTCGTGACTCCCCTGTTGTTGCACATGTCCATAGGCCACGGTAACCTTGCTGTCACCTGTCACCGTGCTTATCTGTCACCTAAGTGGTATATATAAAAAAATCCATGCAGAGTGTCACCATAATAGATACAATACTTAACTTACCAATTTCATTTGTGATTTGTCTTAGAAGTTCAACTACAATGTTTAACTCTGAAAAAAGAAATTAATACAATAATTAATACAATAATACAATACAATTCTTCCTACAGTCCCGGGTCCTTTAAACGGGGCGTGAAAAGGCATCTAACGAGGCCGTCAAGCTGAGTGCCACCACTGTTAACATGGTACATGTTTACGATGGTGACCCTCTTTCCGAGACTTTGCGTTTAGCTTAGCAGGCGAGGTGAAGTCAAATTACGTGTCCTTTATAAAATAACCCATATATTCAAGTCTGTAAATCCCCGAAGGGGTAAGCAGTGGTGTTTTAGACCCAACGTTTCGCTAATTATGATTTTCGATTCCACGACGGAATAGGGAGCGAGCTTATTACCGTCTAGCGGGCCCTTTGTCTTGAGGCTGGTTTTATCGTTACGCGTTTCGGCAGCGCCGTTGGAACGCGCGCGTTCAGAGTTATATGGGAGTGGAAGTTGCGTTTTTGTGTCGCGCGCTTGGGCAGCGCCGTTTAATAAACGCGCGATGTTCGACAGCGCTGTCCAAACGCGCGCTACTCATTCGCTTCTACGGCCAGTGCGCGTTTTAGTGTGACGCTGTTGAGACGCGCCGTAGGTATAATTGTGTAAGAAATGAATTACATCGATACGGGACGAGTAATCGAGGAAGTTCGATCCAGAAGGTGTTTATGGGACCCGGCCGATGAATTATACAAAAATAAGATTGCAAAAAATAAAGCCTGGGAAGAAATTGGAACTACTCTTTTTCGCCGTTGCCTTCTTTTCCATAAAAAGTAAATAGCCAGTAATCGACTCGCATTAACCTTCATAATATTGTACACGACTGTCGCACAGCAGCGGAACGCGTGCTACTAATCTCGTTTTATAGTGCACCGCTGTTCAAACGCGTGCTGTTAACAGCGCGCTGCTCAACAGCGGCGTGACGATAAAACCAGCCTGAGCTGTATGTTTACTGTCGGATGGAGAACAGCCCTATCCCTTAGTCGCCTTTTGGTGTCACAGGAAGAGGTGGGGTGGTCGTCCTCCACCTGCACTTATTTATTCTGTGGTATTTATTAATTGTTAACTATAAAAAGAAAAGAAAAAAATTGAAAATCGCCATACGTACATTTACTTTTTCTTTTATCGCGTGAAAAGTCCCCACGGATACTACCACCACCGGAGCCCGTGGAGGTGGTGTCGGACTCGAACCGACCGCCGTCTTTGGGTTTTTGGTTGCTAGAGGTGAGATTGCAGAAAGCATTATCTCTCGCACCCCGGCAGACCCAGGACCATCTCGAAAGAGATAGTCTGGTATGGACCATAGTGTCCCCATCTAGCCCCGAGTTAGGGGAGGCGCACTTAGCGCCGCCGCCGCATACAAATATTTATGGCAATCGTTACGGGTAGTTGGAGCCCTAAAAGTATGTTTTTCACTTCTTCACGTCTAAACGGCTGGAGTGATTTTAATAAAATTTGGTATGGGGTTAGCAGACACATAGGTTATGTTTGGTCACGATAACCGACATCCACGCGGGCGGAGCCGCGGGCAACAGCTCATCATCAGCCACATAAAGACGTTAGTCCTGATTGCATCCGAGGCCACGGTGCCCTCTGAGCTCAGGGTCCGCCTTCCGGCTCTTCCTCCTCCACTTGGCACGATCGTGGGCGTCCATGGTAGTGCCAGCCAGTACTTCTTGGGCCTACCCCTTCTACCTGGACCCGGTGGGGGCCGCGCCTAGAGCCGCGGGCAAGAGCTAGTAGATACTTACGTGGCGTTTCGTCCAGAAGTTTCAAGAAGTCAGTAATGAACTGCCAGTTTCTTGAACCACGGGTTTTCTTCAAGAATTCAAATACTTTCTCTTTATCTGCAATAAAAAAAATCAATAAATAAATATTCCACAAAATTCTACACAGTTACAGTCGTTAGTGTGTTCGCCTTTAAATATGTGAGGCTTTCAAGTTATAATCCGTTACCCCGTTTTGGAGACACGGGTCAATATAGTCGCAAGTCTTGTCTCCACCTCTGTAAAATGCTGTCAATGAATAATACTAATATTACTACTTGGGTAGACAGCAACAACATCTTATAATAGTTGGATGTATTATCGTGCTATCCGTACTTTTACGTCGGTATGATTTAAGAATGATATGAGTTAAGAATACGCATTTGGTATGATTTAAGAATGGTACGAGTTGTCGTGGTATGAAGGCGGAACAGCCCTATGAATCACATAAATAGAGACTATGGATAATATATATTCTGTGCCATAATGTCAAGCCCAAACACACAAATAGGATGAGTGAGTCAGTGTATATTTTACCTCTTAATCCTGTGAGCTGCTCGATGTATTTCACTGCAGACGCTTCATCTGAAAAATTAATTAGATTATTGAAAATATTTATAAAACTATTTGTAGCTGTTTTTTTTATTTATTTCTCTTGTGTTAAAAGATGCGTGGTTTAGTTTTGACACAAGAAACCTTTTGGTCAGTCCACAACAAAAAATGAGGTAGGTGATACCTGGGACTGGATCGTACTAAATTCAAAGTCGTGCCGCAGCGATTGCAAAAAACGGCATTAAATAATAGACTTTAAAACTATGTGTTTAAAGTTCAAAATTAAATGACTTTGCAATGAATGAAAATGATGATGAAATTTTTTATTTCATTTTGGACTTTACTTACATAGAAATAAAGTCTAAAATTTAATGTCATTTTTGTGCTGACCATGGCACTATAATGGCTTAGCTGTAGTAGAATCGAGGGCCTGAATTGACTTAATCTCACGGTGTATCGATATTCTTCATATATATTTAAGTATTGTGCTTCTTGAGTAACACGTGTATATCCAAGAAACCGAAATCCAATCAACCAAGATCCTAAAAAGGTCTTTTTTGGGGGATAAAATCTTCCCCGACTTATTTTTGGGGATGATAATCTCCCCCGACTTATTTTTAGAGATGAAAATCTCACCTCTCAACCCCAGGCTGCACCATGAAGGACGTAGATCGTTCTACAATCTTGCAATGCGCCTTTTACGACACGGGGGAATGTTATTCCGTTCCTTTTAAAACGACTCTTTTTCGCATCACTACCTCAAAAAACTGGACTGGCAGGAGGAGAAAAATCGCGTAATCGGAACAGATCTGCTGCGCGAGGGAGCCGGTCGGCTCCTCTTATTATTTCACACATATCGCGTCCAAGCATTCTTAAGGACAAGAAAAGTGCACATGCAAAAATAAACTTTACTACAATAAATATTAAATAAATAAATAAATATTTCCCAACATTCTACACAACGCTATCTAGACCCATGGTAAGTATAGCTTAACTAGCTTGTGTTATGGAATCTAGAATGCGGATAAACATACTTAAATATTTTTTTTTTGTAAATACATACATATTATACATAGAAACCCAGACCAATGCAAATATTTGCACTGAGCGGGAATCAAACCCGCGCCTCCTGCGTGGCACCACCACGCCACGGAGGCTGTCTACAATTACTCAAAACTCTGTTTCCAACATGATAAAAATCTGCTCTCATCTCCAAGCCGGTCTGTGTGAACGGACCCTAAGGATTCCATTTTTATGTTCTTGAGATACGGAACCCAAAAGCTAAAATTTTTTGGATTTTGTGGTCCGGGACTAACCATAGCCCCCTTCTAGTCTCATAGCTCTAATACATATAAGAATTTGCATATCCGAAAGTTTATATCAAACAATTTTTCCCTCCGTAAATATATTAAATGGCGCGCCATGCAATAAGTATATTTTTCTATGGCTGTTGGCACAGATGGCGAGAATACGTCCTCGTACGAACAGATGTACAAACATTAGTGATATTAATTATTTAAATATTAGTAATTGTGTAGGTGGGCAGGTAATTTGGTTTCAATCCGAGCTTTAAGTATTTTTTATTTTTAAATAAATATCTTTTTTTAACCTCGCACGTAAAAAACGGCGGGGTTAGACTCTGGCCATAAGGGCTCGCAATAAGTTAGCGGCAAATTTTAAAAACGAACAGGTTGCAACACTGATTAGACTCTGGCCATGTACCATAATAGGCTATTTTTCATGCATGCCTAATAGGAAAAAGATTCTAGTATCGACTGCTTTATTTCGGTGTATATTCAGTTTTGCAACGTGTTGATTTTTTAAATTTGGCACCAAATTTTTGCGCCATCTTTCGTTGGCCAGAGTCTATACGTTTTAAGTATCTGTCTGTGGGTTTGTCTGTGGCATCATAGCTCCCAAACGGATGAAGAATTTTCAATTTAGTTTTTTTATTGTATTAAAGATGATTTATGTGCTAGTGTTCTAAAACATGTTTGATGAAAATCGGTTGAGTCGTTTAAAAGTTGCAGGGGTGAAAATGGGGAAGAATATATTTGACTTTTTGGAGTTTTTTTTTAAATTTTTTACTTTTCATATAGCCCTCATCGTATCGTATATCGTTGAACTGCATCCGAAGTTTTCAACTCGGGTTCCAGGGTCTGCTTTCCAGCACTAGTAGGGTCGTATCCTTACCACCCACTTAAATGATCCATCATAAAGAATGCCATATTGCAGTCGCTTTTAGCCAAGAACCATTTTCAGAGCTCGGTTATTGTTCGATCAAAGCGTTCAGCGCCTGAATAGCTGTGGTCCACTCACTGGTGTTGTGGTTACGTTTTTGTTATTTTGTAGTTTCCGTTTGTTTTTCTTATTTCTTAATTTCTTTCTTGGAAATACCACAGCAGGGAGTTCATTCCACAGCTTAAGCTTGCGTGGGATGAAGTTCCTTACATACCGCACGGTGTCATTTTCGGTAGCAACGTGTGAATTCCTGGCCTGTAGTGTTTTTTATTGTGCGCAATATCCCCGCGGATAACCCTCTCAGCCTATGGGGTTGGGTTATGACGAACTCCGACATAATCACTAAACCGACGCGAAAACGCACGCCGTCTTTGAGTCTTCAGTTATCGGAGGTGAGATTAATTGCGATTTTTCGCATCCTGACTGACCCAGGGCCATCTGTTACGAGCTAGCCCCCTTCGGGTGGGGAAAAGGTGGTTCACTTAGGTAAATGCAAAAATATTGGTAAGTGTAGAGTCCCTGACCTCTAATTGGTTATTCTACTGACTAGTCAAATTAGTTACTTTTTACTAAACGTCAAAACGATAAGTTTTATGATAACTTGTATGGAAAAGGATTTAGTGACGTCATAAAATTTAATAGTCAAATCCGTTAGGTACTATTATAGGTTGGGT
This sequence comes from Eilema sororculum, assembly GCA_914829495.1. Taxonomy (NCBI): domain Eukaryota; kingdom Metazoa; phylum Arthropoda; class Insecta; order Lepidoptera; family Erebidae; genus Eilema; species Eilema sororculum. Next base: position 5,013,220 of record OU618559.1, read on the forward strand.
GGATGATTAAAAATAAAACAAAACTATAAAATAAGAACCGACGCAAATTTTACCGCTCTTTTACCATTTTTAATTTAATAAGCTCGGTTAGATAATTTATTTTAACTAGGTATAGGATGATACCCAATTGCTCCGCTTAATAAGACAACGTGATTTCACATCTTGCCATATGTAATGTCATGGTAGAACAGATGCCAAAAGAGAACCGATTAAACACTATTGGATCTTTTAATTTTGGAGATCAACCGGCATCAATGGATACATTTAAGGCCGTTGCCTACGTGACGGATTTTTGTGCGGATGGGACGGACTATAAAATCTTTTTTTACGAAACGACTATACAATGCTCCCAATTCTGTTATTACATCTCTAAACTTAAATTTCTCTAAAAAAATCTAATTGCATCTCTTTCTTTCATGATCAGATAAAAAAGGACAGATGATTTTATTTAAGTTAAGACCTGTCAAATTAAGACAGCGCCTTGTTGGTGCGTAGTAAGTTAAGTCGCATGTTCGTAGATGTCGAATAAAAGTGAAGGGTACCGTCACGTCAAGGCGCCGACTTAATTTGACCGGTGTTTACTAAAATAAAACATCTGTCCTTTTCTATCTGATAATGAAAGAAACAGATGCAATTAGAAAATTTTTGAGAATGTTAAATTTAGAGATGTAACAACAGAATTAGAAGCAATCTGGGTGTAAAATATATTTTAGAGCTTTTTAGTGTATTTTAGTTAAACCGTTTTAACACAACAGAATTATTTATCTATGTATACGTATACTCACTTTTATGTCCAGTCAGTTTGTGAAGCAGTTCACTGCACTCGTGGTGACCTGGAATTCAACAAAATATTGTGTTAAAATGCTGATAAATAAATAAATATTTCACAACATTCTACACGACGCTATCTAGACCCATGGCAAGCTAAACTAGCTTGTGTTATGGCATCTAGAATGCGAATAAACATAATTAGAAACTATTTTTTTAAATACATACGTATTATACATAGAAACACCCAGACCAATTCATATACCCATATTCATGCATACAAATATTTGCATTGAGCGGGGATCGAACCCGCACCTCCTGCGTAGCAGTCGCGTTCACTACCGCCACGCCACAGAGGCTGTCATTGCATTGACACAGTATTGCTAACGTAAAATAAACTATAAAATACATACATCATTATATTCTATAATAACGAATGGTCATTATTGCAGAAACCTTCATGCAAAGTCGTGTGTAGAAATATTCCTTAATTTTTTTTATATGAGGCAACTGGCCCTTTCTATTGTACTGCGCCATACGCCTGTAAGTCCCCGAAGGGGTAGGCAGAGGCGTATTAACACCCACGTATCGCCAATTATGATTTTCGGTCTCACGTAATAGGAGGCGAGCCTATTGCCGTCTTGGGCTGTATGTTTACTGTCGGATGGAGAACAGCCCTATCCCTTAGTCGCCTTTTACGACGCCCACAGGAAGAGCTGGGGTGGTCCTATTCTACTGCACCGGGAACGAACATGGCATCTATTAAAATGGTTCGGGCCAATATTATATCCATCATCATCATCATCATAAACTCACGCCTGTATTCCCCAAAGGGGTAGGCAGAGGTGCTAGCACCCACATTTCACCAGTTTATGTTTAGGTCCCAATGTAATAGGTGGCGAGCCTATTGCCATTAACCGGGCACTTGTAAACCTGCGATAAATACACACATAACTTCGAAAAGTATCGAAAAGTCATTGGTGTGTGCCATGGTAAACCTGGGATCGAACCCGAGACCTCGTCTCTGCAGTCCATTACCCATACCACTAGGCTACCGCAGATATTATTTCCATGCACAATATTTTTACTTGAGGAGAGTTCCAATATCTTGTTATCTAGGGGATGTAATTTTTTACATGGATAGGTCAAGGTCTACTTGAAGTTTGGTCGCGATAACCGACATCCACGCGAGTGGAACCGCGGGCAAGAGCTAGTAATAAAATAATTCTCAAAGATACTTACTGCTTACACCCAATATTAATCGGAGTTCATAAGATATGTGATGCTCCGAATCTGTAATAAGAAAACAAATACAAAAATGTAATTCGTTCTGAATTTAACAGTTTAATTTGGCAGGAGTGTATTTAATTTGGCAAAAGTATATTAGTGGTTAGATAATTCCACCTGTAAGGGTCTGGCTGTAGGTTCGAGTATTCCTGAGTCGTTAACTTTTTTGTATCTTAATCGATTTGAATATTTAACATACTAATTGCTATATTGTATTTTAATACAAATTCAAGAGTGTATTTAATTTGTCAGTAGCGTATTTAAACTGTCAATTATTCTCAATGTAATTTGTCAACTAATCTGAATCTAATTTGTCAATTATTTTGAATTTAATTTGTCAGTAATTGGTATCGCTATTCAGGGGGATAATGCCACTAGCCTTTTGGGCCCGGCACCAGTAGACGTCAATGGGGAGGAATTCTACGATGCCTAAAGTTACAGTATCTCCACCTTTTTTTTCTATTTTTTTTTCTCATTTTTGTATATATTGTGCAGTTAGTATTTTAGTTAATAGTAATTGTATATTTGTTGTGGAATTAAATAAAGATCTCTACATTTAAACTTAGTTCTAAGCAGAATTTGACGTCAAAAAGCTGAATGAGCTCTAAGCAAAATTGTGCAGCACTACTAAGTGCTACGTAATTTTGAATAAATACTTAGAATTTGAAATTTAATTTATTATTCTGAATTTGACTTGTGAGTTTTGTATTAAATTTGTCATATATTCTGAATTAAATTTGTCAATTATTCTGAATTAAATTTGTCAATTATTCTGAATTAAATTTGTCAATTATTAATTTCATCTATCAGTAGCGTTCTTGTAACAATAGATACCCCTCACCTCCCTTCCTGTGATGTTTCTTCTTGCTATGCCATTCTCCGGTCTCGATGGATGCCTCGGATTGCTCCAGTCCTTCTTGAGATTCTTGTACGTAGGCATGGTGGTGCTTGGACTCTTTATTTGTAACTGTTGAAAATACAATATAAAATGTATTAAACCAGGTGATTTTATAGTCGTTTCGTTTGCACTCAGTGGGGATCAAACACGCGCCTTCTGCGTAGCGGCCACGTTCACTACCACTGTGGCGTAGCGTTGCTGTTTTTGCGAGGCTGTGTTTATTGCTGTGTTGTGGTGAGGCTGTTTATACGGGGTGATTTTATAGTCGTTTAGGATAAAAATATTTTTTTTTTATTTCACCAAATTAATACTTCCAGATGATTTTCCTATCGAAACTGTGCCCGAATTCTTTTTATCCGAAACGACTTTAAAATCAGCTTGTATAGACAGCTTTTTCTTTAATGTACATAGACCAACATCATTCAAATTCAATCTTCGAGATACAGTCGATTATCCAGTCTCACTGTGCGGCTGTTATGACTCCGATATTTTCTGTAAAGCGACTGCGATCTCATCTCTACAACCAATTTTACCAATTGGGTATTATCCAATAGTTAAAATAAATTATGTAACCGAGCTTATAAAATTAAGAATGGTAAAGAGCGGTAAAAATTACGTCGGTTCTTATTTTATAGTTTTTATTTATTTTTAATCATCCACCCAACCTATAATAGTAACTGATTTGACTATTAAATTTTATGACGTCACTAAATATTTATTCATACAAGTTACCTTATTGCTTATCATTTTGACGTTTAGTAAAAAGTAACTTATTTCACTAGTCAGTAGAATACCCAATTGAAGGTATGAAGATAGACCAGTCGGACTTTTGAGGGCTCCAACTACCCGTAACGACTGCCATAGATGTTCGTATGACAACCGGGACCGACGGCTTAACGTGCTCTCCGAGACACGACCAGACCAATGCAAAAACTCATATTTGCGTAAGTACAAATATTTGCTTTGAACGGGTGTCGAACCCGAAGATACATCTAAAGTAAAGCCAACGAAGCGAGAGAAAAAAGGTCAACAAAGTTTCAACGCTTCCAAACATTTATCACTTCAAGCGCATTCCAGACAGGAATGAAATTGCTCATAAGATGGCGGATCTGAACCGCTCAGAACCGCTGTGCTGATGGCTTCCCTGTACTACGAAACACGCAATGACAGCTGTCGCTCGGCCATCGTCGCGTAGGTAGGTACGTGTGACATGTGCGACAAGGACAGAGAATATTGTCGCTAGTTATCACAACGTAACTCAGTAAAGGTAGCTTTGTTTATTTTTTTTCTCTCGTCTCGTTGGCTTTACTTTATTGATTACATAACGGACGAGGCAGGTGATATCCTCTCGATGTTTTTAAGCGAGGGTCAAGCGGTAATCGCTCCCGTTAATGTGGCAGTACTATAATAGCATAAAAACTAATTAAATTTCATACCTGAATGTTCAGCAACTGCTAGAGTCACAGAGGCCTGGAATGAAAAAAAATAAGAGATTTAGTTTTTGTCACATAGATGGCGTTATTACCAATTCTTAGATAATTCGTCTATCACCATAGTATAAAGCAAAGTCGCTTTACACGTAATTTATACCGTACATCTTCAAAACTACGCTACGGAGTTTGATGCGATTTTTTTATATCTAATATATAAAATTCTCGTGTCACATGTCATTTTTGATGCCATACTCCTCCGAAACGGCTTGACCGATTTTGATGAAATTTTGTGAGCATATTGAGTAGGTCTGAGAATCGGCCAACATCTATTTTTCATCCCCCTAAATGGTGCAGCGGGAACGGGATCTAAAAAATTGGCGGTACGAAGTTCGCCGGGACAGCTAGTATTATTATATAATACATGCTTGATATAGTAGAGGATGCAGCAGGAACGGATTCTGAAGACACGCGGGCGAAAAAAAATTAGCGGTACCTACTAAGTTCGCCGGGTCTAAGTACTTATCACCACTCCACCTCATCCATAGGACTGAACTACCGACTAATGGAAATAAACTTGGTTTTTCTGGTTATATTGGGAGGGCCTACAATCTGATCTCCCAGTCTGTGTTGCGGTTAGTGACCAACAATGACAGAGTGGTTCAGGTCACCCATATAGCCGGGACTGACTTTTAACATGCGCTCTGAAGCACGGGAGCGTTCAGGACCCTTTTTTTTTCATACGGAAATCCCCTCGCATACCTCCCCGCCGGAGCCGGAAGGGGAGGTTATGTCGGACTCGAACCGACTGAAACCGCACGCCGACTGAGGTTCGTGGTGCTAGGCCGGAGGTGAGGTTGTCTTCGACATATGCCTCGAACCCCGGCTGACACAGGACCATCCCTTACGGTCTGGTCCTCCTCGGGAGGGGGGACAACGGTGTCCCCGACTCGCCCCCGGAACGGGAGCAAATTGCAGTGTTTGTAATAAAATCATTGTTATATTACAAACACTGCAAAAATGCCATTTCATTTGATACTTTATTGCTATGCTAAGTCTAAAATTAAATAGCAGCTGGAATTATAGATTTATTAGCGAATGGAAAATGTATTATACAATGTTGGTTCCCGGTGGTGTAGAATAGGACCACCCCAGCTCTTTCTGTAGGTGTCGTAAAAGGCGACTAAGGGATAGGGCTGTTCTCCATCCGACAGTAAACATACAGCACAAGTAAAGGCCCCGCTTGACGACAACAGGGTCACTCCCTACAGAAAATATTAGTTGGCGAAATGTGGGTGTTAATACACTACTGCTTCGGGTATTTATAGGCTTGAGTATATTATAGAAAATGTAATAAACCGAATGCCGAAGGAAGGAGGGTAATGATTTTCGAGACTATGTATGTATGTATGTATTTATTTACAGCTGAACGGCTTGACGGATTTGGACATGTGAGGTGTCATTTGATTAACAGGTGGTAACCATTAATTTTCTTTCAGTTTATGATCGGCAAATGAGTACCGCCTGCTATCAAACTTATTTCGATCTTTTCAGTGGCAGTCGGGTTTTTATATTTTAATCATTTGTTTTTTTCATTAAGAACCGTCGCAAAAAACGACGGGTGTTACAAATTTGACGTGTCTGCCTATGACATCATAGCACCCGAAGGAATGAAGCTATTTAATTTTATATTTTTTTGTATTAATTGTGACTTATGTGCGAGTGTTCTTAGATATGTTTGATGAAAATCGGTTCAGCCGTTTTAAAGTAGGGAAGAATTCGAAAAACATCGGAAAAATATTAAGTGAGACTCGAACTCACGAGCTTTCTCTTACAGGGGCAATGCTCTTCCAACTGAGCTATTGAGCCACACCTGAACCACTTCAAATTTTCCTTCTCTTTATATCCGTCTTTAAGGGCGACGGTGGAGCCATCTACCTATGAACCTATATTTTCGAACTTAAAAGTTAGCATAAATAAATGCTATAAAAAATTAAATGAGGAAGAATTTTTTAAAGTGAAATTTTTGGATGTCGGAATTTTTGTAATTTATTGCTTTGGCCTTTAAATCTATGTCAATAAAGTCTAAACTTTAATGGCATTTTGCAGTGACACTGATCGTTTAACGAAGTACGCACCTGCCCATGAGTGCTCCAGACATGTATATTTCATAATGAATTCAATTTGCATATAAATATTATATTGACGGCCTTTTGAGGACATTTGTCATTTGTACAAGTGTCAGTAAAATTTCGCTAATATTCAAAACATATACCTCTGGACTGGACAAATTCAAATTTATTGTTTGTTACTTTTACACAGGTAAGTAGCAGTGTGGTGTGGGTAATGGACTACTGAGACGAGGTCTCGGGTTCGATCCCAGGTTTACCATGGCACACACCGATGACTTTTTGATGCTTTTCGAAGTTATGCGTGTATTTATCGCAGGTTTATAAGTGCCCGGTTAATGGCAATAGGCTCGCCACCTATTACATTGGGACCTAAACATAAACTGGCGAAATGTGGGTGCTAGCACCTCTGCCTACCCCTTCGGGGAATACAGGCGTGAGTTTATGTTATGTTATGATGTTAAGTAGCAGAAGAGGTTGTTATTTACATAGGTCAAGTACCAAGTAAGAGGTTAATAATATTCCACAACATTCTACACAACGCTATCTAGACCCATGGTAAGCTTAACTAGCTTGTGTTAATCTAGAATGCGGATAAACATACTCAGATATTTTATTTTTTGGAAATACATACATAATTATACATAGAAACACCCAGACCAATGCAAATACCCATATTCATACATACAAATATTTACACTGAGCGGGGCTCGAACCCGAAACTGCTAACTGAAAAGACATCCAAGAAACGTGTACCTACTGCGCGTATAGTGCACGTTTTGAGCAAATTTTATGTCCAAGATATATGTTCCGAGCTTCACAAAAAAAAACAGCCTCTGTGGCGTTGCGGTGCATTCGATTGCTACTCAAGGGGGTTTAATTTCAGCTCAGTGCAAATATTAATATGCATGAATATGAATATTTGCATTGGTCTGGTCGTGCCTCGGAGAGCACGTTAAGCCGTCGGTCCCGGTTGCCATACGAACATCTATGACAGTTGCTTCGGGTAGTTGGAACCCTAAAAAGACTAACAACTGGTCTAACTAGATATCGCCAGTGGGTTGTGGATGTCTGATGGTAGTCGATTCAGGGAAAATATCAAAGTTCAGCAGCGTTGCGGTTGGACTGGAAGGGAGGACCCCGGATTCCTTGGATGCATTTGAGACTCACGCAAAGATTATTATCCATTAGTTAGAAGGAAATACTCAACTAACTCACGATAGGCTATTGTTATAATAAAAATGACTCCATATAAACATTGGTCCAAGGACGCTACCCTTCGACACACCAGGGGTTTTTAGTCTATAATAAGAGCTGTATGTTTTCTGTAACAAGTGTTACAGAGCTGATTTTCGATAATTCTGATGAAATAAGTAAACGTTTACAATATTTTAATCTCTAATAAAGTTTTTGTAAGCGTTAATTATGGCACATGAAGTCAAACGCATTAGTCAATTCGAATTATTCATTCTAGATTCGAGCTTATTAATTTTGTAAACATATAATTAACAACCCGCTAAATGCCTCAATGTCCTTGAAAGATTTACCCATACTAATATTATAAATGCATAAGTAACTGTCTATCTGTCCCTATGTTACGCTTTCATACCTAAACCACTGAACCGATTTTTGCCCAGTGGTATGTGTTATTTAAAATCGATCGACTATCCTAAAAAAACCTAACTAAAAGTAGCTATTTTCTATTTCAGAGCGCTTACCATAACGTGTTATAAGCGTTTATTTTTTTGGGCAAGGAAGAGAGATGGAGTTATACATCTTCTATAGTTCTAAAGGCCTTTCACGTGCGATATTGTCTCTATCACTTTCACACGTTATGAAAAGTCCGTATTCAGAGCAAGAAATACAGTAGGTCGTCGATATTATGTGTCTTATAGGATGGCATGGTAGGCCCAATGTTCGTGATTCATTTTATTTATTGCGTCATTCTAATTCCGAATAATTTCAAAGCTGCCATTGGTCTATTAGTCTTATAATGTAAAGTAAACTAAAACCTTACCTCCATACACGAAAAAGTCCGACCATTATTTATATTTGCACTATCACTGTTCTTCATTGCACTTAACACTTCATACGCTTGAAGATTGCTTGATGGGGTGTCTTCTTTTGAAATATCACCTAACTTACCTTTCATTTATGTTTTATTCCTTCTAAGTCCTCAATGACTTTTAGTTTTTTAGTTTAGCTTAATAATGTTCACTTTCAAATACTAGTTTTAGTACCTTCACTAGAATTATATAGAAACTTCTTGCAATATGAGGGTAGCCACCGGCTCTAATATCCACCTACCACAATTCCTTATTGTCTTCAAGTCTTGCAATATTTCCTTGTTTGCCGTACTATACAAGGAAATCATGCACACAGGTGAAGACTCAGGTAACGCTGGCTAAAGTCTCAATGCCAGGGATTCCAAAGACTGAACAAATTCGAGAAGAAAATCAGGAAAAGACCTTGATCTCAGAGGTAAAAGCTTCAGACATAACCGGGGTAGTAAATTCAATCTGATTGTTAAGATTCTTGCCTTTACAACGTAGTTTATCGGATACAAGTACAAGGCATTCTTGTAAGAGATATTGAATTACTGATTTATTTACGACATTACTTGCTTGAAAAATAGTCGCAAAAAGATTTTTAGCGAATATTTTTATAATAGATATTTCCTATCTATCTTGCCAATTTCTGGTACATCTTCTCGCAAATCTAAATCTTCTTTGCATTTTTGTTAGATTTCTTTGAATTGAATTTGAAAACTTTCTAAAATACCTCATCATCATCAGCTCAACGTTAATCCCAGGTTTTCCTTTGGAAGGCTCTCTTGCTTTTCTCCTTTTCGCACGGTCTTGCGCAACATTTCCAGATTACACATCACCCTTATTTTTTCCACATATTCTTGATTATTTTTTCTTCAGAACACACAATAATTCTCATTTTTTACACACATTACGCACTTAACTAATCAACAAAAATCATCGCACTTTTCCTTGTCATGAAATAGCCCTTTTTCAAGAAATTATCGCACTTTTTCTTGTATCAAGCAAGCTCTCCCTTAAAAAAAAATGCAATGCACATTTACTGCCACGATTTAATCGTCCATTTTAAATAGATTATTACACTTTTTTCCTACCACGATTTAATCGACGAATTATCGCACTTTTTTTGTAAAATAACGCACTTTTTCTTGCCAAAATACTACCCTAATTTTTAAAAATCCCATTGATACTTACATACACCAAAGCCAATATCAATCCGATCAACAATCGCATAGTCGTTTTAATACTCGTGTGAGTGGACAGATAAATATATCTGCTATAGACCACTTAGTCGAAATACTGCAAAGGCATAATTTATATAAATTTACGTACAAACATACAACCAGCTGAGCAAACATGGATGCTCGGAATAATTGGTATAATATATGAATATGTGACGTGATTATGTGTTCAGGTTTTTCGGGGTGGCGAGTGTTGCGTATTTTGATAGGTTTAAAGCGAAAATTGTTGAACAATCTAGATAATTAGTTATCGAGAGATTTCTTTTTTATGAGGGTACTTTTAGAAATGCACTCATCCCACTGCTGAAGTCCAGCTCGACCTGTTCAGCAGTGGGATCAACGGTATTTACATCGGATGACGATTGATGGCCTCATCAGCTACTTAAAGAAGTTGGCGAGAACGCTGAGAAGAACACATCTTGGTATTATTTATTTTCCAAAATGCGCGCTCATATGAAATACCATTAAGCGGTCACGCATCCAAATGGCAACCCCGCCGAGATAACTTAACCCACTGATCGTTTACCGAACAGTAATGTGACCTGTTGTAAAATTCTCTAAGCATACTGCATCGAGCGATTGATAGAGAGAGAGAAAATACTTAAAAAAGATGATCACTGATGATCAGGCCACTGAATGGCCTCCATGTTTCCGGGGACGAGGTAAAAACACTGTGGTCCTCCCGAGGAGGGCCACACCGACAGCGATAGCCCCGGGTCCACCGAGGTGCGAGGGATATGTCCAATAACTTCAGCTTCGGCTTTCCACTTTGACCCACAGACGGCGTGCGTTTTAGTTGGTTCGAGTCCGACATAACCTCCCCCACCGGCGCCGGCTATCCGCGGCGATTTTCCGCACGTGAAAAGGAAAAAAGAACACTGAATTGGGTATTATCCTATAGTTAAAATAAATTATCTAACCGATCTTATTAAATAAAGAATGGTAAAAGAGCGGTAAAAATTGCGTCGGTTCTAATTTTATAGTTTTTATTTATTTTTAATCATCCACCCAACCTATAATAGTAACTGATTTGAGCATTAAATTTTATGACACCACTAAATCTTTTTTCATACAAGTCACCTTATAACTTATCGTTTTGACGTTTAGTAAAAGTAACTTTTTTTTTCGTTCTACCCACACTAAAGTGAACAGTGTTCTAAGTTTCGTCGCGACTGAAATTAAGATTTAAAATAGTTTTCGTGCCCAAAATCAACTGAACTATACTTAAAACTGTGTTGTTAATCCATTAAACTCTAAATTAGACATCAAAATCGGGTTTCTAAACAAAACAACGCCATAAATATTCGAGTGTAAAACCCTACTACACTCAACGGAAAAAATTGAAGTGTATTGTTCCAAAATCATACCTAATCGCAAAATGAAGTGCTTTCAGTGCGACACCGCGTTTCCTAGTGATGAAAACCTGATACAGTGTGACGGTTGTAAGCGGAATGTGTGTCTAACTTGCAGTGGTCTGACAAGTAGTGAGGCTAGGGTAATGGGACTGAAATCAAAACGTACACTCATATTCCTATGTGTGCCATGTCGCGAAGCGTTATTCCAAGTTCCCAAACTCATCAAGTCCTACGATACTGTGCTGGATGAACTAAACCAAATAAAAACTCAACTGGCTTCGCAAACTACCACCATACCTTCCACAGTCACCCTACCAGTGAAGGATACCATAACCACCAATACTATTATCGGGGAAATGTCTGAGCGTGAACGCCGTGCCAGCAATATAATCATGGTGGGAGTATCAGAATGTAAGTCTGAAGACAATGACACCTGCAGAGCCCATGATGACCGAATAGTCAAGGAGATTATCAATGAGATCACAGGAGGCGAAAACTACACTGATAAAGTTGTCAAAAGCATCCGTTTAGGTAAAAAAGACAACTCTAAACCTAGACCCATTAAGGTAATCATGAAAACTCGCATGGATGCCATCAGCATACTGAAAAACAGGAACAAGGCCCGTAAAGAGGTTAGAGTATACAATGACAGAACTCCCCAACAACGTGAAGAGCTGAACCGCCTGCGCTCGAGTCTTGAGGACCGTCTTCATAGAGGTGAGACAGATATCACTATTAAGTATGTAGGAGGAGTACCTAAGATTGTGAAGTCAAAAAACTAACAAACCCAAAACAACCCTTTACATACTTGACATTCTACTACACTAACTTAGGCTCATTACCAGCAAAATTCGATTTGCTACTTCTTGATATCTCAGCATACAAACCCACATTTATTATAATCACAGAAACCTGGCTTAAAACCAATGACAGGAACAGCACATACTCAATACCTGATTACACACTCTTCAGAAAGGACCGCAAAATCCGCCCAAAGGCTGATGGAGGAAAATCCAAAGGAGGCGGTGTAGCCATATATGTCAGAAATTCAATTAATGGCACCCCCATCATCGCTAGGAAAAACAAACAGTACATGATTGACTCTGTAGAGGCTCTTTATCTGGATATTCAGTTTGGTTGCCACCACTTCTTGCTTGTTGGTGTGTACCGTGCAGACACAAATACAAACTGGGTGGCGGATGATACCTGTTTACTAAACAGCCTACGTACTGCCTCGGATTGTAACACCATTATTGTTGCTGGGGATTTTAACTATACTGAAATTGCATGGCCTTTCTGCCCTGAGCAAGTGTTGAGTGGTGCAGCTGAGCTGTTTGGAAAAATGTTCCACACCAGCAACCTCTACCAACTGGTGACAGATCACACACGATTCCGAGCTGGAAACAATCCATCACTACTCGATCTTATAATGACCAACGACGATGCTCTACTCTCAAACATTACACATCGGCCACCAGTGGGAAAAAGTGACCACTGTGTTCTGCACTTTACAATGCAGATACAGACTAGTTGTCCATCCTCTGAGGAACCACAATTAAGACTGTATTACCATCAGATCGACTATACTAATTTTAATTCTGATCTACGCAACAGTCTGGTGGAAGTGCAAGCAAGTAACACAATAGAAGCTTTCTGGGAGTCTCTAAAAACAGCTATACTCACAAACATACACAGGCATGCTCCAAAGCGCATCGCGAAAATAAGACACAATAATAAACCCTGGATAAAACTAGATGTTATGAAGCTAACCCAATTGAAACGGAGACTGTGGGATAACTACCAAAGGAGCAAAAATACCGAGGACTACAAGAGATACAGAGAAGTGAGCAATAAATGTGTTGATGAAGCCAGGAGACAGAGGAGGCACTACGAAGCTAATATACTAAACAGTGGTGAAAAACTCTTCTACTCATATATACGTAGGTGTGTCTCATCCAAGGTTACAACCCCACCAGCAGTAAGAGACTCACGAGGGAACCTAGTTACCAAACCTGTAGAAATTGCGAATGCATTTGCTGAGGAGTTTAACAAAGCCTATTCCACTGAGCAGGATCTCACGAACATGCCTACGGTTCACAAAATTGCCCGCATTGACGCATCGCTTTGCAATATTGCTTTTATGGAGGAGGAGGTTGCAAAGACACTGCAGCAACTCAATACAAACTCGTCTCCAGGACCTGACAACATACCCAACATCATACTCAAGAACAGTATCCAGAACTTGACCCCATACATAACCAAACTGATGCAGTCCTCGTTCGATAGTGGTCTCCTCCCTCAGGACTGGAAGCATGCTATTGTCACACCTATATACAAGAGCGGTGATAAAACTGACCCTGCCAAGTTCCGACCTATAAGCTTAACCAGCAATATTGGCAAATGTATGGAAAGAATTATATGTAGAGAAATCAGAAGATTCCTTAACGCCGAAAATATCATCTCTGTCAGACAACATGGTTTCGTTGAGAAGCGATCTACGGTAACCAACCTACTGTCATGTATACATACATGGTCAAAGGAAATCGACAATAATAGGCCTGTGGACATAATCTACCTAGATTTTGAACGCGCATTCGATAAGGTACCTCATCAAAGACTGTTACTAAAATTAGAACATTTTGGTATTAGAGGCAACCTCCTGAAATGGCTGGAAAATTACCTGCTAAGCAGAACATATCAAGTCAGGGTTGGAAACTCACTTTCAGATACAAGACAAGTCTTGAGCGGAGTTCCTCAAGGATCAGTTCTCTCGCCCATTCTATTCAATATTTTTACCACTGACCTCATAGCACTTATTGAATCGGACTCCAACTTCTTCGCGGATGATGGCAAATTCTTTGCCAATCCACTTATAAAGTCGGGACAACTACAGGCAGACCTTGATAGATTACAAGAATGGACCACAGAATGGGGGTCAAAACTCAATGCCAACAAATGCTCTGTCCTACGACTAGGAAAAAATAACCCCGAAGTACCCTATAAAATAGGTAACATGACAGTTAGTACAGTGAAATCTCAAAAAGATCTGGGTGTTATCATGACTAGCGATCTAAAGTGGGCAGAACATGTGAGTACTATTGTCAAAAGAGCTAACTCCTTCATCTATGTCATACGAAGATCCTTTCAATTTATGGAACCTACCGTGTTCATCAAGATATACAAAACATATGTTAGACCATTACTAGAGTATGGATTTCAGATCTGGAGCCCCTACTTTGCTAAGGATATCGACCTACTAGAGAGTGCCCAAAGAAGAGCCACTAAATTACCATATGGTTTTCAACGTAAGCCTTATGAAGAACGCCTCAAACTTCTAAAACTACCGACACTCCGGGAACGAAGAAGAAGGGGGGACCTCATAGAAACCTACAAAATTCTAACACACAGTTACAACCTGCCAGATATACGCGATATGTTTGAGCTTCGCCATAAAGTGTACTCATCGCGGGGACACAGCCTCACTCTAAGCCGGACACACTCACACTCCCTTACTGCCTACCACTGTCTAAACAACCGCGTAGTGAGTGACTGGAACAAGCTTCCCGAAGATGTCGTGCTTGCCCAATCCGTGAACAGTTTTAAGTCTCGTCTGGACAAATGGCTGGAAACAAACCGCTAATACACAAGAACACTGAGTGATATGGGCATATCAGCAAGTTGCTGCTCGCCCATTAAACTATAATAATAATAATAATAATAATAATATTTCACTATTCAGTAGAACCTCCACCCCCCTTTGTGCTGCGGCAGCCTTGATAGAGATTATCATTGGCCAGTGACGTCACCCAGTCCGACGCTGACCTCTACTCTGAATGCTTAAAGAACTGCTGGCTACGAAGCTAGTCTTGATATTGTCTAGCACATAATAACCACCACCTTCGGACTTCCTACGTCCCCAGGAAAAACTATCTCCCGGACAGAACCTCCTTTGGCCCGTATGGAAGTCTCTTAATCGTTTACGTATACTGGTTGGTCGGTCTAGACAAAATCTATGCAGGTGGGGAATGCGAGACCCGGGCTTAATTGCATGTGACTGCGGTGCCCCCGTGCTGTCCATGGCGTATTTAGTCTCTTATGTCCTACTTCTTGTATTAAAGACGATCTAAATAAAGCCTCTGACAGCGCGATTAAGATGGTAGAATTTTATTCCCGAACAGTGTAGTTAAAAAATAGTAGTGTAGGCAAAACACGAAAAGAAGAAGAAGAAGCAGATAGAATCAGAAGAAGGAGAAAGGATAGCTCCTATATTCAGTAGGAGTGCCACAGGGTACTAAAATTTTAAATAAAATAAAATCTCTTGCAGACTGGACACGAATTTAATAGTCTGACGTCAGCTGTTTGAACTTTAAATTTAAAACAAATATGGTTTCAACAATAAATTAACTATTATTTGCTCGCCCGATGTCGCATTGTCTCTGGCTTATGTGGAAACGTATTTGAAATAAACGTTATTTTGAAATGTTGCTTCCTGTTTGATAAAAAAAACTTATCTAGTTTACGGTTTTTGTATACCATATAGGTGGCAGACAAGCGCACGGCCTGCCTGATGGTGCGTGGTTACCGTGGCCTATGGATATGTGCAACACCAGGGGAGGCACACTACTGCCGACCCTGTAAGCACAGAGAGTTTCTGTGCCCTCAGTGCAGAAGACAAAGCAGGACAAGGCTTTGGTCTTCCCACTAACAGTACAAAAACTCTCCAGTGAAGGGAAGTTTTGACTTAGAAGACGTATTTTCGAGACGGAAGCCGGTGGAAAAAAAACCTGTATATAGGTGATATGTATGAATGTATATGTACCTGTTTAGGTACCCTTTCAATTATCTTTTTTTTTTGTACACTTCACATCCCTTCATTACCTAACTACTTACGTCTTTGCTAATCAAAGGTTTGGGTATCAAAGGTAACAAAAAGTATGTTTATACGTATTCTAGATCCAATAACACAAGCTGGTTGAGCTACGCTAACTTTGGAGCTAGCCTAGAATGTCGTAGATATTTATGTTACCGCCATCTAGTGGTACAAAGCAAAACTAATAAACATAACATAACATAAACTCACACCTATATTCCCCGAAGGCGTAGGCAGAGGTGCTAGCACATTTCACCAGTTTATGTTTAGGTCCCAATGTAATAGGTGGCGAGCCTATTGCCATTAACCGGGCACTTATAAACCTGCGATAAATACACACATAACTTCGAAAAGCATCGAAAAGTCATTGGTGTGTGTCATGATAAACCTGGGATCGAACCCGAGACCTCTTCTCAGCAGTCCATTACCCATACCACTAGGCTACCGCAGATCTTTATTATTTGTGTGCAATAAAAAATTAAGAAGTAAGAAGAATTAAGAAGAAATCTCGATCTATCGTGCAACACGTGACCCATTAGAAAACCGACAGGATTCGGGTAATAACTCGCCACTTATGGGCATACCATGGTGAATGGGGCCACATATACCAACATTTTCATACTTACACCAAAATTAGCTATGTATCCTTTGAGACATACAATATTTTTGTTGTATGAAACGAATCGAACAATGGTTTTAGGAGAACGCGTAGATTATTAACAACTGTTTAAACAAAATTGAGGTTTTGGCGAAATTGATCTATTTTAATTGAATTACTGCGGTAGCCTAGTGGTATGGGTAATGGACTGCTGAGACGAGGTCTCGGGTTCGATCCCAGGCTTACCATGGCACACATCAATGACTTTTCGATGCTTTTCGAAGTTATGTGTGTATTTATCGCAGATTTATAAGTACCCGGTTAATGGCAATAGGCTCACCACCCATTACATTGGGACCTAAACATTAACTGGCGAAATGTGGGTGCTAACACCTCTGCCTACCCCTTCGGGAAATACAGGCGTGAGTTTATGTTATGTAATTGAAACTAACTGGTGTCCGCGACTCTGCGCGTGTTAAACACACTGCACAATTTTTCTTTCTATAAGAACGGCCGAAAACATTGATATACTAAAAAACCCTTAGGGTTTTTTGTACATCAATGGCCGAAAATGAAGACCACTAATGTTAATCTGAGTATTAATACACCTCTGCCTGCCCATCGAGGATTTACATGCGTGAATATATTGTTATGAATATGACGTAACATGACACAGCATAAGAAGTAGGTATACTTTCGAAAGCATTGTCAAATAGCGACGGCGTTTTTTCTTTTTTATCGTGCGATAAATCCCCACGGATACCACCCCCACGTAGCCTGTGGTGGTGGTTATGTCGGACTTGAACCGACTAAAACGCACGCCGTCTTGGGTCCTTGGTTGCCGGAGGTGAGATTGCCAAAAGCATATCTCTCGCACCCCGGCAGACCCAGGACCATCTCTTTCGAGATGGCCCCCCTCGGGTTAGCAGCGGTGGCTGAACGGCTTAAACTACCGATGGTCAGCGGTTCGGATCCTGTTGTACGATATGTGTTTTTTGTGTTTTTCTCATAGACACATACGAAGCTGTTTAGTTCCGATCCCGTTACCCGTCTTCCGTAACAATATGTATGTTAATGATTAATTAATAAAAATGGGAGAGTTATAACAAGTCTTTTTAATACAAGTGACTAATGAAATTCACTTTTTTAGTCAAAGTTACTAATAAAATATATTTTGTTAGTTTGAATTACTTTCTTAAGAATTTGTTACTTACTTTTTAAGATTTTTTTAGTAAGATTTAAAACAACAAGTGAAGTTGTTTATATTTGTAACATTCACCAATTAAGTTCACTATTTAATTGTTAAATTAAGTCAATTGAATTGTTGTCTCTGTCTTTCCCCAGCGGGAAAAAGTTTAAAACTAAAACCCGACTACCGAAAAATCACGCAGCAAGTGGCATACGACCACGGCTATACATGAGATTTTCTTGTTTGTCACTTTTTAGGGCGTGATTTTTCGGTAGTCGGGTTTTAGTTTTAAACTTTATTTTTTATTTTAATTATTTTGGGGCAAGGTAAAGCTAATAATTTATACATATTTGAAATGTGCTCATTAAGCACTTTCATTTGATACCAAACACGGCATATTTATCTCAAATTTATTTTTTAACGTAGTACCTTATGAGCGCTAGAGGGCGCCACACAAGATTGAGTGACACGTCATATAGCCTATAACCATCGGACGATCAAGCCGCTTGTAACGATACCTCATTTCTCCAGTTCTAATAAGTAGTTGAGGAGCTATGAGGGAACAAATGAACATACATACATACATAGCCTATCAAAATCATAACCCTCCTTTTGGCTTCGCCGTAGTCGGATAAAAAAGGCGCGAATACTAATATGTTTATTTCACTGCAAGATACAAATGACTAAACAAAGGTGATTTTGTTAGTAATAATAAATCGTAGCAGCCAAGTCAACTTACTATAGTCAAAGTTATTAGTAAAAGTTACTAATATGTTGATATTATTAGTAAGAGTTACTATTTACTATTTTACAACAAAGCTTACTAATATTCACACCGGGTAGGCATTACTTTTAACGCCATTATTATCCAATGGAGTATCCAAACTTTTTGCTAAAATCCTAACATCATGGACTGCAACTGCGTCTATATTACAATAAAAATAAACTAATAATGACAACTTTACAAACATTTTTTTTAGAAATGGCGAAAGATTAGATTAGAACCGGGAACGGCGACGTTTTTAAATTTGAATTTGGAACCTGTCAGTTTTGGTACTCGTTATGACCTTAGAGTATATCAAGAGCTGCCATACCTACGAAAAAAAACTGCCTACCTAAACTTGGATTTTATGAATGAATGGAAAGCAGTATGGCGGCCTAGAAGGGAATCCAGTAAACTGTCGATAACTACTTATCGATATAAAAAGGGCACAGACTAAAAATTTATACATTTGAAAGAAAAAAAATAAGTGATTAGCTTAAGTGGATGCCGATTATTTGTATTCTCAGGTTGCAGTGTGCTTATGGCTTTCTGTCAGACTTTCCTTGTGATAGCCGGAGTTTCGAATAATTCGCCCAGAAGGACGTAGAATCTACAAAGATTAACGAGTAACGATATATATATATATATATATATATATATATATATATATATAAATCGCGAAGGACTTCTTGCGTCTTTACAAACTACCACCCTGCGGCGTCCACTGAATGTAGTGAGATTTTTAATGTTTTCAATGCGTATGTAAGATGTTTTCATCAGTATCATATCAGTAGTCGACGTCAAATTTAATTTAAACATTAAATGGTGATATTCAAATTAAATATTTCTAGCTGAATTTGTGCGTCCGTTCACTCTTAAATTTTTCTTGCACACTGAATACCTGCGTATACCTACTAAACACTGCATGCACATTCCCGCCTCCATCCGAATGTATGTTTAAATCAATTCCGTATAATGCTCTGCATATATCATAATGATTATAATAACTAAATGACATCCATCTACTATTGAATACAGATTGGTTCCGAATACTGTTTTTGAATAATTGTATCCAGCTTATCAGCCAAGAGGCTTCCACCTATATAAGGGTTTATAATGACTCCAGGCATAGATAATAAATATAATTAATAGTTAGCATACAAAAGTGACAATGTATAGCGTAGGTATTTTCACTTTGGTGGTCAACAAATTCTTAAAAAGCAATATAATCATTTTTGACGAGTTTTTGTTTTATGAAGGCACTGTCTACGTCGGTTGAGTTACCCCACAGTAATATGCCATAATTTAAGATTGAGCCAACATGACTGTGGTACGCCATAAGAGCTGTTTTTTCGCAAGTTGTATTTCTAAGCTGGCGTAGAGCAAACACGAATCTATTTACTCTCTTGCATACTGTATCTACATGCAGATTCCAGTTACAGTGTTCATCTAATATGAGACCCAGGAAGCGAATATGACTGTCCCTGCTTATTGCAACACCATTCAACGCTAGCTCGAAGTTTTGTAGGTTCTGCTTATGCGTAGAGCAGATCGCAGCTGCCGGTGAGGGTCTGGCCACCCAGATGGCAAAACAGGCGAGGAGGGAGGCTGAGGCACAGCGGCGGGAGGCCGAGTCCCGACGCCAACTCCAAAAAGTTACGGCGGAGCTGGAGGCCGTCAAGAGAAGGGACCGAGTTGCTGGGAGTGGCGACTCGGTCAATGCGGAAGGCGCAGCCGGAGCGGTCGGCGCACCCTGCTCTGGCGGGGCGGCCGGTGCAGCCGGTGCGGCCAGCGCAAACAGCGCAACCGGTGAAGCCGCCAATTCGACCAGCAGAGCCAGAATCGTGGGTCGCGCTCAGGGCAAGGATAAGGGGAAGGGCAACCCCGGACCCCGGCCCGGCTCTGGGTGAATCCCCGAGCCCCCGTAAGGGGGCTGGGAGGTAGCTGGAGCCGCCAAGCAGAGACGGAACGCCGCCAAAAAGGCAGCCAAAATGGCCAGAAGGGCCAAGGCTGCCGCGATGGCAACAGCGCCGAGGAAGCTCCGCGCCCCACGATTGACGGCCGTCGTCATTACGTTGACGGCGGAGGCGTCGGAGAGCCCCATCGCGGCAGCCCCAAAGGTTGCCGATGGGCGGGGCCTGCTTATTGGCGGCTTCCAGATGGTGCAGGTACGGCTCCTGCAGGCCCGACCAGCACGGTGCTTCCGGTGCCTGTCGGTGAGCCACGTGGGGGTGCAGTGCACGGTGGAGGCCAGTTTCCGAAGGTAACGGTCGGTGACCGTTGCTTCCGCTGTAGCCAACCCGATCATAAGGCCGGTAGTTGCGAAGCTCCGTTGCACTGCTTCAGGTGTGCAGCAGAGGGCAAGCCGGCCGACCATAGGGCTGGTGCCAATGCCTGCACCGCGGGGAGGCCGAAGGCAGTTGGCAGTTCCATAATGGATCCTCAGCTCCGCGTCCTGCAGACGAATGCGAACCACTGTGTTGATGCTCAGGCACTTTTGCTCCAGAGCATGGCACAGTGAGGCATTAATGTCGCCGCTGTCGCCAAGCCGTAAACTCACCGGTTTATCGGGCCTGCCTGGGAAACCGACCTGGACGAATCGGTGGCACTGGTGCACAACGCTGCTGCCAGCAGCCCCCCCCCCCCTTGTTTTACCCAAATGCGACCGGGCTCGGTCAGCGAGAGATGTCGTGCGGGGATCGGTCCTGGGACCGCTACTGTGGAACATCGGTTACTACTGGGTTCTTCGCGGTGAGCTCGCGGACGGTGCCGCCGTCACGTGTTATGCGGATGACACGCTGGTGACGGCGTGCGGGGCTACATACCGCGAAGCGACCATGAAAGCCACGACCGCGGTTGTCCAAGTCGTGGAGCGGATCCGGCGGCTGGGTCTGGAGGTGGCTCCGTATAAAACCGAGGCCATGTTCTTTCATGGGCCTCGGCGCGTGCCACCGGAAGATTCCAGCCTCATAGTGAGAGACATTTCCATCGGCATCAAGCCCCAGATGAACTATCTGGGGCTCGTGCTCGACGGCCGGTGGATCTTCGGGGAGCATTGCCGAAGACTGGCCCCCAAATTGAAGGACATAGCTGCCGCTTGCTGCTGCCCAACATAAGGGGTGTATTCACCGCTAAGAAAACCCCATATATTGTAGCGCCGCAATTCCTGGGCACACGGCTTACCATTGCCCCGAGTATCGGGATCCTAGGCGTCGACATTTCAAGTGACGTCCAGTACCGCAGTCATTTAGAGGACAAGAGAGCATCAAAGAAACTTGGAGTTCTTAACAGGGCGAAGCAGTACTTCACTGCGGGGCAGCGACTCCTTCTTTATAAGGCACAGGTTCGACCCCACATGGAGTACTGCTGTCATCTTTTTGCCGGAGCGCCCGCACGCCAGCTTAACCCTTTCGACTCGGTACAAAGACGTGCGTTGAGGCTCGTCGACAGTCCCATACTCGCAGGCGATGTGGAACCTCTCAGCCTCAGGAGGGACTTTGCCTCACTGTGTGTTTTCTACCGCCTATATAATGGTTTGTGCTCAGATGAATTATTTGACATGATGCCCACAGCTACATTCTATCATCGCACCGCTCGCCATAGACAGGGAATTCATCCCCACACATTGCATCCGAATACGGTGCGCACCGTGCGGTATGAAAGGAACTCCCTGCCACGGTTTTCCCAAGCGACTACAATATGGGGTTCTTCAAGAGGGGCATTAGAAGGTTTCTTCAGGGTAGGCAGCGCGAGTGTAACGCCTCTGGTGTTGCATACGTCCATAGTCCACGGTAACCACTTTCCATCAGGTGGGCCGTGTGCTTGTCTGCCATCTAAGTGGTATAAAAAAAAGGGGGCCGGATGACTTTTGCAGGAGACTACGCAGGAGTCCTGCGGTCCATTGCCCTATATGGGTGCCCGATATGGGCGGAGACCCTGACGATCCACAATGCGCGTGCAATGGCCAGCAGGGACATTATGGGGTACCGCACGATATCCTTGGAGGCGGCGAATCTCCTTGCCGGATCTCTACCGTGGAACTTGGATGCGAGAACCCTTTCGGTACCGAAAGGAGGCGCGGGAGCCGAGCCGGGAACCCGAGCCTGAAGAAATTCGGGTCGTGAGGTCCCATCTCCACCCTGAGTGGGAGCTACGACTTGGGTGACCAAGCGCAGGGCACGCCGTAATAGCAGCGGTTAAACTCATCATGGAGGAATAGCTAGAGATGCCACACGGCAGCCTCTCGTACCGGCTGACGCAGGTGATTACCGGACACGGGTGTTTCGGGAGCTACCTGTGTCGGATGCGGAAGGAGCCAACGTGCGAGTGCCATCACTGTGATGCGAGCGAGGACGCAGAGCTGCACACGCTGACCGAGTGCCCGGCGTGGGACACGGCAGCCCAGGCAGGTCCTAGTGGCGGCTCTGGGGGTGGGAGTCCTCACACTCGCCACATTGCTCACAGCGATGGTACGATGCGCAAACGCTTGGGGTGCGGCCGCCTCCTTCTGCGAGCAATTAATGCTCGAGAAGGAGGCGGCCGGTCGGGTCCGGACTAGACTACGGGCCCGGGAAGCCCACGAAGAGCGAAGGCGAACCGGTCGTCGTGGAACGACCTCCGTCCTCCATGAGCGCTGGCCTAGGGGTGAACGGCGGAGTCTCCTGTCACCCTAGCAGAAGCAGGCCGCGGCGGTGCCGCCAAGTGCGCCTCCCCGTACCCGGGGCTAGATGGGGACACCGAGGTCCCCACAGCCCGAAGTGTCTGCCGGGGTGCGAGAGATATGCTTTCGGCAATCTCACCTCCGGCAACCAAGGACCCAAGACGGCGTGCGTTTTAGTCGGGGGGGTCTCCGTGGGGGTGGTATCCGTGGAGATTTAGCGCACTATAAAAAAAATGTATAAACCGGTAAGCTCAGAGGCACAGGCTGGTGTGAACAGATAAGCTTACATCACGGCCGGCACATGTCTGTTGGTTTACAAACTTCGGTACGCGAGCGCGCTAAAGCCTGCCGCTCCGCGCCCCGCGCCATGCGTCCCTCGTGAACCCCGAGGAGGCCCCTCAGACACCGTACCTAGTGCCCGTTTAAGGATGTTTAAGAGACGCAAGATTGTTGTCACGAAAACATGATAAAAACTTTACAAATACGATATTCAATGGACACGATAAGATCGGTGAACTGAACTCAAAGTATACGTGGTAAATTATACGCTGAACACTAGTGTCCTCCAAATTTCAGTCGGACGATGGCGGAACTATATTATACGCTAAAAGGCATTGTAGTGATGGAATTACGTCCATGCCAATTTTTCGCCATTGCATTCTAAGGATCATAAGGGACCATTGGGCTAAAAATGAGGGTCGGTCAATCTTGCGTCCGTATTCCGGACGCACAAAGTCAGTCGGACGCAGCATCATCGGTAAATAACGCCATGTAAGACGCAACATGTCCTTCAAGATGTATATATATATATATATATATATATATATATATATATTTAGTAGTACTCCAGGTACATAACACATTGGCATAAAAATAAAATCGATTTGGACAAAAAAAAACATTTTCGAATTTTTATTTAATATTTTTGTTTTTTTTTTTTTTTGTAAAAAATGTTTTAGTATCTATTCATCAGTAATACCAGTACCATTATGCGATAGAATAATAAAAAGTCAACGGCATTTCAAAAGTCATTCACTATGTATGGAAAGTGGTCTTCATTCTTTAAATATTTGGGAAAATATCGATAATTAAAATTCTATCACCGCATCACTTGTGTACAGACTGGCTCTAATGGGTTAAAGTTGACGCATAAAATGCCAAAGCAAGTAATCAAACACGTTATGTTAGTTAAACGTCATGACTTAATCCTACAAATTATGTATGAAACTTTGTAGATAGAAGGTTATGTAAGTAATAACAAAGAAGACTACTAAATTACTTACCTTCTTTACCGCACTTATTCCACCTCCTAATCCTGGTAAATAGGGCTTGGTGAGCCTAAATGCCCACAAATTCGTCGTCCGGCATTTCGAAGGAAACTTCTTGATTTCGTAAGGCCGCACTCTTCCGCCGGTATACTGAAGCCTTCCTAGGGCTATTGCGTGTTCCAATAAATTATTATTAAGATATAAATCAGCCATATTTAGGCTAAATTTACTTGACAAACAAATCAAAACAAACGACGAACTGTAAGACGCTATGTCAGAGTTGCGTCTTTCAATGCTGCTATTTGACATTAAGGCGATTCGGATTTGGAGAGCCGTTTTACGATTTTTCATACAAACCTGTCAAACAGACGAACTGTTAAAAACGAACCGCGCGGCGAATCGCGCTTTCCGTTACCTTTTTACGAAATGAAATCCGCTTCGTATTTCAATGCTGATACGATTCGTCGAATGTGACCTTTTTAGCCCTTCAGGTGCTACTACATCCCCACTACGTTGGAAAGCAAGATGGAGAATTGGCGTTTTCCTAATATGATTTTATGAATGAATTTCGTAGTAGCTTCACGTCTTTATATTTACTATGTCTATGAATCAAAGTAATCAAAATGGCGGAAAGTCAAAAAGATTATTCCATATATGTTTATTCATCGTGTTTTAAAGTTACGTTATATCGCAATGTATTATGCTACTTTTATTGTTGATTGTAGGTTTCCTATTTATAGAAACACATAATGGCTTCACCTCACCTAATAGTAGGTGGAAGGCAGAGTCTCAGGAAAGATGGTCACCATTAATATTACAATATTAAGGTACAGACACCAACAATATTACAATAGTGGCCCTCAGTTTGACGGCCTCATCAGATGATTTTTCACGAATAAGATATCCTTTTTTGATTTATTTTATTACCATTTCGATTACATTACCATTAAATTACAGAGTAGGCTATAATTATTATTGAAGAATTTCACCACGATACGAAAATCGTGTAATAATAAAATGTAATGTAATAATAAATAATAACAATACCATTAGAGGGAAGCGACATTTTTTTTTTTTAAGAAAAGTTTGTGCACCGAAGGAGTTGGTACTTATAAGGTCACGTATGGCGTAGTTGTAGAGTGTTGGACTGCTACGCACGAGGCGCGGGTTCGATCCCCACTCAGTGCAAATATTTGCAGGAATGAAAATCGCTGGTGCTTTTTAATTTTTGTTGTATTCTTTTTAAATTGATCTACAAGTAGCCCTTTAATATTTTACAAATATTTAGGAAGCTGTGAAAAAATATGTAATTCTGCAATTTTGTGGCGACCACGGTTATTTTTATCAAAGTAATTCAATTTCAGTCATCAATCAGTCCCAACTAATTCACGATTCAAAAAATAAAAATTAAATCAAAATTGTTTCATCCGTTTTGGGGATTATTCCCGTTGGCCACCACATAGTTGGCCACCACTGGTGGACATTGGGAAATTTTATCACTTTTTATCCCAATGGCCACCAGTGGTGGTCAGCGGGAATAAAGTTTTATTACATTTTATGGTGCAAATTCCGCAACTGATCCTAATGGTTTACAGTTTGCATTTGGGGTAGGTAGTTACCTACTTCTTAAATACTTACCTACGTTCTAACCAATCTTACGTTTCGTATGTTGAAAGGTAAAATAATTCCAGTCCACACCTGTATACATCTTAAAACTTGAATACATGATTATTATTAGGTATTAAGTATATTATTTGGGTGTATGAAGATTTAAATTATTTAATAAATTATTTGATATAATTTCCATATGTTACTGTACCTATTCAAATTTGTATTGAATAAGAAATACATAATAAAAGTGTTAGTTAGAACGTTTATATCTATACTTCTATACTAATATTATAAATGCGAAAGTAACTCTGTCTGTCTGTCTGTCTGTATGTTACGCTTTCACGCCTAAACCACTGAACCGATTTTGATGAAATTTGGTTTAGGGGTAGATTAGACCATGAGAAAGGACATAGGCTATGTTTGGTCGCGATAACCGACATCCAAGCGGGCGGAGCCGCGGGCAAAAGCTAGTAAATAATAAAAGTGATTATAAGGGCCAATAAACCCAGGTGCAGCTATCTCGCTTTTGCATTTGAATTTTAAAAAATTGTTTTATTTACTTTAATGCTTCCGTCATCTTGTGATATTAATATTCCATAATATTCAGAGCTTATAATAAGTAACTTGTAAAACATAAAAAACACGAGTGCGATATGTGTAGCCAGCGTTCTGGGTGGTTTATATTGTGATTTAACCTGTGATTAATGTTTATATTAAATATAGTATTATTAAAAGATTAGTTAAAGAAAAACCTAATGTAACATTAGTTTGATTTGACTGAATTATTATTAGGTACACTTTATGAATGTTCTGACGAGCTCTTCCAATTAGTCCCACCCTCTCCTTTCCTACACAGGACGACACGTGCAGGGCTAAGATGCCATCCATATACGGTGCAGAGTATACCAGCTAGAACCAAGCGTTTCAGCGACTCATTCCTATGCCGCACCATTAAGACCTGGAACTCCCTGCCAGCTCACGTGTTTCCTTCTTCCTACAGTCCCGGGTCCTTTAAGCGGGGCGTGAAAAGGCATCTAACGAGGCCGTTAAGCTGGGTGCCACCACTGTTAACATGGATCAGGCGAGGTGGAGTCAAATTGACGTGTCCCATATAAAAAAAAAATCTACTTTATTGTTAGGAAATATTTAATAAATGTTGATTTTCTATCTTACCTACCTAGTTGTATTATTTGTGCTTGGTGGTGGCCTTGAGAACATAATGTAACAAAATTTCCCAGTGTCCACCAGTGGTGGCCAACTATGTGGTGGCCAACGGGAACATTTCCAATATTTTATTCCCGCTGACCACCACTGGTGGCCATTGGGATAAAAAGTGATAAAATTTCCCAATGTCCACCAGTGGTGGCCAACTATGTGGTGGCCAACGGGAATAATCCCGTTTTGGAGCTACAGTCCAAGAACCAAACAGATACGTTAAACTTATAATTACGTAGGCGGTAAAAAACCGTATGTTTGTCCATATTCTAGATCCAATAACACAATCTATTTGAGCTACGCTAACTTTGGGGCTAGACTAGAATGTCGTAGATATTTATGTTACCGCCATCTAGCGGTACAAAGCAAAACTACTACGAACCTTTAATTCCTGCATCGCGATATGAAAGTCTCTAGAGCTGTTTGTTTTATATATACAAGTCAGTGTTAAATTTAGGTAAGCTTCGCTTATGAAAGGCAAGAACATATTACTTTCGCCCGACATAAGACCTGCTTGTTGAATCTTTTTGATTCTGTCAATAATTACTTTCTGGGTTAACTTTTTAGGTAGACTATGATTACTTGACGATAAGTATGAAAAAAAAGATAATCTATGATCGAATTTTTAATTGGGTGTTCTACTGACTATACCCCGTCCATCATATTATTGTATTTTAGACAGATGAAAGTAGTGATTGCATGAAAATTTAAAATATCGTATAGCGTTGGACTACTAAGCACGAGGCCCGGGTTCGATCCCCGCTCAGTCAAAATATTTGCAGGAATGAATTTACGTGGTGCTTTTTAATTTTTGTTGTAGTCTTTTTGAATTGATCTACAAGTAGCCCTTTATTATTTACCCATATTTAGAGTAGGGTTTAGAGTAGTGAAAAAATATGTAATCAGCAATTTTGTGGCGACAGTTATCTAGGAGGATTTGTATCAAACAT
Organism: Eilema sororculum; assembly: GCA_914829495.1. NCBI lineage: Eukaryota > Metazoa > Arthropoda > Insecta > Lepidoptera > Erebidae > Eilema > Eilema sororculum. Next base: position 5,041,500 of record OU618559.1, read on the forward strand.
AGCTAAGATCAGTCCCAACTAATTGAACTTTTAAAAATAAAAATAAAAATCAAAATTGATTCATCCGTTCTGGAGCTACAGTCCAAGAACCACACAGATACGTCAAACTTATAATTACGTAGGCGGTAAAAAAAAGTATGTTTATCCGTATTCTAGATCCAATAACACAATCTAGTTGAACTACGCTAACTTTAATAAATAATTATTCCACAACATTCTACACAACGCTATCTATACCCATTGTAAGCTTTTTAGCTTGTGTTATGGAATCTAGAATGCGCATAAACATACTTATACACTTTTTTTTGTAAATACATACATATTATATATCGAAACACCCAGACCAATGCAAATAGCCATATTCATGCATACAAATATTTGCACTGAGCGGGAATCGAACCCGCACCTCCTGCGTGGCAGTCGCGTGCACTACCGACACGCCACAGAGGCTGTCACTTTGGGGCTAGACTAGAATGGCGTAGGTATTTTTTATTTTTGTAGGTATAGTTACCGCCATCTAACCGTACAAAGCAAAACTACTATGAACCTATAAATCCTGCATCGCGATATGAAAGTCTCCAGAACTATGTAAGCGACTATTATTTCAGGCATGAACGTATTATTATCGCCTAGGATAATAGGCACTTGTGTTTGTCTTTTTGATAGCTAGCCTGTCAATAATTACTTTTTGGGTGAACTTTTTAGCTAGACGATGGTAACCTGACGATAAGTATTTAAAAAAGCTAACGTTTACTGGGTTGTTAGTTAATAATTTTGTGACTGAATAATTATGACAATCCAAATTAATAAAATCATTCCTTGATTCTTCTTTGATCCGTCAAGATAGTCATGACAATTTTGGGATGGCGTTGCGGCGCCATGAGTAAACGAGAACTAAATACATCACTATTACATTGAACACGAAGTCTCAAAATGATCTTAAAACTCTCGTATGAAGAGCAAATCAATGTTTCATTGGTTTAAACGGTATTATTTTCCAAATTAAAGGTGTGTCTGGCCTGGGGATGACCGGTGGAGCCGCCTGTCACCCTAGCAGCAGGCCGCGGCGGTGGCGCAGAGTGCGCCTCCCCATACCCGGGGCTAGATGAGGACATTAAGGTCTCCACAACCCGAAGGGGGCCATCTCGAAAGAGATGGTCCTGGGTCTGCCGGGGTGCGAGAGATATGCTTTCGGCATATCACCTCAAGGAAAGACCC